>OU611795.1:10000000-11235321 GCA_914767645.1 Hydraecia micacea
GGAGCCGAGACCCTATTTTTTAAATATATCGAATCACGAATGTATCTGTAAAATCGTTTACACGTCTGGCCACAAAAAGCGGCATTCCTTACATACTGAGCCGTGTAACGACGTGAACGCTTCACGCTGAATTCTGTAAGTCAACCGTTTAAATTCTTCCGTAATACATTAGTGGACATCTGGTGTTGTACGATTGTGGATGCTAATGTCGTGTGATAATCTTGGTCGGCGGTGTAATATTTATCGTGCAAATATTCTTGGTACTGTGAGAAACTTTGCTCTATGGAAGAAGGTCGAAGCTACACATCAGTTGACGACTACTTGTTTTATAATCTAATCTTTAACGTTTTTTAGGATTCCGTACCTAAAGGGTAAAAACGGGACCCTATTACTAAGACTTCGCTGTCTGTCCGTCCGTCTGTCTGTCACCAGGCTGTATCTCAAGAACCGCGATAGCTAGACAGTTGAAATTTTCACAAATTATGTATCAGTTAACAGGACCTTATCAAAAAACCAGTATAATGGTTTGAATACCCCTATTACCATCCCCACTGGGTCTTGCTTCTAATATAACCAGTACACACAATAAGTTTAATGCACATAATGAGGAGGTGTAGAACAGCCCTGCGTATTCTTTAGCGGAAAAAAAAACCACTGTGTGTTAGTGTGTAAATTTAATATACTCCCTAAATGTAATATTTTCCTGTAATTTTATGGATTGAACTTTGTCCGATGGATATTTAATTCAGTGTTTAAGGAAAATACCTAATAGCGTTTAACAATGCGTATAGTTCGCTTCATTGGTGTCAGAAAAGGCAAATAAATATTTGAATTTCTCAGTAGCATCCCGGAGTCTGGATTTGTGGCCGGTAGATGGCAATACTTAATAGGCTCGCCCTCTATTACACGAGATTTAATCATAGCTGGCGAAATGTGGGTATAGGTACACCTCTGCCCAACCCTCTAACCCTTTGGGGAATAAAGGCATACCCCTTACTAAACGTTGTATAGCATCAGCAATGCGATTCTGTAACCATCTCACCGTAAAACCTTAGGTGAAGTGAGTCTGGAGTGAGCTGTCACTGTCATCCCACCTGATACTAGGGATTGACCAAGCATATATTTACAATCATAATCGAGATTTTAATAATATTTTTTTTATGGTAGTTCTATTGATCATCCTACTAATATTATAAATGCGAAAGTTTGTGAGGATGTTTGTTACTCTTTCACGCAAAAACTAACAAACGGATTTTTATTAAATTTTACAGTAATACGGCTAATACATCAGAATAACATATAGAATACTTTTTATCCCAATATTCCTACGGGATCGACATTTACGCAGGTGAAACCGCGGGGCGCAGCTAGTTTTATATAATTTCGATGCTAGTATTTTAGTTGTCAAAACATTACTATTTTGTGGGGTTTTAAAATAAAATAGCCTAGATAATAGTAGATTGTGATTGTAAATGTTTGCTTGGTCAATCCCTAGCATCAGTGGGATGACATTGACAGCTCACTCCACCCAAGATTTCGCGGTGAGATTTTTACAGAATCGACACACAGAGTTACACAACGCTATGTCTTCTTCTTTCGAAAGTCAAATTACTGACGACTGAAAGAGAGAAATCGGTGTGTAACTATTTACCTGATATAATACGTTTATTAGTAAGGGGGAATGTATTCTGTTATTTTAAATTTTTCTAGAAGATTGACAGCAACATCCTCGGATATGGCCTAACAATACAGCTAGTTCCGTTATAATCTGTCTGACCCACAGTATAGATACTGTGAGAGCTTTACGAGCTCTCAGTACCGGGACGAGTTACTTAAAACCACTGTTTGTCATATTAATTTAATAATTATTCCTAGAAGATGGTTCTACGTTTTCACATTTTTATCCTTGTCCCTTTGCTTGTCAGCCAAATCTGACGCCTCCTTGTTTTATAATCTAATCTTAAACGTTTTATAAATCAATGTTTGTCTCGTATTCCTGTCATCTACTTTTCAAAGTAGGTACTTATTCATAAAGGTCGCATTTAAGGGGCTTACAGGACCTAAACGCAAAAAACGCAAGTTTTAGAAACAATAAAAGTAAATGATCGCCTACAGTAAAAAAAACCAAAAAAATATATGATATTCTTCAGGATAAATGCTAGGATGATAGTGTGTTGAAAACATAATACAACTTATTTGGTACGATAGAAAAAAATCATGAAGATACCTCTAAAAACTTTTTATTTACAACAAAATTCATACTAATATACATACAATCATTATGATTTTTTGTCAGATTATTCTACAAGCAACATACTAAAACTATAGTGTTTTAGTTTTTTTGTCCAAAGACTAGATTTTTCGTAAATCGATAATTGCTTCATATTTTGCAATAAATTACCAGCGTTGTGGCATCGCGCTTCTCTTTCTTTTCTATGCAGACCGACAAAGACCGCGCTTTAGGTCATGTAGTCCTCTTAAGCACCAAATAGGTTATAATCTCTAGAGTACTTTTTTTTTTTTTTGTGGATGGGAAATCATCTAATGACTCCTCCCGCTCTGGGTGGAGCGGAAGGGAGTGTCAGACTCTTACTGACTAAAACCCACCCGTGTTCCTTCCTTAGCCCTTTATGTTCCGGGGCAGCGGTAACCCTATCTCTAGAGTACTTAGGTATAATCATTGCGTTATGAAGATTGTCAGGATGCCAGTTTCAATAAAAGTTGTAAAAAACAATCGTCCCTTCTGAAAGTTTATTGGAAATCGTCGTAATGATGATCATTATATATTATACAGAATAAAAAAAAACGATTGCGTCCTTTTACCTAACTTAAGTATACTTAATAATTTTACTGGACCATGAGGAACTTTTTTAAATGCAGCAAGTTGTTAAGCGCAAAATTCTACACAAAAAATATAAACATTATATTCCCAATCAATGCTTTCTTCATGAGACTTTTTCATTCTCATGTCTCTCCTTCTCAAAGAAATATAAATAAGAAAACGTCGATTTCTTTAACGGTCATGATTTTAGTGCAAAAAATGGGTTGGTATTTCGAAGTGCAATTTCCCTTTGTTTTTTCAGTTGATAGTCATTTATTTACGCTACACAATCTTGTCTGAAAATCGAATAATTTTGAAAATAAATAAGGAACACGTTATCATGTTTTTAACAGGTTTTCGAAAATTATATGCGTGCTTGTCTTCAATTACGAGTATTTTTGTTTTCCTATTCATTTTTAACACCATTTTTTATAGTATGCGCGTGTTTAGAGCATGAAATTAGAAGGTCGATGTGTGTGGCTCGATATGTAACCTTATAAGGCACGAAATTCTAGTGAGGTAGGCAAGTGACGAGGTCGTGGATTCAAATCCGGGTAAGTCCCAAAGTGATTTTTTCAATTTATGTATATGTACAGACGCCAGCACATCAAGCTACTACAATCTGTCAAATTTCTTTAATAGATTTTCAACTTTATCACTAAAGCAAAAGTTTCAAGGTTAATTGGGAAAATTTGACAGTTTCGGGTAGCTTAATGTGCTGGCGTCTGAACTTAATAAGTTAGTGGATATCACTGACATTGATGAAGGAAAACATAGTGAGGAATCCTGGACTAATGAATATATCTAAATCTGAAATCGCCAATTAGTCTTGAGTAAGCGTGGTGATCAATGCTCATACCGTCTCAGTATAAGAAGAGGCCTTGCCCCAGCAGAGGGATAGTATTTTTCTGGATATTAAAAAAATAAAACACTCCAGGACTGCCAACAGAAGTGAAAACAAAACACAAACAGAAAAATTTGCCATCTCTCACTAACAAATCGGATATACATACATTAAAACCGATTACATCCCGAGGACTGCCGAACACATCCGAAGCGTTGTCGGTTACGGTAACAGTGGCGCCAATTCAAAGGTTTTTTCTCATCTCAAAAAATCCCCAACGCGCCTAAAAAAAGTTTTCGCTTGAAAAATATAAGAACTAACGTTAAAAACAGTTTTTCTTAAATCTATTATGTCAAGTCCACCCATGATTTGTGCCTGAACTAGGTAAACCTATGTTTCAGGCGTATTGATCTGATATACTGGTTTGGTAGAATCACTGTTTTATGAGAAACTTATTTCATGTAAGACGAAGATGGCGAGACGAGCTTGACTTCTACCGTAGGTACTGGCTGGTACTCGCAATAGACAGAATTGTGTGGAAAAGGGAGAGCGAGGCCTTTGCCCTCTGCCGGGGTAGCGGGATTGTCCGAAAGGGTTACCGCTGCCCCGGAATATAAAGGGCTAAGGAAGGAACACGGGTGGGTTTTAGTCAGTAAGAGTCTGACACTCCCTTCCGCTCCACCCAGAGCGGGAGGAGTCATTTGATGATTTCCCATCCATAAAAAAAAGGCCTTTGCCCTGCAGTGGGACAATGCAGGCTAGTTAGATTAGATTATTTCATTGAAGTAGGTAATGAACTACCTTAATAGAATTGCTGCGTTCCACAATTACTTCTGAAGCAATAAAAAGCAATTGCTGAATGCACAGCCACATAAACAATATAATCAAGCAAGCGCTTCTTTATTTGAATGAGGAACTGTCAGTTGCCTTTTAACTGTATATGGATGACAAAGTAGAAGAATGGTTCTGAATTTATTTTCAACTATATAAGTCTGAATGATACAAATTACGTATCAATATCTGATTCATTTTGAAGGATATCGCTAATCCATTGCTTCATATGTTGGAAAAATTTGTCTCCTCAACAATGTTATTAACGCAATGAATGTTGTTGAACTGTCAAAATGAAAGCCATTGCTACTGTTAGTATGTTACGCAATTACCCTGCTGTTCTGTTTCAGTTTTCAAGATGTTTTATTGGAATGGAAATGTTGTTTATTTCAGTAAGTAGATCTTTTAAGACACTTTTACAAGTCTCTTTTTTTAATTTTTAAACTAGATGGCGCCGGCATTTCCTATCTGACACTTTTCCTTGAAAAGAAATGCGGAAACAGGTTTCTTTTATATTTGAGGAAGAGATGGAAGTAACAAATAAGTTAATGCTATCCATGTTTGCACGCTATACATAGCTGCAATAAATTAGGTATAGTTACTTTTTAGGATAGGGTAGGTACTCTACCATAAAAAGTACAAATCTTTTATTCACCCATCAAAAGTAGGTACGTTTGATGGGTTAAGAATAGACACTACTTGTAGTCGTGGACTAAAAGTGGTTTTCTTCACTTAAAGGGCAAGTTGAAAAACTTAATGTACGTGTTCAATGTCACTTGGTGGTAGAAATAATTATATAGAAGATAATTATAATGGTAGTTGTTATATTTATAGTTTATTAATATGGTTAAATGGGAGGCCCCAGGATCGAAACAGAGCAGACTCAGGAAAAAAAAGATTAAGCTATAAATCGATCAAAATAGGAAACTGAGAATGTTTTTCACGCATGCTTTTCTAGAAATTAAAGCAACTGCTTGACATCACGAAAATCGTCATAATTATTAAATTATACTACTAAAAATATACTCATATATCAAAAGGTGGATCACGATCTCTTACTACGTAATATTTAGACTCAAATATATCACCATACAAGGTTTCAAGTCTGTCGCATTACCTAACTATAGACCGTACAACCGGCAGCTAAACTCGTAGGTATATGCAAATTTATTCAGGCTGTAAACACCTCTAATGTAAAAGGCTTACTGGCGATAATAGTTTGAAGGTTTTCGGAAGTTATACGAAACAATGGTTGACGAAAATTGATTAGCATGTTGGTAACAGAAGAAACTTCTGCAGTTGTGTTCGTTGTAGCATTGAAACGGAAATTTTGAAATATAATACGCCTGAAAATTTTGAATTTTTCATAATGCGTAGCTATTATCTATGGGTATTGAAAACTTGTAAATGCTTATATTTATACAATTTAAATGAGTTACATTGCAATAACCGTAATGTGTTAATAAAATGATTAAATTAAATAATTAAAATGATGTAAATGGATACATTTTAAACCCTTAAATGTTTTATTTAAAAAAATCTAATTAGTTTTACTGATAACTGGTACTGAATCTTGTAATATTTATTGATATAATCAAAATGAAGAAATTTTAAAATCCACTAATATAAAAAAAATCTTACCTTAAAAACATCTTGATTGCTTGAAAATAAAAGTCTCCAAAACAAAACTACTTAAACACCTCGAAGCACAATTAATTAATTCATTTTAAATTATAAAAAAAAAAATAAAGCAAACACGACCACACAGCTCGAACGTTGAAGTCCTAATGATAACTCAATAAAAACAACCCTTCACACTTTACTTCACAAAATTAATGTTAATTGTGACAATAAAAATAACGATAAACAGCACGTGTTCGGCATTATTCAACAACCGTATATTACACACGGATTTTCATAAAGCACTAATAAAAAACTATTATAATTTAAAACTAATGTTAGCGCGTCAATTTATGCGTGAGCTTTTTATTAGAATGAGATTAAGGCTCGATGCTGAAGCTCCGATACTTCCGTGCGCCGGCGCACCGGGAGAACGACTATAAAAAGCAACTAAGCCTCTCTTTCCCGCGAGCCTTATTTTTCTTTTTTACGTTGAAAAAACATGCGCGAGCGCCTAACGAATCCCTACGCGTGGTGGGGACTGCTCCAATTTCAAATTTTCAAGATACTTTAGTCTTGTCATTTTGAAAATGTAACTGTGGTGTAATTAAGAAAAAAATATTCTTTTGAAGGTTTTATTTCGAGCGCGGTAAGAGGCGAGTGCGAGGGAGACAGCCGTATGTTTGTGAGGTACGTTTTTCCAGCATCGTTCGTTGTTTCGCGCGAAAGAAATGGAAAGAGTCGTTCGTTACTTACATGGCTTTAGATTAATGAGTTCGAGAGAGATGTAGGTAATGGCGAGGTAATTACTGTTGTTTCGCGTAAACGAGACGAAACTATAATGATTGGGCGCAATGACAGTTATTGATATTGTCGTAATAAGCGTCGATTTGTGGCTGGGAGATTTGCCGTATAGGTGGGGTGCGCAGGCGCATCTAGATCGCTAATGTTAATTACAATTTAATGACGAGGTTGGGATTCTCGTGTTTTTATGGTGGTATATGGCGTTTTGATTCGCATGTGTGGGTAGTTGTTAGCAAGTGCTTGCTATATTTAGAAGCTGGGTGCTATTTACTGTTTAAATTCATTAAGCGCTACTTAGTTAGTCGAAGTTAATTTTATGTTAACGTTTATTAATTGGTGTCATGTTTAGTTTCAGGTTGTATTTGGTTGTGGTTTGAATTATTTAATTTATAGCTATTCAGTGTTCTAATTTTGTTTAAATTAATTATTATTTATTTATGTACTGAGAGTGTATACGAGTTTTTGGTTCTGAACTTAAAATGTTGCCTAGATTTTCGTTTGGCTCAAAAAGAAAAGAAAAGCTCTATTTTACTGCGTATACATAAATAATCTATATATATAACATTCAAAGTCCTGACGGACTGACCTAAACCATTGGTCCTAGAGAAATGAAATTTGGAGGGTGTGTTCTTTATGAAGAGCAGGGATCCACTAAGAAGGGGTTTTTTGAAATTCCACCCCTAAGAGGGTGAATGGGGAGAGGGTGAAATTTCACGCGGACGAAGTCGCGGGCAAAAGCTAGTAAAATAAATAAAAGCCCACGAGGATCTGAATAAGTTTTCTTTGAGAATTTCGAAAGTAGGAATTACTGTTTCAAAATAGGAATCTTACTACCCTTAATAAGGGGAGTGTGTTATTGCTTTATGATAGACATAAAAATAGAGAACCATACAAAAGTTTAACACCACTTTTAGCATCTACAAATACATACTTACATACATAAACAGCCTATAATGTTCCCACTGCTAGGACACAGGCCTCCTCTGAGTGAGAGGGAGTGGGCAATGCGGGTTGGCAGATGTCACATGTCTTCGAAATTTTGGTTCTAGGACATGCCGGTTTCCTCATGATGTTTTCCTTCAGCGTTTTGAGAGCAGTGGTAGCCAAGTGGTAACGGCCGCGACTTACGCATCTACAAATAACAAGTCACAATATTATTGTGGCTTACCTTCGACCAACATTTCACCTGCTTTAAAAATCTCTCAATCAAAATTAAAACCTCACAGCGCTTGCATCAGTGTTTAAAGTAAAACAAAAGTTAGAAGATGAGTGGTCGCCCGCGGGCGGCGGGTTACACAGATAACCGTAATCTTAACATCGACACTTTAATGTGGGAACGGAACGGTTAAAAATAAAACATTTGGAAGTAATTAAATTATGTACGCTGATTTGTGAGAGATGTTGAATGATTCATTCTTGATTTGGAAGTTACAAAGTTTCTTGATTAGGAAGTAAAAAAATTGTATTGTAAATTGGTTTTGGGTCTCGTGGCTTAACCTATTAACCGCTTACGTCGGATTAATCCGACACATATTTTCGTGTCCATTCCGCCAGGGTCGTATATATACGACTAAATACCACAGCTCGTTTAATCTGTATTATTATTACATCATCACAGCTCGTTTCATCGGTATTTATTTTTACGTTTTTTTTTTTTATCGGGCCCTGGGGGCACGACAACTTATATAAAGTCGGACTGTTAAAAGGTTAATAGTAACAGCCACATGGGTCGATTGAAGGTTAAGCTACGCTTTCTGAGGTCGGTCCGTCGATGGGTGACCATCATTTCATTCCGAGACCCATCCATTCTTCCATGCCGGCTGCCATTTGTAGATCTCTGACAGTCGTTGCGGGTAGTCAGATGTCCGAAAGTCAAGGGGTATCGTATTAAGACTTTCCTATGTCGGCTTCCAGAGCCGACCCCACTAAAATTATGATATTATGATGTAGATATTTTGTGTAGACATTGGACTTAAACATAACTGGCATAATGTGGGTGTACCTACTATAGGTACACCTCCGCCTAACCAGACTCGGAACTAAACGTGATGTTATTTTTTTACTATTTTCAGTGATTCCATAACGGCAATTCTGATGACAGTTGCTTTCACTCGTTTCATATACCTGAAAATCAAGACTGAAAAGTTTTTAGGGTCATTGCTTCACTATCGACATACAAAATGGTTATTATTATGGGCTGGACTTTCGACGAGCTCATAAAATATCACAAATTACTTATATAAAACAAAAAAACAGTGGCACTCCGGGAGTGCCGACAGAAGTGAAAACTTGAACAATTACCTACGTGTGTATTTTTTGAATCGTCGTACATAATACAGAGTTGTCGGTTACGGTAACGGTGTCGCGAGTTCAATGGTTTTTTCCCATCTCATAAAATGCCCAACGCGCCTAAAGAAGTTTTCACTATACAGAGGTATCGGTTACGGTAATAGTGTCGCGAGTTCAATGGTTTTTCCCCATCTCAACAAAATGCCCAACGTGCCTAAAGAAGTTTTCACTTCAAAAACAGATGCACTTGTAAACTAAGTTTAAATCACAAAAAGATAAATGTCCCCCTCCTTTAAAATTGGTTAAACTAACTAAAAGGTTTTGTTCAGTTACGAGTTTTGACTCTAACTGTAATGTTAACAAACTGTTTGACGGTGAGCGGCACATCAAAGGTGATAAACATCGTGATTGGAGGACAGGTGGTGATTTATGAACCATATTCGGCTGCCACCTGTTTGAGGACTAATTGTGAATCATAACAGGTATCGAATATGATTGAGTCTATAAATGTATTAATTTTGGCTTGTAGAAATTCATATACAGGGTCAAATAAAATTAGCTAGCGAAACTCCGCGGACGTGATTGGTAATAGATATCTAAGCATGTAAAAAATAAAATAAAAAATATTTGATGATAGTTTAGAGGGGCTTGTGGCTAAGTTATAATAGCAGTACGGGTCGATCGATCAGGTTAAGCTACGCTTGCCGCGGTTGGTCCGTGGATGGGTAACCATCTTTACATACCCCTCCGTGAGCCGTGGATCTTTGACAGTCGTTACGGGTCGTCAGAAGGCCGAAAGTCTGAAAACCAGTCTTACCAAGGGGTAGGTATCGTATTACCCAGTAACTGGGTTGTGGAGGTCAGGTAGGCAGTCGCTCCATGTAATATACTGGTATTCAGCTGCATCTGGTCAGACTGGAAGCCGATCCCAACATAGTTGAGAAAAGGCTAGGCAGATGATTGGATGATAGTTTTGTTTGGGATCATTGACCGCTGGTAGTGTAGACACTTGCAGTACGAGTTGAGAAAATCAGTTTTTCTTGTTATCATGTCTAGACATGATAACAAGAAAAACTGATTTTCTCAACTATATCTAGATATCGACACCCATGGCGTGAGTTAACAGAAATAAAAACTGTTTTTTTTTTACTCGTATTTCAATCAAATACAAACTGCGGTCGTTGACTTCGTTTATGTTTTATCATCTTTAGATATCGATTGCTACCACGTCTGCGGGGATTCGCTAGCTAATTTATTTTGACCCTCTTCGGTTTCATACGAATCGTTAATACTCTAAATAAATCTTTAAATATGTCTGCAAGAACAACTAGCATTCCTATGTCTGCAGCCACCAGCTGTACTACTGTATTTCTGCTTGAAAGGTTTTCAGCAGCATTGCACCTTGTATCGCACGAGATACCTAAGTAGGTATACGGCTCTTACATACACCTTTAAGACGACCTTTACTGATAGTTGAAATATTAACCGTCTAAACCAGTTGCTTCCTGGTGTTGCTGCGTCGATCTTCTCAATTCAAAGAAGTCACCCAGTTCATACGCAATAAATAATAGGCCGGCGCACATTAGTTAACGTCCGGCGCGTTCGGCGGCCGGCAGTCGAGTGACACAGTGTCATTAGCGCGCGACTCACGCGCAGGCTAAACTGCGCCACGTGCTGCGTCTGCGCCGACAAACGGCGCGCGCACCCTTCCTACACGTACAGGCTGTTTTGTTGAAAGTGTTTGAGGTGGCGTTTTTCGAGGAATGTGAGAGAAACGGGAATAAATATTGACTTATGTAGGAACGCTTTGCTGCAATAGTTAAAAAATAAACTTCTTTAAAAATAACTTTGCCTTTCATGTTTATGTAGGTACCTCAGTTTCGTGAAGCAAATATTTTTCACAGAATTTCAGGAGTTAAATACCTATATATGAGAACATTTTCGATGTTGAAATACATTATGGCGCCTTTAAAGAACTTTTCACGTTCTACTGGGATTATTTGCAAGACTTTTTTATTTTTTTTTTATAGTTGAATGGGCTTGCTTGATCACGCCTGATAGAAAGTGATGGGTGAGGTCTATGATGGAGAAACTTAGCTCAATCTACATATTATCAGACTTGTAGTCAGGAATACTACACTAAGGGTTGATTTTTCAAACGACAGATAATTTTTATAGGAATAGAATTGACGTTTGACAGATTTTGTTTGGAAGAACTATCAAAAATTCAAAATTATTCTTCGAATAAAATTTTCTGGCTTTGGAAAAATCAACCCTCAGTAATATATAATATATTTATACGATACTACATTTCTACTGATTAGTCAGGAATACTACTTAGTCTGATTATTCCAAAATTAATTTTGATGAACAAAGTTAAAATTAATTTCAAATTAATTAACGAGCACTTTCTCAAACACGCTGTATCCATATCAGAATGACGACGTATTTAACAATAACAGCAGGGAGGTCTGTGCAAAGGGGCCGGCATGACCACCGAAATCACGTAGCGAGCCATCAGCCACCCTAATGTAAACAATAGACAAAGGACCCGACTCTGTTATTAGGATACATGATAACTATCATAGTTTGTGGGTACAGTTGGAAACTTTTCTAGGTGAAGTCTAAGTTTTTCTATTTGTCATATACCTAGTGTGCTTATAATTGAAGAATTCATTTTTTTTTAAGTATTCATCGATCCTTATTTTTTGCAGAAGTTACAAGAACAACCTTTTAAGCTTATAAAATAGAAATATTTACTTCCTATTAATATTTTTTTAACCTCTCTTGCACCTAAACACATTTAAAACTTTTCATTTCCATAAATTTTGGAATAAATGATAAATGTTAAAATTATTACATTGATGGAACTTCAGTATTGTAATCATTTTATCATTTATCAGTCACAACAACAACTTTTACGTTGTAAACTGAAATATTTGTATAAATGTTTTCTGTTTGCTTTTTTTATGCAAAGTAAAATTGAAAGCACAACCGTTTTACGATAATATTCCTTTTTGTACACCATTTCAAGCAATATTCTCAATTTCTTAAACATTATTCCTTTTTGTGCACTATTTTAACCCACTTATTTCTTCAATTTCGCTTGCTCCACCTGACTGTACCTGTGTGTCCGTTTTACCAGGAATCACCGGCCATGTCGTAGGGTGGTGCTCCGATTTTGTCAGTTCTTTTTCACTAAAGAGGTCGTTAAGATGCCATCGTATTGCAAGATTAGGCTCTAAAGGAATTGTTCTTATTTCTCTGGCTATGTTTTTGTAGATTCTTGTTAGATTTTAATTAGGAAAATTAATTTGTGGAGGCATTAGAAACTTATTAGTTTCTTTTAGTGTAATCTCATTTGAATTAAAATCGTTATTTATTACGTTTTCATATTTTCTATATATAAATAAAACAAAGTCGGGGTAGTTACACTATTTATAACTCAAGAAGGGCTACAGACCGATTTTTATGATCTTTGATTTGTTGGATTTGTCTCCGCCCCGAATAGCAGAATAATTATTAAAACATGGAAAAAATTTAGGAAAAAAAAATGAAGATAATGAATTCTCATATATTCGTTGTTATTGATTCTGAGGCGAAACAAAGTTCGCTGGGTCAGCTAGTTAGTAATAGATTTGTAAAGTTTTTTATATCGGCAAATAATTACCATTAAATTTTTTATTATCTGTTTACAAAATTGATCTAGTTAATTAATCATCTAAATCACGATTACACGGCGTCACCGTGAAAGTTATTATGAGTAACCTTCATTAAATGTGAGTTACGGTATAATTTTAATTAAATTCGTATCAAACCTAGTATTAGGAACCCAAAGAAGCTTAAGAAGCGTAATAAGTGACCGTTAAGACAAACTATTTATAATCACCAGTTTATTAAGCTAACTTTGTTGTGAACCTATAATTTTGTTATTAAAAATTACAGACACCGATTTTTAAAGTGTTAAGATCATTCTGAGTCATAATGTTTATTTTTTTCATAACACGGCTTGCTTTAACTCTTTTATGAACGACTAAGGTTGTGCCCCGAGTTTGGTTGCGTTAATTTTGTAAATTATAGAACTCTGACTTCGAGATATTTCACATTATTTTATGCTGTTTCATGGACAATGGGCCGAAACTGATGGTATGAAGCCGAACTCCTTCAAATAAATGTGGACGTTTGACATTTATTTTAACCTTGTTCCACCTATTTTTTTTTGTATTTGGTAGATAATTAATCAGTCAACATGTTAGGTAATTAATTTTATTACTTAAAAAAATATATTTAATTCATTAAAACTATTTTTCTTTTAAGAAACCAGTTCAAAAACGTAAACGTGTTAAAAAAACCCAGTAAAACGGTACTTCGATAATTGATTCCAGTTTTTATAGACCTTTATTGATAGACAGACAGACTCCATCACTATGTAGGGGATAATTTTATAATCTTAAAGCCAGGCCGTTAGTTACAAGGTAAGTAAAACGGACCTCACTTAAGATGCATTTTTAACAACAGGGTTGCCACACTCATAATTTTATTTGTTGAATCAAAATTGAAAGATTACAAAGCTTGGATTAGGATTACTGAGGTTTGGTTGAGAGCAATTTTAGGGTATAGATGGTTCACGGAATATTCAAATTTTACTGTTCAGATGATTCATCTTAATGTTGGCTTTCTGTTCATTATAGGATTGTGTATTTCCCATTTTAATTTTGTTGTTAGGGTTTGCGTGTTGTGTTTTTTTTTTGTTTTCATTAATGCGTTTTTTTTTGCTGTTAATGAGCTGTTTGGTGCTTTATCTTTATGGTTACTGTTTAAATATTTATTTTAAGGACTTAATGAAATACCGACTCTGATCGCTTTGTCATTTTCTGGAAAGTGCTGGTGGGACTAGCAACAATTGATCGCTTCGATATTATATGAGTAAAGTTTTCTATTAGCATGAGTTTTATTTAATTTCTGTGCGATATGACTCGATTATAAGACATAATTTATTTTTGTATGTAGCCTATGGAAGCCTTAATTTGTTAAAGTAAAATAATAAAGCTGATTTTGCAACACTGAATCACATGCTTAGTCTATTTATGGTGATCGAGAATTCAATAAGTACTGGTGCTGCCTTTATATTAGATTGCACGAAATGATAAATGTAATAACACGTCCATGCAAGTAGTCCTTCCTCTAAATTGTTAACATCCATACGTTTGTATGAATAAATCGCAATCCAATGATTTCAAATCAAAATGGCTGATTACTAACACTTAGGTAAGTATGTTGAAGTCTATATTCTTATAGACTTCAATATACCTAAGTGTATCAGTACGCATTCTGATTTGAAATCAGTAACACCCATTTCTGAAAAAAAAAAAATATAAGAACGAAAGAAAGAAAATGCGTTTATTTGCGGTAAACATGACCCAGAGAAAAAACACAAAAAAGAACAAGTTGGGGGAAAATATCAGTCACATCCACGCAAAACGGCCATCGATTAGCGTAACGTTACGACCTTATGTGAGACAAAGCCCCCAGCGCTGGTAATAATTTTCGCTAGCCATCACTGTTTTGCTTCCCAAGCACATAAAAAAATATTCGTGAAGGTCTGCTGGACTAGATATAATAGACCTGGTTCAAACACTTGATCCTCCACTAAAGTGGTTACCCACTGGCCAGCAAGCGCCAACCCTGGCAGCGGTCGCGGGGTCGCTGGGCGTGGTGGCAGATGGCGCGATTGTCGGCCGGTGCGTTCGTCCTGTTTACCTGCCCGTGCTCCGCAAACAAAAGCAATAGGTGCCTTAATACCTTCCGATATAGATGATACATCGATGAAAAAAACAAAATTTCTAGGACAGAATAGAACTAAAATGACTATGAATAGTTTCTCCGTAGACAAGAGGTCCGTCCGTCCGATGTAACTGTTCCTATTAGAAATACCTACTGACAGAAACAACAAGAACGGAAGCAGGAGCAATCGGAAACCCGATAGAAATAACGCAAAAAAAAAACGGCCGAAAATGTCATCATTGCGATTTCGCACGAAATCCTTACAAGTTAGGGCTTCGTGCGAAAGATCGGATCGTAAGGTGTAAAAGGGTTTTTCAGCAACGCAGCGATCCAGTTTATATTTAAAAGCCAACAGAATTTAAAATGCCAAGTAAAGGAACTTTAATATTGGGAAGAAAATAGATAGTGAAGTTTTGCTGCATCGTTGGTCTAGCATTCGCAAACCTAACTCCTGAACTGTTGCTGTTGTGAGGTTCTGGATTCGTTCCCCGAGTCGCGCAAAGTATCATTGCGATTATAACTAATATTATAAATGCGAAAGTGAGTTTGTTTGTCCAAAACGGCTAAACGGATTTATATAAAATTTGGCACATATGTAGACCATGAACTGGAGAAGGATATAGGCTACTTTTCATCCTGGATCGCAGACGAAATTGCGACTAACAGCTAGTTTTCTATAAAGAAATTCAAAAGAGCAACCCGTAGTCTGGCTATAGGTCACACTCTTCGTGGGACATAAATATCTGGCCAAATGTGGGTGCATCTCTGCCTTCTCTTTCAGTGTATTACAGGCATGATGTTATACTATGTGCAGACAGTGTACAAGTTCCTGTTCAGTTAAAATATATCGTCGTCTGCACAGCTGTAGGACAGCTTTCTAATAAGTCAACTTTGACCGATCTCACGGATTCCGTGTTGTGATTGTTGTGTTTATCTTGTTTATTTACATATATTATTCAAATTACTTTCTTTTGCATGTTTATCTAGAATCATATTTTCTATGAAGCAGTGGAATCTGCCCACTATTTCGATTTAGTGGGGCAGATTCCACTGCAAATTGGTAGGCATTCCATTTTGCCCCACCAGTGGGGCGGCTGGTGGGGCAAGGTGGAATAATCCAACAGTTAGGGTGACCTCTCAAGCTCCGCTAATGAGACACATTTGATTTTCTATTGTTTCGTATCAAATAGGATACACGCGGAGCTTGACAAGTTAAAACAGTTTTCATAAATCTCCCAAAGGCGTATGTAGGAATTTTAATACCATTTTGTAAATTGTAACACGTTCACTGCTAAGGTAGGGGCTCCTATGAAACTGTTTAGTGGTCGCAGTGTCTTGTTTCTTTACAAATATAAGAATGCTATCAATTTTGACACAGACGTCATAATTTTTTTGCCAATCACAGTAAACAGTTTATGAAACCAAACGGTATAGGTAAGAGATTTCAATATTAGAAATAGGTGGAGCACTGGATTTTCCAAAGGTTCAATAGCCGGTGGTCTAACAAGTGAAGCTTCATTTGAAGAACGCTGATACAACTTGCGGTGCTTATACTGATTAGCTGACTCATGGTTAAACTTAGAAAGGCAATCAATGACTTCCAACAAAAACTTATAATTGGCTTTAAAATATCTTCTTAATCTCACACAATCACCTTCACATCCTCCGCTCCGCAGCCCTTCCTTAATCTAGATCACGGAAACATATAATTTCCGTCTGTGCAAATGTCCTTGACCCGACAATTCCACCTGTTGAAACTTGACCTCAAATCGGTCTAATCGATGGAATCGTTGCGAACGGGCCGGCGCCCGCGCAGCCGAGGGGGCATGGGGAGGGGAGGGGGCGTCCAGTGCCCGTGATTTAATACCCCAGTCGCTAATTATGGCTTGTTCAAATTGTAGCTTTCTCACGGGCAAGACGGACCGGTTACACTGTAACCTTAGCTTTTAAATCGAGTTACAACGTTTTTTTAATTTTCAAATAAAATACGCTATTACATTTTTATTGGATTATAATTATAGAAATGATATGAAGGAAGTTATTAATATTAATTGGTTGGGATTAAGTTTTCTGTGTGCAACGCGTGTTTTCCTGCGAATGATGTGAGTGCTAGCGATTTTGAGATTTGTAATTAATCAAATATTAATTATTTCCTGATTTTTTGGCAACGTCACTCAATAGCGTGGAGCCTAATAAGATATATTTTCAACTTAATGAAATTATTTTTGTAATTAGATAAGTACCAACAATAAGATTCTATATACTTAAGCAATACCCAAGTGCTTTCATAAACGGTTACTTTATCTATGCTCAATTAATGGATTGCAAAAATATGGTGAAATTTTAACAGAAGAGTGATTACCTATAACTTTTTCTAACACACCAACTGTTTGCCAAAAGGACTAATACTCCGAAATTGATTTTATGAAAATATAGTTTTTGAGTGTTGGCAACACTAGCAGAAGGCCGCCAACACCACTCAAGGGCAATAATGTAAAACAATTCTAATTGGAAACCAAATAGAAGGATCTTCCTATGCCAATATAAAAGTACCTAGTTTTATTTACATCATATTTAAATCCCACATAAAAAATCACAACGCAATTTTTTTAACCAGCCGTTAACCCCCGATCATTTTCGTACCATCGTATCTTAGATGCGGCGATGCGCCCGTACCTTACTGCATTCGCTATACTTATTCTGTCTGCTCCAACCTGTTACCCGGTCAACCTTCGAGCTATACCCCTCTCCCTCCCACACATGTAACCTTTCATACATCCCTCCTTCTCTAGCGATCTCAGGTCAGGCCGAAGCACATTACAGTAATGATACTTAAACACATATTTAAGTAAAGATTCTTTTTCTCTTAAAAAGTTGTACGTCTGAGTGTGTAGTCTGGTATTTCATAATTTGTGGTGTAATTCTGAGTTTTATTGAGATTGTAGGGCTTTTTAGTATTGTAATAGACTTGATTCAGGAGGAAGACTGATGATGATGACCTCCCTGTTAGGTTACATTATAGTAGTATATAGATAGCTGTGTATCCCATACCGCTATGACAGGTTGATTAGGTCGGACATTACGCCATACTGCCGTCCTTTAACTAAAAGGCCGTTAAGCCCAAAAAGTTGTTTCGGAGTAAATGCCAAAAAACGTGGGAATCGTTGTTTCTTAAAAACTATGATACTTAGGATAATGATTGTTGGACACATCAATTGATATTTCTTTCTGTTTATCGTAGATAACCCTTTTTGTCCAATAACTATTATTAATTAATTTTAAAATTCATTTTTCTCATTTTGTTAAGCATGTAACCTAGTTATTGCATCTTATTACTGTACTAAAAGGCCGTTATCCATACCTTAGCGGCTTTTTAGTCAAGTAATTTATTTAAAATGTTAAGCTTCATAATGTTTGTTATATTTTGTTTAGAAATACTTAACTAAAAAGTTGTTAAGTGACATAACTGCTTTATAGTCATGACATTCGCTTTAATTTC
This sequence comes from Hydraecia micacea, assembly GCA_914767645.1. Classification (NCBI taxonomy): domain Eukaryota; kingdom Metazoa; phylum Arthropoda; class Insecta; order Lepidoptera; family Noctuidae; genus Hydraecia; species Hydraecia micacea. The sequence goes on from OU611795.1 coordinate 10,018,493, forward strand.
AATTTCAATAACTTTCCTAATGAGCAGTTACGGGGCTTTAGATGCTTTTTAGCTAATTGTTGGCAATGTTATATGGAATTTTTGTAAACTCTTAACTACTTTACTTAACTAAAAGGTGGCTAAAAATATTTCGCTTGTGGTTAACTTCTGTATAGTGTAGCATTCATATGGAAATATGTGAGTAATTAATTAAATACTAACATCATGTTCTTTTAAAAATCAAAAATATAATTCAACATTTAAAAGATAAAAGAATTACTTATAATTTTAATACGCAATAATAATCAACTTATAACTAATTATGATCTAACAGGTCATGAGCTCATTATTTGGCATGGACAATATTCTTAATCCATGTTCTTTATTCAATTGATTCAACCATTGATTTAATAGAAAACTTCTAACCCAGTTATTGTAATAAACTAAAGGCTACATTATATCAGACATGAGGCAACTTCAGTCCTAAATTATTTAAATATTATAACAAATAAAAGTACCTAATAAAATATGTATTAAAATTGCACACTAAATAAATAATAAAACATAAGCAGCACTTTCAAGTGTAGATAGATACATTTGGCACACTGGTAGACCATAACCTGGAATAAAACATTGAATACTTTTTATACCAGTAGTTCATTCCCGTGGGTTAATTATTCGAAATGATATCGTTTACCAACCTCTATGCGGACGGATCCATAAGTAAAAGGTTGTAGTTTTAAGTATTTAGGAACATAACAATATCTAAATTAAACACAGTCATCAATATACTCAGCCTATCGCAGTCCACTGCTAGACAAAGGTCTCTCCCAAGCTGCGCCATAACACCCTGTCCTCTACCTTCCGCATCCTGTTTGTCCTAGCCACCTTATGTAGGCCGTCGATCCATCTAGTTGGTGGGGCTCACTCGACACTTGCCGATATGCGGTCTCCACTCCAGGACTCGTCTGCTCCACCGGCCATCGGTCCTTCGACAAACATGGCCAGCCCACTGCCACTTCAGTTTGCTTACTCTGCAAGCTATGTCGGTAACTGCGGTTCTTTTCCTGATATTTTCATTCCTGATTTTATACTTCAAAGAGACTGAGCATAGCTCGCTCTATAGCGCGCTAAGCGGCCTTGAATTGTGGACCAGCCCGACCGTCAATGTCTTCGTTTCGGCAACGTATATCATGACAGACAGGACGCACTGGTTAAGACCTTAGTCTTCAAACACTGCGGGATAGGCGACAAGACGAAGTTTTCCAAATACTGCCCAGCCCAACTGGATCCTTCAGTCGGCTTCTTTCTCAAAGTTGTGTCTACTGAGCTGGTTGACTTGCCCTAGGTAGACATAATCCTTCAAAACTTTGGTTGGACTCGTTAAGATGTGCGAATTGTACATGAATTTTGTCTTGTCCAAATTTAAGCTGAAGCCAACCCACCGAGAGGCTCCATTTCGGCTGGAGAGACTTAGTCAATATGGCGATGTCATCGGCAAATCGAACAAGATGAACAGACGCTGAAACAGTTAGACCAGATGTCGCACAACCTAAATGGAGCCTCCATTTTTTGGATGAGGTTGTTTTCTGATCCTGGATCTGAAAAGTCATTGTGGCAGCGTCGTACAAACATCTCACCGCACGCGCGCGCGCGCGCTCTTTCTGTCTTTCTCTCTCTCTCTCGTCTCTTCGATGTAGCGTCAGTCAATTCGACATCGTTGCAGAAAGGCCAGAACTGCCCATATTTTGACGGAGTCGCATCGTTTCTCGTAGTCCACAAATGCTATACACAAGGACTGGTTATACTCCGCGGTATTCTGTATAATTTGCCGAACATAGATGTGGTCTATGGTACTGAAGCCTTTTCGAAAACCGGCTTGATTTGGCGGCTGGAACTCGACATGTCTCTTCGCGAGACGGTCCGTGACGATCCTCGAGAGCAGCTTGTATAAGTGTTTCAGCAGTGAGATGGGTCTATAGTTCTTCAGCGAGGATTTGTCACCTTTTTTGAAGAACAGAACCACCGCATCTCTGCTCCACGCCTCGGGCGTTGTACCCTCTTAGATGACGGAATTAAAGAGACTCGCTAGCTCTTTGATTTTATTGTATTTATTTTTTTGGATCGTAAGTAAGCACTAGGAAGTGGTGAAGGGCGGGCGTTTTGGGGACTGTCTTTTGTAATTTTGACGTTCGAAAAGTGCTGATTCTCAGCCTAGTCTGAATAAATGACTTTTGATTTTGTTTTCTTGTCGTTTTGGGTTTTTCTGTTTCAATATCTTCATCTGTATCGTCACTTCTTCGATCTTAGTTAGATCTCGTAGTTCATATCTTTGACAGAGTCAGTGTCAGTGCCCTCCGGGTGGAAAGATTTAGTCCGACGGGACGGCGGATGGCTTGTGCAGGGCACCCGCACCCCACTCAACCCCGGAGTGAAAGCGGCGCGAGAGTCGGCTAACTGCCTTTTAGCTAAGTAATGAGGCTTAGCTGCTTTTTAGCTAAGTATTCTGGGAAATGTGCAGAATTACATGCTTAACTAAAACAGCGTTAAGGGCTGGTAACTGCAAATAAGTAAATTTTTTCACATAAACTGTTCTTTAAATGCTGACTATAAAGAAGTTATAGTCCGTTAGCGTCTTTATAGTCAAGAAAAATCAGATAACGTGCTTGTAGTTAAGTAGAAGGCTAGAAAATAATCATCACATCGGGCAGTTAAGGTATTTTAAAGTACATTAAGCTAAGAAGTGTGGGTTAGACGCTTTCAAGTGATGGAATCATCAAAAATTATGTTACTTAACGGCCTAAAAGATGTCCATATCTTTGGAACTATTTATGTTATAAAAATGTTTCTTAGACAGAAAGATAGAGAATTTAAAACTCTATCACTTTCTATTAAAAAGTAAAAATTGACCATTTGAGGGTTAACGGCTTTTTAGTTAAAGGACGGCAGCATAGCTCGCCCGAAAATAGTCTTTGGAGGGATCTAAGAGAAAAAAAATGGTCTGTCTAAAAGGAATAATTCTAATCTTTAACGACCTATGTGTGTATTTGCGCTATAGTCCGCGCGGAACTAGTTGGCCGCTTAGGTTGGTTCGCAACGCACGTACTGAGTAATGCGCCCCCGCCCCTCCGTCCCACCGCTCACATACCTAAGGCGCGGCCAACTAGCTCCGCGCGGACTATAGGTAGCTTTAGTAGTCGCAAGCGCTGCCGCTGAGGACGAGTTCCTGGGTTGGATTCCCAGGTCGGGCAAACTGTTTTTGGGGTTTTCCGTCAAGGATTGTGCCCGGTTAATGGCAATAGACTCACCTATTATATGGGACTTTAATATAACTGTCGAAATGTCTGTGTACTATATGTAGGTCACCTCTGCCTAACCTGCTCTGGATAACAGGCGTGATATTACGTTGTACTATGCTGTGTTCATTGGTTTGGCTTCATCAGTCCATTTAAATCAAGAGGATTACATATTTTTGCATAAGTAAGTACTTTATTTTAATTTTAAACTCCATTGTTGTCGCTATCTCGTTTCATCTTTCAGCGTGGCTCCTTGATTAAAGGACAGTCTATCATATCGTCAACGTGTGTGTAAACTGAAAAATAAAATAACATAAATATGCATCAAAATTATCATTTCTGGGTCTGAATTTAAGACTATAATAATTGGCAACAAATTGCATTAGAATTATTTATTAGCTACATAGATTGTGTTAGTGAAAATACATAACATACATACATAATCAGCCTATAATGTTCCCACTGCTGGGACACAGGCCTCCTCTCTGTGAGAGGGAGTGGGCCGTAATCCACCACGCGGGCCCAGTGCAGGTTGGTAGATATGTCACATGTCTTCGAATTTTTGGTTCTAGGACATGCCGGTTTCCTCACGATGTTTTCCTTCACCGTTTTGAGAGCAGTGGTGATGAAATAATTTACACAAAGTAAAGCGCCTGTCTGGGTTCGAATCTACGACCTACAACTCGTAAGTCGCGGCCTTTACCAGTGGGCCACCACTGCTCGCCAGCTCTGCTCTGTTAGTGAAAATGCGGCTGTGAAATTATTGAAAGGTTCATCATTTCAGCTGCAAGACGTCGACTGCTGGACATTGGCCTCCCCAAAGCACCGTCACTTCGACCGGTTCTGTGCTTTCAGCATACAACGGATTCCTGAGGCCTTCCTTCACAAGGAATTTGAAGTAGCAATTAATGCGACATTGGGTTGCATTGTGTTCTACCCACCAAGATTCTACCACGTTTGTTATGGCCCAACACCTGTTAAGGGACATTGAGTTACATACATTCATCTTCTGCCTAGCTTTTCCTTGACTTAGTTGAGGCTGACTTCCAGTCTAACTGTACTAGTATTTTGTAGGTGCCTATCTGACCTCCACAACCCTCTTACTGGGTAACACGAAACCCTTGGTAAGACTGGTTATCTGACTTTCGGGCTTCTGACTACCCGTAACGACTATGAAAGATCCGCGATTGACAGCCCGGACCAACGGCTTAACGTGTTTTCCGTGGTAGGAAGGGTTTCGGTATGTAGTGGATGGCCACTCATCGACGGACCGACCTCAGCTAATGTTGCTTAACCTTGAATATCGACCCGTGCGTCTGTTATTATTTAGCCACGAGCCTGATTGAGTTACATACATTGGGAACCATTCAGGGTCAATCCCCACTGAAAGAGCAGCGGCGCGCAGCGGCCGTAAGAGCAAGTGACTTTCCTCTTTTGACTAGTCGCTAAAAGGCTCGTGCAGTCTTGCGGCGCCACACTGCCCTCCTTTGCCTTCAAATGACTATGGATAATGGCCGCTGCCGGCCGCTGCTCTTTCAGTGGGGATTAACCCTAAAGAAGACCTTTCAACAAGAAGTCTCTACATGAAAGAAGAATAAGGTACCTAGTAGAAGTACATACTCTGATTAGTGTCACAGGCGTACTCCAGCAAGTCACACAGGTCCAGGAAGGTTCTCTTCTCGTCTCCCATCTTGCCACAAATCTGAATCGTGTCGTGAATGCAACTCTCTGACTGCATACAGTATTGCTCAACTTTGTTCTGCGGAGTAAAATGGAAATGTTTATTAAGTTTTATTTTTAACCCCACTCATTCATGTCCCACTGCTGGGCAACGACTTCCCATACTCTCTTTCCACCTCTCTCTGTCCAAAATTGACAAGGACCATCATCTGCCTAGCTTTTTCCCAACTATGTTGGGGTCGGCTTCCAGTCCAACCGGATGCAGCTAAATACCAGTATTTTACATGGAGCGACTTCCTTTCTGACCTCCACAACAGTTACTGGGTAATACGATACCACTTGGTAAGACTGGTTGTCAGACTTTCGGGCTTCTGACGACCCGTAACGACTGTCAAAGATCCACGAATGACAGCCGGGACCAACGGCTTAACGTGCTTTCCGAGCACGGATTTCGATTCCGAGGCACGGAGAGGTCTTGGTATGTAAAGATGGTCCTATCCACGGACCAACCGCGGCAAGCGTAACTTTACCTGATCGATCGACCCGTGTGGCTGTCATTCCAAGGACCAATATTTATTAAAGGAGTCCAGCTCATCCAGCCATTTCCGTCTGGGCCTGTCGCGATATCGTTTGCCATTAAACGGGGTCCCGCTTAATGGCATCATAATAATGATGATGAAGGTAGGGTAGGATGGTATGAAATGAAGGTGTAAAAATACGAACCGATGGAGTTGACATGTAGCTGGGAAGATGGCAGCTGACATGTGATATATTGTTGAGCAGCAATAATACACCTGTAATGAAAATATTTAGTATTTAAATAATCAGATGCAAGCCCGGCTCCATTGCTTTTTGTTCAGATCATTATTAATTAATGACAGGAACAAAAAAAAAAAAACAATGGGGCTCCAACGTGTAGAAGTCAACTCGTTAAGCATGCAAATTAAGATTTAATAAAAAGAACCTAATCAGCTGCACTACTTCTTAGTGTTCTGGATTTTCAACTCTTAGCGTTGAGGTGAGGGTTGAGAATTCAACAGAGTGCACCACTAGCGCGTTAGAAAAGCCCATTGTTGGATTTTCAACTCTTTTGCAAAAGATTGGCAACATACAGCAATAGATAGGAATAAATAGAAGGAGGAAAATATATGACTTTTACTTACAAAAAACAATTATTTCAGTTATCTTTACCCACATTCCGGTATCGTAGGAATGCTTGAATGATAACAATCCGCACAGTAATAGTTATGGGACCATAAACTAGTTAGAGACCAATGTTTGTTGGTTTTAGAACTACCATTGTCAGGGGTGCACAACTGTTTCAAAATAGTATTGAATGCACGGTGTGCAATAACGGACTACTTAAGTCACACGTATCGTATACTATTGTCTGTGCTATTGTATAGCTCGTGTGACCTAAACCCGAACTTAAGTCACGCTTTTCTGTATAAAGATGACATAAGTCACAGAAAAGCTTGATTTAAGGGCGGGTTTGAGTCACACAGTGCTATTCTAACTAGTTGTGTCACTAGTGATATTATAAATGCGAAAGTAAGTTTGTTTGTTACCTTTTTACGCTTAAACCACTGAACCGATCATCCTGAAATTTTGCAGTACGTTGTCAGGTGAACAGAAACAGACATAAAGTACCTTTCACCCCGAAAAAAAATGCTGTTCCCGAGGAAAACAACAATAACGTTATTATGATAATAGATGGCGCCACGTGTCTATTGAACTTGTCACAATATTTAATTCTGAGGCGGTACGAAGTTCGCCGGGTCATCTAGTAAATAATATTTTTGAGGAACTTCCCGCCAGATGCATCCAATCCAATCATAATAGAAGCCATCGACCTCTGAGTTTGTTTCGGCATTTCTTCTCAGGGATCAGTCAGCTAGAAAATGCCGGCGTCATCTTGTTTTGAAATATTGATATGAAGAAATAAAGACTTCATTTAATTTCATGGGTATAATTCAATTGCCACTAACTACCGAAAAAAGCCTTGTTGGGCCATCGCCATTTATTCTTCCTGCTGCAATCTGTAGCCGACCTTTCCCTTTCTTCATCACGGGGTCTGAGTAAAGTTTACCAACTTCCAATATTTTATCATGCTGCTATGAAATCGGTTTTAAATCTATACTAATGATAAAGCTGAAACGCTTGTTTTTTTATCGAACGCGCTAATCTTTGGAACTACCAGTCGGATTTCAAAAATGATTTGCATTTGATAGCCAAATTCTTGAAGAAGGCTATAGTCTATTTAACATCAAGCTAGGTCTCTTAGATGCCGGGTAAAAACAAAAAATAAATCTAAAATAACGCTAAGCCAAAACGAAGTAATAGCGCGGGCAGGCGATGCGATGCGACGGGGTGGGTCAGGGTACAAGAAATTTCACGCAGATGAAGTCGCGAGCAGAAGCTTTATAAAGTCTTACCAACTAATCTCGATGCGTGAGAGTCCAATTCTGGAGTTATAGAGCCGATGCATACTGATAAACAGAACAGCTTAAAGAAGAATGAAACATATTATCACGATTACTTTCTCCGAAGGGATACGCAAAGGTATTCTTCCCTACATTACACCACCGGTCACCACCACCACCAGGTAATTCACCTACATTTCGTCAGTTATGTTTAAGATCCCTGTAACGGGTGACGAGTCCATTGCTATCATCATCATCATCATCTGCCTAGCCTTTTCTCAACTATGTTGGGGTCGGCTTCCAGTCTAACCAGATGCAGCTGAATACCAGTATTTTACCAGTCTATTGCTATCAACCGGGCACAAATCCAAACCCAATAACACTTTACCCGATCCGGGAATCTAAGCCAGGACCACTTGCTCAGCAGTAGCAGTATAAAGAAGATATGAAGGGGTAAAGAGAGAACGGAAACGAGCGGAACGGAACGGTCAAACATGGTCTTTGACAATTCAGCAGAGGCCCACGCTCGAGATTTGCCAGGGCTATGGAACGGAGTATTCTGGGTATCAAACTAACATACCTGGTTAGGAATACGACCGTCGGATCCATCACAAAGATAATGTCACTTAGAATGCTGCCACGCTAAAATTGAATTGGGCTGGAGATATCTGCCGCATGGCAGACGACCAATGGGCCAAAACGACCCAATGGGACATCGTGGCAGGCCCAGCCGGAGATGGCAGGATGAGCTGGTCTCCTTCAACATGAACTGGTCCTTAGCAACTTTGAACAGAGAGAAGTGGAAAGAGTGTAGGGAGGCCTTGCCCTGCAGTGGAACATAACAGGCTAATAATAATAATAATGTTGAACACCTCTGCCAGATAATGCACGTTCAACATACGCTTCAATATTATGTGTGTTTTGTTATAATTTCCTGTCCTACAGCCATAGTTTAGCTTAACCAACGTAAACAAAAGAGGTTATTGTTCATCTAGATCATTGTTGTTCGTTCGCCGAAGTGACCGTGCACACTATGATATTTAGAAAAGTTTTTACTAGTAAGTCAATTGTTACTATTTTTCTTTTTGTTATAAATGCACCTCTACTGTCAAAGGGAGTGGAAGCCTGCGATAGTAGCCATTTAATTTCATTAATCTTAGACGCAATTTCGTACATCATCAATAGCTTTTTCATTCACCCAGACGATTGTCTTGACATTTTGAAAAGTAGTTTTCAAACATCTTTTTTGATTTTAATCATAACCAAACCAGTGCAGCTCTGTCTCGCATAGGGTCTTAGCATTATGATGAACAATGGCCGTTATGCGTGGATGTGACGCATATTTTCCCTTAAACTTGTTCTTTTTTCGTGTTTTTTCTCTGCGTCATGTTTACCGTTTTCTTTCATAACGCAGTATTCCATTTTTATTGGAAACATCTTTGTTATACAGAATTTTGTTTTATTAATTGTTTCAGGTTTAGTCATTATTGGGTTAGCAGCCGAGGTGTGGTCGCACGTTGAAATAGAAGCTGAAGATTACTTCTTTCCTCTAGAACCGGTAACGTTCATTCTACTTACTCCTAGATTAATTATATAATCACTCTATAATGTTCCCACTGTCGGGACATAAGCCTCCTCTCGGTGAGAGTTAGTGGGCCGTAATCCACCACGCGGGCCCTGTGCGAGTTGGTAGATGTCACATGTCTTCGAATTTTTGGTTCTAGGACGTGCCAGTTTCCTCACGATGTTTTAAATTCACCGTTTTGAGAGCAGTGGTGATGAAATAATTAGATTAATCCATGCCTACAATTTACTACATTTACAATTTACTTATTCATTAACGCTAATAGTATTGTTCCTAAAACAAGAAATAATAATGTTCATAAAAGCTTTACATACCGCACCTCTTGACACAGTCTCTAACGAATGGCACCGGGTCGAGAGTTTTCACGCCACAACGGGAAACAAAGAAAATTGTTTAAGCGACCTGAAAAATGTTTTTGTACAGACGCCAGCACATCAAGCTACTACAATCTGTCAAATTGCTTTAATAGATTTTCAACTTTATCGCTAAAGCATAAGGTTCAAAGTTGATTGGGAAAATTTTACAGTTTCGGGTAGCTTGATGTGCTGGCGTCTGTACTTAGGCGGGTCTCATACTACAACGCGCTTAGCGACGGGGTGCGGGAAACGGAGCCAAATTCCCTGTGCGAAAGCGCGTTTTTATTGAATTAGTACTTATGTAAAAAAATCACGCATAGGGGCGCGTTATCTGCGCGTGTCGCGTTGTAGTGTGTGGTACGCCTTAGTTAATTATTTGAAGCCTAACGGCAAGTTTAAAAGGTTATCAACTCTAGCTTTGAAGTATCGTGAACATCGAGGAATACTCCCCATTTTCTTCATCAACTTAATTGATTTTTAACATTTGCCCCAGATGACATTGAAATTAACTGCCGTGATTTCAGTTATTGCAGGTACTTCCATTTTTTGATAATCCTCCTCTCATCTCTCTCTTTCACCCCTTTCCTCTCAGAGATATGCTCAAGAACTGTTATTAGAACTGAACTTTTGTGACAGGTAATAAATTTCTGCAAGATGGCTGACCAGTGCCAGCACGATTTCGTGCCCATCTGCGGGCAGGACTCCTTGGGTATCACCAGGATGTTCAGCGACAACTGTGACCTGTTTGAATACAACTGTGATGAGAAGAAACGTAAGTTAGACCAAGAATATTTCGACAAGATGGTCAGAACAATTAGTAGAAGTACTAGATTAATTTTGTATCTAGGAACATGAGGATAATATGTTAGGCGCCGCCTAGTGGCGAGAAATCTGGCGTTTTTGGCTAAATATCTACCTTCTATCTATCTAGCTTTTTCCTTTAGAAGATAGATATGAAAAACGCTAAATGCTTGTTAACTCATCGCACTGGGATGTGTATTAGTTAGATAACCCAGCGACCTTACTGACAAACGGGGTGAGACACCACCAGCTGCTTCCCAAACTACCATAGTGCAGTTTGATAACCAAATTAACTGCTTTAAGTGATGAAAGCGTTTCAAACGACATTGTAGATTCAATTGTCTCACGGATATTTCTTATATGTTTTAAAACTACTTACATAACAACACGCATCTTTATTGAAGTACTGTAATCATGAAAACGTAAATCATCTAATTTTCAATATTTGCAGAATACCGACACGTGAAGATGGACGTGTGTAAATACGAGGCGGCGGCTGCCGAAGAAGCTACGTTTTAGTTTATGTACACTTATTTAGATTAGTTACATAAATAAATAATACGTAATTGAGCAAGGAATAAGAACTACGCATAAGTTTTGGGTAGAAAGAAAGAAAGAAAGAAAAAGTATTTATTGCAACTCGTATAGGAAGATCACAAATTAAACTAAACACAATAAAAAAAAATAACAAGTTATATTAAAAAAAAAAAATATAAAAAGATAAATGAAACAGAAAGTCCTATATGAGGCCAAAGGGCTCCTATCTCAGTATGATGCTGCAACATTTAAAAAATAAATGTCACAGCGCTGGTATTCTGATAGGGCCCGCTGTGAGTAGGAGAAAATCTTTTAACTGTCATCATCTAGCTGCCAAGCCTTTTTCCAACTGTGTTAGGGTCGGCTTCCAGTCAACCGGGTGCAGTACATGGAGCGACTGCCTATCTGACGATACCCCTTGGTAAAACTGGTTGTCAGATTTTCAGGTTTCGGAGGACCCATAACAACTGTCAAAGATCCACGAATGACAGGTTGGCTATAATTTTATCAATGGTGAAAATTCAGTTTTTCACGTTTGTCTCGTTAATTATTTGCTATCAAAGACGATTAAGAGTTATGTAAATATTAAAATTATTGTGTAAAGTTAAAACTTTTATTTTGTAAGCGCAAGAAAACATTTTGTTTATTCTATAACAGATTTACCTCTACAAAGTTCAAATAGGTATAGTTACATTTGAACCAACGGCAGGAGGTGACAGGAGCGGTGGTTTGTTGGTGCACAAACGCAAACAACGGTACAAAGGCAAACTTGACATGTTAAAATACTCGAGACACACACCTTCGTTTCTGGTACGGCTAACTTCGCAAACATCTACGGGTAGTAAACAGAGGACAATTCTTATTTATTTCGTAATTTTTAAAAAGCTTACAAAAAATTTAATTAATACTAAAAATAACAAAATTAAATCCTAACTTAACTAAAACTATACAGAAACTAAAATATAATAGAGTAGTAATAAAATAGAGCATTTTGAACCACCCACGAGAACGCAAAAACATTGCCTATCTATCACATTACACTAATATTATAAAGGTGAAAGTTTGTGAGTGTGTGTGTTTATATGTTTGTTACTTCTTCACGCTCAAACGGCTGGAGCAATTTTGATAAAATTTTGTATGGAAGTAGCTGACACCCTGGATTAACATAATAGGCTACTTTTTACTTCGATATTCCCACGGGATCGACAGTTATGCGGGTGAAACCGCGGGAACTAATAATAAAGATGAACCGGTTGTCTGGACACGCATATCTTACAAGGGGTAGGTTTTAGTTAGTTTAGGATATTATATTTTAATTTTAATGGTTTGTTAGTTTATTTAGTATTAGAAGTTTATCCACTGTATATATTTATATCTTCCTAAATAAATTATTTAATAAAAAATCGTAAGGAATTATACCAGAATTGCTGAAAAAGGTGATCTTTCAAATAAACGTGGTAATTATTATAGTTATTTTCCAACAAAATCGTCTTCAAACAGGAGCGGTGCGCAGGCGCAAACAACGGTACGAAAGCAAACTTGACATGTTTGACGTCAAAGCCTACGCGTCTGTTACATATTCTAAGAATTACTTGTACAAATATCTTATGTAAGTTATTATAAGTGGACCGAGTACCTACCTACTGAGTCTAATAGGTCCTTAGAAAAATATTTTCCACTTAATTTTTTACATTTGACTTTATCTGTAGTTCGATATTTTACTAGAAAACGAATTCTAATTTGTATAATAAAAACCTAGTCCATTGATTCATATGTTCGAAATTTTTTTCTGCTCAACAACGTTAAAAACGCAATGTATGTTGTTGAACTGTCAAAAAGCCATTGCTGCTGTTAGTGTATTACGCAATTACCTCGCTGATTAGGTAATTTAGGTAGTTGATGAAGATACGACACGCCGCACGGTAAAAGATGTTGTAGTCAGAAATTTTCTAGCAAAACTTATCTAATAGTTTGAGTTATTCCGGTCTATGACATGAGGTTATTGACGTTAGACTTTAGCGGTAAGTCTGTTTTCAAAACCAATTAAAGCCGTTATTTGAACTACATTGTTTGGTGGAATTTGCCCTTAGTAGATACTAAGGGCAAATTCGTCAAGAATTTTATAGGTACCTACAAGTCTTGTTAATTTGAATTGTGAATTTGATTTGTCTTGCTGTCCTGCGAATTTGAATTTATCAGACGTTAAATTTAATCCACTGATAAAAGACAGACGTTGATAAAATCAGCCCTAAACGAGATTAATTCCAAATTATCTGACCGAGAGTCTAGAAAGCCTACCACTCCTACTAGCGGTAATGTTTACACTCACAACAGATACTGTTAAAGCTACATTAGGTCTTACGCTTCCTGATAATAAAGTTGAAAACCTGCCGGTGTCACCTCGGTCGTACAGGTCGCGAAGGTCACAAGATACAACCAATGTTATAGCTGCCCTGAGTCGAGCTGACATACCGCGTCGTAACTGCCCGAGACGATTGCTAAATTATAGATTTTAGTTGGAGACCTTACCGTGGGTTCTCGATTGAAGATAGGAACGGTTGGAATTGAGCTTTTGGAAGTAAGAACCCACTTATGTTTTAAACAATATTACTTGCAGAAGTATGGACGGGAGCGGACGCCCTATAGTCGGATTTTTAATTAGCTGCAGTAAAATGACAGCTTATGTGTTACCACTTTTTAATGAAATTTAAGTAGTGATGTGACAAAATAATCGATTCATTCAAGTAACATTCAGTTCAAAATCGATCCGATGTTAAATTGATTTTATAAAGGAGGATAATATTATTAGAAGATGATATTTATAATGAAATACAGGATTTATATGTGTAAGTAAAGTATAGCCATTTAATTTTGTCCTCGAAATATTTGAAAAGCTTCAACTTGGCAATTAAATTAACTTATTAAACATCGATATAAAATTTAAAAAAAAACTTGGCAATTGTTTTCCTCTTTTCAAATGTTAATTATTAGTCTTAGACAGACATGAAGATTATATATAATAAGTGGAAGCACAGCAGCTGTTATGGCACATTTAGGTTTTAAAAAAGTGTGACTTTGTAGAGTAAACCAACAACTTTTTTTCACCTCTGTCTTTCACACCTGTGTCATCATCTGCCTAGCCTTTTCCCAACTATGTTGGGGTCGGCTTCCAGGCTAACCGGATGCAGCTGAATACCAGTATTTTCCATGGAGCGACTGACTATCTGACCTCCACAACCCAGTACTGGGTAATACGATATCCCTTGGTAAGACTGGTTGTCAGACTTTTGGGCTACTGACGACCCGTAACGACTGTCAAAGATCCACGAATAACAGCCGGGACCAATGGCTTTACGTGCTTTCGGAAGGGTCTTGGTATATGAAGATGGTCACCCATCCACGGACCAACTGCGGCAAGCGTAGATTAACCTGATTGAGCGACCCGTTCCACTGTTATTACTAGGCCACAAGCCCCTCACACATGTGTCACAGTCTATTTCTAAAACAAAAGCTGCAATCATGCCGATTTCATTAATCTGAGATGAAGCAGGTATATTACTATTTTTGTACGTAGTTTCTGTGAATATTATTTATCCTTAAACTTGCTCATTCCGACGTACTTTCTACCATACTTTAACACTCATAGTAAGACCGCTTACTTCGCTCATGCGTCTTCATAAAGATAACAGCGAAGTGCTCTTGCGCACGTCCCATTACGCGTGCCCACAATGCCCAATTAATAACTCGGCAGATATCGGCTGTCTTCGGTTATGTTCGGGACGTCCGAGCCACTCATTGTACACTGCTGATAAAATTGAAGAGTTAATTGGATCTTGAAGCAGTGTTGTGATTGGAGGAGAGTTTTAAGTGACCGTTAGGCAAAAGAAGTAGTAGGCAAAATACGAATTTTTTTTTTTTAAATATCTATTTATTTAAAGGGAAAGCGGCATGAAAGCTCACGAAATTTTAATGCCACTATGTCAAATGCAATTAAATATATAAAAAGTATTTGCAATATTTAAATCAAATTAATGTTCAAAATAATAATGACAACATTAAATAAACTTGCTTAGAGAGACCACCTGCAAAGCGACGCGTGCGCATCGAATAACTCATTTATAAAGCGGATGTTTTAAACTGTTCATTAAACTAGTCTTGGAATAAAGGAAGAGGATAATGAGTTCATTGAAATTATTCGGTATCATCAAAGGAATAGTAATCGTATTAAATTTTACTATTCTCGTAAGATTTCTCACTCGAAGTTCAATGCAATGAAGAAAAAAAATTGTTCTGTCAAAATATGGACCGTCGACGTATGGACACATTTTATCAACAAAATAGCAGAAGGCAATTCCCGTAATTAAAAACGTTAAAAATCTAGTCGCAATCTCATCTTAGCGACAATCAATGTCAAAAACTTGTCAAAAATTTCGAGATTTTAAAGGTATTTTTGACAGATTGAGACTAAGAACAGACTGTAACCAATAAAAGACAAAAGAAAGGAAAATGGTTTGTTCTGCACAAAGAAAAGGCACATTACAAATAAACGATATAAAATATACACATATAGAGGAGCCAAAAGCTTAAGCACAAGCATATAAAAAGTTGTCAATTTTGTCCATTGCTTAATGACAGTTCTTAAAATTACGAGAATTGCCCTTCTTTATCACAATAAAAAAAAAACCTAAAGAATCTTTATTATATAATTACATTAACTAATTTTAGATAAATTATCTGTCCATAATTGTAAGTAACAAAGGTCTTAAAACTATGTTAGTCAAAACTAAAATCAAATCAAATCATCATTCATAGGTAATGTTTAAAATTCAAATAACAAAATAATAATAGTTTTTCAATATTTTTTGCGTGTTTGCACCTTTTGATTTATCTACAAACACTTTTGAAAAAAAACGTGATAAAAAACACAAATTTTCCTGAAGACGGGAATATTTGATATTTTCGACACAAATATAGAAAATTGTAGGGGTCGTGTCAGAGGTTAATCTTCTTTGGCTCAGCCACTGAAGTAAGACATTTTTATTAAAGGGTCATATGCAAGGACAGAAAAAAACTGAGTAAAAACATGATAGGAAATTCAATCTTCAGAATAAAGATCCTAATGTTTTCCTTCTAATAAACAATCAGAAGGCTATATCGTAACAATCTTGTGCCTATTTGTCGCATTAAAACTGACCACAAATACCGAGTCCCTGTTTTAAGATAAGATAAACAAAACATAATGTTTCTGATAGCCATTGTATTTATTGTCGTAACCTTTTTCTAAAGGTTAGCCGAAAGGTTAGAATTAAAAGATTTTGCACAAAATACGCAGAAACGGGACTGATTTTCATTTCTAAATTTATTAATCTTAGAAGATTAGGCGGAGATAAAGTTAAAAGGGTTTCGAAATGTTGTTCTACTGGGGTTTGTGATTTATTGATTTTATTTGTGGTAAAACTTCGGAGAGATTAAGATTGAGTTCTTTGACATCTTAAGACATCCAAGTAGTATTAAGGCAGTAGCTTAGTGTTAAAATGGAAAATTGGTCCAAAAATTGGGGTAACATTGAAAAGCTCTTCACAGTCAGATCTCAGTCAAAAATAACTCTAATTTCCCTACATTTTTGTCAAGTTTTTTATATTAATTGTCGCTAAGATGAGATTGCGACTAGATATTGAACGTTTTTCATACAGGAATTGGCCATCGATCATAGGACATTCCTCATAGGTAGATCTGAACACATAGGCACTAAACAGAAACTTGTAAAAAACGCACGTACACCACAAATCTTTTGATACAGTTTCCAGTTCCGTGTTGTAGTGTGTGTTTGTTTGCTCAGATGTCGGCGCGCGCGCACCCGTCCCTATTACCATATATGTGATAATGCGGTTTGAGGAAAATGCCGAATTTTGACTTAAAGCCGACCACGGGTGACATTGCTCTCCATGTGTTAAATTCAGTTTGACAAGTCCACCTTCCCTCTCTTTTACACCATGTGGGACAGAGACAATGCTATATAAGTAGTTAGTGTTCCTGTTGACATAAGATTTTGACTTGTGATCGGGTTACAGTTCTGTCAATATTTAAATGTCAAAAGGAAAGGTTATGTCAAAAATGAAGCTTACAGTAGCGTTCACAATTATTTAAACAGGTTCAACGAAGAAGTTCTGGTTTAATTTTGTAAGAGGTTGTAATGAAATATAATAAAATTTAAATTAAGTTTAAAGAGGATGTTAAATTAGCATAATATTATTATGATAATTTCAGACTAAGTACACAGTACAGTACAATGTTTTGTAATCGACGTCATCAGTTTTTCATGTGTGGTCTAAAGTAGAAGATTCTAAACTTAGACCTCTGACTCCCAAAATACAAGCTTGACTTAGTTTGGGAGTTGGTAGATCATCAATTATACAATGCTGCCTTATAACCATCAAACCCTTTAATTATTCATTGTACTTCCTATAACAAATATAGTTATATAAAAATAGAAAGAAGAAGTAGAAGTTAAATATTAGTTAGTTATATATAGATTTTGTTGAACTACGAGAGCGACATAAAAATCTATAAAATCTGTTATCTGTGCTTAGCACGCCCCCCAGCTACATGGACCGACTGGATGTAAAAGGCGGAGGACAGGGTGTTTTGGCGCAGTATGGGAGAGGCCTATGTCCAGCTGTGGACTGCGATGGACTGAGTTGGTTGACTATTATGTTTAAAAACATTTATCTACACTCATATTGTAAAGTTCTCATTGAAACATTTTTTTTTAATTTCGTTACCAACTTACTTCTAGGCAACCCTTTCGCAATTTGACGTGCACTTAAGTTAGTGAAATTAATTCGCATTGGAGTAGAATAATCAGCCAATACTGTTCCCACTGCTGGGACACAGGCCTTCTGTCTATGAACGGGAGTGAGCCGTAATCCACCACGCGGGCCCAGTGCTGGTTGGCATGCTGGTTTCCTCACAATGTTTTTCTTCACCGTTTTGAGAGCAGTGGTGATTAAATAATTTACACAAAAAATAAAGCACCTGTCTGGGTTCGAACCTACGACCTTACACTCGAAAGTGAAGGTCGTTACCACTGGGCCACCACTGCTCTACGTTACGATACAGCCTTTGATACAGCATTGGAGTAACTGGGCTGAAATAAAAAAGTTAAATCGGTCTTCTGTTAGTCGTCCACTGAATTTAGAATTCCTTATTTAGCACAGTGATCGAGCTGTTTGGTGACCCGATTGGCAACATTGTTGGCAACAGCTAGGTGATAAAGTGCACTACGACCAAGGGCATGTTATATCATGTAAATCGCTACCACTCTTCCTTTAGAGGGGGGATTTTTTATTTAAACCAATTGGGTACAGAAACTTTTCAATAATCAAGGAGTCGACAGTCAGAAAGATGAAGCTAGTTGCCCATTCCAAAGCGTAGTAGGTTCCAAATCGCTACCTGACCCGCCCCCGCCACCGCTCCCTCCTCTACCATAACCCAAACACGGCAGCAAGGCGCTACCTCCTTGTACCAACACAGGTCGGCGTAAACACCGCGGTCGTCTTGTTAACCTAAAACGTTAACAAGGATCGACCAGCACTTAGCTGCGCAGTGTTAACTCGGTGGACAAAGCACGGATTTGTTGACAGCGCCTAGTTGCAGGGTTAAGTGGCCTAATTGTAGATAGAATGTCGGGTGTACGGGTGTACCTGCGACGACCTCGATGTTTCGACCCGTGCCGTGGGCAGTTGTTGCGAATGTTAATGGGTCTTTGGGAGTTGTAATTTGTTTGAGTCGAGGTAGCCTCTGATGGTCAATTCCCGTAATTAAAAACGTTCAAAATCTTGTCGCAATCTCATCTCAGCGACAATCAATGTCAAAAGCTTGTCAAAAATGTTGGGAGATCATAGTTATTTTTGACAGATTAAGGCTGAGATCAGACTATGAACGTTCTTAAAATTACGAGAATTGCCCCTATGTTTATGTTTCAAAATGAGAGGTATTACATTAAACTTATCAGTTTTTATTACTTAAATGAAAGTTGTCGTATTTTCAAAACGATGTGGCTTTAAGCTACATAGGTCTTGGACCGGCGCGGTCTAATTTCGTCTATCCTAAATATTTGAACCAATATAACAGTTTACTTGTAACTGAAGAAAAATCAAACGCAAACTAATTGAATCTGGCTAGAGGTTCTTAGAGGGTATGAAACTGGAAACGTTATGTACATAGATCTTTATTCAGTAAATAGGGTATGCATACCAAAGTAATATTGGTTTTATGGATCTGATTGAAGGCACGAATATTATGTGTGTAGGTATTGTGGAGTAATGCTCGAGGCTTTTAAAAATATATCACGTCTATGTAAATGTTAACAAACAAATATATTTAAATTATTATAAAAGTACATTATAATATTTGTATTACTCTTGCTAAGAAGTAATACAAATATCCGCTGTAAAAATATTTTTGTGTTGGTACGTTAATACGCAAAATGTATCTTTTTAGCGCCAGTGCAAAGATCAGTTCAGGAACTATGGATTTTTTTATTTACGGATCTAACAAAAGTAGACGCCTACGTAAGATGGATCCCACAGTACAACAAAAAGCACCCCCGTGCGTGAGTTTTTACATAAAAATTCTATAAAAACGCATATCCACGCGATTGATTAAGAACAATAGAGTAATAACTAATTAAAGTATCAAATGATATTCCTTTCTCTCTATAATATCCTTTCAGAACTGAACATACATCTTTCTCTTATGCAAATATTAATTCATAAACCATATCGCACTGTGCAGTCCCACGGATTGACGCTCGTTAATTCTTAAGTCCACGTAATTAAAGATACGGCTGAAATAAATAAATGCATTAGACGAATGACTTACGATGCCTCGCGGAGTCGGCTAATAAAATAAATGAAGAGTCGGCACTGGGGAACCGAGTATGAAGGTAGAGAAAGGAAAGTAGTGTAAGTACATTCTGCTGTTTTTAAAATGGGTCGTCTGCTTGGTAAGCTAACTTAAAGTAGAAGATTTATTGAAGTTTCTGTAGAAATAAATAAGGTTTTGTCTTGCGTTCAGACAGTATTTCCCTAGATTTTTGATGATGTGGTTTTTAGAAAACATATATTTTTACCAGCGTCACATAGACCTTCTTCACATTTAGGTACTTGGTTTTGCTTTTGCAATTTTCATGCAACCCATAAACATTTTGAGTGCAGTTAACTTTTTTTTCAAAATAGGCAACACATGATTGTTACACATATTTAAAAAAAAAGTCTTACCAAGACAGTTGTAGCACAACCAGAAACAACAATTCCCGACTTACCCTTGTTTCAGTTCATGTGTGGTGCGCAAGAGTTGGTCCAAAGCAATTGATTAGCCGGCGCCCTTTGTGCGCCGCGCCGACGCTCACAACAATTTGCTCGCGGCCCGACCGCCCTAATTTTAATGGGCTTATAAAATTTATATTTAATGTATTTATCATGCGTTGGATTTGGATGGATGAGGTTGGTGAGGGGAACATCTTCTCCACTGCTGGTTTTGGAAAAATAAATTGGAATTGCTGCTATTTGTCTAATTATAATAAGTGTGAATTACATGTAAATGATTTAATGAATCCAGGGGCAACATAAAAGGGAGATCGAAAATTTTCTCATGCTTTTTGTGACTTACGTATTAAGCTGCTGATCTTGAAAACCAAACAAAAAAAAAAGCATTATACAAAATGTTTAACCAAATAATACACATTCCATACAGACTCCTAAGCTTTATTACAACAAGAACTCAATGTGAACCATACCAAAATCATTCGTGACGTCATCGTGTCCATTCCATACGTTTCGTTCGTGTTATTGCTAAGCATACTATTGTTTTATTGTGGGTACATACGCGGTGCGCTTAAACGCATAGTTACGTCCGCAGCATCTAGGTGGCATCCAATATGGTATGGACCTGGTTAGGATACAACCTGTCCAGGTGAAGATGTAGCAATTATTTTATTTGATAAACCTATGGGTGCTGGATTTCAAACGTTGGTAGATAACACTGTGATAAGTGATAAATCAATCTGCCAAGCCGTTTCCCAACAATGTTGGGTTCGGCTCCCAGTCTAACTGGATGCAGCTGGATACCAGTATTTTACATGGAGCGGCTGCCTATCTGACCTCCACAACCCAGTTATTAGATAACACGATAGTCCTTGGTAAGACTGGTTGTCAGACTTTCGAGCTTCTGTCCACCAGTAACAACTGTCAAAGATCTACGATTGACAGCCGGGTCCAACTGCTTAACGTGCTTTTCGAAACACAAGTGTGTTATGGATGTTCATCACGGACCAACCTCGACAACCTTGAAAATCGACTGTTATTATTAAGCCACGACAGGTAACGTAACAAAAACAAACTTATGCCTCTGCACAAAATGACAGAACTGAACTTCACTTGTCAGTAACCGCTACTTTAAAGCTAAGCGCACATTATAGCCGCATCGCATTTCAATACAAAAAGTGCGGCCCGACTTTAGTATGCGACGGCTCATACTAAAATGATTTAGGAGGATTTTTGCAAAGCGGTGCGCCCGTCCAAATCTGCGCCAGCCTTTGCAATACATCATAGATCACCACGTCTACCTAGAATGTACCCAATGCCTTAGGCTAGAAACAAGTCTTAAAGGTAAAATTTCTATATTTTCTTTTACCCCTTTTTGTAACAACTGCCTAAGACCTTTTAATATCTGGAATGCTATGAATTCCTACACTTATTTTAAGCTACTTCAGTACTCACTCAGTAAACTACTAAGAAAAGCCTTTCAAAGCGTCTAGCTAACCACATAACTTTACACGGGCAGGTCAAGTCGGGTAGACTTTTCAAACCGGGTCATACAGCTAATTAATCATATTGTGCTATAAAAACTAGCTTTGTGACCATTTACTTGTGCTGAAACCACCTGAATAATATGTGGTAGGTAGGTTAAAATATACTGTTATTAATATATTAGTACACTACTGCAGCGGCCAGCAAAAGATGCATTGATGGACGAACGTATAAAATAAACGCATACGTAAGTCCATCAATGCCTAGTTGTGGCCAAGGCTTGTATAGTATTTTTCTCAAATAATGCGCGGAAATTAAAACTTTTTTGTCAAATACAATTACTTTTCAAAATCAATGACGAACAACGAACAACAATAATTTTTCCCGCGTTAAAGTGTTCATTTGTTTTTTTATTCAATAAACAGCTTTCTATTTGCAAGCCAGTTCGAAATTTAAATAAAACTTTTGATATCATAAGTTACCTCCTTGGTTGCCATGTTTCGGAGTAAAATATCGTTCCATTTTTAAATTACACGACAGATATGAGTTTACTATGTAATTTAATTGGCCGCTAAACCACGACAGATATGGATTTTCATAAAACTTTTGCCGGCCGCTGCTCGCATGTATTTGGCTAGTACAGCAATTTCGATTTATCTCGAAGAAGGTTGTCAAAATAATGCTCAAATTTCCAAGCATCTTTGAAACTTAAGTTATTGTCAAAGTTTATGTTTTGTGAATATATATTATTATTATAATTAATGTGATAACCTAGTCGTGACATGAAAAATTATCGAAAATCAAAATATCTAAAGCCTAGCTTTATTCTGAAGCTTATTTTTATGAACTGTGATGCGAAGCTTCGAAATCAATTGGAAGTCGTGACGGCGGAAAATTAAGCCACCACGGGTAACGACGCAGCTTTTAGCATTGTTAGCACAAAATTGTTATGAAAAACCTTGACCTAGAAATCTAGACTGGTTACATAAAACCTTATCTAGGCATCAGCCATTTTTAACACAAAATAGACGACCGCTCTCCATGTTTAAGGGTCGTAAAAGTTGGGAAAGGGTTTTATGTTTAAAGGACCACAAACAGGGTCACATTTTTGGAAATAAACAAAACGCGATCACTACAGTCAAGCAAGCATATTATGTAAGCAAATTATTACCAACAAATATGGTCTTAAATTATGAGATTGATTAAATTAAGTATTTACATAATATAGGCTATACAAATATAATATCTATGTATATCTAATACTAAAAATAACAAAACTAAATCCTAACTTAACTAAAACTATACAGAAACTAAAATATAGCGTCGAAAAATTCATCCGCTTCGCTGTCGACTGGTAATGTTCCCAAGAGACTGGCGGCATTGCCACGTTGTATGGCAATGCCGCCAGTTATTATTATTATTCTTAAATTATTATTTTATTCATTAATTTCAACTCATATTATTTAACATTTGTAGATAACATAATAAAATCAGCCTATAATGTTCCCACTGCTGAGACACAGGCCCCCTCTCTTCGGGAGGGAGTGGGCTGTAATCTACCACGCGGGCCCACTGCGGGAAGGTAGATGTCACATGTCTTCGAACTTTTGGTTCGTAGGACATGCTAGTTACGTCACGATGTTTTCCATCTCCGTTTTAAGAGCAGTGGTGGTGAAATTATTTACACAAGCGTCTGCCTGAGTTCAAACTCACGACCTACAATTCGTAAGTCATTACCACTGGCCCACCACTGCTCTCCTTTTTAGATATATCTTTTACAAAAACACAAAAAAATAAAAATAGGGATCCACCGAAATCGGGAACAGGGTCCAAACTACCGGTGACTTGAACAGAGACAGGAACCTCCTCACAATGTGAGCCGTATCGAGGAATGCTGCCTTCTGAATCAGGACCTTCATCACAAGTATGTCTGTGCACTCTTGATAAAGCCTCTTTCCATTTAGTATAGCACCATGTTCATCAGAGAATATGGAGGGATAAATACCCTTGCTTGGCGAATTGGATAAAATAAAGCTGCCCCTTTACTTTATAATTCCCATCTCCTTTTCCATTTTACAAGTTCCAAATTTGAAAAAAGTGATATAATTGCTACATATAAAAAGACCCCTGGAAAATACAAAGCATGCAACAAAACGTCGACCTTTCCACAAAGTAATAAAGCATTCATTAGTAAGGAAGGGGCTAATTAATAAACAATTACAATAGCGCACTCTCCCTCAACGATTTGCGCACACACCCTAAAAGCTTATAAACATTAGTGCACTTTATTTGCCATTCATTTACCCAACTTCAGCATACCATACATCGACGTACCTCATGGGAGTAAAAAGCCGCTCAACGAAGCCGCTAGTCACTTGTTTTCCTGTCATTGTGATAATCTTGGGGTACTGAACCATACCTAGGAACGTTCTGGTTACGGAAATATTGAAGGTCAAATTTCCAACGTTTTTTTACGAAAACAAGTTTTAAATATTATGATTTTCACGACGATTCCTTTCACACCAGGAATAAAAGTCGTTTCCCAGCAATATTTTTTGCTCCATATTACTTAGTTTGATGTACAGAATACGTAGATAACGATTATGTGATGAGTCAGACATCCTGTAAAAGCAGGGGTATAGTACGCAGTACCTGGTTGTTGATAAGTAAAGGTCAGGTCATATTCATCAATGATCTTCGCATCAATGTAGCCTGCATGCTATAGGTATCTAAGTACGGGGTGGTCCATTGATGGGGTGGTGAATGCGACACGTGCAACGGGGCCCGGACCTACCCCACAAGTGGGAGAAATCGATGGGGGTGCACACACGCAGTGGCTCGCGCATGCGTGGAGGAAAGCTCTAGCGAAGTACTGGTGGAGACAGAAGTTGCTTGTAGATATTTTCTTTGAGATTTGAGAGCTAGTTCTGTTCAATACGTGGATATGTATATACTATACGTTAACTAATGCTCAAGTTTACATAAAAATATATCAGGTGACTTACTATTAATAAATAATAACTATCGCTTACTTGTGGCTATGTCATGAAATATTCTTTGCAGGATATTTTTCTTAAAACACCAACATGCACTCAGCCCGCATGGTAGATTACAGCCCACTCTCTCTCACCGAGAGGAGGACTGTGTCCCAGCAGTGGGAACATTATAGGCTGATTATGCAATGTCTTAAAACCTTGTTAGTTAGACTAATAGCCACATAATTCAAAACTAAGCATAAAGTGTTATAAGGCTTTCAGAAAAATTTAAATGTTAGTAAAGAAAAATGCATCAAATTTTTTTTTTTTATACTTTAACTTTAGCATAATATATTATGAGGGGTAACAACTACACAAAAAAAAAAAAATGCTACTAAACACAATTATTTTAAAACAAGAACGATCCAGTTTTCTCATTAATTTTATTAAATTTCTTCGTTACAACCTTTATCCACGAAAAATACACAAGAACCTTACAAAAAATCTTACAGAAACGTCGCTACCTCTACTTTTAAAGACAAACACCACATCTTTAAAATACCCAAAAAGAAAAAATTAGCTATCATGACAAAAAGCTCGTTCTAAAGCGTTTTGTTGGCGACGTTACTGCGGCCGATACCAGTCGCACTTTGCGCCAACACCGCTGCTGAAAGCTCGCCTGAACGCTGAAAGCTAGCGCTGAAATAATTGTATCAAACGCGTTATATTTTAATTGATTCGTTGAATTAAAGTGAGTGTGAAGACGAGAACATGTAAGTTGAATTTTTAATTAAATTATTAGAAGGTTGATTTTCAGTTGTTTTTTTTCTTACGCCTGTGGTGTTGTTTGTCAAAGTTGCGGTTTTGACGTCATCTCAGTTTTGCTTATAATTTTTTTTTAATTTATGTAGATTCTAAATTCCGTGAATATTTTAGTAGGGATAAAGCTTGGTAGTAGCGACCTAAGTATTAGATTTATTTTACTCATTATAATAATATTTTTTGTAAAACATATGTTTTTCTTCAATAACAGTTGCAGTGAACCGATGTACTAAACGACGTACGTACATTAGGTACCTATCTTACTTATGTACTAATGAAATGCTTAGCGTGTTTGTCGAAGCAACAGTTTTCAAGTTATAGCTAAATGTAATAGCGAACAAACGGAGTGCCTGTACATTCCGCAAAATATCTACAATGTCGCAGTATTTGATGTTACCGTTTTGGAACTAAACTTGAATTCACTGATATTGGTTTTAACGTTTTCAGTGAATGAACGGTTGATATTTTATATGCTGTAACAGTTTTCTTGCATTAAAATGTTTGTGCTTTGATAGGAGGTATATTAAGTATTTGAACTAGATCAAATAGTTTTGAAATTGTTATTGACGATAATTATGAAAATCTTGCTAGTAAACCTACATAATAATTTTGCAAAATTGTATATGGACACCGCAAACCTTTTTTATTGGCTTGGAGCCAATAAGATTTAGATCATAGGTTCTCAACCTTGTTTTGCCCACCGACTTTGATAATATTTTTTTTCTAGAGCCCTCACAATTTTGTTACTTACCATTTGTCGCAAATCTGAAACGGCTATTGCCACGATGATTATATTTAAACGTGTAATATTATACAGTCGTAAGATGGGATATACAATTTTTTCTGGGTCTTCTACTCCATAATTTCAGCCAAAATACCTTCACTGCTGGACATAGTCCTCTCCCAAGCATTTCCACTTCGACCGGTTCTGTGCTTCTCGCATCCAACGGGTTCCTGCGGCCTTCACAAGGTCGTTGGTCCACCTTGTGGGAGGCCTTCCAACGCTACGGGTCTTCTACTGCCCCCCTGAAAATCACACACTCTCACGAGTGGGCGTTATCGCCCACGTAGAAAATCTATGATTTAGACTATAATCCATTAAAAAAAATATCTTACAAAACTGAAGCAATGTAATATACCTTATTCATCCAAGAAATCTTATCCCCAAATTAACAATTTTAAAAATATCAAATCAGTTTGCCTTCATCCCTGTAAAAGATAAAGTTCGAGTTTCCTTCGTAAACTCTTCGATCATAAAAGTTGCTTACATTTTGATAAGCTTGAAGTAACGACCAAGTTTCTCAGAAGCAGCCATATTAAAATTTATCGTGTGGCACTTTTCACACTCCTTGTACTTTTACAATCTTGGTAGAATTGGTACTTCCTTTCTGTAGGGCATAAATATTTGGTAAATCTTTTATAAAATGGCTGTCGGGAAAAGGAAAATGTTTTTCATGTTTTCTCGAGTGTACCTGGGAGATTATGGAAAGAAATGGGTTTCGTAAAGAGTGTATGAGCGATCAAGAAAAGTTGGGTTTTTCTACAAGGTCATAACAATATACTTGAAGCATTTGGTTGCCTGCAAAGATTAGCGATTGAGACAGTAAACCCTACCGTCGGTTTCAGTGGCGGTCTATGAGAAATTCTAAGTTCAGCTATTGCTAGAGATTCATTGCTGCATATCTAATCAGGCTATAATTCTCCTTCTCTCGATGAGAGGTAGTGGGCCGTAATTCCCACGCGAGCCCAGTGCGGTTAGTCACCTGTCTTCGAATTTTCGGTTCTAGGACATGCCGCTTTCCTCACGATATTTTTCTTCATACTTTTGAGAGAAGTAGTGATGAAATAATTTACACAAAGTAAAGCACCTGTCGGGGTTCGAACCTACGACCTACAACTCGTAAATCGCGGTTATTAAAACTGGGCCACCACTGGTCTACTATTATAGATAAATGCGACAGCAGTGGTTTAGCGAATGTCAACCTTTTGATTACTGTCATAACTGTATCTGTATTCATAAATTAAGCAATACCCAGTAGACACTTCTGGGTACTTTCTGAGTAGCTTTTATATAAAGTCCCATTAAAATACATGGCCAAACTTTTAGAAATCATTCAGACCACCAAAATAAGGTCGATGGTAAAAAAATATATAAGAAAAACGCATTAGATACTTACAAGAAAAATAATCAGCTAACGATAATACACTAATGTACCGGCAATTTATTATTTTAGGTCAAAATAATAATCACTTTAATCAGTGTTTTTTTTTTGCTTGGATATCTTTGGTTAGACGTACTGAGTGCTGTTTTAAAATTTGTCCATCTATTTTAATGGGACCCTGTATCGCCAGCACATCAAACTACCCGAAACTGTCAAATTTTCCCAACCAATTTTGAACCTTATAAATCAGCGATAAAGTTGAAAAGCTATTAAATAAATATGACAGGTTTTAGTAGCTTGATGTGCTGGCGTCTGTACACTAAAAAATATGTATAAAAACGTAGCCCCATTTCGACCTGTGAAAAGCATTTCTTCCACGTCAATTAAACTAATTGCCACGCAAACAACCACGGCATTCGATACAAAATTCCGTACCATTAGCGCCAACCCTAATTGCCATGATGATGACGTCGTCTGGCATACTGCCATCTTTTCCTATCGATTGATATGTCACCAAACTAGCTATTATGTTAGACTAGCTGATGCCCGCGACTTTTTCTGCAACTAGCTTCGACTTTCTGACTAACTGATCGACTCTGAAAATTCAGAAGTGCCTGTATATTGCATAATCAGCCTATGTTCCCACTGCTGGGACCAGTACGGGTTGTAAGATGTCATATATCTCCGAATTTTTGGTTTTAGAACATGCCGGTTTCCTCACGACGTTTTGCTTCATCGTTTTGAGAGCAGTGGTAATGAAATGATTTACACAAAGTAAAGCGCCTGTCTGAGCTCGAACCCTCGACCTGCAACTCGTAAGTCGGGGAAGATACCACTGGGCCATATGATTTAAATAAATGCTTTAAGTTTGGGTGTATTTTGTATTTCATCATTGGTATCCAGGATGAAAAGTAGTTTAGTAAATTCTTCTCCAGCTGGTCCCAGGCTAACTATCTGTCTTTCATAACGATTGGTTCAGTGGTTTCGTCGTAAAGAGGTAACAGAAAGAGTAACTTACACATACTGCATCCGCGACTTATTTGCCAAAAATGTAAACAAATATGAGTTTATGGAAAAGTAACTTTAATTCCTACACAATAAAGTGCAGTTTGCGCTAAAACTTCAAACATTTACCTATATGTTTAACTTGAAATAACATAAGTTTGAAACATTACATTTGAATAGATTTTAACTATCATAACAATAGGCTCAGTGGTTTTGTCGTGAAAAGGTATAAGACATACAGACTGAGTGACTTTCGCATGTATAATAATAATTTATGCACTTAAGTCAGTATTGTGCATAGAACATCGTTTTAAGATCGATACAGTTTCAAGGTTGAAACGTTTGGAACAAGTGCGAGTAACGTGTATTGTAGGAACTGATGTATAATTCAGCAAGGCTGTTTTTTTTTTAGCTTAACGTACTGTTTAGGCTGGCTTTGGCATTTGTCTCAAAGGCCAGTCCAAACCTTACCCCATTTTTTTATTATTTTTAGGTTAGCCTACAATTGTTTACACGTTACATTTCATTTAAAAGTACAAGATATACATTTATAAGTGCAACAATCACTTACAGGCTAACACGATAATACCTTTTTTGCATGAAATGACCCTAAGTATCAACGGTCCTTTCCAGAATTTTTCAAATAATTTGTGAACAAAATACTAAGATAAATTGAATTTAATAGGATATATTTTTCCACTTGATTAGAATAGGTAAATGAGTTTGATTCCTATAATTAGCGTCCTTTTCGTATTTTTCTACGAACACAACATTTAGATGAAAACATTCCCAATATTTATTTAGACGTGTTGAATAACAACTGTAATGAATAATCTACTTTGTAGAGAAGGTTCAAGCTATGTGGACGTGACGACTTGACATAACTTTCTTCAAATACTGAAACTAGTTTTGCTTGCACCAAGAAACCAGTAAAAACTGATTAAACGATTAAGACACGAACTAAGTTGAAGGTACTTTCAAGTTGAACAATGTTATCAAGCTTTGATTTCAATACTTGAACTTAATCTTGAAAGATAAAAACTTTGTTGAATCACAAGGTTGAGGTTTTATAGTGTTACTAGCTACGCCCCGCGGTTTCACCCGCATAAGTGTCGATCCCGTGGGAATATCAGGATCAAAAGTATCCTATGTGTTAATCCTGGTTATAAACTATGTGTGTGCCAAATTTTATCCAAATCCGTTCAGCCGTTTGTGCGTGAAGAAGTTACAAACATACAAACACACTCACAAACTTTCGCCTTTATAATATTATATATAGTGAGATCTATTAATTTTATTACTATAATGGCTAATTCAAGACTACTTATTTATTTCATATACATAAAAATGCTTACAAACAATATTTCATTGAGCAAATTAAAAGCCTAACTAACTTACTATACAAATATAAATACTGAAACAAAACGACAGTTAAGCGTCGAAGTACTCGTCCAGATCGCTGTCATCCGGTAGGTATTTTAATAGGTATTTATTTTTCTTTGTATTCAAGATTGTAAAACATCAAAATGAACAAAGCACTGTTGCTTTTTTCATTTTGATGTTTTACAATCTGAATCTGATGTTTTACTGTTAAACAAACAGCTTTTTTTTAAAAAAACCGGTCAAGCGCGAGTCGGACTCGCGCACCGAGGGTTCCGTAGGTATGTAAATAGTTTATCACGGCGATTTTTTTTTGTATTGCTACTACAAACTACTTTTCCTTTACTTGTGCTTCATGTCATTGCTTCTTGCAAAATTTCATGATTTTAGGTCAACGGGAATTACCCTATAGGTTTTGATTCCAGAACATATAGGCCCGTATCTTTTGATTGCATTGACTTAAAAGTTTGATTTTTTCACTGCTTTAAGGGATTGCAGTTTTGAGTTTTTGATATTATTTTCAACTTGATAACTCCGCGCGTTTCTGAGAAAAAGGGTCTTGACCGACGTACAGACAGGCGGACCACGAAGTGATCTTCCGTTTTTCCTTTTGAGGTCCGGAACCCTAAAAAGATAATTAATTTTCTTTTAATTAATTCGTAGCGTGGCTGACGACAAGGTTGGAAGATAAATTACATGATATTAATTATACCGTAGAAACAAGGTAACCGTGTGACAAGAGTTTAGAGTAGTTAAGATTTTATTACCGCAGTGGTTACCGTGCTTAGAGGCACAACTTTACCAACTTAAAGCCGAATTTGGCATGAAAATTTTCATGTTGGGCTGTATAGTTTTAGACCCCCAGGGGTATGGCCAGTAGTATGGTGGGTCCACAATGGTAATATATTTGTTTTATTAAATGCAATTTATTTTCAAGACATGACCGATGGTCGGGTTTTTAACAGTTTTTAAAAAAATTCGTTAAAACTAGCATGCGAAATTATTAAATAAATGAAGCTAATAAAATTGGTACCTAAATCATAGTTATTAAATATGTCAAGTATCTGTCAAATTATAACAGTAAGATGTTATGCAGTTTGGCAGACTTTACGAGTATGTAAGTATGCTATTGTCAATACAGATTTTGAAAAAAAATATCTCTTCAAAGTCTAAAATAAATACTCATCACAGAATAGAATGATTTTGCTGTTAGTTAAATCGATTTATTGTCAGTTTCGTATACGATTTTGGTAGTTTATTAAATATCCTTATAACCATTGGAAAGCAACTTCTGTGATATACCTACTTACATATAGCTTTTCATTGGAGGAATAATTAATGAATTTGAATGAACATCTGATTTCTACATGTTTTGATTTTTAAATACGTGTGAGGATGACTATGAGAAACGAAGAGTGGTTTGTGTGAAAGATAATATATCTAAAAAGGAAGTAAATAGTGTAATAACTTCTGAATATGAAATATACGGCTTTATAGAAGAATATTACTTACTACAACGATCCCAAACCGATCGGTTTAAGGGCAGAAATATGATAAACTAAATTATTAACATGAATAATATGTGTGTAGCATAATCAACCTATAATTGCTGGGACACTGGCATCCTCTAAGAGGGAGTGGGCCGTAATCCAC
The DNA here is from genome assembly GCA_914767645.1 of Hydraecia micacea. Classification (NCBI taxonomy): domain Eukaryota; kingdom Metazoa; phylum Arthropoda; class Insecta; order Lepidoptera; family Noctuidae; genus Hydraecia; species Hydraecia micacea. The sequence goes on from OU611795.1 coordinate 10,049,958, forward strand.
CACGCGGGTCCAGTACGGGTCACATGTCTTCGAATTTTTTGTCGTAGGACATGCTTGTTTCCTCAAGATGTTTTCCTATGCCGTTTTGAGAGCAGTGGTGATGAAATAATTTACACATAACATTAAAACAATCCAAGCAGATTTAATTTTCCATTTACCAATTTCTAAATCAACATTTTCCGCAGTAGTTGTTTACCCTAGTTTCCCACTGCGGAGTATTTACGTAAGATAAACCATAGAGCATAAAGCTCTAGGCAAAGTTAACATTTGGCAAGTATTCAACCCTCTAAATTACCTTGAAATATTATCTTACACGCTCGTGTCTGTTACTCTAAGTGCCACGTGTAGTTGACGAAAATGAACGAGCTGTTCCGATATAGGACGAACCTTTTTTCATACTAATTTTTTTATTATTATATTTACGTAATTTCTTATTGGGTATAGAATACGGATTATTTACTGACTTGTTTTTTACCTTCCGTTGAAATCAATTTAGGAAAAATTGGTTTCGGTGGAGAATTGGCAGGCATCAGTTATATTTGTGCCAGAATTGTTTTTTGAAATGTAGAAGGTAAAACTCGATCCGCTAGTAAAGATGGGTTGATATTTGGTAGATTTTTGAGGAGTGAAACGACTCGTGGAAATTGGAATTGTAACTTATTTACTTTACTGTACGATTCTTTCAGTAAAGTTGGATTAATTATTGATATATTGGCGTGTCTAGCTGGCATATGGCAAATAATTTAATTTAATATTCTGTGTCTCGTAATGTAATTGTAATTACTTTACCTACCTACTTTTGTATACAAGCAAGTTTTCTAACAGAACAGATAGCTGTGTGCTGCTGGGGAGGTCGTTGCGCCACTTCTTCTTCCCAGCGAAAGCACTAGGAAGTGGTGAAGGGCAGGCATTTTGGGGGACTGTCTTATGTAATTTTGACGTTCGAAGAAAACTAGTTCTTAGCCTAATTTAAATGAGTGATTTTTGATTGATTGAATCGATTTACCCGCTGCTTGTTCAATTTCGTTCGAATAGAAACTTTAACTAACTAAAATATTGGATTTGCTTAGGAGCGTAGTTTAGAAAAATCCTTGTGACCTTTACATCTTTTAAGGACCTCTTTCAAATTCAAGAAAACTGAACGAATAGCTTAGAATAGAACAATAACAAGATAGAAGAAAGATTTATTGTCAACTGAAAGGAAGAACATTAGAAAATAACATATTTAACTAAATACTAATATTTTCAATCGCCATACTTTCCAGGGCTGCCGAAGCTGGTCCCGCTCAGCCTGGGCTCGCGCCACCGGAAGGAGAGACAGGACCCGATGGAGAGATCATCGGAGGACCCCGCACCCCGCAGCAGATCGCCGCGCAGAGGCGGTTGCAGCAGACTCAGGCGCAGGTCGATGAGGTACGTTGACATGAAATAATATTTTATGGAAGTAGGATGAAATATATGCATTGGGCAGTCCATGCCACTGGTAGGCTTTCATTAAAAAATAAGGATTAATTTAACAGTATCCTCCTAAGCTAATTGTCACCACTATACCTGATAAGTAATTAAGCTGAGATACCAAAGACTACGCGAGAAAGTCTTTGAGATGGAAATCATTGGAAAAGTCATGGAGGCTATGAAACCTTCATGGTTTTTAGTCGCCAACTTGCAGTGAGCAAGCATAATGAACAACGGTCCCTCCTTTCCTGTTTATGAAGGTCTTTTCTCTGTCGATGTATAAATAAATGTAGATGAATGGAAAGGGAGAAGCAGACCAAAGAAAATATGTATGTATTGTGTAAAGGTTGTTATGAAAGAAAAAGTAGTGAATGAAAGAGTGAAAGTTGAGAAAAGAAAGGAAGAAAAAATCATGTTGCGCCGACCCCAAGTAACATAGTACAAGGGCAGGAAGAAAAGGATAAATACAAAGAAGAAAAATAAATTTCTTAAGAAATAAGCAGTACCTTTGTACTCAAATTGTAATTATGTCATATCCCTATGTATTTTACTGTGTACATAAATAATAAAATAAATAAATACTTTGAACTCAATGTTTTTTTCACGGTTTGTTATCCAGGTGGTGGACATCATGAAGACGAACATGGACAAGGTGCTCGATCGAGATGTGAAGCTATCAGAACTTGACGACAGAGCAGGTAAAATTAATATTTTTAACTTTTATGAGAAAATGGGTCCCGTGTAGTGTTCGCACTAAGTCTTAGATATAGCTGGTATGAGAACCGTAATACCAAAAGTTCCTGTTCACATTTTACGAGGACAAGACATGAGGAACATTTTTGAGTGAGACCGAGTGTGTCATAAAATTATGAATGACTGTTCGAACAAGGGACATCGTACGAGCGAGAAGGTGGTTTTGTTTTAACTTCTAGTGGATAAACCAGTCCAAAAAGTAACGTAGTAAGTAAAGTAGTTGTAAGTCCAATTTGTAGATGTAGTCACACACCGACCTAAACTTTATCTTTCCGCGAAGTAGACACAATAGGTAAATATAATAAATTAACTGGACAGTGTTAGGGGTCCGTGGCTAAATAATAACTGCCGCACAGGTCGATCGATCAGGTTAAGCTACGCTTGCCACGGTTGGTCTGTGGATGGGTGACCATCTTTACATACTGAGACCCCTCCGTGCCTCGGAAAGCACGTTAAGCCGTTGGTCCCGGCTGTCATTCGTGGATCTTTGACAGTCGTTACGGGTAGTCAAAAGCCCGAAAGTCTGACAACCAGTCTTACCAAGGGGTATCGTATTACCCAGTAACTGGGTTGTGGAGGTCAGATAGGCAGTCGCTCCATGTAAAATACTGGTATTCAGCTGCATCCGGTTAGACTGGAAGCCGACCCCAACATAGTTGGGTAAAGGCTAGGCAGATGATGAACTGGACAGTGTTACCTAAGATCAATGGTTATAGTAATATGTATTTTAAACAATGTTAACAGATGCGCTGCAATACGGGGCGTCGCAGTTTGAGCAGCAGGCCAAGAGTTTGAAGAACAAGTTCTGGTTACAAAATCTTAAGGTAATCTCTCATCTCATAAAATATATATTTTTTAATTTAGGATAGATCTATCATAACTAAGGTCTGATTTTTCAATAGTCATATAACTTTTATCAGAAGAATAAACATGACACTTTGATATATTTTCTATACAAAAGGTGTGAAACGGTAATATCAGTTAATAGATATCTGACTATTGAAAAATCAACGCTTAATCAAAAATTTGGTTACGGCCATTCTGAGGAAGCCATAGACATTAAAATGATTTATGGCTACAGATTTGATGAAGATACAGACAGATTAAAATTAAATTTTCACATTACAGATGATGATAATAATGGGAGTGATCGGAATCGTTATAATAGGCCTACTATTTGGTAAGTATCAGCAAATAACTAGCTCACAGTCGATGTTGTCAAGTGAAGCTTAGCTGTGTGACTTGGAATGTTATGTGTGACGTGGGGAAGGGATGAGACTTGATCGATGTAAAGTTAGGAATCCCGAAGACTAGGAAGTCGCTCATAGCAATTTTCAAGTGAAAGTTGCAGGCGAACTAAACATTAAAGCAGATGAACGAATTGCTAAACTGGTGAAAGATTCAGTCGCTGTAGCTAAAGAAACTATAGCTGTAAAACAGCAACAATAATCTTACATTGTGAAACCTACGTATTAAAATCAGAGATAAAATCCTCACTGGTCTCCTCTCTATGAGAAGACGTGGGTCATACATAAACCACAACGCTGTCCTACAGTGGGTTGGTAGACATCACATGTAATCCGCGAAATTAACTGTTCACGTCTTCAATTTATAAAATTAACAGCAGATGTTTTTAGGAAAAAGTATTGTTAGCAACAAGATTACTGTAATTGTTATAAACATATATTGTTTGTAAAGCAGAGCAAAAAAGGTTAACTTCTGTTTTTTAGCTAATATATGCACGAACACTTGCTTCATGAACCTCATGAACAAGCATGTTCTCTAGGAAAAAGACTAAAATGTAGATAAACTTGTTAAACACAATTGTGTAGATAGTCCTTATTGCAAAATCCTAAGGTAACCAGAGAAACAGTCAAGTTTCATCTCACCCCACTAGCAACGTGCAAACACTTGTGATTGGCTACTAAACTGTTAGTTTGCATCTGACCCTTCCTTGATCGTCTGAATGTAATGAATGTGTTAGAACTTGTACTGAACTTAGCGCAATTGGCTTATTACTTTCTCTTCCAAATTCCGTGACTGTCTCCCTAGCTTCTTCGTCATGTGTTCTATGGACAAAAATCCGCGGAGCCGAAATTAGTCAATATAAAAAAAAACACAAAAATCAGCATGCTGCACAGATTTTTAAACGAGAGCAGCTGACTTCACTTTTTTGTTGTTAAGTTTATTACTTTTATCGAGACTGATGACCCTGTTATTAAACGTAACACTGTTTTATTGAATTGATAATGTGCCTTAGCATTTGACTTTATATGCCATCGGCATCGATCGAATCGTAAGTCAAAGCCAAAGTTGAGCATGTACCTATCAGATTAGTAGAAGTCAACAGTTCAGCCTAAATTTTAATCATGACTGCACTACAGCACTAACCTCAACATTTTTAAGCCGTTCCACTTGGTGTTCAATATGCACTAAGTTTTACTCACTGTGCAAGTAAAAGGAATTCCAATAGACGTAATGATAGACTCGCACAAAGATGTACCTAATTCATTTTATATCCCAATAAACAAAGAAAAAAAATGTGTGAAAAAATATGAATAGAAAAGACTTAGTTTATTAGAAGTTTCTACTGCACATATCGTCCAGATTGGTGTAAAAAAAAGACATGCACAGAAAATACTAGTCCATGTAATTTCCCACTTTACACAATGAAAAAATGGTGTATGAAAAAAGTTGCACAAAAGTACTAGCTCGTAATAATCCTCAAAGAAGCACGTATGAATAAACCACGAATAGTGTAGTGTAGAGGCTAGTCGCTTCGTGGCATATGTTTTGCTTACGGCTGTTTGCAGGTGATAACATTAAAGAAATGTTTGGTTAGTTCGGTACCGAAACCCGTCGCCAATAGCGGCAGCGGCGCCGGTCGCGGCCACCAATGGCACTGTGACAGCAAATACTAACCATTGTGAGTACTAGATTGTTCTTCTTTTAAACTTGTCTTCTTTCTTATCTTTTGCATTTTAGAGCTTGTATTGTAGAAGTAGAATTTATGGTAAGTCGTTAATTTTAAGTATTGTCGTATTTTGATGAAGCTGCAATGATGTTTGCTACATCATGGTTGCTTCAATTAAAGAGATCAGGGAAGTATTGTGTTTTAATATTAGAGGTTCCCTCGCATTTGCGTTGATCCAGCGTTTACGCGACGTTGTGCCAAATGCTTCTGGAACGCGAAGCCTTGTCAAAAATTATTATTATTGTATGTCTTTTGTGTTTTAAAATATTATTTAAAAATACGGAGCTTACCATTCTAGTACCTACATCTTGGACGCTTCTACACATTATTTTGTATTAATTATAACTTCACTAAGGGAACAAAAAATCCTCACTTACATTGCGTTTTCACCTCACTATCCTCACAATACAATTCAAAGTTCCTCACACCTACATTGAACGAAATTAGAAATAGATCCGCCATTTTAAAATTTTCAAACTCACTTTCACATTTGAAATTTTTCAATTTAACATTATATATCTATTGATCGAAAATAGAAGTAGATCAGCCATTTTGAATTTTTCAAACTTTGACACTTGGATTGTTTCAATTATGACACCACATGTTTGTATTTTTATATCATTTTTGATGCAGCATGATACTTTGGCTGAAATTACTTACAGAAATACACTTCACATCAAGTGTGTTGCATACTGTACTTCACCACACACATTGGCGTGATTGGAAGTTTTTATTCGTGCATTTAATGTCGTGCACTATCAAGTTAATATCAAAATTAGGTGTATAATATTTTGAGAGATTTCACATAAATTATGTGAAATTAAAAAAAACAAATGGGATAATTATGCACTTGGTGTGAGTATGGGAATTTTTGTTTAAGTGTAAAAACACTAATAATAATTGTTGTTTCCAGGAAAATATATGTAATTAATTCACTCGTCGCATCCGTTGGGTTCCACTTCAAATGAGAAGCTGATTTATAATATAATATTCTTTTATTTATCTATTATAAACGTATAATTAAAATTGTAACAATTAGGCTCTAAACTTAAAAGGAGCGAAATATTAAATAAAATATTCGGCTGTTTTTTGAATAATACAATTATTCAAAATTTTAACGTAAATTAGATTATAATTATTCGGTCAACAAAATAATTAATCGGTTAAAATCCAGTTATGATTCATAGGTGTAAAAAATAAACAGTAAATTAAGTGAATATATATGTACAAGTTACAATCTATTCATATAAAAGGTTTCGATGGCGAAAAAAAATCTTTCTTTTTCATATTGGAAATACCTATGACACTATAATGAAAAAAATAACATCATGGCTGTCTATAAATTTATTTGCGTGCCTTGTAGATATTTACTATTTAGAGTCCTGATTCCTTGTATGTTATCTATTTGCTCATTTTAACCTATGTAGGTACTAAATATATATATATATACAGGGTGTCCAGTAAATAGTACGACATATTGCAGGGGGTGATAGCTTGGGTCAATACCTACCAAAACAACAAAATATATGTTCCGCAAAATGTTACGGATTTACAGTTATACAAAATTTTCCGAAATATCGAAAAATCTCTACCTTGAAACAGATTTTGAAGTATCTCGTAATGAAAAATTTATTTTCTAGTTTTTTTTTACATCAAATTATTTGTGAATAGTTACTCTACTCATTGGTAAGTCTTTTTTCTATCAAAAACAAGATCTTTTTCAAGAAATACCATTTTTTGTTTAAATTTTCGCAGAACGATTTTCTTATCGCTACCTACAGTGGTGAAAAAAAAAGTTACATTTCGCGGAACATATATTGTGTTGTTTTGGTAGGTATTGACTCAAGCTATCACCCCCTGAAATATGTCGTACTATTTACTGGACACCCTGTATATGTATATTGTAACTATAATTACCTCTATCGGCCAAAAGCTCATAAAGAACTTCTTGGATTCTTCCAAATGTAGTGGAATCTTTCTGATATTGTAAAATAGTTCTATAACACATAATATATTTTATCTATATTCTTAACACTAATAATTCATTGTTTCCTCATTGTATAACACCAAATATAACAGCGATGGTAGAAATACGGAATTGAATTGACACTAGTAAGAAAAGTATTATGAAAATACATTATTTTTGCTTATTTTATAGTTTAACAAATCTTATGACTAGAGTTATCGTAAATTAATTATAATTATTTTGAATGTCCAATAGTATTCATAGCGTCTTAGAAGTCAATTATTTGCAATTTACACAAATTATTATATTTTAGCGACTTAAAAGAGTCAATTAAAGAGAAAATGATTATTTACGAATGCTATACATTTAGAAATTAATTTGTAGGACAGCGATTATATTCAAAATTATTTACAGCAACGTCAATTTTAATGTATTTTAGGCTGAATATGCATGAAAGCTGTAAGTGCTTACAGTTTTGGAGTGCCATGTTTTAATTACGCAATTATGTGCTTTATTAACGGGCTAATTATTTGCATTCCTAAAGTAAAGACCTATACCTACTATAATTACTTAGAGTACATGCAGTTGGTTAAGGGATATGAGGTTGTATTTTCTCTGTAGGTACAATGTGAAATTGTAAGCAGTTACAAATCAAAGGTGCCACTGACAATATTAGTTCTTTTATAAAATAAACGAGTGTGATAATTAAATGAGAATTGAATTATATAATATTATAATTATTTGACTATTCGGTGTTGTGCTAATCGCTTGTCTTTTCAATGTAGTTAAATATAGTTACTTAACTACAAGACTTAAGAGGGAAGACATGAGACAAAATTCTATTATACACACAGTAGAAAATTATATTCTATCTATTTCATAGTGTATCTCATAGGATATCTTATAGCATTCCTTATAAAGTGTATACAAATTCTTCATGATAAGATCTCAATGCCCCAATGGGTTGTGATGCTGATCTTGGCTTATGTCGTAGATTATGAGGAAAAACATTAAATGTTATGGAATTGTCGTCTACTACGTAACCTTTGAATAGCACCAAATCTTGTTTGCAAATTATAATGATTAATATTCATTAACATTTAATATTCCTTGATAGTTGCAATCCGCAGCGTTATTTCAAAGTTTAAATATTATTATTCGATAAGTTACCTTTTTAAACAATTAAAATATATTCATATTTAATAACACAATTATTAATTTAATAATCGGATGTTGTATTGTAAGATAGTTACCTGTTATTTAATCATTATTTTCAAATTTTACGAATTCGGCGTGTTATAAAACTATTATTGAAAGTCACAGATTATACTATTATAAATGTTGTAATTATTTGAAAACTCTAATGTACATGGAATTATTGATTATAATATAAAATGTGATGAATATATACAGTGAATCATGTACCGACCTTTAATTTGTGTCTATACCTTTTAGCATAAGCATAATTAGCCCATGACGTTCCCACTGATGGAACACACAGGCCTCCTCTCTGTGTGAAAGAGTGGACCATAATCCACCACGCGGGCCCAGTGCGGGTTGGTAGATGTCACATGTCTTCGAATTTTTGGTTCTAGGACATGTCGGTTTCCTCACGATGTTTTCCTTCACTGTTTTGAGAGCAGTGGTGACGAAATAATTAAAAAAAAATAAGCTCTAACCTACGACCTACAACTCGTAAGTCACGGCCGCTACCACTGGGTCACCACTTCTCACATACCTTAGAACTCAATAAACAATTTTGATTTTCCCTTAAGCAAAAAGCCATAGTTCATGTTTTTCAGTTTCAAATTCAGAACAGAATCTGAAAATCATATTTCACCTTTCTCCTCTAATTTTATGCAATTTTGTGTAAGTTGGTACTCACGTCACTCTATGCAACAAACGCAAGCCCTCTTAGTGGGTACAATATATTGATTAACATCGCCCACAAAGTAAGAAGTTCGTTAAATCACGAAGCCATTACGACGGTGAACCATGTGTTATCTGTGCGAGAAACTTCAATAATTTAATATTTAGCAACGATATCGCCTCGAGACACGAACTTAACGTGTTAATAGCAACGAACAATCTTCGTAAATTGATAAATTTAGTCCTGTCACACTAGGTAAGATGTTGGTGCCAACGTTGGTGTTGATGGGTCATGGTGTTGGGCCACACGTTTGCTCCTTATTCCATAGTTTGATTACTAAAATGAAAAAGAAAATTAACGGACTTCAGTTATTTGTTGGTGTAGGCACTTTTTTATAAATTTTTCAGGGGTTGAATTACCAGGTTATTCATTTTCAGGAGGTGTTTTGACAATAATACCACTGTTAGTCATCAAAATAATTAGGGAAATGCAAAAAAAAAACAAAAGATACGTTCTTAGCCTTTTATCACTTTTTCAACTTTTAGACGTGGTATAGGTAATGTAATGATGATGATAGTTTATTGTAGATCGCATTTACCCCAATATTGGTCCCAATATGTGGATCCACTAAAACGATCAAAATTAAACCTCACATCAAAGTAATATCATCCCTAAATGATTTACAATAAAGGCTCATTTACTACAGCCTTTTTAATCTGCACTCAGTTTCGCAAGCCATAGACTAGACCATAGAGAATGATGTGAGAGCTCGCGAGCTTTCTCTTTGATAGTTGGCCGCCATTTTGAGTTACAGTAATGGTCGGTATGACGTGAGTTATGCGCCCGTGTCATTTGAGCTAAACTAATGTTGGTAGTGCTAGTGCCGTTAATGCAGGTTAAATCGAAAAGTAAATAACGTAATTTATGAATCGAGAAGATAAGACTGATTGATTGTTTATCTGTGCTTGTCAAAATTGAGAAAATTGGCGCGAATTTTGACAGTTGATTTATTTTTTGTCACGGTGATTTGTCAAATAAATCGTCATTTCTTATACTCAAATCGTACTACTCTCTTGTTATTTATTTAACGGCTGCATTTTGGACAAGTTTATAAAACTTACTGCAAAACTCAAACTCAAAGCATTTATTTCAAATAAACCAATTATTACAGGCACTTTTTAATTGTCAAGGGTTCGGTCAGTCAGTCAAAAGATGAAACTAGTTGCTGCTGCTGACTGCTATAATATCGACCCGTTGTATTTTGAAAGCTTCAGTTGTTTCATAACTCTTCAACATCAAAAGTTTACGATATTTGAGAATATTTTCAGACTTCCATTATTTCAACTCCTCAATAAAATACCGCTCTATATGCAGAAACTTCTACTCTGCTGTCGCGATTTATTTGCCAAAAATGTAAACAAATATGAATTAAAGGAAAAATAACTTTAATTCCTACACAATAAAGTTCAGTTTACGCTACAACTTCAAACATATTTACAATTTTATCAATAGTGCTAGTCATTCTGAAATCAAATTAATTGTACTTTTTTGCCTTTTTTTAGATCTTCTTGCAACAACCCACTTCTTGTGAGGTACTAGTCTTCCGAAATCATAATAGATTAGTATTGATCCTCACTATTGCCTTATAAAACAATCTCTTTAGGTGTTTTAATAAATCAAGTAACACTAGCTTACGGAAATCTTGAAGCTGATAAATTGGTTTACTTTGATTTATTGTAGCTTGCAACCATTTGATCGTTTTTACTATACCTACAGCATGTATCAGATAGTGTGGGAAAATTTAAGGGTGTAGTATACACCCATGAAACTGAACAACTTTCTTCATGCGACCAACAATCAAAATCGACAAAAAATAAGAAGAAGAAGAATAAAGAAGAAGAAGAATATACGTCACATAACACTTCAATGGCAATGCCTTTCATTTTGACAATTCAACCACATTCATTGCGTGATTTACATTGTCGAGCAGACGAATTTTTCAAATATATGAAGCAATGGATTAGCAATTTCCTTCTAAATCCGTCAGTTGGTGATTGAAAGTATGTTATGCAAGATGCAGGCCATAAAGTCACATTGAAACGATGGTTCACCTTGTTCATTCTGAACTTCAGCTTTTCCCGCCCTTTCCAATCTGAAATTTTTAGCAACTCTGCTCTAATTAAATCAGTCTCTCGTGTTGAGTTGGTGTGAAATCCATTGATTGATCTGCAGCCCTACCACAAGCTCTTAACGCGATCCATTTTAGGACCTAAACTGAACTGTTCTTCTAATTCGTACCATGACGTCAGTTTAACGATTCAGTTTAGGCCGTGCCATCTGCTGACAGCGATTGTCCCAAACTGAGTCGCAAGTTTTGGTTTCATTCATACTTGTTTGGTACAATGACGTCCATAGAGCAGCTCAAGCGATGGAGTTTAGGAACCTAAAATGAAATGTCTTGTTTTTGAATCGTTTTTAATTAGATCATGGTAGGCCGACCTGTTTCTTTTGTTACATTTTATTGGATCTTTATATATCTCTATTCACGTCTTTCACATTTTAATTTACGCTACACAAACATATGTGTTAACCATTCGGGAAATACACGCGTGATGTTAGGCAGAAGTGTACCTATAGTACACCTACATTTCGCCAGTTTTGTATAAGTCCCATGTAATAGGGTGCGAACTTATTGAAATCACACGGCCACTAATCCAGACCGCGAGCTACTATTGAGATATTCCTGATGGAAAACCCAATAGCACTTTTCCCGACCAGGGAATCGAACCCAAGACCCTACGCTCGATCGTCCGAAAGGGTTACCGCTGCCCCGGAACATAAAGGGCTAAGGAAGGAACACGGGTGGGTTTTAGTCAGTAAGAGTCTGACACTCCCTTCCGCTCCACCCAGAGCAAGTTTCATAATGCCTAAAAGTATATGATCGACTACTTACTACAGTAAACAAAATCAGAAAAATATATGAAATTCTTCAGGTTATATGCTAGGTAGATAGTGTTTTGAAAATATAACACAACTAATTTGATACGATAGAAAAAAATCATGAAGATAACTCTAAAAACTTTCTTTTTACAATAAAAACCATACTAATATACATACAATCATTCTGATTGTTTGTCAGATTATTTTACGAGCAACATACTAAAGTACTAGTGTTTTAATTTTTTAGTCCAAACAACAGATTTTTTGTAAATAGATTATTGCTTCATATTTTGCAATAAATTACCAGGGTTGTGTCATCGCGATTCTCTTTCTTTTCTATGCAGTCCGACAGTGACCGCGCTTTAGGTCATGTAGTCCTCTTAATAAGTAAATAAAACCTCATTCCATTCATGTTAATAACCCGTAAGCGAAACCAGCGAATAAAATATCATCTTACACCATTAATAACGAGGAATAGAAACATCACCATCGATCGGTTTCTCAGATCGATTTTTAAAACATTCACGGGATATTTTCCGTTGTAATTTTATCTGCATATAAAGTGATGCAAAAATACAGTACGAACACAATATTTTGTTGAACAGACAGCCTATTAGGTATCCTGTGGGAACTGTCGGAGGTAACAAACCGTGTTTTGTTACATACAACTGTTCTTAAATTGCGCTCAATAATTACGTACTATTTGTTCTCGTGCGTTTGTTTGTTTGTTTGTAACTGAGAGTTAAGTATTAGTTATGGAGTCTTAGATTTATTGGTATTCTACTGTCTAAAAATGAATCTCTTTTTACGAGGTTTTAATGTGAGGAGGCATGAGGAGACCCGGCATGTCATAGAACCAAAAATTCGAAGATAAGTGACATCCACCAACCCGCACTGGGCTCGCGAGGTGAATTATGGCCCACTCCCTCTGACAGAGAGGAGGCCTGTGTCCCAGCGGTGGGAACATTATAGGCTGATTATGTAAGAGGTTTTAATCTAGGACTCGTTCGTTTACCGATAAGTAGATATTACGTTAGACATTCTAGAATTATTGATGCATTCACCCGAAAAAAAGTTCCTATATTGTTTTCGAAGTAGGTAAATACTTCTCAACCAAGCTTGAATTAAAATATGCCACGATAGGAAATGCTTGTAAGTGAGACACATGTCATTGTTTTTTTAAACTTTATTACCAAAACGAAGAAATTGCTCTCGAAATTGAGAACCGTAATGATGGGAAATATAGCCCCAGTGAGAATTTATAGCTCAAGGTAGTGGTAACAGAATCATAACGCTCGTAGATCTAAAAGAGTTGGTTGCGAGATATTGAATTTAGTGTGAACACTTGGAGCATTATTTAATTGCGTGTCAGCGCCGCGGCGCCTCGTGCGGTGAGAGGTGATACCCAGTGGGGCGATTGACGGGGAGCTGGGCAAAATAGAAGTTTGTTTTGTTTATAATTCTGAGCATTTTAGAGCAGTGGTGGCCCAGAGGTAACAGCATCGACATACGAGGCATAGGTCGTGGGTTTGACCCCAGGTAGGCGCTTTACTTTGTGTAAATGATTTCATCACCACTGCTCTCAAAACGGTGAAGGAAAACATCGTGAGGGAACCGGGATGCCTAGAACCAAAAATTCGAAGACACTACCTCTCGAAGAGAGGAGGCCTGTGTACCACTAGTGGAATATTATAGACAGATTAAATATATGAGATAGTTTAGGTAAAAAGCAACTCAGTTATGGTTACAAATAATTGAGCTGACCCCAACGATGATGAATGATGGTTCAAATGATGATTCTTTTCGGGTGAATACATTTCCATTGTTGGGGAAAGGCTAGGCAGATTGACTGGTCACAAAAAGACCTCAGGACCTCGAACAACAAACCGTAGTCCATCCTAGTACAATAGTTTGTGATAGTAGTAATTTTTTCTTCAATATTTGCCTGTGCACAGTGTGCAGTGATAGTTCGCGGTAATGGGACTGTCAGGTGTTTGAAGAGCACATATCGCTGTTTATTTTCGCATTCCCTGAACTGTAACACTGTGTGGATTTGTTTATTTTTGTCGTAACAACCTCGCGACCTGACACTCTGTGCGTCTGTATGATGTATTGTTATAGGCTAAGAATTAAAGCGATAGGTACGAGCATCTACTTTTTATTTATGCAGATTTGTTGTTGTGCATATAGATTGTGTTTTGTTGTTTGCTCAATGTTTATTTTTGTAAACGAAATGAGATTGTATGAACTGATACATCATCAGCCGATAATGTTACCACTGCTGGAACATAGACCTCCTCTCTTCGAGAGAGAGTGGGCTAATAATCTACCACGCAGGCCCAGTGTGGGCTGGGAGATGTCACATGTCTTCAAATTTTTGGTTGTAGGACATGGCGGTTTTCTCACGATGTTTTTCTTCATCATTTTGAGAGCAGTTATGAACTCAATGAACTGAAAATACCAATATAGCAGAGCAATATTTGATTTGCGTAAAATTAAAGGCCTTACCTCATGAGTTGCAAGGCCTTTAATTTTACGCAAAATACACGCATTGACGTGGAGTTGCGGACACCAGCCCGTATTACCTATTACCTAAGGCCTTTCATTGGCAATTTTTTTTTTTACTCTGACATTAAAGGCTCTTAAGGCAAAGAAGTGTGACGAGACTGCATGACACGGCGCTAGAAGAATAATTTCTATGAAAACTTAATGGAAATTGATCTGTCGCGCCTCTCTGCGGGAGCTAAGTTTTCCAGGGTTGAAATAGCTATACAGATTAGCTGTGTAAAGCCATTAAGATAATAGGAACACACAACATAAATAAAGGTATATTTTTTTGTGGCATTTCGCACTTTCATGCCAAATGAATGCAGCTGTCTATACTAACTATCGTATAGTAACCTAGGTATATCTGTACCTGTACTGGTAACAAAGCTACATCACAACAAGCCCATACCTCTTATAAAACACTATCGTTCAGCTTATTATTTTCACGGTTACTCATCCCAAGTGCCTGTCAGGACGCTCATATTACGTGTGGCCTGTAGGTAATAGCAAATTGCGATTATTATGTTACAGCCTAACGAGGTGCTTGCGACTTTCCCTATAATCGGGCAGTACACCGACTTCCCGGCCGCTTTTGTTGCCCTCACTTGATGTGGCCGCACTTAGGCGCTTGGCGAATGTATGATAATGTGTGCAGCGAGCAATGGTGGAGAGTGGTAATTTTAGAGGCTGTTTTGAAGTTAACGGGTAATGAAATTATATTGTGATCTTTGATAGAAGTTTGAGGAATAAGTTCGTTACCCCTTGGTAATGTAGATGCCCCGTTGGTCTCGTGGTGGCAAGCGCGGATATCGAACCCAAGACCCCACGCTCAGCAGTAGCTGACCGTGGGGTCTTGGGTTCGACATCCAGGTCAAGCAAAGTGTTATTGGGTTTTCCAATAGGAATTTCTTAGTAACAGCCCAGAGTTTGGAAATTGGCGGTGTGGTACCCCCTTGTCTCGGAAAGCACGTTAAGCCGTTGGTCTTGCGCCTGATCTTTCTCCGGTCGGGTCTGATTGCCGTTCCGTCAGACTATGAGAGTGAGGGAAGTTGTGCCGTGTAGATTGGCTGACATTGCCGAAATTCGGTCTGGAGGACTAATAATGCAAATGAAAGCGCTTCCAGCTACATTCTTTCGCGATTCTAAAAACTTATTTAATCCAATATACAGTATTTTCTATACTTTTATGTTATTTCTGATAAAACTGAATGATGAGTGCCGAGATGACGACTAAATAGAGAAGTATGAAAGAAAAAAAAAACATGTTGGGCCGATCCTAAATAAATTGGGATAAGGGCAGGAGAATGACGCCTGATAATGCTAAATAAGGCGAGGCATAACTCTTACTTGTACGGGCATGGATTTCACATCAGCAGACCTGAATATTTTCAAAAAATCACTGCTGTATCCATAGTGAAACCAAAGTGCGCTGTAGAGACAAAACTTTGTTTCCCACTAAATTTTGGCTCTAAACGGATAATCCTTTAGAGCCAAAATTACTTCATTCTTATGCAAAATTCTGAAATACAAGTGAAAACCTGTATTTCTTGAATATCTATATACATACCTAGGTATGTATATAGATGTGTGTGGTGTGTGTTCCTCCAAACAGAATTTCAGCCATGGCAGCCAATGGCAGACAATCTTTTCGCGTAAAAATTAAGTAAGTATCCCTTTAGAGCCATAATTTTGTGGGAAACAAAGTTTTGGCTCTACAGTGGCTGTATTTCTTGAATATAGATATAGTCCTCTAGACAGAATTTAGGCCATGGCGGCAAATTTCAGCAGAGACTAACCTTCGGCGTGGTAGATACTATAGTGCATAAGACAAATGTGTGCTCACTGCGCAGACACGGGTGCAATCTCTCTTCCCTCGCTCTCATAGTCCGATGGGACGAATATAAAAAGTCATTGACCAAAAATTGCCAACAATTTTTGCAACATTTACAAAGAAGCCAAGTAATCAAGTAATACAATATTTTATTGGTAAACGTAGTCATACTTGCGGATTGTTAACTAAATTGTTTCATATCTTAAAGTCAATTCTACGCCATTCAGGAAACCCTTCCAGTAACGAGCGAAGCTAAAGATATTGCTTTATTATTATATTACATGTATTTACCGATTGATAAGCATATGTTGGGTAAAACGTATGATTTAACGCTTATTTCGCTTTGGCGTGGAAGTTATTTGCAGCTATGGTAAAACTTTACGTTACGTCTTAAAGTCGTTGATGTAGAGCGGGAGCGCAGGTCGCTGGCTGTTCGATGTGGGATGTTGGCCCACAGGTTTGCACGTTGTACGGCTCAGGTTAAGGTGACGCTGGAGAAATGCTCATGCATTCTACACTATCACGGGGAGATAGTGAAGTTATGTGGGACTCTAACCCACTAAAACTCCACGGTGTCCTCCTCTGCCGCTTACGGCGGGAACACGGGCATTGTAGCGCGATGATGGGTGATAGTTTTTCGGCCATCATGCATGATCTTAGAACGTTGGCTGATAGATGGGACTCTCCGATCTTGGGGCGGTGGATACGACCGCACGCAGTCAAGTAGACACTCCCGAGGATCGACGTGCCTCACGTAACTTAGAGTAAATGTTACTAACACTATTTTATAAGTTTACATTGTTACTAAAAAATATGGAAGTCATTCTGAAATAAATGTTTATTATTATTAGTAAAGTTAGATGCAGAAGTAACAGAACTGTCGATTGTGAAGGATCAAGGACCAGTTCGTAAGTAATAATCATGTGCCTAGGATTTTCCCAACTATGTTGGGGTAGGCTTCCAGTTCCAGTACCAGTTCGTAAGATCGTAGGTGTTTTAAGTAGTGAGTTTTAATTTAACTTTTTTTGGGGTTTTTCCCAAAACTAGCCAGTAACGTTTCACTCAATATTCCAAATTCTACATGAACCATTATTTTCATACTGTACGTACAAGATTCGATTTAACTTGTGGCTAAGTAATAACAGCCGCGCGGGTCGATCGATCAGGTTAAGCTACGCTTGCCGCGGTTGGTCCGTGGATGGGTGACCGTCTTTACATATCAAGGCCCCTCCGTGCCTCAGAAAGCACGTTAAGCCGTTGGTTGCCGAACTTTGGCAGTCGTTATGGGTCGTCAAAAGCCCAAAAATATGACAACCAGTCTTACCAAGGGGTATCGTATTACCCAGTACCTGGGTTGTGGAGGTCACATAGGCAGTCGCTTCATGTTAAATACGCATCCGGTCAGACTGGAAGCCGACCCCAACATAGGGAAAAGGCTGGTCACATGATGATGATGACGTACAAGATTCGATTTGAGAAAAGAAAATGAGTGGGTTAGCTAAAAGCTAATCCGTCCAACTAAATTAAAAATAAACATTACAACAAAAAGCTTCGCTTCCACTAGTCGTACCACCTATGTTTACAATCACAATACAATCACGGTAAGCGGATCAGTGCCGACAAGAGCAACAATTGCTTATTATTGTAATATGAAGGGCTCCAGTAATGCACTTTATATTGTTTATCGTTCTGTAAGCAGGGGAAATAAAGAAATGAAAGGGTTTTGTAGAGGTATAGGAAAGGTAGTGTTTTATTTTTTGGAGGAATAGATGATTCATAAGGAAAGGCTTGGTTATTTTGAAGCTTTTTCTAATTATGTCTAATACTTGCTTTTGCATGCGAATTAGTAATTTGGGTAGCTTATTTTTTATCCAATCTGCTTTTTCATCAATCTCGGACTGTAGCGGTATTTTTGAGATTCCCCATACAAACTTCCACCCCCTTTTTCACACCTTTAAAGGATGATTTCTGGGATAAAAACTATCCTATGTCCTTTTCCGGGACTTAAACTATCTCTATACCAAACTTCATCTAAATCGGTTCAGCGGTTTAAGCGTGAAGAGGTAACAGACAGACACACTATCGCATTTATAATATTAGTATGAATTAGTATGGATTGAGAATTCATTACTGAAATACTTAGGTGCCGATTGCTAGAGTGGTTGTCAGACTTTCGGGTTTATCTTTTATTTACATGCTCCTGAAACTATTTTATGTTGTATTGACTTCGAGAACAGATCTAGTCAGGCTCAGAGAGTTCAGAGTTGCAGATTATTTTACTCACAAGGGAAGAAAAAGAAGCACTTCCTTTTTTTAAAAATCCGCGAAGATAAAAATGTCTGCGGTAAAAATAAAACAGGTTATGTACCAAATTGTGGGGAAAAAATCGTTTTAAATTTGATAGGTCCCAATGTGATATAGGGATAGATACTTTTGATGCTTTTCTTTCCCTGATCGGTTGCACAAAGACTGAGGATGCTACCACTGCGCGCACGCACAATACGTGCCGCCAACAACAACGAGATAGAAACATTCCAATTTCAAATTGTTGTCATTATTTTTCCCATATGATGCATTGAAGAATTCCATTTTTCAATCGATCTACCTTTTGTAAGGAACCTATGTACGAGTAGGTAACTTTTGTTTTTCTTTTGAGTTAGAAATACTTGTGTTACTGTGAATTTTTTTTTAGAAGATTTGTATTGGAGGAAAAATATATTGCTTTTATTTGCCGTCGTCGTTGTATGAAACAAAAAAATAACAGTAAATGTAACTGCCCTGGCTCTGAAATACGAAACTATGCGCACTTCGAACACTTTGACACTACAAAAACAAAACATCTGAAGAAATGTTAAACTTACAAAGAAACTACGTGAGCAGTCTGTGGTGGCCCAGTGGTATAGGCCCCGACTTACGAGGTGTAGGTCGTAGGTTCGAACCCAGACAGGCGCTTTAGTTTGTGTAAATAATTTCATCATCAATATAATCAAAACCGGCATGTCTTAGAACCAAAAATTCGAAGACATGTGACATCTACCAACCCGCACTGGGCCTAGTGAATTACGGCTCACTCCCTCTCGAAGAGAGGAGTTCTGTGTCCCAGCAGTGGGAACATTACAGACTGGTTAATCTAAACACAGCACGTACAATTTTAAACTTAGATAACCACGCACATACAATACCTAAGTACAATTTATACGGAAACCATTCCAATTCCAAGCTATTGGTATTCAAATTCTCTCATTGTAAGATAAATTGAATCGATCCTAATCATTTAATTGCTGGCCTGAGATATCATCATCTTATTGTTTGCATATCACAACTGGTAGGACTACCGGGTAATTTGGTCAAAGGCCAAGCTAACTTTGAGGCCATAAATAAGGCGGAAAGATAGAAAATCTGAGTCCTTAAATTACATGATAATCGAAATAGCAATAAAATGTTGCAAAATATGAATATTGTGCATGGGAATACAGACAGACCGTGTACACTAGCCTACCTTTAAATAAGGCTAGGACGAATAATATTAAAAGGATTGGTGACTACCTAATGCCAGATTTGAAAATCTGTGTTTGCGCATAACAGTTCACAATATGATATTTTCTACGGATGAGATTCCATATGTATTACTAGCAGCGCTCTACGTTTTCACCCTCATAAGTATCGATCCCGTAGGTACATCGGGATAAAAAGTATCTTAAGTGTTCATTCTGGTTATAAAATATCCAGACTCCGGTCTGCTACTCAGAAATTCCTGATGGGAAAGCCCAGAAACACTTTGCCCAACCTGGGAATCGAATCCAGAACAACGAGGCAGACGTCAATCGGAAAGAACAATGCTTAAAAAAAAAAACGTGTGGCACTCGGGGACTGCCGCGGTAAAGCTATTGCATAGCATACGTCTAGTCGCACGCACACAAACACCGTGCCGAAGTCTGCCGAACTGATACGACGTTAGACGATGCACGGCTTTCAACGCTGCACCGCTGTGCCGGTCGGAGTGGGGGGTGTTAGGTTTATTTTCGTTACGGAATTTCTTCATTCGGTCGCCGCGCTCAAAGCCCAAGATAAAAGCTATGCAATAGCTTAAAAATTTAGGAACATCACATTTAGGAAAACACCTATGTGTTTTCCTAAATGTGATGTTCCTGAACAACTATTTGTTCTGGCCACATCCAAAACCGCAAGCACACATAATTGTTCCGTACACTTAGTAGATTTGATCACCTACCCAAATTGACTTATGACCACCATTGACTACAGTTACAAAACTTTCATTAGCTGCCTTACGTAATGTCTTGTTTTGAAGTAATTGCGGCTTATTATTGCTCTGCTCTCAGCATTCTCGTTAGAACTAACATAATTAGCGGGCTTAGAGCTCTTACACACGAGCGGCATGTTCCCAACGGCAGAGGTAACTGCAGTCGTCGACGCGCGTCGGCGGCAACCGTCGACGCGTCGACAGCAACCGTTGACGCGTCGACGGCAGCCGTCGACATTTCAACTTCGAAGTACAGACGCCAGCACATCAACCTACTACAATCTGTCAGATTTCTGTAATGGATTTTCAACTTTATCGCTAAAGCTTAAGGTTCAATGTTGACTGGGAAAATTTGACAGTTAGGTGTAGGTTGATGTGCTGGCGTCTGTACAAGTGTCGCTATAGGTCTGCGGCTGCCGTCGACGCGTCGACGGTTGCTGCCGACGCGTCGACGGTTGCCGCCGACGCGCGTCAACGGCTGCAGTTACCTCTGCCGTTGGGAACATGCCGCTCGTGTGTAAGAGCTCTTAAAGGTTAAGAATCACTGTACTGTTTCCGTGTATTGGGAATGTGAGTCGTTACATTATTGTGCGAAAAGTATGGATTGAGCTAATGATGTACAGACGCCAGCACATCAAGCTACCCGAAACTGTAAAATTTTGCCAATCCACTTTGAACCTTACACTTTAGCGATAATGTTGAAAATCTATTAAATAAATTTGACCGATTGTAGTAGTTTGATTTGCTGGCATCTGTACTTTGCAATTGTTTTATTTTTTTAATAATTATCTTTGCTTTCATTTCCAAAATCCGCTGAAAGTGTTTTCTGACTTGCCATTTTCTAATAGTTCATAGTCAGCACGCGTCGATCAGATTTGGTTTTGGTTCAACTTTTGTCCTTGGTACGATAATCTAGCTTTTGGTCCATGTCTTGATAAACACTACATTAAAATCAGACGCAGAGTGTTCGATGCTCGATAGATGGCGTTGCACAATTTGGGTGTTTCGCTGAATCGCGATGTTAAGATTATCTGTGAATATCTTATATGGATTAGAACAAATGGTTTTTTTTTTGTACTCGTTTAGAAAGAAAATGTTTTATTTTCAATAAATTCCTCGGGCAGTTGTAGAGTGCCGAACACAGAGGGTCATACAAAATTACAAGGAAAGACGGACAGAATATAGAAGAGATATGAGATAAGTAAAGAGAATTAGAAGATTAAAAAAATAGGCTATAAACTATAAATACTTTTGCGAAAATAAATTAATTTCGAAGTCCAGAATGCTGACCAAAAAAGTTATTAGTTTACCAACCCCAATTTACTTCGAACAAAAGTAAGCCACAAAACGATCTCGCCATTGAGTATTTACTATAATGACGTGACTATTAGGGCTAAGTGCAACTGTTTCGTGAGACGACACGTCACAGGTTAAGTGGGTCTGTACTATAAAATTTTACTGCACACTGGCTGGTAACGATTGTTTAACTAAATTGAATGCCAATGTACGAAGGATTATGGTCGACTAGTAGACATTTTGCGAAAGAGACATTTTGCGACTGAGCCTTTTTAAAATGTGCTGCTGTATTTTTGTTTCGTTGATTTGGGTAATTAAATGTATTGGTTTTTAATTAGTTCGAAAACAAAAGTGATTGGAGATTAATTTGTACTACTTCTACAGAATTTTATCTAAGAACTTGATCTCGTTATTTTCTTATATAAGAATATATATTAGCTATTCATTCATGCTATTTATTCATGTGCTTTATTGGTGTAAATTATTTCATCACCACTGGAAAAGGAGGAAACTGGCATGTCCTAGAAACAAACATTTTAAGACATGTCCAACCCACACTGGGTCCGTGTGGTAGATTTTAGCCCATGAAATCCCGAAAAAAAATCAGCTGTTCCCTACATTTTGACGAGTTATGCGAACATAAATGTAGTGAACAGCTGATTTTTTTTCAGGTTTCGGGTTTGGTCCCATAGTAAAAGTTGTTCATAATGATGAGTACAATGACCCCTTAAGAGGAATACGGTGATTAAAATTTCACCCTGTATATATAAAATTCATAGTCTTGACTGACTGATATATCAACGCACAGCCTGAACAACTGGTCCTAGAGACATGAAGGAGGGTACGTTCTTTGTGAACAGTAGGTATCCTCTAAGAAAGGGGTTTTCGAAATTCCACCCCTGAGAGGGTGAATGGGGAGGGCGAAATTTCACGCAAACAAAGTCGCGGGCAGAAGCTAGTATTAATATAAGGTTTCTGTAGTTTCTGGCTACTCCCATGGGAGGTACGAGTTTACATAGAATGTAAATTTTAATTTGAGTTCACAAAGAACTACTTCGACATCATCTCCTACGTCACTCACTTGAATAATTATTAGAGTAGACCACACGCCAAGAACTTCATCCCCTCACGCAAAAATTTGCGCACTGTAATCACCATCTAAAAACAAAAGAAAAACCCACAATCGACTCCCATTATCGGCATTCCAAACATGCCCCATCTTCCCATAATCACCCTTACACTCGCAACAAAAATCCTTTACAAAAATAAAAGAAATTCTCCGATATAAGGCAACATGACGCAAGCCTCGTTATTTTATTCAAGCGAGCAACAACTTCATCTAGCGGTGAAGTACGGTGTTAATTAAACAGACTGTTATACAGGTGTCCTTGTCTGGCATGCAGTTGAGGTATGCTCTGTTTCATTATTATAACATGGTACGCTTTGGGGTGAGGGGTTGACAACATTTTGGATCTTTCTTTGCTATTTTTTTAGGACGTCGCCATCGTCGTCGGATAATTATTTCTCACTGGAATAAGTTTTACAAAATCTTGTTTTGGTGCTGTCAATACACACAAAACAGCAAGAGTGGATAGTAATGGGCAGGTTCCCCAAGAAGTGCTGGGTGATTTTTGTATAACCCCTCTTGTCATTTCTTGGATTTCTTTCTTTTTTTTTCATCCTTTATATTCAACTACCGTAGGAACTTCGTCGACTTTGTCTCTGTCACCTTTGACCTAGACTAGAGTCAAGAGCAAGTTCATTTAAAATAAAATAAAAAAAAACAACTGCAATAGCAATCTTTTCTTGATAATTATTAATTTATTGTTGCCACAAATCACCTGTGCTTCAGAAGTAACTCAATCCATTCACTCAGGAGCTAAAGTAGTTGACAGTAGGAAATAACAAGTTTAGGCTTCATAAGTCACATTCCATTGTACTACCACGCCTGTTTACTTGACATTTACCTTTCAATCCGCGATCTACAATGACCTACAACATTACCTGCATCTTAATAATATACTTGTGGACTTATGGTAATATTCAAACTGAAATTACTGTGAGACATAACATGTTGACGACCCCTGGACTGCTAGTATGAGTAGCCGCATTTGCACATTTGATAAGATCGTCAAAGTGACATAAAATTGTGCCGGCAGCGTTCAGAATGGCTACCTCCGTGTAACGTACGTATTGTATCGTCGAGTACAACAAGGATTGGGATATTTTGCGTATTGGCCCTCGGCAGTATTTTGACACTGACAACCTGCAAATGGTGGTAGAAGCAAAAGCAAAGACTTGTTTCCATGATTTGGATTTTTTGTTTAAGTCCTTCCTATGCGGTGACTAAAGGCCAAAGGGCCGGTAATTTGAATTGGCCAAAACACTGACTGCTTTTTTTTCTGAACTGGTGAGTTTCTTTGGCATAGATTTCTTTTATTGGGAAACTCCAAGAACTCATCCAAGAATCGCACAGCTTTATTACTTACTTGACGTCTTTTGAAAAACATAAAAGAACCCCATGTTCAAAATTAGATGCCCCTGGGCAGGATGTTAGTTGTGGAGGCATGATGCAGACTATGTTCAACCTCCTATCCTGCCGTCTGTGTCCCAAAAATACAACCATAGCGACCTCTGCGCTGCCACCGACGATGCTGTCGAAGTAATGAAGTTTTGGGCCAACAAAATTTAATACACTGTCGTGCCATCGACGAAGAAGAATAGTAGGTGACAATGACCTGTTTATTTACATACAGGGTTATTGGAAAAATACCAACAACCTCTTAAGAGGTCATTGTACTCATCATTATGAACAAATTTTACTATGGGACCAAACCTGAAATTGCGAAAAAAAATCAGCTGTTCCCGACATTAATGTTCGTATAACTCGTCAGAATGTAAGGAACAGCTGATTTTTTTTAATGTTGTTCATAGTGATGAGTACAATGACCTCTTAAGAGGTTGTTGGTGTTTTTCCAATAACCCTTTATAGGTAAAAAGCAAACACTGAAAGTTAGAAAACTTTATGATCAACTTGATAATCTCACAGTAAATATTGATACTTAGTTTATAAATTGCTTTTAACTACTTTACGTATAATAAAACTAGAATTGAAATATTAATTATTTTCATCTTAGAATTGTCTTTATGTTCGTGCTAGTACCTCCCTAGTTATGAGTCTAGTTAGGTCACGTTTCACAGACAAAGCATATAGGTTTTATGTCTTAATTTAGAGAGCCACTGACCAAGCCTCCATATTTATAAGGAATGCCTGGCATTTAGATAAACAACTCTATAACGTTGAAGTACGGTTAACTGGTGTACTAGCAATAGCTATTGCTAGTAAAACTGATCGTTTGGGAACGTTGTGGTTTGCTCAATATGAGTCCGTTATTTGCAAATAGTGATGATACTGATAATGTTGATATTTTTTTAAGTAGGGCAAGTCATAACGGTGCAAATAGTGACCCTGATAAGGTTGATTTTTTTTCGTAGGGCAGGTCATAAAGGTGCTAATAGTGAAACTGATAATGTTGATATTTTCGTTAAAGTAAGTCAGGTCATAACGTTGCAAATAGTGACACTGATAATGTTGATATTTTTTTCGTAGGGCAGGTCATAACGGTGATAATAGTGAAACTGATAATGTTGATATTTTCGTTAAAGTAGGGCAGGTCATAACGTTGCAAATAGTGATACTGATAATGTTGATATATTTTTTTAAGTAGGACAATTTAATAACTATGCAAAACTGACTTCTGTGTTGAGAGCGATACCGATAATGGTAATTTTTTTTCGTAGGGCAGGTCATAACGGTGTTAATAGTGAAACTGATAATGTTGATATTTTTTTTAAGTAGGTCAATTTAATAACTGTGCAAAACTGATTTCTGTGATGTTTTAGTTCGCGATGCAGCTGTGATAATTATTTTATTGTTGTAAAATTCAATCGGAAGTAGGAATACAAGCATACTACATCATATTTAACACTTTGCGGGACATTAAACGCCCCGAGAAGTACATAATAACAATGCAACTTCTATAGTGTCTCGTGCAGTGTCCTCCAACCGATTAATAGATTAATAATAACCTTAAACTTATAGAACAGTGATCAAACAATCAACATATTTCGTACCCGCCATGGTACAATCAGCTGTTATAATGCCCTACTTAATCATTCCCTACAACCGTCTTGATATCTTCGAAACAATTGACGCTGCAGATCGCCCAAAAAAGGAAACAGCTTTTACTAATAAATATTACGAATTCTCATACCTTTTACCTAGAGCACAAGTCTAAGCATAGACAGAATCTAAGACAGTGCTCACACTAGAGTCATAACAGTTTTGTTTGTCGTAAACAAAACAGTCTAGTCAGTACTTGTAAAGCTACGGTTTCATAGAAGAGCGGTCATGAAAATGATGGCACCAGGGTTTGACTACGGTGTCAAAAATGCTCTCACACACCAACTTACTTTCGTTACGTTCCAATGGCGTTATTCGACGGTAAATTGCGGACGCTATGTTGTAACCGCAGCCTAAGGAAAACCTTTTTTTTTTTTTTTTTGTTTCCGGGGTGGAAAATCCTCATGGATGTCCGCCGCCCTGGGGCGGGCGACGGGGTCTGTCAGACTCTTACTGACTAAAAACCACCCCGGTGTTCCATCTCACACCTACGCCGGGGGTCGCGGGAACGTACGATCCTTCCGCAACCCCCGGCTGGTGCCCCCGCAATTGCGGGCCTCCTCGGGTCAGGGGGGGGGAGTGAGGTGTTTGACTCCCCCCGTGACGTCTAACAGGGGCGCGCGTGGAACACTACGCGCCGCCACCTCGGGTCCTAGTGTGTGGGGGGCGACGGACGTCCCCGAGTCCGTCGCCCCTGGACCCATTTAGGGGGGCTGGAAGAGGGCATTGTCTGCCCTCCGCCGACGCCCGGTGCGCCTGCTGCGGGCCGGGTGAGTGGACGAGATCTCCCTCTCCCTTTCCGCAGCCTCCTTCTGCGAGACGACTGTTTCGCAGAAGGAAACCACCGCGTCCCAGGACTCTTCGCTGCCGACCATCGACTCGACCACGGCCGGCAGCGACAGGTCACTGCCTACTTCTGAGATGAGGGCACGGCGCGGCTCCTCCCAAGCGGCACACTCTGCCAGCGTATGCCACGCCGTGTCCTCCCGGCAGTCGACGCAGTGGTGACACCGGGCGTCCGGCTCCCTGTTTATGCGACACAGGTACTTCCCGAAGCAACCATGCCCCGAGAGCACCTGCGTCACCCGAAACGACAGGGAGCCGTGCCTCCTCCCGAGCCAGCGCTCGAGTACCGGCCGGACCGCCTCGATAGTGACGAGGCCGGCGGTAGGGCGGGAAAGCCTGTCCCGCCATTCCGCCACCAGGACCTCGCGAAGCTGTGACCGACGCAGCTCCATATGGCGCTGCATCAGCCACTCGCCTCGCGCCCGCGCTTCCTCGCGCCACTGATACAGCGACGCGAGTACTTTCGCCTCTAGGTCCCAGGGCGGGGATCCAGCCAGTACGCAGGCCGCCTCGTAGGAGATCGTGCGATAGCCCCGGGCGACTCTGACGGCCATCGCCCTCTGCGGCTTTCGCAGTATTGCGATGCTACCGGCCGTCAGGTCAGTCGCCCAGATCGGGGCCCCATACAGGGCCATCGATCGCACGACCCCCATGAGCCTAAGGAAAACCTAGCTTAAGGGGCAACTAGAATAAATTTTATTTTCTTGTAAATGTTGACGTTCAAAAGTGCCTTTCATGGCCTACTTGAAAGAAATTATTTGACTTTAACTTTAGTCTAGCCTAGTGTCAGTTTTTTCAACAGATTTTTATCAAGTTTGTCTATTAGGCAAATATTTTGAAATTGTAATTTCCATCATTGTTTTTGGAACGAAGTTCCTTATATTAAATATAATAAATATTCTGCACACTTGGCGAATGAGTAACGAAAGTGTTGAGAAGGTCACAATGTTACACTTTTTTCGGTCTAGCTTTCAACCGCCTAGTGTGCAAAAGCGAAAGGAATTTCGTTCCAACCGGGTGTCCCACAACACGTCTCTACTGTTTTTTTATTGATTGAAAGTCTGTGTAAGGACAATTTTGTCTCTGGTCCACGCACAGCCTAAGTTTCCTTTATCGGGCCACAGTTCAGCTTAAAAGGCTTATCTATCATACAATGACTTTGTGCGGTTGCTTAATGCTCCGTTACATTTTAGCACCATATTTTAGAGCCTCTGGTGCTAAATAACAATAAGTTATGTAGACTAGATTGTTAAAATTTGATCTTTGATATTATTATCTTGGTGTGAGTAATATACTCGTACTATTAAGTGTTTAATTTTGATGGGAAACGCGGTCTTTAGGAATGAGCCCGCTACTTCAATCGTATACTTTGAAAGGGAGGGGAAATCATGTATCAAAAAGTCAACTGCATCGCTGTCACTGTTTCCACGTTGTATAGCAATGCTGATTCTTTGGCCAAAAAATAGGCTAGCTGGTCACGTGAAGAGTCGAGCAACCCTTTGGCAATGTCTCGAAAAACTAAGCGGGCATTCGCAGGTGATTGGATACAAACAATATTTTAACCAAAAACTACACAATATGGGTCCGATCTACAGATAGCTCAGCAAAACTGTACCTATAATAACGTCTGTGAGTCAACCCCGCAAATCACTCCAAATTTCCGACAGCTGGAAACAGTACTAATATCGTCTGTCGTATATCACACCGGCACGACATAACGTAGTACTGATTAATTGTCCCAGGTGTAAGACTTAATTACGAGTAGAACAGGACTGCCTCCGAAGTTTGTCATTGCAATTTGCACCGCCCCTGTCCAGATTGAACGATATATCTCGCGATATTTCTCGAGATATCTGATAGTGGTGTACAATTATCGTTTAAATTGCCACTATGGAAGTGATTATCTTTTGAGGCTTGTGTGTTGTGATTTTCATGTGGGAGATTAAAGATTAATGTAAACGTTAATTGATTAAGTTTGCTATTAACAAGGGATTTGGGTAATCAATTTGAATTAATTGCTTTGATCTGAAAACTGCTGATTAAAAATAGATTAAAATATGATCAAATAAATACGATTACAGACCTGCTTTAAGCCAGATCCATATTACCTACTGTGTTGTGTTGTGTCGGGACGCCTTCTGACGCAGTGTTGGTCAATCAAAACATGTTGTGATTTGACGTAGTCCTGAACAGATTTGTTTGATTGGTGTATTCCGACTCACGATACAACACGACACAATAATGTGTCTGTGGCTTTAAAGTTCACCTGGACTGAGTGAGCTTATCTAGTTTACAAAACACAAGATATTTAACATATTCTATAACTAAACCAGAAAATGCCCAAGACCAACGTCCCAACAAAAAGAAAATATCGCTCTCACTCACTAAAGACACTCAGTCTTTGCATAGAACACAGAATTTTAATCGCACACAGGAACATAAAGTTCGATACCAACCACCAATAAATAATCACCAGCTTTGAACAGAGAGTTCCTTAGTTAACACTTGAAATACTCACAGCCCGGTCCATAAGACCGCGGAGTTACTTTTTCAGTTCCACACATAAATAAATGGCTAACTAAGACGTTGGGACACACTATTTTATGGTCTCGGTGTGCACAGCACTTTATTGTGCTCAGATTTACCTGTAGATCTATGTAAAGTGAAGCGTTTTCGATTTAGTGAAGAAATAGCGTGAGGGTCATGTTTATACTGACAGCTGTTGAAAGGATCTATTGTGTGAAGTGTGGCTTTAATCGTGAGTTTAATGTGTCAGAGATAAATCTTAATAATGTTACCGACATAAATTAATTGCACTGTGTTATACAGGGTCCCATTAAAATAGATGGACACATTTTAACACTGCGCTCAGTACGTCTAATCAAAGATATCCAAGCAAAAAAAACACTTATTAAAGTAATTGTATTTTGACCTAAAATAATAAATTGCTGGCACATTAGTGTATTTTCGTTATTTTACATGCTGATTATTTTTTTTGTTTGTATCTAATGCGTTTTTCTCATATATTTTTTTACCATCGTCCTTATTTTGGTAGTCTGAATGATTTCTAAAAGTTTGTCCATCTATTTTAATGGGACCTTATATATACTCTATACAAATAAATATAATTGAAGTGTCTGTTTGTAATGAAAAAATAACGGCTTTTTACTAAATGCATATGAAAGGTACTTATAATAAAAAAAAAACAATCAATTTTTTTTTGTTTGTCTGTCTGTTTGTTTGTTCCGGCTTATTTCCGAATCGGCTCGATCGATTTTGACGGGTCTTTCACTGGTAGATAGCTGATGTTGTAAGGAATAACTTAGGCTACATTTTGTCCGGTAGCACGTCCCCGTCGGATAATTTCCGACTTCCACGCGGGCGAAGTGACGGGCAGAACCAAGTTTGCCATATTTCTTGATCCAAAACATAAAGTGCTAGTAATAAAACAACAAATATCAACCAAGAGCAGTCAGTAACATAAATAAAAAACAAACACGTCCTCCAATCGCCTGCAGTTATTTGTGTGCACATAATATTTGTCTTCATACAAATTATGACATTGGCCGCACAAAGGGTTAAGAAATTAACCGGCCGTTTACGGTCATCCTTTTAACTCGAAAACATTAATTATAACACCTCTTTAACTTTAAATTTATTGTGTTGTTTTGTTGCTCATTACTGGGTTTTAGTATTTTTTTTTACGAGAAATGCTCGGGGTTATATCGGGTGTTTAAGTTTCTTCTAATTTATGGCTTAAGGCGTATTTTATGTAGTACCTTTAAAGGCACGTGGGTATTTATGCCGGTACGTTTCAATCTGGGAGATCTTGGCCTGTGGTCGTTTATTTCTTTGCAAACTATTTGCTCGCGTTCGCGGTTTGAATTTCGACGTTTTATTAGAGTCGATTTTGAGATTATGTTTCGTAAACGTATTGTTTGCAGGTGTTCTAGTTTTGTGTTCCCTGAAAGAATAAGTGAAGTATCTAACTACATAAACACGCTTTCTTCCCATGGGGTAAAAACTCCTTTTGTTTCGTGTAAGTCCATACATGTCATCTCAAGGGCAATTCTCGTAATTTTAAGAACGTTCACAGTCTAATCTGTCTCAATACTCTCAATCTGCCACAAAAAACCTCTATTTTCCCTGCATTTTTGACAAGTTTTTGACTCCTTTTTTGTTGCCGAGATGAGACTGCGAAAAAATGTTGAACGTTTTAAATTACGAGAATCGGCCTTCTGGTTATACACGCACGTTAGCTGCCTGACCTTTCAGAAGGTCATCGCCAAAAAGGTCACTATTATGTCTAGGGCGTCACCTCTCGATGTCATCTACCTTGTCTCCTTCTTTTATTAGTCGCCTTTCACTCATCCTCGTAACAAACCCCCTCAACATAACCAAACCATCTAATCATACTCTTTTAAACTTTTTTCACATTTTCTTTTAAACCGTCAACAAACCAACAAATTTTTAAATATTTGTTGCGATTTTCACACAGAGCATAAAATAAAAGTTGACAAAGTTGGAAATTGTAACATTTGTAACACTATTTTTCCGACATATTCTTGGGTAAACCAATAGCTTACCGATGCGGTCCGTCATAATCATTCAAAGATAATAGTTGAACTATTTTACCCTATGATATGATCCATCTCACCAATTCTATGAATTTGCACCTCCTTATGCAGATGTATTCATAATAAAATAGACTTATTAATAGGTTTTCCCGATACTACTGATCACAACTTTGAATAACAATAAAATCAACGTGCAATTTCATCGTGAATAATATCGTAATTAATTTTAATGTATGTATAAGTGTCGGTTTTCCTTTTATTCGGAAAAATGAATGATAAAATTGTTTCTTCGAAGATTGTTAGATCAGTGTGAATCAAGTAAGGAAATTGATATGGCGCTAACCGAATTGCCATTTAGACAGCAGATTTTCGCTAGCTACAAAAATCGTACGGCTATAGCCGCCTGTGTAAAACCCGCATAAGTCATCACTAGACAGTAGATCATTTTTTATTTTATATTAATATGATGAAACAAAAATGAGGAAAAAGGCGATGATTGTAAAAGAAAAACTAAAACAAGGAAACAACAACACACTCTGGATTTTCAATCACAGTCACTATATTTCCGGAAATATGACTTGCGTAAATCAATAAAATTGATACTTACAAGAAAAGAAACAACGTCACAAAGATGATGGTTATGAGAATATTACGACCATCATAGTTATAACGTCATAGTTTATATAAGAATTATTTATAGCATCATCACATCAAAATCGTGGAAGTTACAAGGGCAGTAAGGCCTTCTTACTGTTCGGGGAAGTTTATTGAACATTTATGTACAAACGCCAGCACATCAAGCTACTACTATCTGTCAAATTTCTTTAATAGATTTTCAACTTTATTGCTAAAGCATAAGGTTCAAAGTTGATCGGGAAAATTTGTCAGTTTCGGGTAGCTTGATGTGCTGGCGTCTATAGATAACATCACGCCTTGTTTCTCTAAAGGGTTGGGCAGAGGTCAAGCATAGCATCATCATCATCATCATCAGCCTATAGCAGTCCACTGCTGGCCATAGGCCTCTCCTATTGCACGCCATTCAACTCGATTTTCGGCTACGCAATCGGTATCAACCCCGACCTACCAGTTGTAGGTTGTAGGTTCGAATCCAGACAGGCGCTTTACTTTGTGTATTTTATTTCATCACCACTGCTCTCAAAACGGTGAAAGAAAACATCGTGTGGAAACGGGCATGTCTAGTCAAAAAATTCGAAGACATTTACCAACCCGCACTGGGCCCGCGTGGTGGATTATGGTCCACTCCCTGCCGGCCTGTGTCCCAACAGTGGGAACGTTAAAGGCTGATTATGCTAGATAGATAACATCTTCATGCGTGCAAATGCACTTGGAATGTTAAAGATGGTTATATTATAGGAATTGGCCTTGTAGATGTAAGTATACATACTAATAAAGACTTGACGCCACTGATGATGGTTATCAAAACAATCGTAAATAATTAATAACTTTATTGCTATTACGTATGTATTGTCGGAACCGGCGCCGGCGTCTGTAAAGGGGAGACACGAAAACCATAAAAATCCAAAAGGAAATTGCAAATAAATGGCCTATATCGTGCGTTTAATTACTAAAATTTCAATACAAAGGGTAACTAATAGGTTTTTGTTGTATAAATTATACAATAGAGTTTGTTCCGCCCTCACGTCCGTGATATTGGTGACAAACAAACAAACGACGATAAATTAGCAATGCTGAAGGCTTAGCTTCGGTAAATCACTGCGATACACGCATGCCCCTCAACACCGGACGTTAATGCCTTTTAGACGAGGATTATGGTAAAGATGGATCGGTAATATGCACTTCCGAATTTAAAAAGACAAATAAGTAGTAAGTATGGCCAAAAGCATCTAATGAAAACATAAACAAATGAATCAAAAGTTGTTACTGTGGATGCCAATATTTGCAATGACAATTACAAAATGATTGCTTCGATTTGATTATCAGAATACATTTCACTTACTATTTTAAATTAACTTAAAATTGTTTTTCATTTAATAAATAGGCGTTAATTTTACAAAAAAAATTGTCCATTTAATAATGTTATTACAATAATTATAAAAAGTGATGAGATATAAAGTTCTATATACATATGAATGGGTTACGAAATTATTTTACCTTTTCTTATTTTTTTTTGTGCTTATGTTCTTTTTTGCGTCATGTTTACCGCAAATAAACGTATTTTCTTTTCTTTCTGCATAAGAATTTAACATGAAGAGGGTTTGTTTATAATTTCATCGGATACTTTTGAAGCAGACAGTCTATGTCACAGCGTTTCAGTCAGGTCATTCAAAGCTGCCTGTTTTGGTGTCTTGAAATGTTTTCAGCTGTAAAAAGATTTTTGTCCTTTTATTAAACTAAATTATGTAGGATAATTATCATTTAATTCATTTCAAGTCTACAGTTTTTTTTTTTTATGGAAATGTGAAAAAATTATGGCCTACTGACGCTTTTGTATCACTATTAAGACTTACTTATATCTAAAACAGTTTCCATATCCAGTATTACTCGAATCCCACTCATGAATACACATTTATAGCGAGAAAATGTTAATAGAACAACACAATAGATTTCTGCTGCCGATACCGGCCGATTGATATCATTGTGAATAATTATCGATACCAGTTATAAAACTGACAGAAAACCATTATTATTTACAAACCGATCGATGTACCTACCCATGAGGTAACAAGGCAATAATAAGAGCAAGCTTTTTTCTGCGACTGTTCTCGTAGCGTCCAATTGTTCTTGAATGGAAGGCAGGCAAATCTGACACTAAAAATAATTATTGAGATTATGAAAATCCATTTACTTTTAAATGTCGGAGCACCATGCTGAGTTTTGGCGTCGTACAGGATTTTTTTTGTATTGTTTTTGTTTTTTAAAATGCCCTTGTGAAGCCAAATGCCAAATGGCCTTATGATGGCTGCAGCAACCCGTTGGATGCGAGAAGCACAAAACTGGTCGAAGTGGAGGTGCTTGGGGGTGGCCTATGTCCAGCAGTGATAGACAAATAGATAAACCGTTTATTCAGTGCAACAAAAGACACAATACAGGCATTAAAAAAACATCAAAAAAGGTGAGAAAAAAAAACAAAGATTAAAAAGATAAATTGACCTAAAGACACCTCATTTTATGATGTCTCAGTGGATGTCTTTCGGCTGAAATGACAATGATGATGACGTTTATGTAAAAAAAAAGCTGTTCTATATTTTGACCACGTAGGTATTGCACTTTTCTATTAAACTTAAACTTTCTACACTAGTCTAGAAGCATGTGCTGAATTCGTGGTTTCAATTTGCGCGTTGATGTCCCTGTAGGTACTCGTATATTCCTAAAAACCTTTTTAACCAACTTCAAAAAGGAAGTTTTCAATTCAACTGTATGTTTTTTTGGTATGTATGTTATGAGATATCGCCGGCAATTGTGGATCGATTTCAAAAAATCTTTTTTTAATGGATAGGGGTGGTTTCATATAAATTTTATTACCTAACTTTGCTTTGGTAGTTTTTGAGTTAGCTTCAATAATACGTATTTTTTCCACATAGTTTATATTGATGATGTTATAATAACTTCCTGTCACTGATGTTTACATAGCAAGTAGTGTTACAACGAATTTGTGTGGGGTAAGTACAGACGCCAGCACATCAAGTTACATCAAGTTTTCTAATTTATCGCTAAAGTATAAAATTCAAAGTTGATTGGGAAAATTTGACAGTTTCGGGTAGTTTGATGTGCTGGCGTCTGTGTACAAGCCGCAGCCGTCGACGATTGCAGTTGCCTCTGTCGTTAATGCTCGTCCTTAGTCTGTAAGAGCACTTAGACGTACAGAAAAATAACAAACACACAGACACATTGCATTTGTAACATTAATGAGATAGTAGGTCACCGATAATCCCCAGTAATTAAGTCAGTTAAGATAAATACATACATTTATTTCATTGTACTGCACATTTATAATGATGTAAAGGCTTTTGATTGTCTGATAAGTACGATTGATACCCACGGTGTATCGGACAAAAACGTGTGTTAACATCGTGAGTTCGATGCTAGAGCCAATTATTATGATTTTTTTTATCTTAAGTAGACTGTTGATAGTATTATTTATGTTTATTATTAGTTAAGCAACGTCGTGTCAATTTTGATTATGAAAAGAGGGGCTTGTGGCTAAGTAATAACAGCCGCACGGGTCGATCGATCAGGTTAAGCTACCCTTGCTGCGGTTAGTGCCTCGGAAAGCACGTTAAGCCCTTGGTCTCAGCTGTCATTCGTGGATCTTTGACAGTCGTTTCGGGTCGTCAGAAGCCCGAAAGTCTGACAACCAGTCTTACCAAGGAGTATCGCATTACCCAGTAACTGGGCTGTGGAAGTCAGATAGACAGTCGCTCCACATAAAATACTGTTATTCAGCTGCATCTGGTTAGACTGGAAGCCGACCCCAACATAGTTGGGATTATGCTAGGCAGATCATAGTTTGTGGTAAACAATAATATAAATGTCATCGCGATGGGGATCTTTGTGTGCAATAATTTATTTACAATAGGTATTGGTGCCTTGCCCTTTTTATGAGGTACACACTGTCTCAGATATTGTCTTCAAAAGGTCTACAGTATGGTCACTATTACGACTTCTCGTATGGTTGCCAAAGGTAAAAGTTCTTTTGGTCAACAATACTAACTCACTATAGGTACCTAAAGCCTGCCTCGTATGATTAAGATATCCTATTTACATAATAACCAATTACATATCGTAGCACCAAGCTGAGATCCTTTTAGCTTTTGATCCTTTTTCCTTGTACAGGGCGTTTTTTTTTACTGTTGTTTTTCTTCTATGTGTGTCCTAAATTCATAATATTAAATTTACGTTATAAAAAATTATAATATTTCTGTGTGAGTCTCGATAAATATTTTTTTTATTCTTATTTCTATTTTTCACTTGTCTCTATGGTGTTTGGCAACTCGTATGGTTGCCAAAGGTAAAACTTCTTTTGGTCATCAATGCTAACTCACTCTAAAGCCTGCCTCAACGATTAAGATCAATACCTACTTTTGGTCGAGAAACAAAGTGTAGACACGGATATTAGATCAGTGGATGTATAGGTTATACATAAGGTAAACCTAATGCAACTCAAGGAAGAAAAGAAACCGTCTATTGTTTACCAGGAACTTCATTGTCATACTTATTTACAAATGTCATAACTGACCCGCGTTTTGAAGTAGCCTGGTATTAAAAATAATGCATTACTTTCCTGCGATACACTTGCTGTAGATAATATAGTCTACGAGACAAATAGAGAATTGACCGAGCTAGTTTTATAGTTGCGTGTAATACATTATCCTAATTATAGGTATTGTTATTGTTATTGTTATCATTTTACTGTTAAAACTTGATAAAATAGTAATGTTTTACATAACCTAAAACATGTCTGTAAAAGTAGACTAGTTAAAATATTAAGGAATAATGTAGCAAAACATAGAAAGTATTCCAAACGGATATCCACCTTTTATGTCGTTGATATTTTGGATGACGGTAGATAGAAACATCAAAGTTGTTTGTTCACGACTATAAAAGGGGGAGCTCCAAGTGGTGGGGATTATTCTTGTTCGAGACATCGACCAGAACGGAGCTCCGGCCTACAGTCAGTTGATTAGTACTAGTGACTTTATTATGTGGAATTGATCGACCAGATGTCGTGTAAGTTAATTTATATTATTATCTTGATTATTGCTGATAACTATGGGGTTCTGTATATGTTATAATATGGCCAATATTGCCAATGTTTTAAAGTTTATAATGGAATATCCCTAGCTATTGTTATTATGTTGCTATTATTCTGAGTTCTCTTGG
Source organism: Hydraecia micacea (assembly GCA_914767645.1). Taxonomy (NCBI): domain Eukaryota; kingdom Metazoa; phylum Arthropoda; class Insecta; order Lepidoptera; family Noctuidae; genus Hydraecia; species Hydraecia micacea. The sequence goes on from OU611795.1 coordinate 10,087,319, forward strand.
ACCGTTGTCCAAGAGATTTAATTGTTTTTAAAATAACGATAATTTATGGCAATATAAAAAATATAAGAAATTTGTTGATAGAATACCTACTTTAATACCGTTTCCATGGAGTTTCTTGTCCTTCTCCATGATGATCTAGATTTGGAACGCACAACTAGCTTTCTGATTAATTTCTGACAAGCCTAAATTGAAATAAATGTCTAGCTTGTCTTTCTGTGCTTTATTTCATAAAATCCTTTCCCTTCATATCATATTCATAGTTACTTTAACACATATATAAAATAACTAGTAACCATTCTGATATTCAAAGCTTTATATTTGGGTAATATATATATTGACTTATAATAGATACTACCCCATTTTCTAACACGTGCGTTTTACTCGTAAATTCTACTTATTGGGAATTGACAATTTATCAAGCTATTGGGCCACTTTAGCGGGAAGACCAGTATCTTCCAAATGATTTTCCTCGTAACTTACTCAATCTCCCTAGCCTTTTCCCAACTATGTTGGCTTCCAGTCTAACCGGACGCAGCTGGAATACTTGTATTTTAAAAGAGCGACTGCGTATCTGAACTTTTCAACCCAGTTGCTGGGTAACACGGTACCCCTTGGTAAGACTGATTATCAGACTTTTGGGCTTCGTAACGACTGTCAAAGATCTACGAATGACAGCTGGGAGCGGAACTGCCTAACGTGCTTTGGAAATGGATGGTCACCCATCCACGGACAGACCGCGGCAAGCGTAACTTAACGTTCATGCGACCCGTGCGTGCGGCTGTTATGATTTAGCCACAAGCCCCTTTTCACCTACCCTATTATACACACATGAATGATTTTTTGTAATTTTTTGCTATCCAATAAATCAAAGGAATGAGATTCCAATGCATTCATGATTAACCGGCTAAATGCCATAATTAGACGCAATTAAAAAGCAATTGTGTCTCGCGTGGATCCACGTTTAAGCATACGAAGGGTTAAAGAAATGGAAGGGCTCCATACAGTAATGACATTGTTTCTGGCTAAAGAAATACAAATGGATATCAAATATTTACAATTATACCTATCTCAATGGATGCACATTCACGTGTACGTTCAGACCACCAGCGCCGGCACGGTAGCCCGGGGTCGCGGGTTCGTTCCCGTGCAGGACGCGCATAAATATTGTTTCGTCTACAACAATCCCGATGATTTTTGTCTTTATTTATTGAAAGCATGCACTACCATTGTCATGAGCGAACGTGATCTCCTTACAATGTTACTTGCGAAAACACAATGTTATAAACTTATTAAGTTTATGAGTTTTCTGGAGATTTTTATTAGATAAAAAAAGTATGTAGTGGTAATAAGAAAATGCACCACCATCTGATTATTTTTATTCTACGTATGTAAGTGTTTGTATGGTGTGAATTTTATGTTAATTTTTTTTTCTTTGGGTGGCTTTTGCCCAGCAGTGGGACACTATAGGCTAAAAAAAAAAAATATCTGCTTATATAGGAAGTCAGTTTACCCATTAGTGTTTAAGGTGAATGTGCAGTGGTACGTTTTTTTGCAATTTTCAGGTCAGTGTCAGGTTGTATCTTGATCAAAATATGATTCACGACTATAATAGATATATTATGTATTAACAGAAGAATCATTATAATCATTAGAATCATTATAATCTCTTATGGAAAAGTGAAATCTAACTTAAAGAAATAGGTAAGTATATTGATGATTCTAATCATTATAATTCTGTAAATACGTACCTCCTGACACTGACCTGAAAATCGCAAAAAACGTAAGAAAAATTGAACTTCGCGGGCTACAACTGTGTTTATTGGGATACAAAAACATTTTTTTAAACAGCCGAATCACTTACATCGCCATAATGTTTTTGACCTAATTTATACAAAAAAAAAACAAAGTTTAATATTTTGATAGCGGCTGACACGTTCCGCTCGTTTTTCATACATAACTTTTCACCAAGTTTTAAATTCACAGGCGTACAATTGTTTGTGTGCAGGTAAGCGTAACTTTGTTATATCGTACGGGTATGGAGTGACGAAGTGACAGGCGCGAAGGCGGCGTCCTGTGACGAGTCCAATCAATTTGTAGCTCCACAATACGCAATACATCGCGCCAAACTAACTGGCTCACACCGATGCAGGGGGATTCTGGAAAAAGTTCAGTAAACTTAAGTAGTATAAAAAAAATTGTATTTAAATATTTATAACCGTATGTGTAGCGCCGCTGTCTCAACATGACACTGGCAGAAATAGTCGACATGGTTCAATTGCTAAGAAAAAAAACCCGTTTGTGTATGTGTGTGTCCAAAAGAAAGACGTCTTTTCATTTTATTAATGAATAAAAATAATTAAATGTAGGTGTACAGCAGATACAATTATTTGGTGAATCTTTACAAACGTCAATAGAATCATATCAAATCAACATTGAAAAAATGTTCTTAGTTTATATATGAAGTCAGCTCGTCAAGGGTTTAAAATGCGGGTCGCGCGAAATGTAGTGCACTTGTGCAAGTTACGTAGGTACTTAATATTTCCAAAACCTTACCCATACCATTACAGTATTTTATTTTATTAAATAAGTAAAAACTTTTTTACAAAAAAAAACAACCGACTTCCAAAAAAAACACTACAAAGTGAAAAATAACTTTAATTTTGGAAGTCGGTGTCGTTGGTTCCAAATTTTAGTTTTTTTGACACCGACTTCCGAAATTAAAGTTATTTTTCACTTTGTAGTGTTTTTTTTGGAAGTCGGTTGTTTTTTTTTGTAAAAAAGTTTTTATTTTTCGCTTTTTAGTTGTACCTACCCCATAATACAAATTCATATAACACTAATTGCTATGTGAATATTAGTGACAGGAAGATAAACATCATCAATATAAACTAAGTGGAAAACAAACGTATTGTTGAATCTAATTCCAAAACTACCCAAGCAAAGTTCATAAAATTTATATGGGACCACCTCCCAAACACGACTACGGTGCTGTAATTTCAAGGTTTGTACTTTTTCTGATGCTCCTGGCTTCAGCATCAGGTCTCTCTCGTGTTCCTCATTAACAGTACATTTATCCACACATCGAGCCCTTTTCAATGAGCCTAAACACGATATATCTGCTGTTAGTTGTCGAGGAGTTATTCACTCTGCAGACTATCCTGATGCAGCATCAGGTCATGACATGATGATCATGAGACCAAATGTGGCAAATGCCCTATCCATACCAAACATCAAAATAAATTACTAAAACGGGACCCTTGCCTGTTCGAGTAACTTCTTACTGTTAAGAAGTTGTACCTTCCATCATCAGCTCAACTACCTGAGATGGTGAAAACCCTACGCAAATACACAAGATACTTCATAAAATATGCGAAAAACAATAAGTGAGCCTATAAAATTTGAGGGTTGCCCTCGATTTCTCTAAGATCCCATCATCAGATCCCGACTTGTTGGCTATGGGACCATTTGGGAAGTATACCCTTTCCAACAAAAAAAGAATTTTTCAAATCGGTTGGCAAGCGACGGAGTTATGCGCGAACAAACCTAAAAAAAAAAAAAAAAAAAAAAAAAAAAAAAAAATACAAACATTCGAATTGAGAACCTCCTCCTTTTTTAGAAGTCGGTTAAAAATATTTTAATACGCTGGGCTTTTATTAAAATAACCATCGAGAACTTTTAAATGTCGCAACCCGTGCAGAATACCTCTCCTCACCGGGTGTCTCATACAAGATGCATAGAGGCGACGCTGCGCAGGAGTTCGCTGTGTTGTGCCGCTAATGAACGCAAGCGCACTCATTACAGCTGCGTAACGAGACCGCACACATTCGATGCCCGAGTCGTTCAATATTTAGATTGATGGGGTCGGTAATGCAGTGACACAACTGTTTGCGGAAATAAATTAGGCATGTGCATTATGCATGTTTGTTTATGAGGATACCGTTAACTTTAATTTAAGGGACAGACAACAATGCATGTCATTTTAGGATGTGCACTGCCTCGTTCTCGTGTCGTGGTCTAGTGGTCCTAAGCGCTACTGCTGAGCATGAGGTTCTGCGGGTTCGATTCCCAGGGTGATTCCAAAGTGTTATGGGGTCTTCTTTCAGAATTTCTCTATTGCCATCAACCGGGGACAAATCTAAACACCGGTCTAGATTTATGCCCTTTTTTTTATATTTGAAATGGGTTTGCTCTTGACTCTAGTGTACCTACACTAGAGTCAAGACCTCTGACCTTCAGGTGACGGAGACAAAGTCGACGATGGAGTGAGTTTTTCTCAGTTGATGGCAATAGACTCCCACTATTACATGGGATTTAAACGGAACCCTTCAGGGAGAGGCACGATGTTATTCTATGGAAGTTCCTGCTAGGGAGTTTGTTGCGTCTCTTCTTCTTACCAGCTGAAACACTTGGAAGTGGTGAAGGGCGGGCGTTTTGAGGGACTGTCTTATGTAATTTTTAAAAAAGTGGTGAGGAGTCTCGGCCTAGTTTGAAAGTTGACTTTTGATTTTGATTTTATGCGTATATTATTATTATTATAGAACTAGCGTAGTTAGCCTGATGCCATGCTATGAACACTGCAATATTACAATATTGCGATAGCTCCCATTTTCGATGTTGGTACTATCGCGGACACTCCCGCCTGACCACCACAAACTTCATTTTTTCTTGTACAAAAAAAAATAGAAGCGCTCTCTAGTAAGCTCGCCAAGTTCAAATAGTTGTCTGTAAAATTCACAAAACGAGTACACGTGACGCGTCACTAAGCTGCGCAGTGCAGGTTGCAATTAATTGCGTTATCGCTTTCCTAATAGGCGAAAACTTTAAAGGGGGCGTGTCTTGGCGCCCCAGCAGGATTTAGGTGAAAGTATTTTCATGTAATCAGGTGGAAAAGGCTGCGATGGTACCTTATATTTCACCGATAATAATGCAATGCAGTGTCACTTAGGGCACAACAAAAGTGGATAATATAGATTAATAGCATACTATTCATCTGGGGACTGGAAATTGAAAAGCCTGTGTAACATCGGCAACAATATTTTCTAACCATAACACAGCCACGTTGATTGACACCATAAAGCCGCGTCCTAACTAAATTAATCGTTGCGCGAACACGTGAACTTCGCTTTAATTTTGTTCGGCGAACCTGAACGTGTGGTCACGTCAAAAGGACAAAAGGGCGCATTGCGGTTTTACGTACAAATGAGTGACATATGAACAACGACCGATCGCTTTGGTTAGAACACGAGGTAAGTATGTTAATTTAGCTCAAAATTCAAAACAAATGACAAATATTACCTCATACTATTTTACCATACATGGATAACATAAATAAGACCACATCAGCAGTAAATTAAATTCCAGCGAACACTATTATTATCATATCTCACGTGGCTGTTAGCAACGAGTTATGGCGTATAAATATTATAATTTGCGATACTACGTACGGGCAATAAGATTCACTTATGCGCTTACGTCTAAATTTCAATGGCGATGGTGTTTTGTTGGAGGTTTTACTTTAGCGGTTGCTTAGAATAGCTGGTTAGGTTGTCCTCCTTGAAAAAGATACTATTGATTAAATTGTCGAGCCAACATAGCTTGCAGATTAAACAAATTGAATGGCCATGTTTGTCGAAGGACCGATGGTGGGTGGAGCAGGCGAGACCTGGAGTGGACCTGGGTGTTGTGGCGCAGTCTGGAAGAGGCCTATGTCCAGCTGCGAAAGGTACCTATTATCATCATCATCTGTCTAGCCTTTTCCCAACTATGTTGCGGTCGGCTTCCAGTCTTACTAGATGCCATTACTTGAATACCAGTATTTTACAGGAAGGGACTGACTATCTCACCTCCACAACTCCTCGAGTCGGCATTTTTTTTTTTTGCTGAATGGCCCGCTTTTGGTTTTCATTCTAACTACTAATAGTATCGTTTTCCATTCACATTGTCCTTTATTTTTTCCTAGTCTTTCATGTAGTGAGTGCAAGAGTTTACAAATGAGAACATTTTCTTACAATATTCAACCATGCCACAAACACACTAAACTGCATTCGCGTTTTATTTGCCAAAAATGTAAACAAATATAAGTTTATGGAGAAATAACTTTAAATCCTACACAATCAAATTCAATTTACGCTACAACTTCAAACATTTTTATAACTTTTTCAATAGTGCTAGTCACTCTGACATCAACTTAATTACCATTAAAACAAAGTGTTGTTTTTTTAACTTGAAATAATATTAATTTGAAACATAAGTTTGCATAGACTTATATCGTCGTGTTGTCGTTCGAATATGCTTTAAGGACAACGGCAATGACAGCTGTCATGAAAATTATGGCACCGCGGTTTGACTTTACGGTCGGTTATGTTGGTTTGGATTTAAAAAATGCTCTCTAAAGCATTGGTTTCCTAAAAAAGCGGTGAACGATCACACAATAACGGCTGCCCAAATACAGAGCGTTTTTTGGGACGTTTTTTTAATGTCAAATACTGGGGATTTATTTTTTATTTTTTTTTATTGCTGAATGGGCCGCTCTTGACCTCTATCATGAAAATATACCTCTATCGTTCTTAATATTACGAGAATCGCCCCTGTGATATATTTTATCCGTGGAATAAAATTGACGTCTGACAGTTCTAGTATGGAAAAACTCTCAAAAATTCAAAATTTATTATCAGGATAAGACTTATTCTAGGTATAAAAGTTAGGTGGAATTCGCCCTTAGTGTCTTAACTTTATTTATTTATTATTTATTTATTTATTAACTCAACATCACTATCATTACAGGAATTTCCTAATTCAATAGTGTGGCCATAATTTCAGTTTTATTATTTACAATAACATATTCTGTTCTTTCTTCAGGTTGGTAAAGGCTCCGTTCGACATACTATCCTCCCGTATATTCACACTAGGACGAGACTCGTTGATCCGTAGGTGGTTCTTGCCTTGCATAATATCAGTAATTTGATCTTATCAAGTGGTTCCAGGAGAGAAAATCGGGATGTGACCTCTGTCTGCGATACCTAGATGAAATTACTCTCAAACTCTTAAAATCATAGTTTTGTTGTGTTTATGATGTGCTTTACTGCGAATTGAGCGTTAGATATTTTATGTAAAATATTGCAGGACTTATGCCCGGTTTCTTAAGAATTCTTAAACGGTGTTTAAACTTTCAATAGCTGTTGATTCGACATAATTATCTATTTAAGCGAATTCCTTCCTTATGCTCGATTTTTGAGGTTCTCAGATAAACCCTCGATAATAATTCACTCGAATTTTAAGCTAAATTCTTCCTTAATTACGTGTTTCAGAAACACGCTATCGAACCAATAATCACTATGGATAAACTCCGTTTAAAAACCTCAGAAACCGGGCATTAGAAAATTGTTATTTGAGTATTGTAGTTTGAGATTAAGTTTTATTTACGTTTTAACTGAATAATGTGAACCTACCTTATTATGTACCTACTATGGGTGCTTCTACCTAACCCTTCGGAGTAAAAAAGCGTGATGTTAATATTCTTGTTATTTTTTTTTTATTTGTGAAGATTGCAGAGTCTGCAGAATGGTAAGAGTTCTTGTAAAGTTTTGATTTCAGGAAAAGGAAATATTTCTTTTGCAATATACAAATTATTATATACTTTTTACCAAAAGCCCCAACCAAAAACACTCGTGTACCTACCTCCTACAAATGTAGTTACCGAAAACGATCCTCAAAAAAAAAAAAAAAAATTAAAAAACAAAATCTCATATGATAAAATTCTTGGAGAAGGCGGCATTGTTTTCAAACATGCGTCGATAAAAAAGCTATTGTGATTCTGAGGAAACGGAAAGTGGGATCGTCTGCGTAACGCGAGGCTACCCCGTCCGTACGCGCCGCTATGCGATTCATAGGTGTAGGGGTGCGCGGGAGTCGAGAGTGTCGAATTGAAAGAATAATTGGTTGAGGAGTATAACGTTACAAAAAAGAAACCCTTTGTGTTCTATTGTGATAGAATCATCATGATCTCAGTTGAAAGACGTGCATTATGTCCAGCATAATGCCTCCTCCAAGCCGGGACGCAAGAATATATTGACGAGATCCACGTAGTAGATGTTGATGATACTGCAAACATTTTTAGAAACTACTGCAACAAAGTCTTCCAAGACAATAAAAGTGCAGGATTTTCAATGATCAAAAGTTAAATAACAGTCATGGAAATACCCATTAAGTAATTTCATTCAGAAAAAGTGCTAGTCAAAAGTTTTTTCTCAATACAACACAATCTAGTCTCAATCTATATTATATCTTTATGGTAATATCACCCATAGACTCCATGAGACAGGCTCGACCTGGTGTGAAGTTCATAAGGAAAATGCTTAATTTGCGTATTTTTTTTTTTTAATGTAGACTTAAGGAAATTTAAAGAACTGTTTTTGGCAAATAAAAATTATCTTATCTTCTACAACTGCATTGCCTTCTGTATCATTCACGAAAAAATATTTTGCAATATTGTGTATTTTCCTCTAATTCAAAAGCTCGGTCATTGGCATCGTCATCACGCACTTGTCCGATGTTACATGGGGTCGGCGACACATGTTTTCTTCTTCCATTCACACCAATCAACCTTCACGCTACCATTCACTCATTATCAATCTTAAAAACCACAGGAAAATAATTCAAAAACACAATCCCATTCTCAATTCGGCACAACCCTACCCCATCCCATATGTTTTATTGTACCCCGAGCAATGTGCGTCGAATACTTGCGTGCAGGATAAAACAATTCAGTGTGCGCGTGCCTTTACTGCCACCGACGCACAATACGTTTTGTGTGAGATTACCCGATTACTTTACTTGCAGATTGGATTGAAATATAATTCTGTAAGTATATAAGTGCGCTGGAGAATGTAGAAATTGATGGATGTAGCAGATGTTCTTGGGAAAAGATTTTGATAGACGGCTCGTTTGAAAATAAATGAGAAATTTACGGGTAACTTAGAGATTCGTTTATAATGTGATCCCTGCCAAGGAATCTTCTAGGTGTCCTTTTCTTATCTGTAGGTATCGTGAAAGGTGACTTACTGCTGAACCCAATTACCTATCTATACATCCATAGTTAATTTTACGTATCAATTTAACATTTTTGTGAATATTTTAATATAAAAACATTTTATTTTCGAATGGTAATATTTTTTTTAGCATGTATGGATGGTATAGTATTGCGGGTTAACGGGAACGCCTTCTGTTAGTATTTTTTTTAAGCTCTCAAAAGTAAATTTTAATTATCAAACTTATTTCTATAATTTAAGATAACATATAAACTATAATAATATATACATTTATATAAAAAAATAAGTAAAATAATCATAGGGCATCAAAGAATTCGTCCGCATCGCTGTCAACAGGAACAGTGCCCAAAAGGCTGGCAGCATTGCCACGTTGTATGGCAATGCTAATTCTTTGGCCAAGAAATAGGCCAGCCCTCTGGTCACGTGAAGAGTCGACTAACCGCTTGGCGATATCTCGAAAAACCAAGTGGGCACTCGGACCCCATGGCCCTAGTGTTTCAACCCCAAACGGCTCGAACATATAACTCCCAATTAGGTTGCAATATTTTCGCCGTTTGAGGTTTTCTGCACCTGCAGCAGCCGCCCCAGCACAGCCCACCGTACTAGGAAGATGGGATGGCGCAAGGGTGTCGACACATGTTGCATCCCACACCAAAGGTCTGCCTAACTTCCAGGGCATTATGGTCATTCCGTCTGGTCTCTTTCCATCGTCGCGTGCCAGACCGTTGGGTTCTAAAACAGCTGGCACCCCGGCGGTGACAAGAGCACGACGGATGATGTCATTAATGCTGGCGTGCCGTGCTATCCGGCCTGCGCTCCTACTGCAGGATAGGCCATGGTGCCCGAGGCAGTCGACAGCTTCACCGCACTGACAGCGATGCGGAGCCCCGCAAGGAGCGCCCAAACGCAGACAGGTAGCGAGCCGAAAGGTGGTGTCACCCAGCATAGTGCCTATGTTGGGTGACGGGAGTGCTTGAAGCCAGAGCCCCGACTCCCACTCACCCACAGCCAACAGGCGGGCACGCTCAGCAGAATTGGTGGACGTATTGATAAGATTATTCCGTACCAACCTGCAGAGCGGCTCATCCCACTGTCTCTGGGAAGATGGGTTTATAGGGCGATCTGTATCCGGGCAAGCCGCTTTCCAGGCGTTCTCCGCGTCGGTCAAGCACGGCACTTCACAGTCAACCAGGCAGGGAGCTAAAATTTTCCCGGTCAACTTTTCAGTGCTGTGGACAGAAGACAGGAACGCCGGGATCAATATTGTATATTTATCCTCATATCAATCTAAATATTGTATATTTAGATTGATATGAGGATACTAGCACCTGGACTATTAAGCAATAACTTGGGCAACACTTCCTTGTTGATTTAGTAGTCGCAAGAGCTACTGCTGAGCATGAGGCCCTCGGTACGAGTCCCATGTCAGGGAGATTTATTTGGTTTTGCATCAGGAATTTATAAGTAGCAGAACAGAGTCTTGATTTGTGTCGATGGCAATAGGCTAACCCCCTATTACATGGAACGACGTGTGGATGTACAGACGCTAGCATATCAAGCTACCCGAAACTGTCAACTTTGAACCTTATACTTTAGTGATAAAGTTGAAAATCTATTAAAGAAATTTGACAGATTGTATTAGCTTGATGTGCTGGCGTCTTTACTAAAGGTACACCTCTGCCTAACCCTTTCGGTTAAAACAGGCGTGATGTTATGTCAACTTAGCTAAAATAACTAACAGCAGGCCTTATAATAATGCAGGCCTTTTGCAAGCCCTGTGTTACCTCCAGCCTGTGTTTTAATAACAGTTTTTTTATAGAAATGCTTGTGGGGCCAGCTGCAGTCTTCATTTTATTCCCCACATAAAGGTATTCTAAAAATCCTTCATAGAGTTTTTGTAAAGGTTTATAAAGCATTCTACTCTATCTCAATTGACCATCCTTTTTATAGTTCGAAACCACCAGCTTTGTAAGACCTCCAATAACAGTTAATTTACCCGTCGTTGGTAACGTTTTCTTGCAGTAGAAAGAGGAAAGGGAGATCTGGTTAATTTGGTCTGCTTCCAAACACGGATTGGACGTATCGTATCAATTTAGTTGAAAACGCGTTGGTATTTTGAGAATGTCGGAAGTGAACCCTTTTACTAGAGTTTTGGAGTGATGGAAGTGTTTAATAAAGTACTTATTGACTGTAATTCAAACATGATTTTTTATAAACAACTTTTCTATTTAATCTCAAAAGTTCCCCTCTCTGTACTAATGTGTATAATAGCAATGAAATTAAATTGGAATATTAATCTAATAAGATACGCAAAGTCATTGGTGTATCAGGATCCAAATGTTACTGATATAGTAACAGACAATTTACACCTACCTACTAATATTACAAAGGGATGTTTGTGAGTTTGTATGTAGGAAGGAATCTTCAGAACTACTGATCTGATTCCGAAAATTATTTTACAAAATATATTTTATGTTAAAACAAAAAATTACGAGAGCGTTCGCGGGTTGAAGCTAGTTTGCAATAAGATTCAAGAAAGCAAAAACAAGAAATACCATTAAATAGTTTCAGTGATCTTAGCACATGAATAACTCAAACGTCAAAGCTTTAAATATCTACGAGCCATAAGTAATCATTAATGATTCGTTTTACATGCGTAAGCGTTAGGTACTCATTCCTGTAAACAATAGTATTTCAAGAGGATTCTGATATACATATACGGTTACTGGGTAGTACCTAATCATATAAAAATATAGCTGCAATGTAACTAAACCCTAAAGGCTTGATGAGAAAAAGAGACAAGATGAAGAAAACGTTGCTATTTAAACCAAGTTTTCTTCGCGGTTCGAACCCAGGCAGGCACATTTAGTTTGTGTATTTAATTTCATCACCACTGGTCTCAAAACGGTGAAGGTAAACTTCGTGAGAAAAGTGGCATATCCTAGAACCAAAAATTCGAAGACATGGGACATCCGCCAACCCGCACTGGGTCCGCGTGGTAGATTATGGTCAACTCCCTCTCATAGAGAAGAGGCCTGTGTCCCCGCAGTTGGAACGTTGTAGGCTGATTATGCTTTTTCGCGACATGCCGGCCTACTTCCACGTGTCTTCTAATGATGTGACTATGCCGTTTTTGAAGATCAAATGTTGGGTAGGTAAACTATCTAAAGTAGAAGTACGCAGTGTTGCACACCCCACCCTATTTCAAGTTAAACAAATATCAACTTTATTTCAATGTAAATTAAGTCAATTTCAGAGTGACTAGCACTATTCACAAAGTTATAAAAATGTTTGAAGTTGTAGCGTAAACTGAACTTTATTGTGTAGGAATTAAAGTTATTTTTCCATTAATTCATATTTGTTTACATTTTTGGCAAAGAATGCACGGTACCTCTTTTTTACGGTCAATATAAAGCACGTTGAAATTATCGACCAGTCACTGTCAACTTTGATATCAAAGGCCAAACTCAAAAGAAGTAAAAGACAACACAACAAAAAAATACCTCTTCGCTACAACATATGCGCAAAGAAATCTATGTTCAGTCTAGTTTTACTTTATTTGTTTTACTGTTAAGAATTTCTACTTGATTTGTTTTCTTTAAAAACTGTCTTCATAATAAACACAACAAAAAATACCTCGTTTCGCTACAACATACAAAGAAAACTATGTTCAGCTTAGTTTTACTTCTTTTTTTTTCTTTAAAAACTGGCTTCATTATAAATATTAATCGTATAGCTAACCTACTTTAATCTAGTTGTAAAAAGTTAAAATTTTAACGTTTTCCCTCTATTTTTTCTCGTACACATTTCATATCTGACACATTCCATTTCCAAAACCGCAAAAGAAAACATTCAGCCTAATGAAGCAGCATTACCTGTCAATGAGAATAGTTTGAATTCAAACTTTTTTTCGTTCGTTTTACTCTCGTGTCTAATTGGTTGGAATCCAGCTGGCACGCCAGGCGTTCGAAGCACGTAATTGTCACAGTCCGCTAGGTGGCAGCAATGTGCTCGTCACCGCAGCCATTTTAATTAATTTCATGGTAGCATAATGTGGGCGGTTTTTATTATGAACATCGTTAATTGAGTTAATTTTTGTCTATTTGCTTTATTAAGTGTTTTGTTTTTGATTGGTTATGAAATTGTTCAGTGAGTTCGTAGTTCATTGGATGGACAGCTATAAAATATGTAATTTTATTCTAATTTTCTAAATTCTAGAGCCTTTAGCTATATTGTTAGCATTATGTGTCTATCACATAATTAATTTATCTTACATGGCTTGTTTTTTAATTCTTTTACCTATTGTGGTATACCTACTAATTTTATTCTAGGTGCATCGTCTTCACATATTATGTATTTAATGTTTACAAAATATTGTAAAGCATTTTAAAAGAGAAACGGTGGATTTCCTTGCCCATTCTACTCCATACGAAAACTATCCTTTGGAATGGGCGAGTAGAAATCAATTCTATTTTGTTATAAATGTTGACGTTCAAAAGTGCTTATCCATACTAATATTATAAATGCGAAATTGTGTATGTCTGTCTGTTACCTCTTCACGCTTAAACCACTGAACTGATATACATGAAATTTGGTATATAGTTTGAGTCCCGGGAAAGGACATTGGATAGTTTTTATCCCGATACTCCAACGGGATCAAAACTTATACGGGTGAAACCGCGGGGCGCTGCTAGTTTGAAATAAATGCTTTGACTTTGTTGTTGTGTTATCACCTATTTCTGGGACTGTTGGTTAACCTGTGATTGGAGACCGTGTAGATCCGAGGCTTTCGTCTTTTTTTGTATAATATACACAGAAACTCTTGGTGTACCTTCCTTACATCTTTAAATAGTATAAAACAAAGTCGCCGAAATGTCTGTAAGCGCATAACTTCCGAATGACTGCACTAAATTGGATAATTCTTCTATTCTAGATAATAAAACACAGTTTTCATTTTCTTCAAAACATTTTGACTTCTTTAATATTAATAAATAAATTACATAAAAGAATACACAGGCACAATGCATTCATTATTATATACTGCTATTGTAATTTTTCATATTTTATCATTTGCTGTCGTCAAAACTCACTAGGAACTCTAGCTATAACAATCGTAAGTAGGTACGTAGCAGCAGGAAATATTCCTATGATACTGTCATAGAACCTGCGCCTGACCTTATTAAAATCAAAGCGCCAACTTTACAGTTACCTCACCAAACGATCACCCCACATTTTTCGATACCACCACCTACCAACAGCTTACATAACCCAACCTTTACCATTTAGTTCCTACTCCACTTTTCTCAGTAAACGTCTAGTATCTACTCCGCAGTAAATCTCTCTGTACCACGAAGCTACAAATTACGCTCAATATCGACGGTGATATGGCTGTGGTATCGGTTGCCATGGCAACGGGCGTGAGAATCCCCCGGTCACTACTACCCAATGACCTTTGTGGTGGTCAATTGTGTATAGGGTGTTGCTGATTTTGTAAGGAGTTTAGAGAGATCTAACAGTAAGATAAATTGTTCGATTAGAAAGGTGTTCGATGTTTAATTCATGTGCTTATTTACAATATGTTTGTTAAGAATGGATTTCTTGTTTCTGGTCGTGTAAAATTATGTATATATAATTCTACAACTAGGTACTTAAAAGTACTAGTATAAATACATCTTTAAATGCTTTGTAAAAAAAAAACTATACGGAACCAAAACAAAATCCACTCTTGTTTCGAATAATTTCATTTTTCTTTTAAAGTCATTGTTAGTAGTTAATGTAAAGGTAGTTTATAAATGTTTTATTGGACTCACTCTGTTATTTTTGTTTTTGTTGTTTTATGAAATTAAAGTTAAAATATATAAAAAGTGGAGCAACTGCCTATCTGAGGTTAGGCAATCGCTCTACGGAAAACTGGTATTCAACTGCATCCGGTTAGACTGGAAACCGACACCAACAAGTTTGAAAAAAGGAAAGGCAGATTAATACTGAAGTACTTAATTATATAGAAACACAGGAACTCTTCAAACAAAGGAAAATGATCACACTGTACATTTGTTCAGTGCACTAAGCCAAAGGTAGGGAGTAGCATTCCTACGAGTAAGTAAAAGATCGGTAATCTTTTACTAGTGTGAATCCAGGACTTACTAACACTCACTTTATCTTTGTTCATTTAACTTTGAATTGCTATTTAATGCGATTTATATATTTTTTTATCAGTTACAGGTAAATAAAAACATTTGACATAAAATTACTAGGTTAGGTAATTACTATCCGGGGTAGCGGGATTGCCCGAAAGGGTTATCGCTACCCCGAAACATAAAGGGCTAAGGAAGGAACACGGGTGGGTTTTAGTCCGTATGAGTCTGACACTCCCTTCCGCTTCACCCAGAGCGGGACCTCATTTGATGATTTCCCATCCACCAAAAAAAAAAAGAAAATTACTGTCGTCATCTATTTCAGGAGAAGAGTTGTCAATTAAGCATTATCTTCGTCATTTCTTATTAATGACATAAGCATAATCAGCCTGTCAGCTGGGACACTGGCCTCCTCTCAGTGAGAGGAAGTGGGCTATAATAATATAATCTACCTCACGGGCCCAGTGCGGGTTGGTAGAGTAACGGTGGAGTTTCTGCCCATTCTTCTCCATTCGAAAACTACCTTTTGGAAGGAGCGACTAGAATAAATGTCGTTTTATTATAATTTTTGACGTTCAAAAGTGCCTTTAGTGTCCCTATTTGAAATAAATTATTTGACTTTGATGTCACATTTCTCGAATTTTTTGTTCTAGGACATGCCGGTTTCCTCACGGTGTTTTCCTTCACCGTTTTGAGAGCAGTGGTGATGAAATTATTCACACAAAGTAAAGCGCCTGTCTGGGTTCGAACCCACGACCTACAATTCGTAATTCGGGACCTTTAATAAACTTTTATTTCAGGGAGAGTCGATTGGGTTAGTAACAATTTTACTTAAAATCTGGTGTTATTTGGTACAGACGCAGATTCCCATACAATTAAAATCCAGTGTGGAGCTGCATCCGCCTCTGCAATATCAGAGAATCACACCAATCTGCGATCATACTGAGAATAATGTGCTGCCGCGAACACGCGTCATCAGGCATTCATATGTTTTTTCTAATAATGGCGGTAAAACCATCTATTTTACACACGCACACACGTATTGTATGATTTTCCTTGAGGACATAACAATGTAGATTAATCACGTGGTTTTAATTGAGATCCATTTCTCATTGCTATGTTTCTACTTATAATATATTTCATAATTGAACCTTATACTAAGAATAAATTTTGAATTTTTGACAGTCTTTCCATATTAGAACTGTCAGACGTCAATTTTATTCCACGATTAAAAGATATCTGACTTTGGTACAATCAACCCAAGGAGAACTTATGTACCCTGGTTTGTACAGTAAGTGTAAAAAAATAAATAAAAACTTTTATTTGATTTTTAAACTGCAAATATTACTTTATCACTATAATTGCCTACATTTTTCAAATAAAGCAATATTGTTGAAAGCATTGTAGAAAATCCATTCGCAATATTTATTTTAAAATAAGAGGTAATATTGAAATGTTGAACTGGTTTTTTCTATTTATACAATATTTTGTATGCACCTGAAATTGAAGTTTTTATTATAGACCTATTCTAAATAAACACCGAAGAATATTCCAAAGAATATGAGAAATATAAAATTGAACCCAGATATAGGTGAATAACAATTTTTTTCTAGCTTGATTAAACCTGAACCCAATAGGTATAACTTTTTTTCTCATTTCTACAAACACTGCCATTTTACCGGAACTCAGGGTCAATGACATATTATTTTAAAGTTGATCTATATTTCACAAAAAACTAAACAATTCGTCCAAAAAACGCACTTGATTACGTCTCTTTCTAAAAATAACGCCCATGCTAATTGCGTGGGAGAGAGAGAGACGGCTATAGTTTGCCGGTGCGTCGTTACAATGGGTTGGCTTTCGCAGTGATCCGTGACGACTGTTCGCTTTGAAGCGGAGGTGACAACGCGGCGGAACAACGGGGCTAGTGTTGTCTCTCTCGCGCAGTATTTTTTTCGATTGAATGTTGACAGTCATTGATGACGCAATGCTTGTAAAATTATCAAGGCTATCTATTATCAGAGTGATAATTTACACGTGGTGTGAAGTTTGACATCTATCAAAGTTATTGCCTACTGAAACTGTGTTTATTGAATTTTTGTCACGACTTTTTTCAATATTTCGTGAAAAAGTAGTTTTTATTTTTTATACAAAATTATGGCAAATGAACATTTTATACGAAATCTTAGGCGATATCGTTTCGAAAATTGGAGAGATTTTGTATAAAAAATATTTTGGAAATTTCGTTTGAGCGTTGATGTCTTTTCTTCTTAGAAAGCTTTTAGCGGGCTTTAGGCTCCGCGGAATTGATTAATCAACTATTTTAGTATATTCTAGGTATTTAGGTTTTGGAAATAGGTTAGGCAGAAAGGAATTAGGTTATAATAGCGATAAAGTTAGTTTTGTTTTACATTATTAGGCTAATTAACACCTTTGGGGATCGACCGAAAAAAATAGTGTTTCCCCAATTTGTTAAAAAATCTACACTATCTCTATATCTACATGTCTTAAATAGTCTATTAGAGTCAAGTAATATCTAAAGCAATCAACTAGAGTCATTCATTACCAGAATAATATTGTAACATTTATAAACAAATTCATGCAGGATCTTGTCTTGATGTCAATATTGAAGTAATAACAATATTTTGCCTGAATTCGGTAAAATAAAATGTATGAATCATCCTATAAGTAGTTCATATTAATATTCATATTCACTTTTTGCATTAAATAAATAAATAAATTTTCGTTTATTTCAGGTACCATATAACCCATATTAGAAAACATCTTTAAATTATTGAATAATAAATACAAAATTACACCTCAATAAATACAATATAAATTGGTACAACATCAACACACAAGTTAGATAAATCAAATTCATATTCAATCATAATTAACTCATATTCACTACACTAGTCTCTTCCGAGCGACACTATATCGTCGCCCAGCAGTGAAAACCTCGGATGTCTCATTTCCTCAAAAAAAAAAAAATCTGTTCTTTGGATTTATAAACTCGGTAAGCACAGATTACTCTAGCAAACTTTCGAATCAGCCACTCCTAAGGAATGCATAAAATCTAAAAAAAAAGGTAATATCTTCCCCACTCATACATTTTTTTTCAGTAGACAGTTTTTTCTTCCTCCTGTAAAATTTTGTTATAAACACTTACCTGGTTTTCACTGCTGGGCGACGATATGTAACTTGTCTGTCACAGCAGTGTCGCACATAAGGACAGTCTAACCTATTTGCTATCATACTCAGAACGATATTGAAGATTGTCAGCACTCTGCGCACAAGAGACGCGCAGCGCTTCCACAGCAATCCATATAGCTATCAGTTTACTGTATTCTTTATAGTTAGATCATCATCATTTCAGTCGATAGACGTCCACTGTTGGGCATAGGCCTCCGTCAAGCATTGCCACTTCAACCGGTTCTGTGCTTCTCGTATCCAGTGGAGTCCTCCGATTCTTGAATTAGATTCGTTACATAAGATGAATTTTAGGAAACTACAAAATCATTGTCGGGAAAAATAAATGACTATTCTCTTACACTATGTCTGATAACATAAACACTACAAGAGAGGCCCATAGTGAAAGTGACATCTCAATCGGAGCCTTTGTCATGGTCTGTACCTAGATAGTTATCAATTAATTTGTTGTCAATAGAAATTGCATAAATTACATGCCTTTTCAAATAAACCCTACCAAAAATCAAAATCAATTTGCCTTGCCTTTTCCCAACTATGTTGGGGTAGGCTTACATTCTAACCGGATTCAGCCAGTGTTTTACATGGAGCGACAGCCTATCTGACATCTACAATTCAGTTACTGGGTAACACGATACCCCTAATATCAAATCAACCCTATCATACACCTTTAAAAACAAATACCACTTTCCTCTCTCCTCACGCCTATTAATAACACCGAAAAGCACAAACGTCAAACACACAATCTTAATGAATAAAAATGGTGCCCCTTAAATTTATAAATCACCAACAAATCGATCAAACATTTAACCGAAACACGTGGCCGAAACGTTTGAACGAGTTACACAACTAAATACAATACATTTTCATTGACATAAGTACTTTAACAACACAAAAAGCCTCGGCTCCGATTCACTACGGACCATAAGACTGGCATTCATAACACGATAGAATAATCCCACTTTAAAAATAAACCAACCACTCTAACCCGTCAAAATTAAAAACAAAACTTAAGTCGGCTCATCAACATCAGTCAGAGATGACGCTCTGAACCGTTAGGCCGTCAACAGAACGATCTACATATCGAGAGTCCTTTCCGTGAGAAAATCTTATAGAATCATCGACAATTCTAATACATCCTATACTCGCTGGAGGCTGCGAGCGAAGGTTTCATAGGTCGAAAAGCGCGCGAACGCAGTGTGGCGCCGATGCCCGTGCGCACAGCACGCTCACACGACCGCGCGTGCGCAACCACGCGACCTGTCAACCGCTGTCAGTTCCGACTTCCAACTCGGAACACGTTACTGGCAAATTGACTTTTAAAAATGGAACGGATGACTTTCGACTTTTTTGCCGTTGACCTGACTTAATTTTTTCTAAAGGATTTTTTTTATAGTGTACTAAGGGTGAAGTGACAATAATTTTCAAAGACACTTTTTAAAGGTTTAGAAATATTTACACATAGTGTTTCGAATTCAGTGCTAAACATTCTCTAGGTCCGCTTCATTTTGTTCAGTGGTACCAAGGGCGTGGATTTTGACTTGTTTGAAGTGTGAACTGATTAGGTAGTTGTGAACAGTACAGTTTGCTGAAAATTGTGTTTTCATTTTGATTTGAGTACCAATTTTTTTTTTGCACGTTTTGGAATATACTCCTCTTGCATAAGGATTGCTCATACATTTGATTTGCTCGGTAAGACATTGTTTTGATATTTTTCTTTAATATTAAGTTTTTACGCGCGAATATTAAACATCTGAAATCTTGAACGGAAGAAACTTATAGTATAGCTGAACATTTCAAGATACTGATTGCTGTCATTATTTACCTCATATTCATTTTCGGTTCTTATAGTTGACATTCCTTAATATTTCATACCCACAAAGCTATCTTCGAAGATATCGTCGTAAATGCCTTCAATAATTGCATCTCTCCTTCGTTTACTCTCAGCTTATAGATATCAATCCTAACGCTTCATTCTAATCATATTCTCCAGCTATACACATTCATAGAACCCACAGTATAGTATAACCTACCTACATTACTTTACGTTTATTAGGTGACATAGACACTCTAGCAAGCATTTTTCCTACCCAAAATCTCACTAGCCAGTATTGTGAAAACAATGATTCAACAACAACTTCTAACAATGGTACCTACTTGAGTATCTATCTGTCATGTTCTTTTATCATAAACAAAACTGCATCCAGTGAAACCTTTTTTACTAGCTTTTAATCAACTACCTACTGTGCAAAAACTGTTCAGTGCTTTTGTGCTATTTGCTACACCGTTGAAATGGCTGTCAAGGAACAAAACTAAAAAAAATACCTTTTTGTCATCATATTCTTCACAATAGAATGTTAATATTGGAAGTTTATAACCTATTTTTGCACTTGTGTACCTAAACCTATTTTATTTATAATTCATTATGGTATATTTTTTATGTTTTTTTTATCATTGTTCCTCGCAACCAAATCGCCTCCCATCTAATCACTTGCCAACCTTGGTTGACTGGTAGAGAATGCTGTAAGGCGTTAAGTCCCCTTTTGTACCTACCTTTTTTGTGTGCGAAAAGTTTAAACAAATAAATATCCTATTAACACTCTCACTTTCAAAAGGAGATTTTGCTCCTGAATATGTATCAAGAATTTTAGATGTCAAGAGTTTAAATAAAGAAATGTTTCAGGTTTTTTAAATCATTTCCAGATATTTCATTATTGTGTTAAATATTCTATTCCAAAGGAAGACTGATTTTGTTCAAAAGCATGAGTTGTGCCTCTATCGTGCCGAAACACACTGGTATTAGAAAATTGCACAATAATTATTATTTTGATAGTTGCCAGCTATATGCCATCCTTCTTTGTTATACATAATTACATATTCAGCCTATAACATTCCTACTGCTGAGACACAGGCCTCTGCGTGAGAGGGAGTGGGCCGTAATCCACCACGCGGGCCCAGTGCGGGTTGGTTGATGTCACATGTCTTCGAATTCTTGGTTCTAGGATATGCTGGTTTCCTCACGATGTTTTCCTTCACCGTTTTGAGAGCAGTGTGGTGATGGAATAATTTACATAAAGTAAAGCGCGTATCTGCCTTCTTTGGTATGCTTCGAGGTAAATACCGCCAATTGTGTCACCTTTTGTAAAATTTCTTCATTTATATTTGTAATTTATATGGTGTAGAAGTTAAACTATAGTACTTCTACAACGTATGTACAGTCGCCAAAAGAGATAAGTAACCAGTGTCGTCGGATATAGTTGACGTTTACTAAGAACCGATAAATGTTTTTGAATGAAATTTAATTTGATAAATTAACTGTTTGTTTTCTATTAATTAAATTAAGTTTTACTCGAAATTATCCGTTGGTTTCTTACTAAACTTGAACTATATCCGACGACCCTGGTTACTTATCTCCTTTGGTGACCGTACGTACGCATACTTAAGTATTCTATTCTAAAGTATAGATAAAGACTAGGTCAAGGCTTCCACTTGTAACATACATCATCTGCCTAGCCTTTTCCCAACTATGTTGGGGTCGGCTTCCAGTCTAACCGGATGCAGCTGAATACCAGTATTTTACATGAAGCGACTGCTTATCTGACCTCCACAATATAATACGATACCCTTGGTAAGACTGGTTGTCAGACTTTCGGGCTTCGCACCTGTAACAACTGCCAAAGATCCACGAATGACAGACGAGACTAAGTGCTTAACGTGCTGTCCGAGTCACGGAAGGGTTTTGATATGTAAAGATGGTCATCCATCAACGGACCAACCGTTAAGCGTAGCTTAACTTGATCGATCAACCCGTGCGGCTATTATTACTTAGCCACATGCCCCTCACACATATGAGAATCGAAATGCCTAACTCAGCCGCTTTTGAGTTGACTATGTCCTAATATATCTATTAAAGTATTGCAGTACCACTTAACCTTTTCACTATAATCAGCGTGAAAGGACGTCAACGTTTGATATGCCGCCAACGTGCATAACTTGACAGGACGCAAAAACAAATGAGTAATCCATTTGCTATTTTGAAAAGTTTTTAATGCATCATTTCGTTTTTCTTTTGTTTTGTGCAGTTTTTAAAAGTATATGGACTGTCTTGCTACATCCCGATAACTTTCGATTGACTTAAATGTGGTTCATATTTTCATAGATAACCAACCAATACTGATTTAAGCAGAGAGCAGAGCAGAGCTGAGTAGAGCAGTGGTGGCCATATGGTAATGGCAGCAACTTACGAGTTGTAGGTCTTAGGTTCGAATCCAGACAGGCGCTTTACTTCGTGTAAATTATTTCATCACCACTGCTCTCAAAACGGTGAAGGAAAACATCGTGACGAAACCGGCATGTCCTAGAACCAAAAATTCGAAGACATGTGACATCTGCCAACCCGCACTGGGCCCGCGTGGTGGATTACGGTCCACTCCCTCTCGCTGAGAGGAGGCCTGTGTCCCAGCAGTGGGAACATTATTGGCTGATAGTTCCTATCCGGACATTGTGAATTCGGCCAAGAGTAAGTTAGACTCCGGAGTCTTTTAATGCAATTTTTAACATCTAAGGCGACATCTAGCTGGCTGTTACTGACAGTGAGTAATTAGTCCGCTTTGTAACAGTCCCACTTGTTTCTTTTTTGCACTAAGTTGTGTTTTTGTCAACTTAACAGCCTTTATGGTGAATAGTAGCGTATTTGTCAAGTCCTATTTAAACTAAGCGAGCTCTGTCCTGTGTCTTGCATCGTGAGACGTAGGTACCTACTGTAAAGATTGAAGAGCCCCTTAAACTAAATAAACCCCGACAGGAATTCTTTAAATTTATATTGACGGAAAGACTTTACACTTTCCCGAATAAAGTAGCACTGACTTATCTAAACAAAAAAACCTAATAAAATATTTGACACCCCGTTCCAAGCTTGCTTGAATGTTCGAATGGAACCCGCGCTAAATTATAACCAGCCTGCATTATATAAGGTTAGGTTACACAGATAGCCTCTACAGTACCTAGAAGCTTCAGCTGCAAACTTCATTCTCCGTTTGTTTTTCTACTTCAGGCATACAAGAATATAAGAAATGTCAGCTTTCTCTCTGAATAATTACACACCTTCGAAGCCTCTGGTACTCTAGATGTGCATAGGCGTCGCTGACAACTAACCATCAGGTGGGTCACAAGTCGGTAGCTTGATTGCCAAACAAAAAACCAATCTGTCACAAACATAATAGAACTTATTTTCGAAATCCCTTAAATAGAAACATTAGGCAATTACGAAACTCAGCAACAAAGTGTCCTAAAACAACCGCAGAACGATTTACTGAGTTACTGACAGCATTCTGAATGTTTTTACACCATCATCAAGGATAATGGGGTCCTACCTACCTAATTGACATAAAAACGAGTAGGTACTCACGTCCAAAAAGAGCTATACGTAGGTACGAATAATACTAGTCCATTCTATTAGTTTTTTGTGGCTATGTTATTTAATAGGTCAAACAAATGACGCATCCAGTTTTGTGGGTGATTTTTTTGGCTCTCGTAAAGTTAATGTAGAATGAGTGGCATTTGCAATTATGTTTTTGGAGTGTCTGACTGCCTTTTTATTTACTATAGTGAAAAGTAGTGCCGGTCTTAAGTGTGCACACACGCAAGCGACACGCGTCGACGACAGACTATCAACTATTGACTGGCTATCATAATTTCAAGAATAGATGCTTTCAATTCGTATTGTAACTAGGTAGTATTTAGAAGAGCTAATACTGGCATGGTTGAATTCTAGTTTGAGGAAATGGGCGCGAAATGGTTAATGAAATTACAGCATATTAGAATTTCAACTTCTTCAAGTGTAGGACACAACCTATGTGGCTTCTGGTGGGCTGCTGTTACATCTGGTGAATCATGTACAGACGCCAGAACGTCAAGCTACTACAATCTTTCAAATTTCTTTAATAGATTTTAAACTTTATCGCTAAAGTTAATGGTTCAAAGTTGATTGGGAAATTTTGACAGTTTCGGATAGCTAGATGTGCTGGCGTCTGTACCATTTCTGCCACTAACTCTAATTTGTATGTAAAAAAATCGTTCAGCCTTTCGCGGCTTATTTCTGATCAAAGTCTGCTCTCCCAAGTTTTATCAGTACATAAAACTGCTTTTTTCATGACTTGACATTGTATTTCCATGATAGATACTTGTATACAATATTTTCTTATGGAAACACCTTCAAAACTTCTTCTGCATGCATACATAAAGTCATACTTTATTCCCACGGGGAGAAACTTCAGATCGCCACCCGCTACGGTCCTTAAATATTAAATCATCCTCCTTCTCCATCTATTTTGTGTTCTATTTCATGATATTATTTGCGTGCCTGTGCCTTTGGTATGAATAGAATAGACATTTATTTTTCAAATATGGGTAACTAGCAGCGCCCCGCGGTTTCACCCGCATAAGTTTCGATCCCGTGGGAATATTGGGATAAAAAGTATCCTATGTCCTTTCCCGGGACTCAAACTATCTCTATACCAAATTGCATCTAAATCGGTTCAGCGGTTTAAGCGTGAAGAGATAACAGATAGACAGACACACTTTCGCATTTATAATATTAATAATATGGATAGTTGGGGCCATAAAGTAAACACTTCTGTACAAAACCGCAGAATTCTACCCATTCTTATATTTCCATCAAACCCAATAAATCATCCTTAAATCATTGCAAAAAGAGCCATAATCACTAAATGGAATTAACTATGTTTATACAGCCTTTTACGATTACAACTTATTTATTTTATTACTTACTCATTAACTTGTTTGGTTAACTACGTTCATCATTAGTATCTAATAAAGTTATAAAAAATATTGGAGCTTCTATTTAAAGCTAAAACAAATAGGATATATAAACAAAACCGGTTCTAATTACTAAGAAAAAGGTTATACAGGCTGTCCCGTAAGTCGACGTCAAGCCAGAATCGGGTAAAAGGCCCAAGTCATAATAGTTATCAGAAAAATAAAAAATAAATCATCGGAAGTTAGTTTTTTATGAATGCTTATTAAATACGCCAACTTTTAATGTTACTTGCCAAACTCGCATAGTGCATTTTTATTTCAGTACAGTCAGTCAAAGTTTGGCAAAGTATTAATTTTGAATATTTGTTTGGTGACATTTTTTTTTGTTTAGCCTGTACTGTCATTTGGTGACATTTAAATGCCAATAATTTTAAAAATACCCAACTTAGATTTTTTTAAATATTTTTCTGATAACTATTGTGACTTGGCCTATTACCCGATTTAATCCGGCTTGACGTCGACTTACGGGACAGCCTGTATAAAAACTGCCTCGTTGATCTAAGTGGTCGCAAGCGCAGCAGGCGTCCTGGGTTTGATCCCCATACCAGTCAATGTGTTTGCTTTTTCCTATTAGTAACAGCTTTGCCCACAGCAACAGCACACACACAGCAGTTTGCTTGCTGCTTGCTTAGCAGGTTTGCCAACCTTGTAAATCACTTTTTCTTCATTTTCTTTCTTTCCTTGAATATGGATTTCTGCTCCGTTATATAGACGCAATAGGCTCGCTCATTATTGCATAATCAGTCTATAATGTTCCCACTGCTGCGACACAGGCCTCCTCTCGGTGAGAGAGAGTGGGCCGTAATCCACCACGCGGGCCCAGTGCGGGTGGGTAGATGTCACGTATCTTCGAATTTTTGGTTCTAGGACATGCCGGTTTCCTCACGAGGTTTTCCTTCATCGTTACACAAAGCAAAGCGCCTGTCTAGGTTCGTATCTACGGCCTAAAACTCGTAAGTCATCCCCGTTACCACTGGCCCACCACGGCTCGCCTTTGACCAGTTAAGTTTATAAACTGACCAGTCAAAATACAGTTGCACTATACAATCATGTCTACCTCTTTCAGGGATTCAAACGTGATCGTTTTGAAAACCGGTTTAAAAATGGACGTGAATTCAACGTATCTTATCTTTGTTTTGAAAAGTTAAGTGTGCGAAAGATTTGTTGCAAATTAAGTCATTGACAACAAAAATAATATTTAGAGAGCATTAGCGTCTGATTGATTTAAATGTTTGTCTTTATACTTAAATGTAAGTGCTTATGTTAAATCAATTTGTGTTTCTTGAATGGCTAGATGATTAGAAAATAAATATTAGTCTGATTTGCAACGATATATTTTTAAGAACTTGTTTAGTCTAAGATAAGTCTTAATCATTAAAAATGCTTCATTATGAATCGCAAGACGTGACCACCTAATTTTATTTGCACTAAAGTCAATACGACTTCTAAAATTCTTGTAGCACCGCATTAGGACACGCTTAGGTTTTTTTGTGTCAATTAAAAGTTTAGTCCGAGCTACATTAAGATTCGTTTGATTCTTCTCCAATATTATTTTCTGATAAGATTCAGATACTTGGTGCTCTTGTGGTTGATGATGTTGATGAGTCCTTAAAAATAAAATTGAACACGAGCCCATGCACCTCTTGAATACATTGGAAAACAGCCCTAGATAAGAAGATTAAAAAGACGTTTATTCATAAACGTTTTCAAACTTAAAAAATGCTTGGTTAAACAGTCGCTATTCATTACCAAACTTTAAGTAACGTTTTTAAATAAAGGGGATAATGTTTCAAACTATTGTAAATTCAGTTTGCTGCATGCTATATGTCAAAAATTGGAATATGTTTTGTTACAAACAATCCATACCGATAAGATACCGGATTTTGAAACATAAAAACCATGACAGATTATGGCAGATTCGTCTAAGATTAACTTAAAGATCGATATACTTAACTGCCTATAAACAAAAAAAAAAATATGTAGACCAAAGAAATGTAAGTAATTGTGTTTCACGGAACGCGGGTCAGAGGGCGCTGTCGGTTATCTGTAGCGTTCCGATGACTGACCATGCCTTTTTTTAATTGGCTTTAAACGTATCACCGAAAATACGGAGATAATTACGTACGGATACTAGATGCGGCCTACATTATTTCGATGTTGAACTATCATCATCATCATAATCATTTCAGCCCGGAATCACCCTTTACTGGGTCAGGCCTCCCCTTTCTTCTGACATACTTCCCTGTTCTGTGCGTCTCTCATCCAGGTGTTTCCCGCGACTTTGACGATATCGTCAAACCAACGCGCTTTTGGACGGCCCTGGTGTCTTTGGCCTAACCTTGGCCACCATTCGGTCACAGCTTTACTCCATCGACCATCTCTTCGTCTAGCTAGATGTCCTGCCCAACTCCACTTGAGGCGCACCGCTCTGTCCCCGACGTCGTAGACTTTCGACCAACTACGGATTTCGGTGTTACGCACTCGATCCAGTAGGGTTATGCCAAGCATGGCTCGCTCCATGGCCTTTGTGGTACTCGTATGCGGTGGACAGTCTCCTTTGTGAGCGTCCATGTCTCGGCACCGTAGGTCATTGTTAGCAGGACACTCTGGTTGAAAAGGCGGGCTTTTAAGCACTGAACTGTTGCACTGCTGTAAAGCTACATATATTACAAAAAAGATCCCCCCGGGTTGGGCGGTGTTATTGGGTTTTTCCACCTGGACTTTCTCAGTAGCAGCCCGGATTCTGGATTTGTGCCCGGTTGATGGCAATAGGCTCGCCCCCTATTACTTGGAACATAAACATAACTGGCGAAATGTAGGTATAGTATAGGTACACCCTCTGCCTAGCCCTTCGGGTAATACAAGCGTGGTGTTGTTATTATTACAAGATTTACTAAGGTTTTTCCTCACATCAAGCTACTACAATCTGTCAAATTTCTATAATAGATTTTCGACTTTATCGCTAAAGTATAAGGTTCAAAGTTGATTGGGAAAATTTAACAGTTTAGGGTAGCTTGATGTGCTGGCGTCTGTACCTTACTCATAAGCTAGGTATTTAATACCCTGGAGTCGATACGGGAAGCTAAGACTATCTTTTTAAAGATAGTAAATTTAAAAAGTAGAAAAAAATGCAAAAACAACCAAAATATTTATTTCCTTCATTTTCCTTTTAACTACCCCAGTACAAGTTGCCAATTTCAATGTGCCAACAAGTATTACTGAAACAACCAACGCATAGCCCCGTTCAGCTAACCAAAAATATGCCCTTTAGCGGACAAAGTATTTTTCGCATTCAGGCAACACTATACCACTTCCAGCGCCATACATCAATGGCCAATTCGGTCCAAATCAACCAACGCGGATCGCCATTTTTTCTTCCACTACGTCACGCCATATTTCTAAACCTGACATTAAAGAACCGATTGTTAACCTTGTAACTGCAGTAGTGCTCCCATTCCTAAACGTCACATTTCCAATATGACATATCGTTCGACATTATGAACTTTTAAAGACAAATGTGACTCATTAACTGTCAAAAAAAGCGGCCAAGTGCGAGTCGGATGGGTTCTGTACCATCGTTCAATATTTAACACGGAACGCTACATATTTATTTATCACGTTTTTTTACGAGGCCCCCTTTAATTTTTAACTTTATTTTATTTTTATTATTTCCTGCTACTCTGTGAAAATTTCAAGTGTCTACTGTTACGGTTAAAAAGATACAGCCCTGTGACAGACGGACGGACAGCGGTGCCTTATTAATAGGGTTGGCACCTTTTGGGTACGGAACCTTAAAATTAAGTGATTTGGAGAATGTGTGTGTAATGTTCTAAAAGGACAAAGGCGCGGTTGTAGCAAGTGAAGGGTTAAATGTAATAGTCTTGTCATATGTAATAGCCTAAGTACGAGTATATATGACAAGAGATTGACGTATGTTTCGTTAATACGCCTTTTAGCTACGTTTGACTGTATGGGAAATAATTTAGCTTGGCAATTTTATAATTATGTACCTATTGTATCTAATTTAATTGCATATTTAGTTGAGATTCATGTCTTAGTCAAATGCCTACTTTTGTTAGCAAAAACTAAGATTCCAAAAAATATTAGTCTCAAAAATTAACCTACCAAAGTACTTCAAGAAGTTAGCATTTAATTGAAATACTGCAACTGCGGTTCCGATGCATTTAAATGTCAAAATAAATTCAATGGATATAGAAAAATACAGTATTTGCCATCAATTTATTGAGGCGACGATCAGAAAACAAAAATATTTAAACAAAAAAATACATAAATGCGTACTCGCGGTATTTCTTGAATAACATAATAAAATATTAAGATGGAAACACAAAGATCTTTTTAAAAACAAAATACCCAAGATGAAGCCCGTCGCGGATGCGAGCAAATATTTAAATTTCAATTCGAACGTCGCATATCAATGGAGAGCCATAAGCCACCGGATTTTTACTTTTTTTTAGTCAGCCTGCACTGAGACAATAAAGAAAAAGCCATAGGGGGAAAAAGAAAAAACAATTCGAAAACAGCATCTAGATTCGAGACACTGGCTGATTCGAGGTTGGAAACAAAAGAACTCGGCTCCTGCCTGACCGAGATCTTGGCGTACGCGGGCGCATCTCGTTTACTTTTTTATTTTACTTTTTTTTTGTTACGTTGCATCCATGTGATTTCTTTTCTTTGATGCATCACAATGAGACGGCCTATCGAACGTCAGTAGCTATTTTTGTAATAATTACATACGAGTTGCAATGATAAATATGTGTTCGTTCAATGAAATATGGAGATAAAGAACGTTAAGCTTGTGTAATAAAAATTCATATTGCACGGTAATAACTAGCTAGAACAAAATTAAGTGTTCTTAATAATAAAGAAAAAGCAAAGTTCGCTTCTGGATAAAACAACAAGACAAAATGAAGCAAAAACAAAAATGTCTAAACTGCAGAGAAAAAAGAACACAACGATTTGTTAGTAGTAAAATACACACATCAAAAGTGTCTAGGGATCAACATATATTTTTGCAATAACTTTTCTCCTGATTGATATTAATTAAAATTTTCTTTAAGGATTCATCAAATAAAGTGTTTTCGTTTGTCACAGTAACGATAAACCAAGTCACCTTTGCATTAATAAAGAAATTTGCCATTTTCCTAATAAAGGGATTTTTGACATTTGAACCACTAACACAAAAGTTCGAAAAAAAGACTGAAATAACAGTTTTCTTTAAAATTTTATTGGGTAACTTAAACAATTAATAATCCGTGTTTCTACCGCGAACACTAACAACACAAGAACATCGGTTTGGCATACTCAAAATGAGTTCATCCAAATCACGCTGTGGAATGGCAGCCCATGTTCGTTGCAACAACAAAAAAAGGTCTTCTTGCGACTGGATACCCTCCATATTCGGCAGAGCTCTTCTCTGTAGCATATCCCATGCATGCTCAATCGGGTTCAAGTCTGGCGACTGAGCAGGCCAGGGCAGGACATTGATGTTAGCTGCGGCGAGAGTCTGTCTTACAACTCTTGCGGTGTGCGGTCGTGCATTATCATGCATTAACTGAAATAAGGGACCGATTTGCACTTGTAGAGGAACGATGACGTCTGATACAATCGTCTCAGCATAAATTTGAGCGTTGAGGTTGCCTCTGATCCAAATCAACTCAGTTCTTCCGCCGATCCAAATACCCGCCCATACCATGATGGTTCCACCACTATAAGGATGGACTTCCTGGCAGGATTTTAATCGCTGTTGGCGTCCAGGGGTTCTCCAGTGTCGTATACGTCTTGTATCCGGTCTCATACCAAAACGAGACTCATCAGAAAAGCACACGAAACGCCATTGTTCTTCTGCCCAATTTCTGTGTTCAAGAGCCCATTGATATCGAATCCTACGATTGTGCATTGCTATAGGTGGTACCCGTAGCGGTCTTCGGGAATGAAGGTTCACTTCATGCAAGCGGTTTCTGACTGTTTGGTCGCTAATTAAGTTCCCTGAAGAGTGATGAAGCCTCATGGCTTACATCATGGCGGTTGTTGTTGGAGCTCTTCGAGTTAAGATTTGAACGTATCGGTCTTGTCTCCGTGTGGTGCAGCGATACCGTCCTCCATGGCGCTCAGCCACGGTACCAGTGCTTCGGTAACGTGTCCAAAGTCGACTGATAACACTCTGACTTGTATTCAGAGCTAAAGCCACAGTACGTTGCCGGGAACCAGCTTCTATCATTCCCACGGCTCTGAGCATTTCTTCCCTGCTTAAATGACGTCGCCGCTCCATAATAACGTTGGTTTTAATCAGTAGTAGGGAAACAGTAGCACTAATAATGTCTTCAATGCGTTGTATGTTTTTATAGGGAAAATATTGACAGCTGATTTTCATCTTTTACTCGAACTTGATTCACAGTTCCTGATTCAAATTATGAAATGCACCAAAAAGGATCCATATAAATTTATAAAATCATAAATTTATTACAAAGCCACATCTCAATCTCAAGAAATCCGCATAAAAATGCTTGATCCCTAGACACTTTTGATGTGTGTAGTAATCTCGACCTTGTTACTGAGAAAAAGCTACTGCACTTTAAAAACCATATAAAATAGCTTAATTCCCTCCTCATTTTCTCAGATCAATTAAAAACCGGGCACTATTCAGAATTATTTTATTTCACTAGTTGAAAAAAATAAATATTTTAGCTACTTGTTTATTGGTAATTATGAGCAATCGCTATAATTAACTGTAAGTATTTAATACCAATGAGGTTATAATCTTGATCGAAGTTAGATCATCGCCGCATATATTATTTATCTGTGCATGGGAAATAATGTGCAGGAACAGGATTCGAAATTCGAATAGGATGTAGGCTTACTCATCTTTGTATTCAATGAGTAAGAAGGTTCTTTGTAACTTTAAAAATAAAAACTTTAAATAGATTGTTGTTTTAAAAACATGGTTTTTCCTTGTGCTGTTTTTTTTTTAATTTCAAGACTTCATCGTTTCTTAGTACCATTTTTACATAATCTGGAATTTTCTTGTACAAAACTGTATTGGTTTTCCTTATTAAAAACTACCTATCCTAGAGACTAGGATAGGTAGTTTTTTTTTTTCGAGTAAGTACACAAGTGAGAACTTGTGTACTCGTATGACTGATGATTCAATTCTACTTATTTTTTCATCAATGTAGAGCACGTCGGTTTTGAAGTTATTAATAAATTGACAATTCCAATTACTCCATGTCCTTACACTTAGTTTTAAAAATAGTTTTTCATATTTACGTTTTACTTTTTGTTGCTAGAAAAAAAAAAATCTGAGTCTGCATTATCCGTCTTGCTGAGCAGGGTAATGCCTCCCTTTCCTTTTTCCATTAAACTTCCTCATATAGTCAAGCTGGTCCAACCATCTACAACTGGGTCTTCCGCGATTCCGTTGGACGTATTCAGGGACCCATGACGTAGTGGTCATACACCACAAATAAATATTCCTTACCATTCAGCATCACTAGTTTCTTGTCCTCATTTTTTTTTAATTTCAATAATGATACCTTGTGCTCGCTTATAGTCTCCGATTTGTTTTAATTTCAGAAAGTGAAATTATTATTTGCCTTAATCATAAAAGTACCAAACACACCTGCATTACCCCTCTCTTTCCTCCGCCACCAAACGTTTCACAAATATTTGGACCCAAATTCTTAACACTCACATTAGCAAGTAGGACTGTTTACAGGAGGGTGCGGTGTGGTAAGTAGCGGCCGAATTAACACCACCACTTAGCAGTTACTTACTTACAGGGTTGGATGCAGGTGGTCTTTGTTTAAATGTTTTCTTTTTGTAGCAGAGGCAATGTTTTGTGATGGCTACAGGGGATTTATGTTATTGGGCTTATTAGAGGAATGGATTGTATAGATACGTACTTAATTGGCTGCTAGTCTTAGTAGGCAGAACTTTGGCTCTATAAACTTCACTGCAGTAGCAACTTTGGCTCTATACACTTCACTGCCTAACTAGCGTCCAAACTAGGTCCAAGATGGTAGAATTGTATCCAACGTTGTCTATTACCCTTCTGTAGCTATGTAAACTTCCACATATACACTTACTTCTGTATTATCTGACCCCCAAGATACAGGCAAATGCCTAGTTTGGGGTCCCCATCCAATCTATTCTTCTACAAATTATGATTATTGATAAATAAATTTGAATTTGAATTAGAAATTCTCTCTTTTCTTCAATCCGTATCCACCCAACGCTAAGTCTACGTTCTCTACCGTTGTAAGCCATTTTTTTCATACTTATCACGATTGAGACTATTCCTTTTCAATTTGAATTACCAGAAATTCATTTGCATCTCTCAACAGTTGACAAGCATAAAACACCTCATCATATGAAACTTATTTCTATTTCATTTCCTTTAGATTTTTAACAAAATCACTCAATGTTAACAGCGTACGTTATTATTAGCCCAAAGCCCCGACTTTGGAACTCGGAACAAAATAGTTCGTCAGGCTTATCAAAGCGGTGTTTTGTGGGCCATTCGAGATACGTCGCATCATTCACTGCGCTTCTATGAACGTTACCATGGAGGTATGAAACAGGTTGCTTCTATCGGATACGGCGAGTCTATTGATCTTTTGCGGTTTTTCGTTGCTTTCAATCTCGCATTTGGCGTCAGAGTGAACCTGGGTAATAACACCATCTGCTCATCTATGATCTTTCCAGATACTGCATTTAAAATCAGACACGTACATTCTCATCGTCCTCCAGACATTATCCCAATTTTTACTTCTTTAAATCTCTATTAACCGTCTTCACACAGTTAACTTCTTTACTGGACATATTTTTCACACAATCCACTCAACTTCTCTTTGGTCTGTCTGTTTTCCAACAGCCATCCATCCACATTTACACTTTTCTTGACAAACCATTACAAACGATCAGTTAAGACTAAACCATCTGGTATGGTACAGGTAGGAAACCAAAATTCATTTCCCAAAAAATACCATAACTTTTGTCATATCCAAAAACATCCAAGCATCATAGCTGAATGCTCTCAACATAACCTAATCGCTAGCCATTACGTACTACCAGAACTAATTCACTCTGCCTTATCATAATTTGAATCGACATTCTGGATGACTTTTGTATGACAAACCTCTGTTTTCTTATACGGTTATTAATTTTTGTAACGTTGGTAGCTGTACTCTGAATTTTTGTGTGCTCATTACACGGTCAGGTTGGGGACAGTTCAGTCAACTTTGGTTTTGGGTCAAGTTTTATTTGCAATGCATTGCTGATCATTCATTGGGTGCAATCCTCTTTGCCTTGTCTAAAGATATAACATAACATCACGCCTGTAATCCCTGAAAAGTTAAGCAGTACGTATAGTAGACCCTCATTTCGCCAGTTATGTTTAACGCCCTATTGCCATCAACCGGGCACGAAACTGACTCCAGTCTAAAATCGATTTATTCTTCGGTCGTCCTGAAGTTTTGTGATTTTTCTAATGCAACGGCAGCCGAGTGTGGATGGGGAGCAGTGTCACAAACTATATTCGACCCTATCCTGCCCTCTGTGCCCCAAAACATGCTGTCAAAGTGACCTCTGTGCTGCCACCGACGACGCCGTGGAAGTTGCAAAGTTTTGGGCCAACAAAATTTAAAAACTTGTCGCACCAACAACACTAAGAAGAAGATCTTGCTAATCAGAGACTATTGATTATCTCTGTCATCAGAGGGAACTCTCGTAGTTTTAAGAACGTTCACCTCAATCTGTCAAAAATACCTCTAATTTTCCTAAAATCATTTTTGGACAAGTTTTTGACATTGTTTGTCGCTGAGATAAGATTGCTACTAGATTTGGAACGTTTTTAATTACGGGAGTTGGCCTTCTGTTAGCCTAGGTAGGCTATGATATATGTAGAAGCTTTATATTTTTACCGTTTTGGAGTTCGAATCGAAAGTATATCCCGTTCCAAATCTAAATTGATCACCAAAACTTTGAAGTAATCAGTCAAAATTTTCACACAAATCTATCTAACAGGAAATCTGTTTATCAATTTATAAGTAGACAAAGGAGTATGGCTAAATTCACCGATAGTGTAAATAACTACAAGGAGCTTAGCCAGTATAAGAACTTAAAATATGTACATACTGAAGGAGGTGAACCCGTGGCAAGTACATAAAATAAAATTAGTGAGACCAGTACATTTAAAACTACAATTGCAAACAAAGGCTTGGAGACAATAGCGGGGTCAGACTGAGACATTCCGGTTGAAAGTTTGCGAACCTGAAACATGATACCCTAAAAAGAGAATAGAAAGTCTTTAAAAGTACTTTCCTGTTTAGTTTAGTTGAGGAAATTAGTCTGATCTTAGACAGACAGTTTTTAGTTGAGACCACAAAAGTTTGCTGTTTTTGACACCAAAATTCCTAAGCGTAAATATACTGAAATGTAATAAGTTCCTTAAATTTACTCCGGAATTTGTTCAGTTGACGAACAATATGTCATCTAGTGTGTCAAATATCAAACTGACTAAAAAAATCTCTATTAAGCAAAAATTATTATTTTCTGCGATCATCGAATGGTCATCGAAGAATGCGTGTTCATGCTATATATTCGTTTGATATAGTTACAGCCTTCCAATGAAAAAAAGTTTCAATAACAATGGCGTCTTACTCATTACCTAACTATAATCCATATAGTCTTACAGCAATCCCATTTCAACGAACAAGGAGCTTAATAACTTTCTCCCGAACAATTAATTCTCAACAATGTCTGCCGTTATCAAAGTCATCTGAACCGGTCAGGTCATCTACGCATTTAGTTTAAATCTTATGCCCAATAACCTATTGTTAGGCCCAATATAACCACATACAAAAGTCACGGCTGGTTCCATATTGGCATATTGCAGACCTTACATGGTAAGGACCTAATGACCTACGACATTTCAACCAGTAACTCCGTCCCTCTTCGTCTTTGCGAGAGCGAAAGGGATAGATGATCACCATAATAGAATATCAGTGTTTGTTTTATTCGATTTGTAAGTGGCTAGGATACAGAATCTGCAGTTTCTCATATTGTTTCTTTAGTAGTGTGTGTGGGGTGTTTTTTTCTCGTTTTTCGGTGAATGATAAACTTTCTCATGGGATTGGGGATTGGGATAGGTATGGGATGCATTAATATTCTCGAAGCTGCGGTTTTGTCACTGCGGAATTTGTGCTGTGACTTTGTGACTCACTTGAAGGTTTTGATGGAGAGTTTGTGGAACACTGATCGGTGCATTTGGTACTTTTAGTGTTATCTTTCGCATCACTGTTTTCCTTATTATGTTTAGTTTCCATTAGTGTTTTCGGTTAGTACAGACGCCAACACATCAAGCTACTACAATCTGTCTTTCTTTAGATTTTCAACTTTATCGTTAAAGTATAAGGTTCAGCGTTTATTAGGAAAATTTGACAGTTTCAGGTAGCTTGATGTGCTGGCGTCTGTACCTAGATGTTCATATTAGTAATTATTATGAATACATAACTTAAACTAAATGTAATTTAAAAGACGTCCGATATCCGCCAACCCGCAATGGGCGTGCGTGGTGGTATATGGCCCACTCCCTCTCACAGAGAGAAGGCCTGTGTCTCAGCGGTGGGAACACTTTAGGCTGATCATAATTATGCACATTTTCCTACTTTATTTAAATTTTATTATCACTAGAAAATCCGCCTCATTACATTACACAACATAAATTAACAGTTACAAAACACATAAAAAGGGCCATTTATCAAAATCTACATAACGAGCCATTTAACCCATACCGATTACATTGCTTTTACCAATAATAACACGAAAAATTACACACTAAAATATGTCCAATCACTCATCCGAAAGTGGACGTAATCACTTTAATATAAGTCCTTACGTCCATCGAGCCAAAATTATTGGTGCTTTGAAAACTGTAATTTGTTTACGTTCAAAAATGTGCGTAAAAGGTATGCATTAAAAATGTAACGTTAATATAATTGCTGATTATGACAAGTACGGTATTTTGTGGGCAATATCGATGTGATCTTATATTTGGTTGAATTGGGTTGCGTAACTAATGAGCTAAGGAATGCCAAGAGCGAATCGAATACGGACAGACGCCAGCACATCAAGCTACACGAAACTGTCAAATTTCCCCAATCAACTTTGAACCTTATACTTTAGCGATAAAGTTAAAAATCTATTAAAGAAATTTTACAGATTGTAGTAGATTGATGTGCTGGCGTCTGTAACTATTGTTACAATTATGTATGCTGTTATTAGTCGAAAAGGGTCGATAATTGCTTCCTTATTATACGTACTACGTTTTATTTTTATATCTAATTATTTGAAATAAATTCACATAAGTGCTTTGTCTGTACTAATATTATAAAGAAAAAAGATTTGATTGTTGTACGGATTCACGCCAAAACCGCCGAACAAAATAGAATGAAATTTGGAGCATGGTTAGACCATGACCTGGATTAGGTCACACTTTCTATCCCGATATTCTCACGGGATCGAGACCTATGCAGATGAAACCGCGGGGCGCAGCTAGTTTTCTTTTTGTGGAAACTTTGAAAAATTGTGCAGTAGACAATGACAGATTTAAACTCATTAATATCCAAGAACACCTGTTCGCACATTATGCTAAATATCAATTTCAAAAGACATGCCTTAGCAACATAATAAATCAATCAAGCGTTGACACAAACCAATGTGGGCATAACCTCTGCTCTTTTACAGCCTAGCCCTCAATGCACAACTACAAAACCACGTTACGCAAACAACATGACATTTAAATCATAATCAATCACTCACAGATAATACAGAAAAAATAACTTAAAAAAAAAAATGTAGTATTGATACACAGTAACCAATGCCCACTTCACACCGATTCGTCGAGACGAAAATGGTGATAAGTTCTTAGTGTTTTATGATCGGTTTGGCACGCCATATAAGTCTGACTTTGTCAATAATTAGCGCTCCTCCCATGCCCATTCGTGATTGTTTTCTGGCGCCTGCCAATGATTGGCGTAAGTCAGCGTCGGAACGCTAATGAAGAATGTTTAGCGCACCTTTTTTGTTTTATTATGCTCCATACATGTGCGTTTTCTTATTAGGAGTCGTCAACTGTTGTTGGTTATCTTTCTTATAGGAGCTAGTTTTTGGTGAGCAGGTGTGTCTGTGATGTTGTTTGTGCTTATTTAGAGGCAGCAAGCCTTATAGATAGTTTGTTTAGGTAGATATATGTAGATTGTAGGAAGATACTTTATTTATTTATTTATTTATTAAAACTTATCGCACAAAAAGGTACAAAGGCGGACTTAATGCCTTAGGCATTCTCTACCAGTCAACCAAGGGTGGTGAAGAGATTAGATGGCAGGTGCTTTGGTTGAGAGGAACAAGGAAAAAAAAAAAACTATTAAAACTAACTACTTTAATCTCCTCGGTAAGTGCTTAATGAAAGAACACATAACATAGCATACTCTCATGTCTGCAAACCCCGAAGGGTCTGGCAGGGGTGTACCTATAGTACACCTATATTTCACCAGTTATATTCATGAAAGAAGTACCTAACGAAGCAATTTTTTCGTGAAATATTCGTGGAATTGTTGACTAATGTCACATAGTCGATAAAGCCCATAGCAATACCATATTTTACACATGTCATGTATACGTAATATCTACGTCACACGTAGCCATTGAAAGTACAGTTTCAGTTGTGTAGGTACTCTAATTTCACAATCCCGACTTGCTTATGTAGACTTAACGTTATAGCTACGTATACATCTACAATAGTAAACTTGTGTAATATTTGCCTTTATATATATATCGTAGAAAGGGAGAGGGGTCCGTGGCTCAACAATAACAGCCGCACAGGTCGGTCGATCAGGTTAAGCTACGCTTGTCGTGGTTGGTCTGTGGATGGGTGACCATCTTTACATACTGATACCCCTCCGTTCCTCGGAAATCACGTTAGGCCGATGGTCCCAGCTGTCATTCGTGGATATTTAACAGTCGTTACGGGTAGTCAGAAGCCCGAAAGTCTGACAACCAGTCTTACCAAGGGGTATCGTATTACCCAGTAACTGCATTGTGGAGGTCAGATAGGCAGTCGCTCCATGTAAAATACTGGTATTTAGCTGCATCCGGTTAGACTGGAAGCCGACCCCAACATAGTTGGGAAAAGGCTAGGCAGATGAGGATATATATAATAGAATACAATGTTTTCTATACCAGATGGCAAAAGTAAAAATCTTTAGAAATACCATTTATATCTCCCATCTGACGCAGTACTCGTACGCACTCATTCATTAGAAAAGGAGATCGTGTTTTTGGGCAACTGTGTGCCTATTGGTTAGTATTTGGAAATTTGGACATAACCTACCTCACTTCGCACTATCACTCTAATAGCAAGCAATGCTGATGGCACTTCAAGTTGAGCCTTGACGATCATTTACTCATTTTTATTTTGACCTTACCTGACATTTAAAAATGAAAATAATTTATGCTGTTCACCGGCCGGCTTGGAAATCTTGAACATTTTACGATCAATCATCATTATCCGATGACGTCTATTAGTTTCCATTGATAGACCTCCCAGATACAGTCCTAAAACGAATGTCTCATTGAACATATCGCTATTTTCACAAAAGAAAAATCTTATATATTTAAATTCTTCTTTTCGAGTCGATGGTGCTCTTTAGATTAATTGGACTCAGTGGGCCTCGTTAAATGCTGCTTCAGTGCTGTTCATTAGATTCTCAAAAGTGCAGGTTTATGGACACTTGGGACATTCCTACAGAATACCAGCGTCAGAAGGAGGTATTGTACCTGGCATATATGCTGAACTGGACTCCCATTTGGTGCAACCATGGGACACACACCGCCCAATAGTGATCGAACGTTATAAATGTCATATGAGGTGTCTATGGGTCAATTTAACTTTTTAATCTTTGTTTTTTTTTCTCACCTTTTTTGAGGTTTTTTAATGCCTGTATTGTGTCTTTTGTTGCACTGAATAAACGTTTTATCTATCTATCTACAAGTGAGTCACGTTCCGGATAGCACCGCCCTTACATTGGGTATCTTAAAGGGGCCATAATCCCCATTTCGCCAAGTTGTTTACAGCGGCCTACCTGGGTACGCCACCTATTCAGTGTTTTCCATAACCATTGGGGCACTCCTATTAATAATATAATATTCTAATGACTCCATCTTTATTCTCCAGGTGTGGGGTACCGGTGAGCAGTGGTGCGGTCGTCGTGTCGCCAATGATGACAACGGTGACGGCGCGCGGGTACGCCGACCAGAGCGTGCCTACATATCTGACGCACTCCACAAGCCAACATGTTCACGAGGTAAGTTTAAATCCAGCCAGCACCCTAATTCCACACTATCAATCGGAATCTGAATCATTTTGAAGCAAATTGCTGATACATTGCTTCATAAGTTCGAAAAATTTGTCTACTCAACACGTAAATAACGCAATGAATGTTGTTGAACTGTCAAAATGAAACCGATTCCGATTGATAATGTATTACGCAATTGCCCTGCAGGCCCTAATTCACTATGGCCACTTAATGATTCCTTATTTCGAAACCACGTCAATTCCTTAGCTAATCACGACACCTGCTAATGACGTATTCTCTATGACACAATGCATGAAAGCGAGCGAAAAAACGCGAAGTTGTCGTGGCGGTTTGAAATGTCAAAATACCACGTCTGACAACCATACGTGGTTTGCACGTGGTAAGATTACGAGGGGAATAATAATTAGCATACAGAATTGGGGCTCAGGTTTGCAAATACGCCGCGGATTTCTTACCTGAATCTTAGAAACGAACTAACGACCTGATTTAGCTCACGTAATCAAAAGTAATTTGCCTAGACTGCTTACCTTTTTGAATGTAGTTCTAATATTGCATCGTTAAAACCTATATCAAACCAGTTTTTTGTCACTCTGACACTCTAGGTATAATAATACCTATACCTTTACCTACACTACACACCACAAACATTCACACTCTACACGTTCGAGTACACACTCGCATCCTTTACCTACTACACTACACTCACCACACACATTCACATTCTACACGTTCGAGTACACACTCACATCCTTTACCTACACTACACTCACCACACACATTCACACCCTACGCGATCCAGTACACACTCACACCCTTTACCTACACTACACTCACCACACACATTCACACCCTACATCCACACTACACACACCACACACACTCACTGACATACGTAACTCACCCATCAAATTTTAGACTTGAGCACCTCCTAAGTCAATTAAATATGGAATTGTGTGTGTAAGTTTTTACACCTAATCTACTATATGGAAAAGCACTGATTTTCAAGATACAGGTTTTAACCTAGTTTGGAATTCAGGAGTTCATATAGTTTTCGTCTACTCACTTACATTAATTGTATCCTAGTTCTTAGGAATATAACTGTATTAGACTATATTTTATTGAGTCCAAATAAACGATACTATTATTATTATAATAATGACTCATTCCCTTTGTTGTATGAGATCTCCTGCAGTGAGAGAGTTACCTATAAGCTGATATGATTAAATTCTAAAACTCCTCAGTTTGGGAACAGCAAAATCCGTTAAAAGAAAACGGTGAAGTCAGTGAATTTCCATTTCATATTGTCATTCAAAAACATTCTCCTGCCGCCCATTCAATTAGAGTCACATGTACCACACACTCAAAGTACTTGTAAGTTCTTGTCAAAAAATCGTGTTATCACGATGGCTTCATGTACAGTCAACAGTATGCAGGATCGTCGGATATAGTTGAAGTTTAGTAAGAAACCGATGGATGTTCTCGAATAAAATTTAATTTTATTAATAGAAAACTAACAGCTCATTTATTAAATTAAATTTCAGTCTACAACATCCATCGGTTTCTTACTAAACTTCAACTATATCTGAGGATCCTGCATACTTATCTCTTTTGTTGACTGTACATCACGCATGGTTGACCTAATTTGTGATCATCACGCAGGACAATGACTTAAAACAGTTATGCGAGAATAATTTAATGGGCATCCATTAGTAAAATGAAATCCTTTTAAGGAATTCGTAGGCACATCGACTATGAATGGTTAAAAACAGAAAACTATGCGTAATTTACTCGTCATATTCTTTCATTTGCATTGCATTCTACCTAAATACGAATTCGAAGCTTTATCTTCATACCTACATCTCTAAACCCTTATTTGCTGAGGTAACCATCATCTGCCTAGCCTTTTCCCAACTATGTTGGGGTTGGCTTCCAGTATAACCGGATGCAGCTGAGTACCAGTATTTTACATGGAGCGACTGTATATCTGACCTCCACAACCCAGTTACTGGGTAATACGAAACCCCTTGGTAAGACTGGTTGTCCGACTTTTGGGCTTCTGACGACCCGGAACGACTGTCAAAGATAGAATAAAATAGAATAGAACACTCTTTATTAGGTACACCATATAAATTACAGACATAAATATAAAAGCTTTACAATGGGTGACACAATGGGCGGTCTAATCGCTAAGAGCAATCTTTTAAAGATCCACGAATGACAGCCGGGACCAACGGCTTAACGTGCTTTCCAAGGCACGGAGGGGCCTTGGTATGTAAAGATGGTCACCCATCCACGGACCAACCGCGGCAACCGTAGCTTAACCTGATCGATCGACCTGTGCGGCTGTTATTACTTAGCCACAAGCCCCCTATTTTCTGAGGTAACCTTTACTCAAAAAGCAATATGTTTTTTGATCAAACTTACCTCTTAGGTGATAAATACCTGTACCACATTTCCAATTATTCCAATTCTATTACTAAGTAACAGAACCCCTTCATCATCGCCCAAAATAGCGTCAAATCCACGTCATTCCTTCTTTACTGAGTTCATAAAACTCGCTTCTCCAACTATTATCACCATGGAATCTACAAGCTTGAAAATATTTCGTAACACTTTGACATAAACTGCGTAAACATTGCGCATTATATTCCTAACTATAGTTACGTTTTCTTTCATAATGTGCTAAAATGACGTTTCCTTGGTTTACACTTCAGCTTTTAGCTTGTGACGTAGTGTGCTAAGTGATTCGGTATCACTATTTCACTATGTGCCTACCAAGCTGGTTACCTCAGATCTTATTTTTATTTCATTTAGAGCTGTTATTAAGACGTGAATTTTAACAAAGTTTTGTCGTTTTGAACGTTATTTTTGTCGTTTTGATTGAATTAACACTTGTTCCTAGATTTTTACGTAGTGTTTTCTTGTCTACGTAATGGAAATTGTCTAACTCATTGTTTCACTTCGAAATATTTTATTCATTTTCAGGACTTAGAAAAATAGGGTCGTTTGATACTTTGTCTAATACATATGGTGTTATCCATGTTTCCATCAAATGGACCTATTGAAATTATACAGACAGACATTTATAGTATATAGACAGTTTTATTGAAAAATTTCATGATTCCAGAAGGAATTCTCGTAATTTAAAATGTTCAAAATCTAGTTGCAGTCTC
Organism: Hydraecia micacea; assembly: GCA_914767645.1. Lineage (NCBI taxonomy): Eukaryota > Metazoa > Arthropoda > Insecta > Lepidoptera > Noctuidae > Hydraecia > Hydraecia micacea. The sequence continues at coordinate 10,131,109 of OU611795.1, forward strand.
ATCTCGGCGACAAACAAATGTCAAAAACTTGTCAAAATGTAGGGAAATTAGAGGGATTTTTTGACAGATTGAGACTGAGATCAGACTGTGAACGTTCTTAAAATTACGAGAATTGCCCCTCTGATCCCTTAAAGTTACGGTTTCCTAGAAGTGTGGTGGCTGGCATATCATAACGGCTGTCACGATAATCTGTCATTTTAACCAGTATTTGATATGAAGGTGTCAAAAAACGCTCTGTAATTGAACAGCCATTTTTGTGTGACCGTTCACCGTTATCTTAGGAAACGATTTATGGTTTTGAGTTCATACTAGTGTTACTTATTTTTTTTAAACCAATATATATCAGTCCAATATAGAGCAGTAGTAGTCCAGTGGTAATGTCCCTGACTTACGAGTTGTAGGTCGTAGGTTCGAACCCAGACAGGCGCTTTACTTTGTGTAAATTATTTCATCACCACTGCTCTCAAAACGGTGAAGGAAAACATCGGGAGGAAACCGGCATGTCCTAGAACCAAAAATTCGAAGACATATGTGACATCTGCCAACCCGCACTGGGCCCGCGTGATAGATTATAGCCTACTCCCTCTCGGAGAGAGGAGGCCTGTGTCCCAGCAGTGGGAACAATGTAGGCTGATTATGATATCAGTCTGCATTATCTCCTATGTAATTTTTAGCGTGTTTTAGAACTACACAAAACTTTTCCACTATCAGCCATCTAAATAACTGTTTAGCCAGATAAATGACATGATAACAGTCTCACAAACCATTTAGCATGCACACTACGTCATTGGGTGGTAACATATTTTTTAAAATGTTTCCATATTTTTGTAGTACATTAGTCTGTTTATCACTGGCGCCAATCCTGATGACGTATGTGATAATTACGTTCAGACTGTTAATTTCTAAGCTATTGTAACTAACCTCAATAAATAGTGAGACATCACACTATCAGTCGTGTAGTTAGTCGGGATTAGGAAAGTCTTTATCAACATTTTCATAATGATTACTTACAAATTGATACTCCTTTCTTGCCAGTGGCCTGGTTAAACTCTTCAAGGACTGGTCGGCTTATAATGTTCCCACTGCTGGAACACAGGCCTCCTCTCGAAGAGAGAGAGTGGGCCGTAATCCACTACGCGGGTTGGTAGATGTCGCATGTCTTCCAATGTTGGGTTGTAGGACATGCCGGTTTCCTCACGACGTTTTGCTTCACCGTTTTGAAAGCAATGGTGATTAAATAATGTAAACAAAGTAAAGCCCCTGTCTGGGTTCGAACCGACGACAAACAACTCGTAAGTCGCAGCGGTTACCACTGAGCCACCACTGCTCTTCAAAGACTGACCAGCCTACAATGGTTTTAATATCTTAGCAGCTCTGTCTGCAAGTTTGGGAACACATCGGTAAAGTTTTGCAGTGTTTTATATTTGACGTTCTTTTAACCACCCCACAACCAACCTCATTGACTGGCTAGCTTGTCTCAACCACACTTTTTATACTTGTAAGCAACACAAGAGAATAAGTGGAAGTATAAATCACTTTCAAAACATATCGACATAAGGACATTGGCTTAATATAATAATCTCACTCAAGTTACAAGAGTCAACTAAGGCCAATGGGTTACAGCGTGCGTAGGCGCAAGCTAACAACCTGTCACTATCTCCCCAGCTTACCATTAGCAAACGCAATGGAATAATAATTTCAACCCGATATTTGTATACTTATATACTTCCATGTATTTTTTTGATTTGTATTTATTCATCAGCATAATTTAAATAATGAACCGGAGATTTATAATGATATTATATAATTTACCGATGAATTATGTTTATAACACTCAAATTCAAATAATTAATTTTTTCTTCGCAATGGCATCATATAAATTAAGACAGGCTATTAACACTAGTTTGTGAGAGACTAGTGTCTGCACTAGGAATACCTGTATAATAGCAGATCACCGGGGTCCCACCACATGGTATGTAAACATAATTATTTATTTAGTAAATGTGAAAGGATAAATAGGGCATAACATAAAATCAATGATAATCACACAGATTAAAAACAATAAAACAAAAATAAAAGTGGAAAAATGTGATCTAATATGTGTAGGAAAAGTAGCGGGATGGACTAGTTACATGTGTAGTAAATCCTTAGTTGCTTTATAAGCTAAACTAGCAGCGCCCCGCGGCTTCACCCGCATAAGTTTTCCGTGGGAATATCGGGATAAAAATGATTCTATGTCCTTTCCCAGGACTCAAACTATCTCTATGCCAAATTTCATCTCAGTTTAAGCGTTTAGAGGTAACAGACAGACACACTTTCGCATTTATAATATTAAGTATGGATTATGGAGCAATCCAACTAGAGCAATCTTAAAAGCCTTTGTAGTAAGGTGATAGATCATTGTAATACGATTTATTTTATTATATATGTGGGTATCTAAAAAAGTATGAAACCTCCATTTCCTTTTTACACTCGTAAAAGAAAAGAAAAGACAAAAATGGCGCCATAGGAACATGTCGATTAAATTAAGTCTGCACTGAAAAATAAATAAGAGGCGCCTGCTAGACAATCATTTCTTCAGTAATAGGAGCCTCATACTGGAATTAAACTTTGAATTGGAACTTTTTACAAAATACCCAGACCTAAAATGTGGCCAAAAGAAAACCACATACAACATATCTTTCAAGGACTAGCTTTTATATACTTGTACATATTATTATTTTAAGACAGCTTTTAAATATTGTAAATATTTTGATTTGTAAATAAAGATTGATTTAGGACTAGCAGAATTTCACAGCTTTCTCATTCAAATTCATAACTATGTATGAATGACATACCTACTTACTACATTAGGCTATGAAACTTAACATAATTAGCCTATAACAGGCCTCCTCTCTGTGAGAGAGTGGGCCGTAATCCACCACGCAGGCTCAGTGTGGGTTGATATTTATAGCACATGTGTTTGAATTTTTGGTTGTAGGACATGCCGGTTTTGTTAGGACATTTCCTTTCGTTTCGAGAGCAGTGATGATGTAATAATTTACACAAAGCAAAGCGCCTGTCAGGATTCGAACCGACAACACGTAAGTCGCGCGTTACCACTTGGCCACCACTGCTCTAATATGAAACGTAACTATCAAATGAAAAATAGTGAACCTTCAAATAGTTGACTAAAGCGGTCCCTTGGTGCGTTCCGCGCATAACTCGAATTGTCTTGGTGTGTTTTTTGTCCAGTACTGGCCACTCAAAATAACGTAATGCGCGTAAGCCCATTACGGAATCACGGGGCACGGGTACACTGCGGACCACTGAATATTGGTCGCAGTTATATCGCAGCACTATGAGCCGTTTTGGCCTCGTACAGGTCTTTTTTTTTGGTTTATATACTTTTTTTTTTTGTTTGTGTTTAATGTAACTTTGTTCGTTTGAAATGCTCATTTTTAATATTTGTATTTCATGTGTCCCAAATAAAATATTTTTCTGTTTCTTGCTACTTTCTTTCTTTAGTTATTATCATTTATTACATTTTTATCAGGGCCTTATACAGAACCTCACTGACATAGTTGATGAATACTTAATTATTACTTATACGTGTTGAAAATGGAACGTGAAAGAAAAACGAAACCCACAGAATTAATCAGATGATTATGCGCAAATAGAACAGTATATTTTTTGATTTTTAAAATTGTTGTCTGTTACTGTTATCTACTCCAATTATACGTACTTGTCGGCTTCAATGTACCGCATTTGACGATATCGACAGAAGTCGTCATAACTATTTGAACAAATATTTACGAGTATACGAGTATGAACCGAAAAAATACAAAATGATGCTTAAAAATTCGCAGATTGCCTATCAAAATGCCCAAATTAAAACGATTTATTATTAACGGACACACACTTCCCTATGTGTTTGTTATTCCAGCGTATGGCACTCGTGGGTTGCAGCTGAAAATCAGCGTCAGATGATCCACCTTGTGTTGTCATCTGACATTATGCTGAGCTGCGGCCCTTTTGGCATTATAATCTTTGTTTTCTGTTTTTATAGTTTTAAGGTATATTTATTTTGCTGTAATGCCAATAAACGCATTTTTCTTCTTTCTTTCTTTCTTTATTTATAGGACCGCCAGTGTACTCAAAACGGGCTCGTTAACTTAATGTCCGCTATTTATATTAGGCTGAAAGATGACTTGCTCTTATTGTTCTACGTCAAGGCAACCAGGTATTTTCTCTAAAGCATTCTAAAATCATACTGGACGACAACCATTATAGAGAGTGGGGTAAAAAGTTGATGGCAGCAGACCATTTAAGTGATTTATTATATTATGTTTTTTTTAAGTCCATATCTGTTCACAGTTATTTACTTGACGTTTTATCTGATTTGTTAGATTTTTATTCATATTTTGTCTTATTGGGGTTTTTCTATCTTAAAGGCATACTAGAAGCTTTAAAAAATAATAATAATAGTCCTCCTGAACGTATTTCAGCAATGGCGGCCAATCTCAACAGAGACTAACCGTCGGCTCGGGCGATATTATAGTGCACAATGTGTGCCCAGACTAATGTGCACTCTTTTACCTTGTAGTAGATATATTATCTATAACCAATATATATGGAGATGCTATGCTAATTGAGATCAGTAATAAATCATGTTCTAATCGATACGCTTGTTTCGTTTATATCTCCGAACCTTACATGGCGACCCTGCCAGTTAAGGTATCGTCACGCAGTAGTCGAATTTCAGTGACACACGGTAATATGTGACGAACTTTTGAGTTTTTGGTACGAGACATTTTCCTTTTCGATCCTCTCTTCTCTCCGAAAAATGTGTCAGTCTAAAATAGAGAAAGATGAAGTATTTCTAAACCAACGTTCGTCTGGAGGATCCAATTCGTCGTCAATGCAAGAATATCATTTGTCAAACATCAGTATAGTTATGTTTATAATTTGCACATTGCTTGGTGTTGCCGGATTATACATGCTCTTCAGACTCTATAAAAACTGCCATCAGTCTTGGATGCGGAATGAGTTTATGAGCCAAAGCTTGATGCGCTCATTTCGGCGACCGAATCCTGAGGCTCGCGTCTGCTACCAGTGCCATCACCACCAAGATACACAGCGTCAAGGTCAATCAACAGTGAAACCCAGTGAAGTGTGATAAAAAAAAAAAAAGGCTAGTGATGAGTGCAAATCTATGCGTACATAATAAAAGTGAAGTATAATAAACACGTGTGACACTGTAAGTACAATTATGAACCAAATTTAAGTTTACTTAATACATGTCAAATCTATATACCAATTGATATTAGAGACATTCAAATTGTTCATAAAGGCTAGAAATTAATTATTGCACTATTTACTGGGTTATGGCAACCGAAATCAAAGACATATATGATAAACTTAAACAGATTAAGGATAATTTAGTAAAATTAAGTTACTCTAAAAGGACCCAAACTATCTTACAACAAAAGTTAACAGAGGCAGATAAATTGCGCGGTCAATTTGATGAATGTATTCATATTTTATCAAAACAAATTGAGAAAAAACAAGTGTCTAGTACAGTCTTGGAAGAAATTCAGTCATATGGCGATTTAATAAAAGAATTATATATTCAAATTGAAACATTTTGTTCAAAAGACTACGGCTCTGTTATAGCTTCTTCTTCTAAAGCTGTAAAAGAAATTGAAAGCAAAACTACCAACATGGAAAGTTTTAACTTTAAAACGGCTGTCTCACTGCTGCCTCTAATGAATGGTGACGAGAACGTCACCAAAACCCTTATAGATGCCATAGAGTTCTACAGCTCTACGCTCACTGAGCAGGGTAAGGTCATGTTAATTAAATTTGTATTGAAAACTCGACTCACTCAAAATGCAAAATTGAGATTAGGGAGCTCATATGACACATGTGAATTACTTATTAACGATATGCGTCATCATCTCCTTACTAAAAAATCAAGTACCGCGATACATAACGAGTTAATGCAAATTCGACAGAATGCTCTTTCTATTAATGAGTACGGTAATCAAATTGAACAACTTTTTGTCGATTTAACGATTTCCCAAGCTGACGGGAACCAGGATGCGTATAAAATATTACTCCCTATTAATGAAAAAATCGCCATTAAAAGTTTCACTGACGGCTTGCAAAATCGTCAACTCAGCACCATCTTATCGGCGCGTAACTACACTGCTTTGAAGGACACAATAAGAGCGGCCAAGGATGAAGAATCGTCCTGTAATCGTCAGGAAACGGATGCCTCGATGTACTTAGCCAATCGAGGAAGGACAGGTAACTATAGATATTCAAGAAGCAATAATAATAGAGGACGTTATCGTCGCGCATATACCGATTCGTTTCGCGGTGGTGGCCAGCAAAATACATCCAACGGCCATCAACAACCACGCAACGATCGTGATAGTCGTGCTAATATTCGGGGACAGTATCGTGGTAGACAGAATCGTTATTTTACCCGTAGCGGAAATATAAACTTTGTAGAGAATACGAATCAAAACAACTCCGAATCGATCGAAAATCCGACCGATCAGAACTCTGGACCGCAAAATTCACAGGATTCACAAAATACAGAGCCGATCCAGTTTTTTCGTTAATAATTTTATATTAGTCTGCCAGTCTGATAGTTCGGTAGAATTCTCAGTACAAGGTGCCAAATATGGTCTGCTAATAGATTCCGGAGCATCATTATCAATTCTGAAATGTGAAACTGTAGAACATTGGAATATTCCACTGCATAAAGAATGTGTGAACATAAATGGTATTGGAGGCAAAGTGCGCACTATGGGATATGTGTTAGTTAAACTGCATATTAAAGGGCAGGAATTTAATAACAAATTTTATGTTACTGAATCGTTACCTTGTGTTCAACATGGAATTATCGGAAGAGATTTTTTGAAAAAATACAAAGCTATTTTAAACTTTGAAAATAATTCACTGTCTTTAACAAATAATACTAATACTATAACTATATCTATGAGTAATGCCTCCCATAATAAAACCAGGTTCCTAAGCATACCTCCGAGATGCGAAAAAATATTTATGATAGACAGTAACATAAACGAAGAATGTGTAGTCTTACCGGAAGAATTATGTGAGGGCGTGTTCATGGCTGGAAGTATTTGCAAACCTAAAAACGGCCAAATTGGTATTCAAATATTGAATACTCGAGAAACCACAGTCAATCTTAACTATTTTAAGCCAGAAATACATACCTTATCAGATTATAATATTTGCGAATTTAAAAAAGATGAAAATGTAGATGGGGATAGAGTACGTAAAATGTTTTCTGAGATTAATCTAGACCATTTAAACGATGAAGAAAGGTTATCAATCCAAAAAATATGCGCAAAGTTTTCAGACGTATTTTATTTGCCTAATGACAAACTTACTACTACCAATCTTTACAGCCAAACAATACAATTGAAACCGAATGCAGATCCAGTCTATGTTAAACAATATAGGTTACCTTTTGCACAACGTACGGAGGTTGAAAAGCAAGTTAATAAAATGCTCTCCGAAAATATTATTGAACCATCAAAAAGCGAATGGTCTAGTCCTATTTTACTTGTCCCTAAAAAGTCGGAAGATGGTTCGAAGAAGTGGCGATTGGTCATTGATTTTCGAAAATTAAATGATAGAATATTGGATGATAAGTTCCCACTGCCTAATATAACAGATATTTTAGACTCCCTTTCGGGAGCAATGTATTTTTCTCAATTGGATTTATCCCAAGCGTATTATCAGGCTAATTTAGCGCCCGATTGTAGAAAATATACAGCTTTTACTACTCCAACAGGCCAATACCAAATGACGAGGCTACCCATGGGCTTGAAAATCAGCCCAAGCTCTTTTTCCCGGCTAATGACCGTAGCGATGTCAGGGTTGACGTATGAAAAATTATTTGTCTACTTAGATAATCTTATCTGTTTTGGTCGAAGTTTAGAAGTCCACAATAAAAATCTAATAGATATTTTAATGCGCCTTCGAAAAGTTAATTTAAAGTTAAACCCAAAGAAATGCGATTTCTTAAGAAAGGAAATACAATTTTTGGGCCATGTTGTTTCATCAGAAGGTATAAAACCAGATCCGGAAAAAATTAAAGTAGTTCAGAATTATCCAATCCCGACTAATGCCGACGAAACAAAACGATTTGTAGCATTTTCAAATTTTTACAGAAAATTCATACCGCAATTTGCAGAAAAATCATTGCCTCTTAACCAACTTTGTCGCAAAAATATACCTTTTATTTGGACAGAAGAATGTCAAAAATCATTCTGTTCTTTAAAACATGCATTAATAACTCCACCAATACTACAATATCCGGATTTTGATAAAAAGAATACATTTATTTTACAAACAGATGCATCTGGTTATGCAATCGGATCAGTATTATGTAATAACAATAATAAGCCCATTGCATTTGCTAGCCGTAATCTTAATAAAGCCGAAATTCGATATCCAACTATAGAGAAAGAGTTACTGGCTATCGTTTGGTCAGTAAAGTATTTCCGGCCATATCTCTATGGAAGAAAGTTTGTAATTAAAACTGACCACAAACCATTGGTTTATCTATTTAATATGACTAGTCCATCCAGTCGCTTAACAAAGTTTAGGCTCTTATTAGAGGAATATGATTATATAATCGAGTACGTTAAAGGGGCTGACAACGCAGCTGCGGATGCTTTGTCGCGTATCCGGATAACAAGTGAGGAATTGAAGTCAATGAGGGAGCATATAGTGTCGGTACTTACCAGAGCACAAAAAAAGAGGTTAAGTGATGAAAATATTCAAAGCGATGACGCAAAGGTAGATAATATTACTCCAATAGAAATAAACGATCAACCCAAAGTTGTAGGAACAATTAAAAAGCCAAACAATAGTATAGAATTAATTTTTGCGAGTAAACAAAATTGGGATGCAATAAATAGGAATTTCAAACAAGGATCAGAATTATTCGTTTATGTTGTACAAAAGTCAATAATTTACGTAAACCCTATCTTCAGATCATATTGTGCACGAGATGCCTTTGTGAGGGAGTTGGGTTCGTTCTGTGGCAGATTTAAAATATGCGATTTATATATTATTAAAGATAATACTAATGGCGAACACATAAAAGAATTAACACACATTATAAACGAGACATCTGATTGGTCCGGGCCACGTTTATTTATTTTAAATGGTGTCAGAAAAATAAGTGATCGCGACACACAACGCGTCATATTAAACGATTATCATATACTGCCATCAAGCGGTCACGCAGGAATCAGACGTATGATAAATAATATAAAAAAGCGTTTTTTTTGGCCAGGACTAGACAAAGACGTAGCTGATTTTGTAAACCGGTGTGACAAATGCCAACGTCAAAAACATTTTAAATCCGTAAAGGAACCCATGGTTATGACCGACACAGGATGTTGTGCTTTCGATAGAGTTTTTTTAGATTTAGTAGGGCCCTTAAGTAAAGATAATGATAGTTATGCATATATTCTCACACTACAGTGTGATCTTAGTAAGTACGTTGAGGCTTATCCTCTTAGAAATAAAGATAGTATTTCAGTGGCGACGGCTTTCGTAAACAATTTCATCTTACGTTACGGAATTCCTCGGCATATTATATCCGACCGAGGTACTGAGTTTGTTTCGACATTGATGAAAGAAGTTAGCAAATTACTCCAGATAACTCAAATAACATCGACAGCTTACCATCACCAATCGATAGGAGGATTGGAAAATAGTCATAAAAATTTAATGTCATTTCTTCGTATTCAAACTAATAATAATCCCAGAAATTGGAGTATATGGCTACCATTTTGGTGTTTTGCATTCAACACAACAGTTCATACGGAAACTAAATATACTCCGTATGAACTTGTTTTTGGAAAGCTTTGCAATCTCCCGAGTAATTTAAGTTTAGATTTAGAACCATTTTATAATCATTACGACTACCCTAAGGAACTCAAATATAGGCTCCAAAAATCGCAATATGACGCCAAACAAAATTTGATTACTAGTAAGCATTTAAGAAAATTAAAATACGACAGTTATACAAACCCAGTAACGTACAAATCTGGTGATATGATATTACTCAGAAATGAACAATCTGTAAACAAATTTGATCCACTGTACATTGGACCTTATAAAGTTATTGAAGATTGTGAACCTAATCTAAAAATTGATTATAAAGGCAAAGAAACATTAATTCATAAAAACAGAACTAGGCCTTATTTAAGTTAGATTGGGTATTAAGTATTACTTTATGTCGCAATAGATCTAAGAAAAATATAATAATACAAAGGTGTATCCTGAAATAATTGCATTAAGAAAAAAAAAATTAAAGAACTGTAATTCAATGTAAATGTAATCACTGTAGTACCTAATACTTGAAAAATATATTGTAAGAGTTAAGTTTAATTAGGTACTGTCAACTTTTTGGGCCCATGAAAACATAACTAATATTCAATAATCAACTTTTTCTTTTTTTAAAAAAAAAAAAAAAAGAAGAAATGTTTAAAACCTGATTTCTTCTTTTTTTTTTCCATTTTCGGTGGGCATGTAGTAGATATATTATCTATAACCAATATATATGGAGATGCTATGCTAATTGAGATCAGTAATAAATCATGTTCTAATCGATACGCTTGTTTCGTTTATATCTCCGAACCTTACAACCTACCTCGCTTTCATAGTCCGATGGGACGGCAATCCGACACAACCGGAGAAACTCAGGCGCAGTACCAACGGTTTAACATGCTTTCCGAGACACGGGGGTATCACACCGCCGACTTCCAAACTCCGGGCTGTTACTAAGAAAATCCTAATGTAACCCAATAACACATTGCCCGACCTGAGAATCGAACCCAGGACCCTATAATCAGTAGTCGCGCTTGAGTGAGTAGGTACAGTTTAATTAACGAAATCGGACAATCTATTCAACATTCAACATTCACAAAACATCGTGAGGAAACCAGCATGTTCTAGAACCAAAAATTCGAAGACATGTGACATCTACCAACTCGTACTGGGCCCGCGTGTTGGATTACGGCCCACTCCCTCTCACAGAGTCCTCTCTGTGAGGGGGTCTGTGTCCCAGCAGTGGGAACATTATAGGCTGATTATGATTCAATATTTAACTTAATTTACCACAAAAGGAATATGTTCCCTTTCACATTTAACCCGTCTGCCTTCAAAGCAAGAGTGACCAGCGGGGCAATTGCGTAACACATTATCAATAGGAATCGGTTTCATTTTGACAGTTCAACAACATTCATTGCGTTATTTACATGTAGAGCAGACAAATTTTTCGAGCTTATGAAGCAATGAATTAGCAATTGGCTTCAAAATGATTCAGATTCCGATTGATAGTGTGTTACGCAATTAGGGTGCAGGCCATCATAGACCTCATCCATCGCTTTCCATCAGGCGTGATCGAGGTCAAGAGCAGGCCCATTCAGCAATAAAAAAAGCCGATTTTGCTCTTAGACTTCTAAAACTAAAGCTTTTTTTGTGTTTAATGTTAAACGCTTCACCAAAGAACATACTTACAACACGTATAACTAAGGTATCGTCCCATCATTACTTCCCAATCCCGTTACGCGTATCACTGGACCATTAATCATACACTTCTTGTACAAATAAGTGTACAATCACATGTCACACGGTCCATTTAATCCGGGCACGTGGACAGACGTCGATGTACCAGTTGATAGCCGACGTAAGCCGATCAACGCGTGCAGGTTTGTTTGGCCGCAAGTGTACACGAGGGGAAAATTGTTTTAGATTAATATATTTATTTTATAGGCTTCTGATTGTTTGTTTGTATAAACGTATTATTTGTGTTAAATGTTTTAGTTACTCTAGTAATGTATCGTAATTCAAGTTTTGCTTTAAAACCGCACTTATGAAGAAAAGTTAACTAAAAAGTTATATCATTTAAACATTCTTCGTCAAAACAAAAATAAACTTAGGCACGGGCTTTCATAAAAAACTTTAATCTCGTCACCATAGTCACTTAAAATAAATAAAAATGGAATCTCTTAATACATATAAAATCAACACCAAACCCACACAGAAATTCAAGTTAATAATTTTAATAAATGACAAGCAGCGTAACGCCAAAATAAAAGCTTCTTAAAACCAATGACAAGACTGAGCGCCCGTCTGTACATTACACAACAGGCCGACGTCACTAACCCACCGAGACATCTTTGACATTTAGTTGACAGTCCGATACGACAGAACTGAGTGTTTTGACACAATCGTATGTTAATGAACAGCTTCGATCTAATTAAACCATTGTATTAGAACTAAACTCATTACGGCGTATAATGAAACGGTACATCAGTTTTAATTAGAGGTATAGAGATGAATCCATTAATTTGGCCGCATGTGTATCTGGTTTTGTAATTGCAAACAGAATTTAACTTTATTAATGATTGATTCAAGGTTGAAATTAAGTATTTCTATAGTTTGTGAAGAATTGAAAGGTGGAGTAAACCTGTATGTTTCGTTTTGTATGTTCATTTTGCTATAAGAAAACATCATGGAGAGATTATTTGCCCAAAAAATAATATACCTATACGATGTGGACAATAAACGAAAACACAGGCAATACTAATCCATAGGAGTCTTTAGGAACTATCAATTAACATTGAAATTACAAAACTGATTTTTTCTAACAACCTAACTATGTGTTTTCCAAACTTTGACTAACTATAGTGACATAAAACTATTGGATATCTCTGATTGAATTTTCCCATGCATATTGGAATCATCATCATCTGTCTAGCCCTTTCCCAACTATGTTGCGGTCGGCTTTCAGTCTAACCGGATGCAGCTCAATACCAGTATTTTACATGGAGCGATAACCTATCTGACCTCCACAACGCAGTTACTGGGTAAAACGATACCCGTTGGTAAGACTGGTTGACAAATTTTCGGGCTTCTGACGACCAGTAACGACTGTCAAAGATCCATGAATGACAGTCGGTATCAACGGTTCAACGTGCTTTCCGAGGCACGGAGGGGTCTTAGTATGTAAACATGGTCACCCATCCACGGATCAACCGGGGCAAGCGTAGCTTAACCTGATCGATCGACCCCTGCGGCTGTTATTACTTCGCCGAAGCCCCTGCAACCTCCTGCAGACTGGAATCGTCATTAGATATACGCAATTTAATTTATTGTCATTTTGTCGTCTCGACCTCGTATGTACACCTATTATCATTCTTCTTCCTCTTAGCGTATCGATCCGCTCACTGACGCAGGCAGAAGATCATCGAGTGCACAGGTAACAGGATGGAAGGTGGGCTATTGTCAGTGTGGAGATGCCGTATACGCACTTGAGATCAGAGCCGTCCGACGTCCGTGAACCCCCATCTGTGGAGATTGCCTTTACTCCGGCCGACTAGGGTTCGAAGTCTATTTAGGGATTTCCAAGTCGGCCACGGTATCGCGTGTCCAGACGGAAGGCTCTCGGATGGCTCAATTGAAACTCATTTCTTTTCTGATTAATTGAGTTCCACTACAACGTTAAAAAAAACTGATCTGTTATTAATTGGTACACTTAAAATGTAAAGTAAAATATTTGATCCAGGTCAGAAGGCCAATTCTCGTAATTTAAAACGTTCAAAATCTAGTCGCAGTCTCATCTCGGCGACAAACAAATGTCAAAAAGTTGTCAAAATGCAGGAAAATTAAAAGTATTTTTTGACAGATTGAGACTGAGATCAGACTGTGAACGTTCTTAAAATTACGAGATATGGCCCTCAGGTCTTGCATCCTATACCTAGTCAAACCATAGATTTTATCGAGTGAATAAATAAACATGTTTCTACAAAGTTTATGGTGGCCTAGTCGAAACCTTGGCTTAGAATACTGCAGTTCGATTCATGTAATTTTCATACGTCTAAACAAATGCATGTATATGTTTTCATTATAAAGCTATAATGTCGTGGTTGAATATATTATGCAGTTTATTTCAAATATACTGTACTTGTAAAGTAAGTAGGCAGGTCGGTACATATATTACGTTTATAAAATACTAGCTTTAACCCACAATTTCGCCAGCGTAGTGGTCGGAAATTATCCCACAGGAACAAACTACCGAGATAAAAAGTATCCTATGACCTAGCCCAGGTAATGGTCTACCGATGTGCCAAATTTCATCTAAATCCGTTCAGCCGTTTTAGCGAGAAAGCGTCACAAACAACAACACTTTCACATTTAAATATAATATTAGTTGGCTAAATAATAACAGCCGCACAGGTCGATCGATCAGGTTAAGCTACGCTTGCCGCGGTTGGTCTGTGGATGGGTGACCATCTTTACATACTGAGACCCCTCCGTGCCTCGGAAAGCACGTTAAGCCGTTGGTCCCGGCTGTCATTCGTGGATCTTTGACAGTCGTTACGAGTACCTAGTCAGAGGCCCGAAAGTCTGACAACCAGTCTTATTAAGGGGTATCGTATTACCCAGTAACTGGGTTGTGGAGGTCAGATAGGCAGTCGCTCCATGTAAAATACTGGTATTCGGCTGCATCTGGTTAGACTGGAAGCCGACCCCAACATAGTTGGGAAAAGGCTAGGCAGATGATGATTAGTTATGATAGCTTTTAATACCCAATTATTTTGCTTTTTTTATCTTAATAAGCTCCTTTAGTATGTTGTAATTTAATTTATTCATAAATGATTTAAGTAATTAAGTACCTATGATTTAAATAACCCATGTTAATTTAAAAATAATATTGAGTATTTCTGATGCTATCTACACCTATACTAATAATAAAAAGCTAAAGACTTTGTTTGTTTGTTTCAACGCGCCAATGTATATAACAACCAGTCGGATTCGTTTTTTTTATTTTGCATTTGTAAGCAAGTTTTTGAAGAAGCCTATAAGTAAGCTATGTCACATCACGATAGGACCCTTAGGAGCCAAGCAAAAAGAAAGAAAGTCAGAAAGAACGCTAAGCTAAACCAAGTAATAGTGCGGGCAGGCGATGCGATGCGATGGAGCATGTCGGGGAACAAGAAATTTCATGCAGACGAAGTCGCGGGTAGAAGGTAGTAACTTGAATAAACATTGCTGCTAAAAGTACGTAAAAATCTCTATTAACACAATCACGCGTATTTCTGCAATAAAGCCTGAATAAATAACTTCTAGGATGCAAGTATTCATATATCTTAATAAAAACAAATAATTTTCATATGTCACTTCGTAGGCACTATAGTCTTGTCAGTATAATAATTAGCATATTCATAAATTAAATGATGAATCCATTAATTAATTACCACATAAAATGCGCAGAACATCAGTGTAGCATCTAATCACAATACCACCACATGAAACTTATTGTTCACGATTTAAATATCATCTAAGTAGTTAGTCTAAGACAGTTTATACATAAACGAATACCTATATCAAATCTTTGTTTAGGTATAAACGCAATTATTTAATTTTGAATTTACAAAAAAAAAACTGCACCCTTTTTTGATAATTTTTAAATAAATGAAGTTACTATGTCCATAATTATATCGCAGAAATAAATAATATTGGGGAAAAAATACAATTTATTAACAAAATTTCACCATAAACACGGTCCGTCGGTTTGAAAAGATTTTTCTACAATCGACGTCCCAGAAAACCAGCAAATCAGCACAGATAACAAATCAATTGATAGCATAAAAGGGGTTAAAGTTCACCTCGTTAAATCAATACGCGATTTTTCGAGCAGTCAACGACTAACAGCAGCTAAATCAGCAAAAAATTTCCCAATAAAATTTGGCCCACCCTGAACTGTAAAACACGCGTAAAAATATGATTGCGCCACCCACTTGTAACTGGCCACTTTACATTAATCCGCCATCATCCAAACTTTCACGATTTTTTAATTGCCCAATCGCTGAGCACTATTCGAAACAGTTTCGAACGTTCGAATCACTCCGAACTTCGATGTATCTCGACTGACAGCCGTAGAAAATACACAATTAACAGGCCATGCGTATTACCTTAATGGATTTATGTACTTATTGATGGATCAATCACAAGTCCACTCACGCGTTCCCTGGGCCTTAATTGATAGATACGGTTAGCTAAGAGGCTCTAGTTGCGGATTGAGAGGATACTGCTTTGTTTTACCGACCGTTGTTATTTAGTGTGTGGAGTTAGTGGCTTTTAGATTCGGTGGGTTTTTGTTTAGAGTAAATTGATACCTACAGTTTTTAATGTGAACTAATTAAGGAAATTAGTATTGGTTGGTTGCTGTTTTCAGAGGATGTAAATAAATAAGAATAAATATTTATTGATCAACAAGGACTAGATTAAATGGCATGGTAATATAATAATATAAAGCACAAGCATTTTTCTTAATCTAGTTAGTGGATACCGTACTGCTCTCCTAGATAAATTACAAAATAACCGTTTAGGAGAAACCATAGAAATATATCTATGGGAGAAACCGTTCCGATCCCCGCCATAAATGGTTACGTGTTACATAATATGCATATTATACAAATGTACATATATAGTATTCATTACCGCAAGCTACAAAAAAGAGACAAAATGAGGTAATTAACACGTTCGAGGACAGAACGAGATTATACGTCATCGTTCGAAATTTTGATATGGCACAACGTACAATGACGTCCAAATATTTTTTTTACTTTACGACAGAACGTACATTTCCGATGAACGTTCAAGTTAAAATCCTATTGAATGTATCTTGTGTCACAACATTTAAAATACCCGAAGCTTTACTGTCACGTAGAGTAAGTTTTAAACTATTTCAAATAAGTGCCGTTGACAGTGGGCGGGAACGGTGCTCACACACGCACAACGTGTAAATACGTCGCGCGCGCCTACCGCGCTCCTACATTCAATGCGGCTGCGTCACTGCGGGGTGCGCTCGCGTTCGCTAAACATTTCGTGGCGTATCGTAATATTTGCCGCGACAAAACATCGTAATTATTTAGTTTATTTGATTTATGTATTATTCCTTAGCCAGACAGTATACTATTTTACTATGAATTAATCCCGTTCACGTCTAGTTAACTTACTTTTAATGACATAACGTATTTATACGATAACGTGATAAAACGGTTGTGTCATGATGTCTTTAAAACAATATATTTTCATGGGAGGCTACGTACTCACACGTCGTATAATTTGTATGGACATTTACTGTGTCATTTTGGTACACAGTCTCAAGTGGTAGCGTCCTCGAACGTGTTAAACAAAAAAAAAACTTAGAATCTACAAGTTCAAAAACATGCCATTGACGAAAATAGTAGTAAAAAAAGAGTATTAATGTGACAAAATTGTACAAAAGACGCTTTGCATAGTTCGAGCCTTGCAAGTATCAATATTATGCACTTCACAACAGTTCGTCCTCTGCAGACCATACATTATTTGTAGCGATAATATGCATCGCCATTAAAGTGTTTATTTGCATAAATGTGGCACCTAATTACTTGATGTCTCACCAATAATTAAATACTAAGCGGCATTCCTATACACCGTCGTCATGTGAAATGAAATTGCGTAAATCTGATGCGTTATCGGTAACTATTACTAATGACAATGATTTGTATTTTTTTTTACAAAAAAGCATTGGTTGTCTGTAAAGTCGGTTTACGGACGATAATTTTACGTGATAACGTCATAAGAAAACATCTGATCGTGCCTCTCTATCGCTTGGTCCGCGCTCTCGCTTGAACACCTTGCACACTCAGCTCAGGCAGAACGTGAGAATGAGTCATGCTTTTTCACGCGTGCAGCTGGCGATCATCGATTTATAAGACGTTATCACGTCAAAAAAAATACTGTCCTAACCCATATCCAACAAAAGACACATAATCTACTTAAACATTATTAAGAACATAAACGATAAATCCCGAAGCCCACTCCACACCCCATCCCTATCTACCCCTGTCATACAGGATATCCTAGTTCAGGGGTCGAAACTTCATTGCAGTTACGTGCACTGAAGTTTTGGAAATAAATTATTATTTATTTTATTTATTTATTTTATTTATGACTATAATACTTAAAAAAAACCCTTTAATTAGTCTTGCAACCCCAGTAGATTTACTCTATTATCGGTAACTATTACTAGTGATAATGATTTCGAACTTTTATCAAAATATGGTGTCCTAAACCATACCCAACAAAAACGCGTTATCCGAAACATTATTTTACTTTTACATTTAACAAGAACATAAACGATAAATCATCTCCTCCCCCCACATCCCATCGCCATCTACCCCTGTCATACAGGATGTCCTAGCTCAGGGGTCGAAACTCATTGAAGTAACGTTCACTGTAGTTTTACAAATAAATTACTATAACTAGGTATAAATAATATCAAAACCCGCTTCATTTCGTATTCGAACGAAAATCGACGCGAGATACAATGGCTTTTTAATTGTTTCTGTAATTACGGCATTTAACCGGTTAATTAATCTTGCAAAATCAATAGCTTTAACTCTCCGCAAAATAAATACTGACAAAATTGCAAAATCAAATCCCAGAAACAATGAATCCAAATTCAACAACTCATATTCGCACCAAAGGCGAAGTAGATAAGCGAGCAATTTAAAAGCCAAGTCGAGATAACATTACAGTGCGGTGTGATAGCAGTCTAAGTACCCAGTCGTTCCCACGAAGGCAAATGGCCATAAATTATAAGGATCCAATAACAGTGACTATTAAATCAGATTCCGTATGCGGAACTGATTCATATTTTAATAATATCTGCACTTTGCACTCGGGGGCTGTGGAGAGTTTAAATCAGAGCATTTAAATGTAGACAGATAATTTAAATGGTATTTTAATTAAATGTGATGAAATGCAGGACCCATTCACAGCGTCTATTGTCTACAACACTTATACTTCGAAATACGAACGATGTCGAGATGTGAGTTAATTCGCGATGAAATACTTTATAAACGAGCTAAGCTAGATGATTCTAAAACCGAGAGATGTGATGTGAGCGCTCTTAGGCAACTGCTTCTAGTTTCTTTTGCAGAAAAGCTACGACATTTTATTATTTTTTTCTTTATCATCGTCATTCTCCTGTCCTTATCCCAATTTATTTGGGGTCGGCGCAACATGTCTTTTTCTTCCATATTTCTCTATCAGTCCTCATCTCGGTAGTCACACCCTTTCTAACCATATCATCATTCACACAGTCCATCCATCGTTTTTTTTTTTTGGTCTTCTTATCCATCGTTTAATTTTTGACGGAATGACAAAACTAAAGAATTACAAACATTTTCCTCTAAGTTTAAATGAACTTACTTCCATATATGGCAAGCATAAGCATTGACTGACCAAGTAGTTCTTATATATGTTTTGATATAGTTATGCATAATAACATAGAACGTATATCAGTGGTGGCCCAGTGGTAACAACGGCCACGACTTACGAGTTGTAGGTCGAGGATTCGAACCCAAGCAGGCCCCTTATGTAAATTATTTCATCACCATTGTTCTCAAAACGGTGAAGGAAAACATCTTGACGACACCGGCATGTCCTAGAATCAAAACTTCGAAGACATGTAACATCCGCCAAACCGCACTGGGCCTGCGTGGTGGATTATGGTCCACTCCCTCTCACAGATAGGAGGCCTATGCAGCAGTGGGGACATTATAGGCTGATTATGATGCATAACAACTATATAAAAACATAACTCCTACTCAAAATATTTCACTTACCGTAATATCTAGCCGCTTTCATTTCCTACTATCATACAACCTCACGATTAACCGACCAGCCTAACCTTTGATCCGATCTAGATACTAGTTACATTTATCGTGTAAAAAACATGAGGAGTAACACTAATGCTTTGTCAGTCATTCTGATACGTATAACTAGCTTTTAAAGTTAGGTAAAGTTTGCGAAAGTTAGTTACGTAAGAACGTTTATTTAAGTTTTTAATTGGTTATAGATTAGGGTATCGTTTCATTGGAATATTTATTTTGTTAATAGTATTTACTGCTGGACATACGTAAGCCGTTAATTTGAGGCTGCAGGCTCAGTTTTATTTGCCTATATACAATAATATGTAGGCCTATGGGGTGTCGTATAATACCTAGTAACTGGGTAGTGGAGGTCAGATAGGCAGTCGATTCATGTAAAATACTGGTATTCAGATTCATCCGATTAGACTGGAGGCCAAATCCAACATAGTTTGGAAAAGGCTAGACAGTTGATGATGATTATACAGATTGGCTTACTAAGTCTAAAAGTGACACCATTGACTAAAAAGTTGTGAGGAAATCGGTTGTCATGGTATGGGCATGTAATGCAGAGGAGTGAGTCAAATGTGGAGAGGGAAGTTTTTAGTTAAAATATGTGGATGTTTTAGTGTAAGGGAAGACCAAAGAAACGATAGATGGACTGTGTGAAAGACGATAATTATGGCTAGGAAGGAGGTGAACACCGAGATGATGACCCCAAAGAAATTCAGTTAAAGGTAGGAGATTAATGATGATGACAGGTAGGTATAATCTAAAAAGCTCAGTCTTAAAATAATAATATCTACAAATATACAAAAAGGGAGGGCAAATAATCAAAGGGCATCAAAAATTCGTAAGCATCGCTGTCAACAGGAAACGTGCCCAAAAGGCTCGCAGCATTGCCACGTTGTATGATAATGCTGATTCTTTGGCCAAAAAATAGACCAGCCCTCTGGTCACGTGAAGAGTCGACCAACCGCTTGGCGACGATGTCTCGAAATACTAAGTGGGCACTCGAGCCCCATGGCCCTTGTGTTTCAACCCCAAACGGCTCAAACATATAAGTTATATTATTATGTACATTTAAATACCTGCAAGGAACCCTGATGTATAAATCAAAGAGCATTAACCTTTTATGACCTAATAGATGTGAGCAATTATTAAGTCGTTGTTAAGAAATATACACTAAGCATTGCAATAAAACTTCATCAACAACAATCATAATATTATGTCTTAACTATCAGGCTTACAATTTAATTTTGTTTCGGTTATACGTAAGTCATCATCTGCCTAGCCTTTTTTCATCTATATTGGGGTCGGCTTCCAGTCTAACTGGTTAGGTTAGCAGCTTAACCGGTTGAATGCCGTAATTACAGACACAATTAAAAAGCCATTGTGTCTCGCGTGGATCCACGTTTAAGCATACGAAGGGTTAATACTAGTATTTTATATGGAGCAACTGCCTGACTTCCCCAACCCAGTTACTGGGTAATACGATACTCCTTTTTTTTTGTGGAGGGGAAATATTTAAAAGACCCTCCCGCTCTGGGTGGAGCGGAAGGGGGTGTCAGACTCTTACTGACTAAAACCCACCAGTTTTTCTTCCTTAGCCTTTATGTTCCGGGGCAGCGGTAACCCTTTCGGACAATCCCGCTACCCATACGATACCTCTTGGTAAGACTGGTTGTCAAACATTCGGGCTTCTGTCAACCCGTAACGACTGTCAAAGATCCAAGAATTATTTATTACTTATATGAAAGTTTATCATACTTTCCAAGGCAAGAAAAAGAAGATAGTTCACATTTTTACATTTTTATCCTTGTCTTGGCTTATCACCCAAATCTCATTCCTACCGTTGCTTTTTCTTTTTATAAATCAATGTTTGTCTGTTCTGCTAAAGTCAAAGATCTATAATACAAAAAACAAAAGCCAGCCGCGTTAATCCATAAACTAAATACTCCACAGATCACATTCAAAAACTGAAGCAAGACATACCAAAATTAAAACAAAAACGAATTCAAAAACTGGATAGATCAAGGTATTCAGAACATGTAGCTCTCAGACATAACGCATTAACTAAACAAAGAGGTTTTAATATAAAAAACTATGCTGACTGCACTATGGTTAGACGACACGATAAATACTAAGAAGTATTTTAACCCAATTAAAATTTAATGTCATCATACATCTAAAGGTGCTTTAGATGTCAACACTCATAAAAGGTGACAGATTAGTCTCCCAGCTATGATGGTTGCGGATATAAAAATAGTTCCGTGTTAAGTTGAGAGATGAGGCGGATATCAGACCGTTTTTAGGCTTTTATGTTTCAGCAACAATGAAAGACATGTTTACTATGGATTTTATTATAATTATGGTAATTGGAAGTTTCATCCAAGATACTGTACCGGCTTTTTCTTCGGTTTTTCTTGTTCATAGATACGGGATCTACATAGCACTTAAATCAAACTTCATCTCATTCTAGCGTCTATTGAAAGTTTATACTTAAAGGGAATTTGCTAAGGTAGCCCGCGAATATCAAATTTACTTACGTATCAGTCCGTGTCAGGTTTTATGTTCATTAAAATAGGTGCTCTTGCCTTAATGTCAATTCCGCGTAGGCATCGCCACCCGCTTCCAATCAACCCAAGCCTTACCTAACTTACGTAATCTGCATTCGCGACTTAATTGCCAAAAATGTAAACAAATATGAGTTTATGGAAAAATAACTTTAACTCCTACACAATAAAGTACAGTTTACGCTACAACTTCAAACATTTTTGTAACTTTTTCAATAGTGCCTGTCACTCCAAAATAACTTAATTACCATTAAAATAAAGTTGATATTTAACTTGAAATAACATTAATTTGAAACATAAATTTGAATAGACTATAGTAAGTTACGGACCTATTAACTAATCGCTGAACACAATAGGAACGCAAATAATGAGCTGATAATCGGTAAAATGATTTAATATATTCGTCAGAAGTAATCCACTATACAGATAAAATATTTATGTATTTCTTGATGTTATTGTTTTTAATCGATTTTTTTTGTAAATGTGATGTGCTTAATTTTAGAGGATGGCAGTGTGAGTAAGATTGTATTTTTTTCTGATGACAGTTGTAGGTAATCATAATCAGCCTATAATGTTCTCGCTGTTGGGACACAGGCCTCGTCTCGGTGAGACGGAGTGATCCGTAATACACTACGCGGTCCCAGTGCGGGTTGGCAGATGTCACATGTCTTCGAATTTTTGGTTCTAGGACATGTCGGTTTCCTTCACCGTTTTGACAGTTGTAAAGATGGTTCTAAAGCTCATTTTCCACACAAAGATTTATAAATCAAGCGACACAGTCAATCATATTTTAAATCTAATTATGAATATAAACTTAACCCAATGTAATTGAATTCTACAAAAACAGTAACTTTCATTACTTGCTCAAGCTCTATATATAAGTTCAAATATTCATTACCTTTATAACTCGACCAATAACTGAAATTTAGCTTTTTCGCCAAAATAAACTAAACAACAGACAGTCTAAGCCTT
This sequence comes from Hydraecia micacea, assembly GCA_914767645.1. NCBI lineage: Eukaryota > Metazoa > Arthropoda > Insecta > Lepidoptera > Noctuidae > Hydraecia > Hydraecia micacea. The sequence goes on from OU611795.1 coordinate 10,154,405, forward strand.
ATGTCAAAATGACATTATGTTTTTGACATAAGGTTTAGATTTCTTTGTTCATTTAGTGACATAATGTTCCTTAATTACTTCCCAGTGTGAGATGGCCTTGCTTCCTGCTCATCAGTGATTCAAGGCCGAATGTACATAAAAGGAGCTAAGTTCTACGCGTAATGTTGATGATTATCATCAGGCTTATGAATCAGTTCATTGACTATGGGCTTGTGTTCAAGGTGTGGGAAGATTTGTGCTGTACCTATTGTTGCTAGTGTGACACTATTAGGATTGTGTTTTACTTAAATAATGCATCATTGAAAGCTTTTGACGTTTTATATATAGGCCAAATTAATAAACTCAAACTCAAAGCATTTATTTCAATTAAACCATGTACAGGCAGTTTTGAATAATAAATTCAATCAAAATTGGTAAGTTTTACAGGGTAAGTTTTGGAGATAAAGATAGAAAATAAAACCTGAAAATAAGAAACAGAGAAAAGTGTTATTTATTTATTTATTTAATACTTCAAGCACAAAAATGTACAGAGGCGGACTTAATGCCATAGGCATTTTCTACCAGTCAACCTTTGGTTTGATGCAGAGACAAACAGAGAGCTTGATTTTTAGTTTTCTCAAAAACATTGGTACCTTCTGGTTTAGCCAGACTTGGATTGCGATCTTTTTAACAAAAATATATTATCACCCTGTATTCTTTCAACGATCAATTTCTACCTCATATTTATAATCAACTTCGTAGCATCCTCAATAAACAAATTATGTATGTAACTAAGTTTCAATTAATCTTTAAACAATCAAAACACAAAACCCATATGCAAAACAATACCAATCAACACACGAAAACAATAATAAATATGAAACAAAAGATTTATTTCAATAACGCGAAATAGGCGTGAAAAACAATTATAATCGAATAAGCGATGGTTGCTAGAGGGTGCTAAATAATTTGCGCCGGCGCCGCTCACTGCAGTTCATTAGCTGACAGATAATTTTAATCTTCGATTAAAGCCCGGCTATCTGTCAGATAGTAACTGAGAATAATGAGCGCAAATACTTTATGGATCAACGTTGATTAGGATGAGATTGAATTTAAATATGAGTTTGGATATATACACTGTGATAAATCCTTCTTTATATCAGCGATGAATAGTAGTCAAGGGTGGCGTGGGGAGAATAGCTTAGATCCCGTGGAAGGCCAGCTGAATACAGAGGCATAAAAGTCCTCCAGACCGTATTTCGGCAATGGCGGCGGCATATCTCAATGGAGACTATCCTTTGGCGCGGGAGATATTATTGTGCACAAGTGTCTGCGCAGTCACAGATGCACTCCCTCTTCCCTCACTCTCATAGTCCGAAGGGACGGCAATCTGACACGACCGAAGAGATCAGGCGCAGGACCAACGGCTTAACATGCTTTCCGAGGCACCGGTATATCACACCGCCAACTTCCAAACTCCGGGCTGTTACTAAGAAACTCCTAATTGAAAAACTCTATAACATATTGCCCGACCCGGGAATCGAACCCAGGTCCCCACGCTCAGCAGTCGCGCTTGCGACCACGAGACCAACGGGTCAGTTAATTTGGGGCGGCCAACCCAAATAATGGGTTAGTTAGGTATACATACATCACCCACATTTCGCCAGTTACGTTTAACTCCCAAGTCCCACGGGACCAGCCTATTGCCATCAAATGGGTTCGAATCCAGACTCCGGGCTACTACTGAGAAATTTCTGATCGAAAAACCCAATAACATTTGCCCTTTAAAGATCGAAAAGCAACATTTCTCACCCAGTATCTCACCTAACTCATTGTCAAGTGCTAGGTCGTCGACTCCAAACAATAGCTCTCATTAGTACCCTACTCGCTCTCGCTAATTATAACGACACGTACACACGTGTCCAGTGCCGCCTCGTCACCTGCTTGACCCTAACTGTGTCCGTGTTATTTGCTAATTAGGGTTTTTTCTTTTCAACCTGTACCTTTGAAACAACCTGTCAATGGTGTATCTCTGAATGGAGATATTTTCTTATACAAAGATGTCCTATTTAAAGCTAGAGCGCATTTTTCGTTTTTCAGTTTGTCCTACTCCTAGCGATAAGCATGACCCAGAATATATATTTTATTTCCTAATAGAATCCACACAAGTTTAGACGTGATTAAAAACTTGCCTATCTCAAATTACGTCAATTTACATCAAGAGCTGATTAATTTCACAGGACTAAACTAAAATTTATCTTCTGTCCTTTTCTTAATGAAATAGAAAGAAAAAGATGCACTGAACTTAAATTTAGTTTAATTTGTCAACAACAGAATCGGCACCATTGTCAGTCAACAACAGTAATTTTCATGCGCTAAAAGTAAGTTGGCGTTGGTAAATAAAACAGTCCTTTTTGTAAACTGAATTTCTCCAAAGTGTGTGCAGTGATACTGCAAACGAGATTAGAAAACGAAAATCCCGCACAAAATTGACAACAAAACCGACAGTGAAAACCGATTAATGTTCAAAAAACTCTAATAAGCTTGTAACTAAATACTTCAACTTTCCCGCCATAACTGGAGCAAGCACAGCTTAATATGACCTACCCATATTCTGTACAAGCTTTGTAATAGTTTGTAAAATATCCACTTATCGTGTCAAAGACCTGCCTTGTGTTGCCCTGACTGAGCGGGCATATAACACACACACGCTTAGAAATGTGCATGTTTGTTTTTTGTGTGTGCTATCGAAGTAACGTCTTTATTGTAAGCTTTCGATATGATTTAGGGGGAACATGGAGGATTTATATTGGAATTTATGATTTTCATTACACTTGGCAGGTGATTTTGCTATCTCAGTTAGCTTTCACCTAAGAAACAGAAGGATATGCTGCTCTTATTTAAAAAGATTAGCATCGATTTGGGTTGCCCATTCATTGAATGTGCACTGTTGATCCCTCCAACTCAAAAATATTTTTTTCATGTTTGAGAAAACAATCCAGGTATTTTCGTGGTGATATTGTTCCATCATGGGCAATGGCTGTGGGACCACTTTTCGACTTAATTATTAAGGGTATAAGGGTGAAAAGTGGTCAACCGCCTGTGTCCGCATTTGTACCCATCGGATCGGGTTCGTTCTTCAAAACATCGCTCACTTAAATCTGCACTCATAATTTAAATTTAATTTCACTGACTAAGAAGTAAGAAAAGTGTTCTTAGCCAAATGCCACAGACACAACTCAGATTATATTATTCTTCGATAAAATAATGTTTGATGATTATCCGTGGATCCATCCATTTATGCCCCAACAAAACTGGACTAGAGCTCACGCAAACATAACCTATGCCCTTCAAATGTCACAAAACACATATAATAATGCATAAACTTATACATGATGTGTGGATTGTGATATGAAGGGAAATTACCTTAAGCCCCTAGGCCCTAGAGATTTCTTGGCAAAGACCATTATGACTGGACCTAAGTACTGTTATAAACTTGTTTAAACGTGTGATCTGTCAATTCTGAGTATTAGGAAGGCTTTGGCAGATAGATTGTGAATCAATGTCGGGGGTATGTTGTGTCACAGTCATGTCAAGTTTATTGGATAGTACGGATGTTATTGGTAAGTAGTTGCAATGAAGATGTTGTATTTGTAATGTAAGAGGGTAAAATTATAGATAGAAAGAAAGAAAAAGTATTTATTGCGACTCGTACAGGAAGATCACAAACTAAACTAAACACAGTAAAAATAAAAAACCAAATTATATAAAAAAAAAGTAACAAAAAGAAAACTGCAACGGAAAATCCTATACGTGGCCAAAAGGCTCCTATCTCAGCATGATGCTGCGACATTTAAAAAATAAATGTCGCAAATAAATGTCACACCGGCAGTCATAGAACTAAAAATTCGAAGACATGTGACATCTACCAACCCGCACTGGGCCCGCGTGGTGGATGTTCTCTTCGAGAAGGAGTGGGCCTGTGTCCGAGCAGTGGGAACATTATAGGCTGATTATATATGTACGAGTATGTATACGAGTATACAACATACAACCATTAGGCATCTTAATATCTCTCTCGAAGAGCCGAGTGTCCATAAGAATTAAGCCAGACTGAGACACAAATTAATATTTCATTTCGTAAAAACATCACAAATGTCGCCTTATTTGTCACAATAATATAAAACACACACAAACCCAACAAAATAAACACACACATTCAATAAATCTATGAAAATAGTACCAGGATAACATAAACATGTAGTAATAAAGCTTTCTATGCACTAACATGGTATTAGAATTTATAGGGCGAACGGATGAGATAGAGGTATGGTCCTTACGAGGTAATGCGAGTGGCGTGTACTGTACCATCGATACGCTGTTGCGGTTTCTATGGACTACCCTTTGTGGATAGTGCAAGGTGGAAGTGTAGGGCGATTTCGAGTAAGGAAGGATATTTTATGACTTCCCGTTGTCCCCACACGGACAGCGTCAATGGGGACAACGGGAATGGACCAAAATTTTCAACGAATTGGTGCTGTGCTGTGCAATAAAAATGTCACATGTCGTTTTGTGTAGAATTAAAACTGTAGTGTATTGTCCGTGGCGTGCTCACGCATGTGTGCGTGTTGTGTCAACTTGTCAACTGATCTCTTTTATTTATGAGTATTTTTGTATTACTGAACTTTTCCGTAACATTTTTAACAGTTTAATAAGACCTTACAGGGTTAGGACCCTTTCAAGAAAATTTTTATTTTTTGTTTCTTCAATGCTTATGGGTGGTACGCCATTTAACCAGCCTACAAAATCGGACTTTGAAATGTACATGTTATGTAAAAATGCATAATATTTATTTAAACTTTGAAACTATCTATAAGTATGACTCAAATAATAGTCAGTACCCGTAAAGTAATAAATATGATTCAAATAACAACATAAACAAACAATATTATAAAAAATCAGACTCTAAAAACTCTTCTGCCTTTTACTTGGGCCCCACCACGCCTGATATTGGAAAATTGTCTAAATTATTAGCTGCCTTTGTAACGGCTCGCAGCGTGGGAAAACAGGCTAAGTTTTCACAGGAAATTATACTTACACAATACCAAAAGCTGTTGCGGTCACTTATTATGAAAACTCGCGTGAAAATTTTTAGTAGAAAGTAAATTACTTGGACGTACATACTTGTAGATACTTGGAAAGTCCGCTTGGTTACTCGGTGCAGTTTAACGTTAGCAAGTCTAAACGGTTGAATTTATTCGTACCTATGTTTGTTGATGCGATACTACAGATAAAACTTTTTCAGATATAATTAACGAAACTTTATCATTCTCATATATGTATGGAAAGAGGTTTTTGCCCTGCAGTGGGACAATAATAGGCTGGTTTTTTTTCAATGTCTTTGAAATATTATCTCTGCACTCTGGGATCCCGGACCTTTGGAAGGAGCACGAAGAGCCGAAGCAAACTCGCTGAGGCCCGCTAGACACTCTAATTGAAATGAGACACCAACCGACGATTATTCCTGTATGCACAATACAAGTGGATCAAAGGGAAATCCCCGGCTGGTGCGAGACTGGAAAAATAAATTCATTTAATTAAAAATAGATAATTTACTCTACTTTTTTTATAGATATTGGTCTATTCCAAATTATTATATAGCCGGCAGATGTTTTTGATTGGACAATGATCTCCTCCATAGATTTCCTCTTTAGTTTTCCACAACGAAACTTATGTACTTCGGCTGAATTTCTAAACTTTCTAAGCTCATTCACATTTCCACATAACCTTATTAAAACGATATCCACGCGAATTCCACTTCATCCAACTTTATTCTACTTCTCCATTCAATAACTCTAAGCTAACAGCATTCCAATTCATGTGTTCATATAAATTGGGCCCTTTGTTCAGAGCTCACGGAATTTTCGTTAAAATACGGAAAGTGTTCGTGAGGTGAGGATGGCCTTATACATAAAATAGGTTAGGAGTTAGGAGCCTCTCCAGTTACGGCAGTAATGTATCGCGTTCCCACGATACACATGAGCCGTAGGTGTGTTGCGCTTGCGACTTGCGACTGACAGCCTGAATAAAATAATTGAAAAAAAATGATGAAAAATTTTTTTTACAAAAAAAAAACTTAGCACAATTTTAACCTCTTTATCACCGCTAATGAGACACAATTGATTTACTATTGTTATCATCGTCCTGCCCTTATCCCATGTTACTTGGGGTCAGCGCAACACGTTTTCTTCTTTCATTCTCCCCTGTCAACCGTCACGCTATCATTTACTCCCTTCTCTTTCATATCATTCCTCACACAATCCATCCATCTTTTCTTCGGCCTTCCTCTCCCTCTCCATCAATCAACATGTATATTCATGACTCTTTTAGTCACATGCGTTTCGTCCCTTCTCATCAGATGCCCATACTAAGCCAAACGATTTCCTTTCAACTTTTCTGTCACTAGCGCCACTTTCAAACTGGCCCTTTACAAAATCATACTTAGTTGCAATACAATACATTAATAATATAGCAGCGAAAATAAATACCTACTTTATCATTCCGCAAAAACAGAACGTGAGAATATACTAAGAACAAAATGCAGTAAATCCCCAGTACCAAGCGGCACACATCAACCGTACTGCGCCGGCGCGGCGCATCGCGTGCTGCACTATATTAGCTAATAAGAGATCCACTCACTCATTCCCTCATCGATTTCACTCCTTTATACCATGCATTGTACGCCTCACTCAAATCACAAAAGATTTCTCTTCCTTTTTAACGCGAAATATTCAAAAAGTTTTTGTTTAAATTGATGGAATGCCAACGTATATGGTAACAACGTACAAAGTGGAATAAAGCAAAATTTAAATATTTTTGATCTTATTATTGGAACAAACGTGACTCTTGAACAAAATGCTTAATTTTTTTTGTTGTCATTAAAATCTGAAAATTATATGACGGGACGTATCGCAGATTTTGTAAAAGATTGGGTTCCTACTTACAAGCTTTTTGGTGAAAGTTTTTTTGAATGGTTCTTCTCTGTTTCTTCTCTCTTCTCAATCTTACAGGTTTTACTTTTATAAAATTTTAATTCTACAGATACGCTTTCCTTGCATTTTCTCTTCAAAATATAATACCGTGAAATAATTATGTGATCCGTAATCCAATTAGCAACGAAAGTTGTCGCAATACCAACAGTGCAGCCGACAAGAGAATGTGTTCTTGACACTTGTCAGTTTCATACAAACGAATAAGTGTTTTGCGAATTTGATCTTTATTAGCTACTATAATTGTCGTACTGACAGGTCAGGAATGCATTCTCTCGAACAAACGGCCAGACTGTAAATAGGAACTTTCAATTTATTCCCCCTTACTTAATAAACGTATTATATCAGATGAATAGTTACACACCGATTTCTCTCCTTCTGTTGTCAGTAATTTGACTTTCGAAAGAAGAAGACAAAGCGTTGTGTAACTATACAGACGCTATACAACGTTTATTAGTAAGGGGGATAATCATTAATCAATCATTAATATAATATCTCTGTTCTTTCCTCAAACATATTTCATATCGAAAAATAACTAAGAAAACATTAAACTTAATAGACAATTGCAGTTCAAGTACAGGCGCCAGCCTATCAAGCTACCCAAAACTGTCAAATTTTCCCAATCAACTTTGAACCTTATGTTTTAGCGTTAAAGTTGAAAATCTATGAAAGAAATTTGACAGATTGTAGTAGCATGATGTGCTGACGTCTGTAAATACGCTCCTATTACCACCAAATAAGGAAGTAGAACACATTTCCTTAATCCATCACTGACAGACATTAAAACTTTATAACTTCATAATTAAACAGCAATGACATCATCAATAAACAGTTTTGCTGTATTACTGCATAAATACATCCAAGTGCGGGATAATTTTAATCAGAAATATTCAAGTTAACGAGTTAAGTGACATATCATGTTACTGGGGGGTTAAGACGTAGAATTAGGAAACTGCACAGATTCGGAACTATCACTTAGCTACCTCGGCTTATTTTTAATTATTTTATTTTGGATTGTTGTTTTGTTACTATTTGCTGTACTCTGGACGCTTTTAACGCGTAAGTTTCTTTTTTTACATCGTTCTCATATATAATTATAAATTCAAAATAAATGATGTAACTAATATTTTTGTAAAAATATAATTTAAAAGAGTGTCCATGGAGTTTCTTGCCCGTTCTTCTCCATAGGTACCTACGCTTTGGAATGGGCAACTAGCTTCATATTTTCTGACTGACCGACTTCTTGACAATTCAAAAGTGCCTGAGTAAATGGTTTAATTGAAATAAATGCTTTGAGTTTGAGTTTGACTAATATTCTTTCCTTTGTGTCTGACGCCGACGCCGCCGCGCCGCTGAAATTATCACCTTCTCATTCCACCTGATGTGTGATATAGTGTTTTGAGGTAAGATTTGACGGTAAGATATTTACAGAAAAGCACGAAAGGCCCAACCCGTCAGTACGTATAGTAAAAATTCATCAGTAGGTGTAGTAGTCCACTGCTGACAAAGGCTCTTCCAATCGCATCTCATTTAACCGATCCTCGGCTACTCTCATCCAGCTGATGCCAGTCAACCCTGCGAAGATTCACTGAATGTTTTGACTTTGACTTTGGTTATTACTCCACATAGGCTGTAAGCGTGCTACACTCTTATTCAGGACGGTATGATGCGATGACGAGTCGGCACAGCCGGGCGGCAAAATGTATATTAGATATTGCCGCCCGGCTGCGCACCCGAACAAATGTGTAGCACCCTTTACCTTAATTTTGCGATAATAGGGTTCTCAGCTTTGACAATTCTTGAATAACTCTCAAGCGGCGATACTAACCTGATGAACATTTTGAGCGACATGAAAAGAAGATCTAAACATTTAAAATGCGTTCGGAGATTTTCCACTTCTATAAATTATTAATCTATGGTACAGGGCAAATGTTTGCGTCAGTACCTATATCGGGTGTAACAAGGACCATGGAGGATTCAGATGGACAGCTTATGGTTGTAAGGTTATAGGTTAAACTGTAAGTCTTAGTGGACGGCGTGAGGCTAATGCGGCTGTTGTGTTGATAGCTTGAATTGGCTCCTGTCAGAGGAATTCTGCAAAGTGCCTAGTAGAATATTCTGAACAATTATTCAATGCTAGTTAGTTTAACTTCTGATTACATTTTTGCAATTGGTAAATGATAAATATAATATTTATGTTACCCTTTTTTTCCATTCTCAACATTTTGTAATGTTTAATATTTTGTCACAGCTATGGAGAAATGCTTGTTATTTTCAGATTTCAACAAATTAATTCAATAAGATCGTTAGTATTCATTTTAAAACACATTAATTTCTACTTCATGCGGAGTATCTACCAACTTATTAAATTATGTTTTTAAATAATACTAAAATAAAAATTCATTAATATTATTGAGTAAAGACTTGCTTAGAATCTTTACTCAATAAATTTAATCAATTTTTAATCATCAAACAGTAATTAAGGTGACATTTAAATCATTTTGAAATATTGATTGGCATGTAAAACAATTAATCGCCATTTGAGAAGTAATCATCTTCATATAAATTATTGCAAATTCAACAATTATTAAAATGAATGCCTAATAAATGTCTGTGATGGAAAAAGATAATTTTAGATGGCTATGAAATATTATAGGACATGCACATAATAACTCTTTCGAATAGAACGATTAAGTATAATTTGAACGTGTTTTGATTGATATATTTTATCATAGTCAATTTTACGAAATCATAGCCAAATTGTTATTGTATCAATAAAAGTTTACCCATATAGAATGTTACTTTTATTTCGTAAAAAAAAAAAAAAAAAAACCCTGAAACTTTAAGTTATTTTTTTAATTGCAAGTTACATAATGTACATCTAATCAAACCAAATCAAATCAAAAGTCATTTATTCAAACTAGGCTGAGAATCAGCACTTTTCGAACGTCAAAATTACAAAAGACAGACCCCCAAAACGCCCGCCAACTTCCTAGTGCTTTCGCTGGGGAAAAGAAGTGGCGGAACAAACTCCCCAGCAGCACTGCTGTCTGTTCAGTTAGAAAATAATTTATTTTATACAACGCTAGGTATGCAATGTAATTAACATTACAGGACACAGGACATTAAATTAAATCATTTGCCATAGGTTAGCAAGCCACGCCAATATACCAACAAATATAATAAACACTAAAGCAAAAAAATAAATGTATCTACTCATATGTAGTTGGCTCCTCTTTTATGCCATTTCAATTCTTTCCTACTAGCTCAGCCAATACATACAAGTGATCCACTGAACTTGACGAATGGATATATTAACGTAATTGATAACCGAACGTTTAGCAGAATTCTGTAGCTTATCCATCAGATCACTCTAAATAAATTATAGTTTATTCTTTGCTTAGTGGTGTTCGCTTAGGTTGGAATGTGTATGATTCTCTTATGGGCAAATTGATCCTTATTGCAGTATATTTTTGGGAAATAAGTTGACACTGTTGGTTACATCTAATTCACCTCATCATCATTCTCGTGCCTTGATCACAATTTATTTGGGGTCGGCGCAATATATCTTTTTCTTCCTAACTTCTCTGTTAGTCGTCATCTCGGTAGTTAACTTACCCCCTTTGTAATCATACGGGGAACCGACCTAAACACTAATATGTAACATAATTAGGAAAAACTAAAATTTTATCAGCCTAGGGTAATTTAGGAACAGTCACATTCACACAATCCAACGATAATTTCTTTGGTCACATCTAATTCACCTAGTCTCCTTTTATAAAACAAATGAAAAACTCTCTAACCAAAACTAAAGGCCTTATGGGAAAGCCCCCTTTTCCACATTATATGTTTTTCCTGTGGCACTCAGTTTTTTCTCTTTATTTCAAAGTTAATAAGAACTAAAATAATAGTACTTAATAAAAACAGATACCAGCCAGGTGGTATATTAAAATAGCTATAACTCTGACCTTTGGCTATTACCCGTACTATTACTTCAATTACGATTCAAAGTGATATCGTAACTTTAGGAAATATTCCGCATTTATGTCTAAGACAATAAAATCGTTAAATTATATTATATCGATACAAATAATCGATATGTATGACGATTCTACTAGGATATGAATGGGGAACGAATTTTATCCGAGTATTAAGTTAACTGCTTAATTGTTTTAAGTTTTATTGCGGACGTATTATGCGGTTTTAAGTGAGATAAAATTTAGTTTTTGACGTGTTAAGTGATCGGCATGTATTTTTGCGAAGATTGCGGTAGGTAGGTATTTTATATTAGGTGTAAGCGTACGACATGAAACTGAAATTAAAAACGATGAAGGAAACCATAGTGAGGAAACGAGCATGTCCTAGGAACAAAAATTCAGAGACATGTGACATCTACCAACCCGCATTGGGCCCACTCCCGCATACAAGAGGAGGCCGATGTCCAAGCAGTGGGGACGTTATTATAGACTGATTATGCTAAGAATTAAAAACTTCAACTTTTTATGGAAGATTGAATTTATTATTTGTGAACATTACTATCCTTCATCCTAATCCTGACTAATACCTATTATGAATGCGAAAGTAGATCAGACCGGAATAAATCGTTTGTTTGTTACCTTTTCACGCCTAAACCACAGAAGCGAACATCCTGAAATTTTGCATATACGTTGTCAGGTGTACAGAAACGGACATAGGGTACCTTTCATCCCGAAAAAAAGTGCTGTTCTCGAGGAAAACAACAATAACGTTATTATGATAATAAATGGCGCCACGTAGATGATGAATTATGATGCGCGAGCAAAAGCTAGTTAGACATAAACACCAAGTGGTATTGACGGTAGGTTGGGCAAATAATAAAACATTTGGTTTATATGCCAATATTGTAGATGTAAATGGCATTAACTGTTAAAGCTCAGTACTATAATAAGTTCAAAGAGGTCAGTAAACGTTAACGTCGATAATAAATATTATCAGTACGATTATCTAGTAAAGCTTACTGACACCAATCGCATGTGCGTAAACTTATATGGCCTACACTTGTATACAACGTGTTTTTTTTATATCCCATAACTCTAGGGGGTCATTGCACTCATCATTATGAACAACTTTTACTATGGGAGCAAAACAGAAATCGTCAAAAAAAAAATCTGCTGTTCCCTACATTTATGTTCGCATAATTCGTCAAAATGTAGGGAACAGCTGATTTTTCAGCTGAACACTGCGCAGTTTTACTATAGGTCATGTCGCTATCTTCCTGGGCCGTCCATCCTCTGGCACCCACCGTGTGGACGTTTTTGTCCAGCGGTCGCTGTGCATGGGGCCGAAGTGAAGTGCCCAATCACATTTCAGCTAATTTTTTCAGATAAATCAAATTAATTCGTTTTCCGTCCCTCAGGTTCGACCAGGGCAAATCAACGAAAGGCGCGAGCAAGCTGAGACGCGACCTCATAAACGCAGAGATTGCCAACCTTCGGGACCTGCTCCCACTCCCCCCGTCCACCAGACAGCGTCTGTCGCAGCTCCAACTCATGGCCCTTGTCTGTGTCTACGTAAGGAAGTCCAACTACTTCCAACAAGGTATGTGATTACTGCTTTACCTACATAGTACAGACGCCAGCACATCAAGCTAGCCGAAACTGTCAACCAATCAACTTTGAACCTTATGCTTTAGCGATAAAGTAGAAAATCGATTAAAGAAATTTGACAGATTGTAGTAGCTTGATGTGCTGGCGTCTGTACATCGTCTACTACCTCAATTACCTTTATATTTTACTGCAAATCTATCTTCTATGTAAAAAAAAAAATAATGACTGCGATTTGTTACTGGAAACACAAACGAACAAAGCAAGTTTACGGTTCAAAGATACAGCCCTGTGACAGACGGACGGACGGACGAATAGCGGAGCCTTATTAATAGGGTCCCGTTCAGACCCTTTAGGTACGGAACTCTAAAAAACTTGTAAAAATATCTATTTAGCGAGCTTGGTAGTATGCTAAACATCTTGGTAACCACTGATCTAGACATATCGAACTTTTGATGCTTTTATTAGTCCTTAAAACTACTGATAACGTAAGAGCATTTTGATAAGCGCTAAATTGATTCGGAGCAAGCTAAATACACATACCTTCCCAATAATTTTACATAGAGATCATATCCTATTTTTCTCTCAATTCCAAAAAACGATTTTAGGCTCATCGGGCAAATAAATCTTATCTTATCTTGTCTCGATAAGCTAAAGAGAGCCTCCCACATACAAAACAACAAAACACATCTCTCTTCTTTGATTAGAACTAAAACAGAACGCGTCCCGAACTGATGTATGTAGGCACATGACAAGCGCTTCGCATCGCTAACGAAGCGTGTTTAAATTAATACGTAATATGAACGAGCCACTCCCCGTAACGTGCTCTTGCGCATCCTTTACTCACCACATGATATAAGTACGTACCTAGATATAAAACATATGGGGTTATGTGCACCTGTGAGTCTGTTGAGGAAAATGATTGAGCAAAATTCCTTTCGAGAAAATTTCCGGATAACAATATTAGCAATGAAAATGGGTGTCAAAAAAGATTACAGTTCTTTAATCGACATCTTATGCTGATTATTTTTCAAGACTTTTTGGCTATCAGAGGGGCAACTCCCGTATTTTAAAAGCGTTCGCCATTGTAATCTCAGTCGTCATCTGTCAAAAATACAATCAATTTACACACATTTTTGGCAAGTTTTTGAAATTGGTTGTCGCTGAGATGAGATTGAGACTTGCATTTGAACGTTTTTTAAGGACAAGAATCAGAAATCATTTATTTGCAAAGAACGTAGGTAACAAAACATAGTTTTGATGGCGTAAAAAAGAAAAACAATTGGGTCCAGTACATTCTACCGTATGGCATGCACTAAAATAATCATAAGTATTGCAAATCTATATTAATTAATAATTGTCAGAAAAACAGTTTTTATATTATATTTTTAAAAGTCAAATTTACAGGAAAAATAATAGTCATGCATGTATACAAAATAAGAATATAGTAAATTCAATAAATTTAATGGTCTTTAAATTTTATATAAAAGTTCAGAAAAATACTAAGTTAAAGAAAAGCTTTGGAAAATGGTATTACAAATGCCCTGTGCATATCGTAAACGTTGCTTAAAAAAAAAAAACAAATAAAATAAGAACTTACAAAAAATAATTCCCCAACCCGAAGGTTACCGAAGTGTTAGATGTATTACGAAACTTACCTTGAATATTATTTATATTCACTTATACCATGATAGGTAACTATCGCGATATGCTAACCGTTTAGAATCTCTCCTTCAAGCTTCATTTACGTGTTAAGGCAAGGCCGAATTTCACACACGAACATACACGCAAATATCATTAAAAAAAACTGCAAAAAAAGAACTAAAAATATGCAATTACGTAACAAAACGAAGTTCTCACGATGAAACAGTTAGGTGGCTACTGTCGGCATAAAAAACAATAGCGTTTCGGTTTTGATAGGAAAATTAGTCTGAATTAGCGGTCCGAGGACCGGCTACCGACTGATGGTTATTGGTCCTAATGGTGCCTGCAGGGAATCGAACCCCAGTCGGGCGGTCACGCCCGTACTGCACGCTAAGGTTCGCGGTTCACATGGTTTAACGGCGATGGAATTTGAGAACTTTCTGGATTTATTTGTTTGAGGCTTTAAATTTTTGTATACTTATTAATGAAGATTTTTTTTTTATTGTGCATCATCGTAAACGATGCACAATATAAAATAATCTTCATATATCAGTAGGCTTTGCGATTGCTTTTCAAAACTTTTTAAAACATATTATTATATACCTACTTAATTGATAAAAATAAACAAAAAATTCTGAAAAAAAATATCGCTAAATATTTTTTCATTTCTCATACTCGGTTCACAATAAATTAGCTTCTATTATTGTTACGTTGAAATTAAAATAAAGTCTATGCTTATTAACCAACTTCAAAAAAGGAGGAGGATATGCATTCGGCGTTTCTTTTTTAATTTTAGCATTCACCAAACATGCAGCTACTGAATATTTCATAAAACATTTAGAATAATCAACGAAGGAATTTCAAGTTGCGTAGCTACGAAATGACCCTCAATAAATAAGCTTTAACCTTTCGTACAATGAATTCCTATCATACATACGTACTTCACTGTCATGTAAGCCGACGTTGCTCACATTTCGCTGAGATTCCCCCGGGACTGCCGAGTTACCGGACTCGGCCTAAGTTGGGTTTTGAGTACAACCCTATTCTGATCGGCGTTTGTTTACCGATGTAGTGGTATTTTAATTTGTCTTCTAGTAACGTGGGATGTTTGGATTAATCTACTAGTAGCTTGGATTTACATATAGAAATAAGTAACAGCTGGATTCTTAGAAAAATGTTAAGTCTCAGTCTGTTCCAACCTCATCAACGGTTCAAAAGATGAATTGTAAGGACCGAAATAGATAAAAACTTTTTGTGCAGCTACAATTCATCTTAGAGTACCTAGTGTTGTTTGCAAAGTGGGAATGTAAGGTTTAACATCTGGCAATATCATTATAATGGGGTATGATAGACGATTGTCATGACAACACTTGAGTGGAACTAGGAGACACAGACGAAGAATGACGGCAAGAGGAAGAAATGAAATTAAAACGTAAGATGACAATAATTAATAAAAATAGAAGGTTTTAAACGAATCCTTTCACTGAAAACCCTGATCCCAGAAAAAAATTAGAGGCAAGTTAGTAAAACTTGTACAGGAGTGCATTGAGGTCAAGAATACAATGGGTTTAAACACACAATCCCAGTCCGACAATTATAATGTCCTTAAAAACAAATATTGTTTGTCATCATATTTATGTAGTCATCATCTGCCAAGTCTTTTCTCAACTATGTTGGGGTCAGCTTCCAGTCAAACCGGATGCAGCTGAACACCAGTATTTTACATGAAGCGTTTGCTTTTCTGACCTTCACAACCCAGTTACTGGGTACCTAATACGATACCCTTCGGTAAGACTGGTTGTCAGACTTTCGGGCTTGTGACTACCCGTAACGACTGCCAAAGATCCGCGATTGACAGCTGGGACCAACGGCTTAACGTGCTTTCCGAAGCACGGAAATCATCTAGGCATCACGCGAAATTTTGTGAAGATGGAATAGATGGATGTATGGATGTTTGTTACTCTGTCACGCAAAAACTACTGAACGGATTTTGATGAAACTTCACAGTACTACAGCTTATACGTCAGAACAGCACATAGGCTATTATAATTTATAAATATATGTGTGAATTGGCCAAAATACGCGAGCAAAGCTGCAGACAAAATCTTGTGTTCACATAAGCAAAGTCATTTTAATCAACCATCTTTGACACACAATCTTAGCCGAAAAGGTTTATCGTCTACTCGCCAATCGTTTGCATCGAATGATAGTTATTGAAGTATTCGATCCGATTAAGACGTTAATCTTAAGAGTAAAAGCTCTGGTTGCTCATAAAATATAATATCACTACAGAGACATTTAATTGCATGTTCAACATTTTAATAATCCAATTATTCATTCCTGTGAGGGGCCCGTGGCTAAATAATAACAGCCGCACAGGTCAATCGATCAGGTTAAGCTTCGCTTGCCGCGGTTTGTCTGTGGATGGGTGACAATCTTTACATACCGAGACCCCTCCGTGCCTCGGAAAGCACGTTAAGCCGTTGGTCCCGACTGTCATTCGTGGATCTTTGACAGTCGTTTCGGGTAGTCAGAAGCCCGATAGTCTGACAACCAGTCTTACCAAGGGGTATCGTATTACCCAGTAACTGGGTTGTGGAGGTCAGATATGCAGTCGCTCCATGCAAAATACTGGTATTCAGCTGCATTCGGTTAGACTGGAAGCCGACCTCAACATTGTTGAGAAATGGCTAGGCGGATGATGAATTATTCATTCCTGTCTGAACACTTTAAACCATATATTTCTATATATGTATAAATTAAACTCGCTTTTCGTGTCTGTCTGTGTGCCCGCGTTGGTCTTCTAAGCTACGCAATGGGTTTTGATGCGATTTTGAGCATCATTTAGAGAATTTACTCCGAAAGATTTTTGTGTTTAATACATTAATGTTAAAATTACATAATAATATTATTACTTACAAAAAATCAATTCTATAAAAGATTTGATTTTTTGTATGTTTGTTTATTACGCTTTCACGCTAAAACGGCTGAACGGGTTTGGATGAAATTTGGCACATGGGTAGATATACTACTTTTCACCTTCGATCGCAGACGAAGTCGTGGGCAACAGCTAGTTATAAATAAATCTAGATGTTTCGTCAAGTCGTAAAAACCGCACCAAGCAGGGGCGTGTTGCTAGTAAAGTAATAAATACTTAAAACTCTATTAACAACTTTGATACTTGTTTATGTTCCACATATAAATTATATTTAAAAAAACACTAAAACGTCGGAGAGATTTCAAGAATATTAAAATCTCATCATCTGCCTAGCCTTTTCCCAACTATGTTGGGTTCGGCTCGCAATCTAACCGGATGTAGCTGAATACCAGTATTTTAGAGAGAATATTAAAATCTATCTTCACAAATTATACCTAGTAGTTTTTTTTTTATTAAACTCCCAAGTTTAAGTGCTGTCAATATTTTTTTATATCGATTAAGAAAACGATTTAGATAAAATGGAATAGCTTAATTTGTCAAAGCTTTAACATTTAAACACCGATAGATTTACGATAACGGTATCGAGTTGGACGTAAGTGAGATTGATTTTAATTAATCAATTTCTGGGGCATTTTGATATGATTTATTACTTATTGCTGCATTTAGTTTAATGATATTTGAACAGCTGCATTTATAATTATTTATGGCTGAAAATAGCTACAGTGTCTATGGATTAATGACTATTTTTTGTTTAATTTTTTGTTTTAACTTGAGCCATTACTGTCGATTTTTATTTCGTTAATCGACTCAAATGACGCAATATCGATAAGTAATAATCGATAAAGAATAGGGGTCCGGGCCACTCGATAAACGTTCGATTGTCCACGGGTCGTGAGAAACGCATTTTGCATATGATTTCGCTGAGCCCGCTTCTCAATGATGCTTGACTCCTCCATAGTTTAGACTTTGTTTGGTTTTATTGGCAACCGAGAGATAGCTAGTTTTATGCCAATGATGGGCTATAAAAATAAACTAAAAAAAATCCCAGGATAAAAAACCCAGAATGATTTCCTTGTGTATTTTTCGATAGTTCAGAATAACTTTTTTCTTTCCATATGTCGATAGTTTTATTGTTCCTGAAAAAAAGTGCGATAACAATAAAATGCGCATAATTAAATCGTTTAATATATTTCCCCATATCTGTAGCAGGCTCTAAAAATACATAAGGCAATATTTTTCAAATCGTTTCAAAAGCAATCTCAAGACCATAAAAAAGTTGAGAGGTGTCATAGGAAGTAAATAAAAAAGTTTTGTTAAAAAAAAATATAGCAAAAGTGTCGTGACGGTCAAAATGTTACACTTTGTTCGGTCTAGCTCTCAAATATAAACGCAACAAAACACATACACATACATACAAATTACTAACTACTGCCCATGACTTCGTCTGCGATCCAGGATGAAAACTAGTCTATGTCCTTACCCAGGCCAAATTTCATCCAAATCCGTTCAGCCGTTTTAATCATTTTCGCATTTATAATATTAGTAAGAATTTATCGATAGATTTACCGGAAAAATTCGCCTCACTATTCCCACCTTACAATGCACCGCACTATATGACTCAAGTAGCAGTGCGTAACACCAATCCAGACAATTACAATTCCCAGTCTTATAGGCCTAAATGCTGAAATTACCGGCGTGCGTCCCGCGAATTATCGACCACGCACTCCTGTGGTATTTTCTCAACAATTTTTGCATACCTCCCTGGGAACTATCGATATATGAGATCGTTTCTTGTGCCTAATTAACTTGCAGTGCTTGCAGATCTGTTATTTGCGTTTTTTTATGCCTATATGATACAGGAGTTCTCTTGTAATTTTAGGTTTGAAATTGCGCGGATTCTTTTGATGTTTTGTTTGCATTGAAGGGTTATGAGTATTGATTTTGTTATGATTGCTAGAATCCTAGTTAGACTGATAATAGTTCTTAACAATCTCCAGACATATGGAGCTATAATAAAAATGGCTTGGCTAAAACAATGAAATAGCGCGCTTATAACTAAACATTCAGTTTGGGAGTTTGGGAGTTGAAGTTTAGTAAGAAACCGATGGATGTTGTCGACTGAAATTTAATTTGATAAATGAGCTGTTTGTTTCCTATTAATAAAATTAAATTTTATTCGAGAGCCTCCATCGGTTTCTTACTATACTTCAACTATATCCGACGATCCTGAATACTTATCTCTTTTGTTGACTGTACGTTGCTGCATGCGCTTTTTTTTCCTCAATCCTTAAACACTAATATTTTACCAACACATTTCAACACTACCATTTAATATCAGTTAAAAAAACCTCTATTGTCTCAAGTGATTCATCACAATAGTTCAGTGAACATAATTGAACCCGTGACCTCACGATCAACAGTTACTGCACTTATTGACTGCCGATCGCAGCACCCTTGGGCTATTGTAGTTTCATCTTGACCTCTGCTTCCTTCATCAAGATTATCATTATGTATTAACATGCACGTCGTAATTACTTTTAATTATTGCTTGTCTTACATAGTAATAAAAGGCATCAATATGCTGTCCAAAGATTTTGACAGAAACATTACATTTATAAGCATCAACTGCAATTTTTCGAGTGATCCTAGAATAAATAATTTTGATTACTTCATTTCAATGTTACATTTTAATGTTTTTAATACTTTCCGCTATATCCTTTTGCACAGAGTTTCATGTAACTAAATAGCTTTCTTAAAAGGCAGAAAAGCTTTTTAGGAAAGCGTTCGGTGGAAGCACGCGCTAAGCTAAGAAATATGATTGAACTAGCTGCGCCCCGCGGTTTCACCCGCATAAGTGTCGATCCCGTGGGAATATCGGGATAAAAAGTAGCTTATATGTTAATCCAGGGTGTCAGCTACCTCCATACAAAATTTTATCAAAATTGGTCCTGCCGTTTTAGCTTGGAGAAGTAACAAACATATAAACACACATACACTCACACACTTTCGCTTTTATAATATTAGTGTGATTCACTTGGAGAAACATTATTTTATTCACAAATTGTAAAGGATGACGAGGACTGAAATCGGTCCGTTGCCAAATAAACTATAATAGGTCCACACGACAACATATTAAGTTAACATTCCCAGTTTTAGTTGACCTCGCATTGTATAAGCTTTTCGTACAAGGAGAAGTCAGCTTATACTGGAAAAGTATAGCTTGATATGTCGCCGTACGTACAGACGTCAGCACATCAAGCTACTACAATCTGTCAACTTTCTTTACTAGATTTTCAACTTTATCACTAAAGTATAAGGTTCAAAGTTGATTAGGAAAATTTGACAGTTTTGGGTAGCTTGATGTGCTGGCGTCTGTACCAGCCACATCCAAGATCCCTTAATGAGCTGATTCCAATTCCAAAATCACTCTTTAGTATTTTTTTGGAAGTTCTATCGTATAGTTTCGTATAATTAAAGTCGGATCAATCATAATAACTACTTCAAAACATATCTACCAGACGGACAACATCTGTCACCTACACATAATCTATTAACAATCCAGCACTTTACAGTAAATAGTATACAACAAAAAAACGACATGTTGATACCTTATTGCAAAGGTTTATTTTCTACCGATATTGATATAATAAAAGCAGTTTATTATGATTTGTTTTCATGTTCAAAGAAGTATTAAAACATCGTTTATCTCAAGTTATAGTACGCTGTCGGAAGCTAAATATAATGGTCTGATGAAGGACTGTCGATGTTTATATCATTGCGTGCTAATGCAGTATTAAAGTGTTATAACTAAGGTTATTTTTAATGGGAGATCAGATTGGAATGCTCTTGTCGATCAATCATTATTTGAAAAATTTTAATAGCATTTTTTGTGTTTTATATCGTTATTAGTGGTAACAAGTCAAGGGGCATGGCCGTATATAAGCGTATTTTCTAGGAAGTTGAATTTGGAGTAATATAAAAAATACATATTCTACTTTTACGGCAGACCCCGTAGAAGATAGCACGACGATCTGGAGAAAACAAACGACCAGTGGTCAACTTTAGCCCTTGATCGAAAGAGCTAGATGTCATGGGGAGAGGCTTTTTCCCAATAGTGGGATGATGCAGGCTAACAGTAACAGTATTCTACTTCTCTTCAACAATATCCATGTCCAGAAACAAGCACCAACACCATTAGTTTAGAAAGCTTGGGTCGTGCTGGTCAATTTGTTGGAAACTTTGGGTAGAAGTTACCAATTCAAAAGAAGTCTTGGTTTCTAGGCCGGTTTGAAATTGATGATAAAGTCTTGGAACTCTATGATAGTTACTCTTCATTTGTTTTTTTTAATGCACTTAAGTTTTAATGCTAATACAAAATACAAATCCATAAGGGCGGGTTGTTTCACGTCCACTTGACGCACGCGTGTACTTCAAAAATGGCGCTAACTATCATCAAACCAAATAAAGCGTTGTTTTAAATTACAATTACAAAATGATGGCCTTAACTTACGTCAAATAATAACGATTACGTACTCGTTATTATTTGACGTACGTATGTTACGTTAACCGACCGTTTGTAACAACCGGCCCTAAGACAAACAGGTTGACAGAATGGTACGAGACTTGAATACTGTGTCAAGAGGTTGTCAATTTTTAAAGTACTCAAAGAGGTCTAAACAAACCCTGGCCAGCACTAAGGCCAGGGCCACAAACGAAACGTTTCTTCCACATAGCAATAATATAATAAATATTATGTGCCAGCAATTTGCGATTCGTCTCGAGACGACCTTGCCGATAAATTTGTACGAAATGATCACTTTTGTTCACAAAAATTACATCGATTCATTCAAATAATCGAGTAATCATAGCTTTTGTGTTGTAATTATCTTTGTGATCGAAATAATACAAAACATATTATTGTAGTGTGCCATACTGTACACGATCCATACATATTTTTAACCAGCAGTAGCATTTGCTCGAGGCTACAGTTGTTTTTTGTGCCTCTAAAAAAAACTGTGTAATAATATTCACAGTACCTGCATAATTGGGTCTAATTCAAATAACAACACTATATCATGTCTGGTTTATTATGTTATTTTAAATTCTGCAAAACCAACAAACACTCTCTTATAACCTATACAAGAGTGTTTATCTTTCTATCAAAGTATTCATACACTTCTAGCGGCATCAAATCTATACCAATATGATAAAGAAGTAAGATTTTTAAGTTTATATTTATGGACTAAGCTTCGGAACTAGGTACTGAATCGGTTCCGAAACTGATGGGAAATCACATCATCTCTGAGTATCATAGGCTATGTTTTATGGTATTGTAACTATAGTCAACTATACTATAGTTGACTTACACGCAGACGACGTCGCGGGCAGAAACTAGTATTTTATAATTCTGACAGACAGACAAACAAACCCTTCGTATTTAACGCCGCAACGTGGATCCACGCGAGACACAATGACTTTTTAATTGTTTCTGTAATTACGGCAGCCAACCGTCAGCACCAAGATCCCATAAAATCAAACGTACAATATTTTATCTAGATTCCTGTCAGTTGGGTACATTTATTATTATAACATATTAATAATGATTATAAGCAAGTGTTTTGATGATCAAATAGGTAGTATTCAATCAGATAACAGGTAACCTCCAAACTTTATTGGGCTTCAAACACGAGCAAATAAATACTTCTCAGTATACATCAACAAAAATGTTTAGTAAATTAAAAAAATTGTTCCTCGATCAACGCGTAGATAATTTCATTGCATATTTTGATTATTGGTGTGAGAATTTTGATTTATTTTATTATAAAATTATGATCTATGTTCGACTCGGAAGCTTATGAATATTATAGTTATATTTTTGTTTCCGTGCGGAATCAGGATGCGAAATAATAACAGAGTAACGGTTTTCCGTAAAACTTTTCTAGCTAGGTGTGTGTTTAAATATAAAGTAGGTATTGAAACGATGGATTCAGGAAGTAAAAAAATCCTCCAGACCGTATTTTGGCTACGGTGGCCAATCTCAACGGAGACTAGCCTTCGGCGCGAGAGATAATTTAACGTGCTTTCCGAGGCACGGGGGCATCACACCGCCAACTTCCAAACTCCGGGCTGTTACTAAGAAATTCCTAATGGAAAAACTCAATAACATTTTGCCTAACCCGGTATTCAGGAAGTAGTAAGATAATAAACCAACTCTATATGGCCAATCAATATATCATAAGGTGGTGAGGTTTGTACTTTTGTAATATTTACATCACCGTACTTACGATGCGGGAGTGGCATACTTACCTACATAGTTCGAAACTTAAAGTTTGAAGCATAAATTCTGCGCTTGCGACGAAAATCTTAATTCAAAAGCTCCTCAAAATCTAAATACAAACGATTCAATTACCCCTCACAATTAAAAAAGCAACCTTATCTCTGTTTAAAATCTAAGCCAATCCCGTATAACCTACAAAGATTGAAGCTAAGGTAATCGTGATAAGCGTCCGTGCATCAACGTATGATTACTCGGTGCGCGGGCGCAAGGGAGCGGCAACACCGACACTTAGCGGCCTATTATCGACGTATCGCAATTGTTTGTTCGTTTGTGTGTACAATTGCACTATAATTAGAAATAATTACTGGGAGTAGGTAGTACATTGCGGTGGTAGGTACTTGTTCTAGGTATGGCTGGTGCGGGAACGTTTACGCTTTTATTTTTTATGTTGTGTGTTAAGTTGGTCAGTTTATAAAAAAAAAAACATTATAGCCTTGATAGGTTTTATCGAAAAATAACACACTGTATGAGAGACGGTAGTTGTTTACACGTTCAAGACAAATTCGCATATCCGAGAAGATGTCTTAACAACACCTTATAAATTATATTTTTGTGCTTTCTTGGAGGCCTACCACTAGCTCTTAACGCGATCCATTTTAGGACCTAAACTGAACTGTTCTTCTAATTCGTACCATGACGTCAGTTTAACGATTCAGTTTAGGCCGTGCCATCTGCTGACAGCGATTGTCCCCAAACTGAGTCGCAAGTTTTGGTTTCATTCATACTTGTTTGGTACCATGACGTCCACAGAGCAGCTCAAGCGATGCAGTTTAGGAACCTAAACTGAAATGTCTTGTTTTTGAATCGTTTTTAATTAGAACATGGTAGGCCACCTGAAGCTTTTTGAGATGCTTTGCTCAGGCGCTGCGTAAAAGATGTTTGTTTACCTTAATGCACAAAAAACTTATTAAAATTAAACAAAACTATCATTAATGCTTTAGCTGAAAATTTGAAATGTATCATGCTTAGATATCTATACCCATCACGTCCACGGAGTTTCGCTAGTTAACTTAATTTGACCCTGTATATTGATTCATCTGTCCTGACAGATTAATCAATATATAGGGTCAAATTTGTCCGTTTTTTCAATTTTAATGTACTTACTTTGAAAAATTATTGTGTTTAAAAAATTCGCAATGAATGTGTGCAATTTATAATAATAATAATATAATAATAATATTCCACAACTATCACACAACGCCATCTAGTCCCAAGCTAAGCAGAGCTTGTGTTATGGGTACTAGACAACTGATAAACATACTTATATATTTCTAAATACATACATATTATAGATAAATTACAACCAGACACAGAACAAATGATCGTGCTCATCACACAAACATTTGTCCTGGGTGGGAATCGAACCCACGACCTCCGGCATAGCAGTCAGGGTCACTAACCACTAGACCATCAGGCCTGTCATCATTATGGAAGGAGTGATGGGGTTATGGAGAAATGTCTTGACGCTGCGGGAGCGTGCGTGATCCATTGCCACTCGTTCGATGTCCACCGCGCACAGCATGGATGGAAAGCAGCAGATGAAGTGATTTTTTACTCCGTTGGTGAAATTGCTGTATGGCGTTCCAGTGTGAGGATAAAATAATTAAATAAAATCTGTGTAGTTTTTCTTTTTTAATTACTAAATGGGCCCGCTCTTGACCTCGATCACGCCTGATGGAAAGCGATAGATGAGGTCTATGATGGAACATTCAAATTTAATTCAATAATCTAAAAATATTCATCATTATCTGCCTAGCCTTTTCCCAACTATGTTGGGGTCGGCTTCCAGTCTAACCTGATTCATTACCAGTATTTTACATGGAGCGATTGCCTATCTCACCAAAATATTTTACACAAATTATTCATAAAACTTTAAAATGACGTCACATATCCGGACATATTCAACAAGTAATTAAACCACAATATAAACAACATTAACACTTAACGCTATCACTACTTAACACTATATATATATAACAACAAGAAGTATATAAATAGTTCGAACGTTAATCCAATTAGTGCCCGCCGTGCTATGTCACATTACCATATCATTTGAATTTTAAAACAGGCAGAAAATTGCATGGAACCTGTTATGTGTACAGGTGGATAGGATCGCTAATAGATATAGGTGTTGCCTAAATATAATTAGTTGTTTTGTTGAGTTGAATTACTGTTTAGTTTAATTTATGTCAGTCTTGCTTAGACTGTGTTCACACTAGCCGCTGGACGATTTTGTCTTGTGTCAAGTTTTTCAGTACATTTTTGCAGCTTTGCGCATGCGACAGTTTTGTTTCGAGTGAAATTGTTCATTCTGTAAATAGGATATCGGAATCACTTTTACATGACATATTATTAAAAAAATAATAAGATAGATGAATTCGACATTTCTTATTTGACTATCCCTGAGAAAAAATGGGGAAACAAACTCAATAGAAGAGTCAAATTCTTTTAAAGTTCATACATAATCTTGTATCGTATTACCCATTAACTGGGTTGTGGAGGCCAGATAGGCAGTCGTTCTATGTAAAATAGTAGTATTCAGCTGCATCCGTGACTAGTGTTAGACTGGAAGCCGACCCCAAGATAGTTGGAAAAAGGCTAGGCAGATGTCATTGAAATTTAAATTTTATTGTTATACTATTAAGTTATATTTTTATTTGTCGCAAAAAAATCCCTTGCCGTGTCGTGCCGCCAATGGGCGCAAGCCCTTAGTGTATCATTTTTCTTACCAGCCTATAATTATTTTCACACTGGACAAAATACATAATTTATATAGAGAAGCAACCATAGCTTTAGAACGTAGAATTTATTTTATCATTGTACTCATTTAATAAGTAATATACGTATGCTATATTGCTAATGCTCAGGTGATGATTCACAATACAATACTGCCCCGGGCAATTTATTTCAAGAACTATATATTTATTGCCTACCATATCTGTTAAATCTTTCATATAAATTTATTTCAATTCTACAATTTATTCGTTTGAAATTAATAGATTCAGTTCAGGATTTGACTAAATGATTTTAAGTTGACTTCAGGAAGTTAAAACAATCTCTGATATTACGTGCAAACTCTAAGCCATTTTTTTTTTCTCTGAAAACCATTTCAGCATATTATTAATTGCTGGAAAAAACTGCTAAAATATTATGAAAAAAAAAAGATATACATATAATTAAGACACTTCAGGAAGGCTTCAAATTAATTCGGTCATCCGGTTTCTTATTTTTTTTCTCTAGTAACTTTTCAGATCTACAATCTCCCTTCTTAATCACAGAATCCTCAGTTATCAATCACTCGATCAAAAAACCCATTTCATCAACCACATACAATTTCACTACAACTAAAAAGGCCTAACATCAAAGCCGGTTTTGACAAGCAACGCCAGACGGCAAGCCATACTTGTAGGTCAAGGTTCTTAGCAATCTGGGTCCTATTCATACCATACGCCCCGAGATTTATGGCAACATTTGTTCACTATCATTACGTACCAACCTCACAATTGAATATTATTTTAATAAATGTTGTTACTTGTTTCTTATGACTGTATTGAAACCTTGAATTGATAATGGGAATCGCTGACATGTAAGGTAAATATATAAGGGGCCCGTGGCTAAATAATAACAGCCGCACAGGTCGATTGATCAGGTTAAGCTACGCTTACCGCGGTTGGTCTGTTGATGGGTGACAATCTTTACATACCGAGACCCCTTCGTGCCTCGCAAAGCACGTTAAGCCGTTGGTCCCGGCTGCCATTCGTCGATCTTTGACAGTCGTTACGGGTCGTCAGAAACCCGAAAACTAACTGGGTTGTGGAGGTCAGATCGGCAGTCGCTCCATATAAAATACTGGTATTCAACTGCGTCCGGTTAGACTGGAAGTCGACCCCAACATAGTTGGAAAAAGGCTAGGCAGATGATGAATCGCTGATATTATATGTAATTTTGTTTGAGTGTGTCTGTAGGAAAGTGTGAAAGGAAGCAATCTTATTTTAACTTACCTGGTCATACATAATAAATAAATTACTATATACAAAGTGTTAAAAAATTGACGCGACAAACTTTAAGAGGTGCTTTAGACCTTTGAACTGAACAACTTTTACTATGGGACTAACTCTGAAATCACGAAAAAAAAGTCAGCTGTTTCATACATTTTGGTCAAGTAGGTTTTGTATAAATGCAACTTTTGTATTAACAGCTGATTTTACTCTACTGATTATACTCTTCTTCTTCTTAGCGTGTCGATGGCAATCTAAACGGACTCGGCCCAGAATTCGGATACGTAATTGGCGCCATCACTAGCGTGCATAACTACCAGTAGTGTGCTGACAGCTGATAGGACACGCAGGAAATGATATTAATTGTCCCATCGTTTGTGGAACAGCACCACATTTACACTCCAAGGCGGAGTCGTCTTTGAACCTCCACCTGAACAGGCTGGATTTCCTTGCTTCGGCCAACCTGGGTCCGGAGTCTGTTTAATGCCTTCCAGGTTACCCAAGGTAACTCATGTCCAGGTGTGACGTGTGAGATCAAGGTGGGGAATAAGAGTTTATAAAACTTTTTAAAAGATAACCAGACGGCCTTGCGGCTGTCTTGTTATCTTTTAAGAAGTTTTTCCAAAGTCAAATAATTTATTTCAAATAGGCACATAAAAGGCACTTTAGAACGTCAAAAATTACAATACAATAAAATTGATTCTAGTCGACCCTTCCAAAAGGTAGTGTTCTTATGAAGAAGAATGGGCAAGAAACTCCACCGTTACTCTTTTAAAATGTTTTACAAGGTTGTATACATTCATTATATAATTATATGTGAAGACGATGCACCTAGAATAAAATGAGCCTACCTAAAAAAGGTAAAACTAATTAAAAATAAAGCAATGACAGGTAAATCAATTATGTGATAGATACGAGTTATTCCGGTCTTATCCCCTGAACACCCCCTCCACCCCCCCCCCACCCCACCCCCTCCTATAAACTTTCTCATTCACATGCTGCTCACATATTTACAAATATTGTAAAAGTAGATGAAAAGGCATATTCGAGTTATTTTTGTGCACCTGTGGAATGTGTATAGGAGACCTTGACTGTGGGTAAACTAACTTATTGTAGTCTAACAAAGCTCTGCATGCGCACTAAACATATTATTACAGTTTGAGTTATACATACAAGCTAAATATACAGTTTGAGTTTTTTTTTTTTTTTTTTTTTTTATTAATAACCAACTTATATTGACAGTTTGCACCACACATACAAGTTATTAGTCAATATTAGTAATTACACATGTCATACAATCATAATCATAGGTTAAAACACATAATAAAAGATGAAATGAAATAAAGTGAAACAAAATATACCTACAGGCTAAATATATTATAGTTTGAGTTATACCTACAAGCTTCTGTATTACTCTTTATTTATTAACTTACAGGGAGATGTCAATATTTCTAAAGAAGTATTAACAACACGTAACATGATGATGCATTTGTAATATCTAAGATTTATCATAAAACGCTGACTCATAGTTTGCATACGCGTCGATGATATTGTAATATTTGTTTTGTAAAACATTAAATAACTCAATTACTTGGTACGGTCAATCAACACTGCAATAAAAACCAACATTTCGCGTGCACCCATTAACTCAAAAATAGGGTCACCATTAACTAGTTCACTTTATAACTTGACCTCCCAGAGTAGCCCAAAACTTATACAACACACATTTACAACATTCTTAATTACATTAATTGTCAATTTACTATTCCAGCAACAATTATCGCCTTGGGTAAGGTCGGAAATAATAATAATAATGATTTTTTATTCATATCGATTGATACAATCGATTACGACATGCGTTTAATCGATACAATGGGCGATTCGAATCGTTGAAAGACGTTTGACGTGGAGTGTATACGATGAACATTAATACCTTTTTGTTTCGAGTTAAAAGTTTATCAATCAAGTATCGAAATGCATTGTTTTGAGTATCGATTCATGAGAGTTGTTCTGTTGTTCTGTAATCTGAATTGGTAGCTATTGAATAAGGGAGTTATATAAGCTAATTAATATTGATTTGGGTTGTGCCATTTTTTAAATTTGATTAAAGACTGACTAAGTTAGTTGAATAATAAATTTCATGACGATAACTTTTTGACCCAAACTGGCAGATTCAACTTTCTCGAATCAACTGTTCACTGTTTCTGTTTATAAGATTCCGAACAAACGAAAATGGAAACCTTTATAAATCTCAGTCTTGACCGTCTGTCACAAAGGTTTATCACGAGATCTGCGCAATGTAGAAGTTTGAATTTTGACATAATTGTAGGTCTTTCAATGACGCGCGCACAGACTGCTAGTCAAAGATAAAAAAAAATATAGTGTGCGCCTGACTCGCTCTTCGCCAGTGTTTTTCTTAGTTCTAGACGAATTTTACATTTCTCAAGAACCCCTTAATAGTAATCTCATAATAATAATGATCATTGAACAGGGATAATCGTCGGTTGGTGCCTCATTTCATTGAAAATGTCTAACGGGCCTGTGCGAGTTGGCTTCGGCCCCTCGTACGCCTTCTAAAGGACCGGGACCCCATGGGCCCGAGATATGTTAAAATGATAATCTTAAAGGATAGTGTACTTAGTTAAAACTCGAATTATTTGAATCCACACACAATTCTCAAATAATTATAGCCGCAAGTTAGGGACCAACCAGGACTTTTTGGAATGTGGAACGAAACTTCGGGACGAACGAAGAATAAATCAAATTAACATTTACAAACAATACAACACTCAAAACAAAACGTCTAGTCAATCACTTACATCCATACATGACCTTAAATTCAAGTACCGAACTCACTTTCAATTGTTTTAATAATAAATAAAAAAAGAATATTATTTAGTTACGGAGCAAAAGGTCACAGCAACCAGTAGTGGTGATGATTTCATCAGTGTTGTACCTTCACACCGGACTTGAGTGCCGAGACGGAACTAAGGAGACTAGGATGTACGGTAACGGATGTTTTGGACACAAGATTCAGGTTTAGTAAGCTAAGCGCGTGGATATTTCTGTGGTGTCTGGGAGAAACCTGTTAAGTGCAAAAACGTAATTTTTCAGTATAAGACTTTTAAGGTTCAAGTTTAATTTATAAATCAGTTAGGTAAAGTAGAAAAAGCCAACCACCGCTACGATTCTCCCACTCCTATGATAGTTACACTTAATAGACCAAAATAAAATATGATTTTTTTTAATAACAACATAGTACCAAATTAAAAAATGACGAAAATGGAGTTATATGGAGTTATCAGGTTTCTCCCAGACACCACAGATTTATTTATTTGGGACAAACAAACAGTAACACATTATATCTGCGCAAACAATATAAACAAAGATATTATATAAATGTGAAACTCACACCGTTATCCTCAGCATATAGGGCTCACTGCAGTTCGAACAGATGGTACAGTCACGAGCATAAGTATGTATACACTTGGCTTTATTCAAAGGCGATTTTCTCCTTTATTTTTTAATGAAATTTTATGTTATTACGAACATAGTATTTTCGAACCCATAGGTTTATGTAAAGTGTCGTATTTCAACGTTGCATTCGATATTTCACGAAAAAATCGCAATTGAATGTTGCCATGTGTTGACATGTTAGTGCTCGTGACTGTACAAGTACTTTTCATATAATTTTGTTTACATTAGTTTAGTAGTCGAAACACTATTATTACTTGAGACTCCAAGTCATCTAACATAATATAATATTTTTATCTTTGCTATCGACTCGAAAAAAAGAACACTTGAGACTAAATCATATAATTACCCGTATATTTTTTTTTGCGAAATGTGGAGATACACCTCTTATGAATATAGACGCGATGATGTCTTTATAAAAAAAATATTAAGTAATCTAGTAATTATACAGATATTGCACGACTCATAATGCAAAGTATTAGAGAGTGCTTTACGATAAAAAAAAAAATTGTTTGCCTCCTTTCTGCAACTGTTCAAAGTCAAAGTCAAAGTCAAATCATTTATTTCAATTAGGCACAGTAAAGGCACTTTTGAACGTCAAAAATTATAGTAAAAACAATTGATTCTAGTCGCCCATTCCAAAAGGTAGTTTTCGTATGGAGAAGAATGGGCAAGAAACTCCACCGTTACTCTTTTAAAATGTTTTACAAGTTCTGTATAGGTACATTAATTATATAATTATATGTGAAGACGATGCATCTAGAATAAAAATTAGTCTGCCAACAAAAGGTAAAAATAAAGCAATGACAGGTAAATCAATTATGTGATAGATACATGGTGCTCACATATTTACAACTATTGTTAAAGTAGATTATTTTTATATAATTTTAACAAGTGTGTGAGTTACTGTAGCCACAAAAAGTAAAACTAATGTCATAAAAAAATATATAAATTAAATTAGCGACCAGTTTGATTTTGTCTTTCTATTGTTATACTCCCGCTAGTACACAGAACCTACTGAATTTATATACCATTGTATAGATAATTTATTGGAGATTAATTCTGTACTTTTCAAAAATTTAAGCGAAAAAAAACATCAAAATTTTTCTAAACATTTTCCCGTCAATCAAGTGTGAAACCTGAAAACATTGTAGCTTGCGAAAAAATCAATTAATTGAGTAATTTTTTTTAAAGTTGATTCGTTTCACCCATAGGAGGAATCCTCTTGAAAACGGCTCTTTATTTAAAGTAGTTTAATTATAATTAATAAAAAACTAACTAATATAATATCTGTGGTTTTTTATACGATCTAATGAGCATTATAAGTCGTGCACTTTTAGATTTTCCAACTTTTTTAATGCTATAAGAACCGTGGAACTTAAAAATAAACAAGGCAACATCCCTACGACATTCATAAATATAATGTTAGTGAGAAGATATTGAAGGCATAAAATTGCAGATCGAAGTAATTACAGTATTGATTGATTGACGCAGGTTGGCCGTGTTTGCTTTTTTAATTAGAGGATCATAAGTTTACGTCCACTTGTAGCTAATCTATCATTTACTTAAATACATAAATGGATTAGTCATTTGATGCTTCATTTATATGAAATACTGCTAAAATTATAGCCTAGGTATGTCTTGATGAACGGTCTACTAACAAGCATGATTGGAGCGAAATATCATAGATTTTTTTTACAGACGTGTCCTAATAAATGGTTCATTTATTGAATACTAGCTTTTGCCCGCGCCTTCACCTACGTGGGGGTTGGATATTATCCCACGGGAAGTTACTTCTGGGATAAAAAGTTCCTTTTTAAAACTTAAAAAAATCTTGAGAAGACGTTCAATAAAATTGAATGAAATATTTGACAGTGCAAATACTTGAATCAATTGTACACGGACGTGCAACTCTGTGTTTAGACGAGGCAAAACTCTCATGCAATTCTTGAATGGCAATTATTGAACGTGCTTTATGGTATGCGATTATTGCTCTCGAACGTTCCAAAAAGTTGCACCGTCTACATGGGGCTTAAATCTTTCTTTATCCATTTATTGGCCTATCTAAAATCGTTACACCAAATTAATACCAGCAAACATACAAGTCAAGTGCATAATATTAAGCGATAGACACAGCATGCAAAAACAATAATATATTTAAAAAAAATACAGTAGGTAGTAGATAAATGACGCATATTTTTTACACAATTTTAACACTAATTAATAAAACACTACACAATTACCTTCAAATTATTCAAACACACAACACTTAATCAGTAGTACTTAATTTTTAAATAAATCACGCACATTCCGTCGTGATTAGCTGTCAACATTGACAAATAAAAGTTGCGAAGTAAACATGAATGAAATATGAGATTTTATTTTCATTAATCCATCGATCAATGGCTTGAAACAGCGCGCCAGATGATTAAGTCATCAATTTTAATTATATATATTATATTCGAAATAGTATTGACAAGAACGTGTCGTGTATGTGTACATGTACATTATATACAAGATTGAACAAACGGAGATTGATTCAATGTTATACAAGTGTCGCAATTTGATTAGCGAAGTGTGAACGGGCATTATGAGATTACTAGCTGTTGCCCGCGACTTCGTCTGCGATCAAGGATGAAAAGTAGCCTATATCCTTCTCCAGGTCATGGTCTTCCCACTTCCCAAATTTCATCCACATCCGTTCAGCCGTTTTAGCGTGAAAGCGTAACAAACAAACTTACTTTCGCATTTATAATATTATTTAGGATTAGGATTTAGGATGATGGTATTCCGTTCAGCTTTCATTTACTATACAAATAGAATTTTCATGCCAGAATTGAATGCGATTTTATTGTACGGGCTGTTTACAACTATGCTAGTTTTGAACGGCAACTAATTTGTCCGTATTGTACAACAATTGTACGTATTGTTAAGACGGTGCCAGTCAATTGTTGCTTCAATTTTATGGTATGCAACAAGCAATAAAATTGCACCGTGTACATGAGGGCTTTATTCAGAATAATATATTCAGTAGTCACAAAATCTCCATACAAAAGACATCAACGCGCCGAATGATAATTAAAAGAGTAACGGTGGAGTTTCTTGCCCATTCTTCTCCATACGAAAACTACCTTTTGGAATGGGCGACTAGAATCAATTCGTTTTATTATAATTTTTGACGTTCAAAAGTGCCTTTAGTGTGCCTATTTGAAATAATTGCTTTGACTTTGATAAAGGTGCAAATAATTGAAAAGTAAAAATTAATGTTGTCATGTCCAAAATAACCTTGTATAACGACACCTATACTTAATATAAATAAAATATCAACAGGTGGTTGTATTACGTAATATCTTAATAAACAGTTAGTTTTCCCGAAGATACAAGGCAATTTATAAAACACATAATTATATGTTTAGAAAAATACTGAGTGGCATCGAGTTTCACCACTTCACACCTCCATTTTCAACGATTGCAGCGCATTTAACGTATCTATAGATAATTTTAATAATAGATCCCATATATTAACCGACGTCGCCGCCCAACTGTTGCTCTATCTAATTTCTAATCTAACTACAACTTAATTAATAGCCACTTGTTGAAATCGATTTCGAGTTTGATTTATAAATCGAATGACCTATATTTATGCGGCCTATCGATTCCAATATATTATATCGATTAAAAATAACACGTACCCACGTATGTTTTGCTTAATTTTGTTTATTTGATGGAGCATTTATCGGAAATGTTTATTTTTATTGAAAATAGTGAAATGTCAAGGAGATTAAATAATTATTCGTTTACGGATAAAATGATATATTAATACGTGTGAAGATTAATTATGCTCTCAACGCGTTTCGTAGTAATTAATGTTCCTTGACATAGTAAGAGCGGGTTTGAATAGTGATCTAATACTTTTGAAAAAAAAATTAGAATCAATTAGTTAGTGAGGTAATTTATTTATTTCGGTAAATTAAGATGTATTTACTGTTATAGCGTCGTTAAGCGGTTGGTCCCGGCTGTCATTCGTGGATCTTTGATATTTGTTACGAGTAGTCAGAAGACCGAAAGTCTGACAACCAGTCTTGCCAAGGAGTATCGTATTACCCAGTAACTGGGTTGTGGAGGTCAAATAGGCAGTCGCTCCATGTAAAATACTGGTATTCAGCTGCATCCAGTTAGACTGGAAGCCGACCCCAACATAGTTGGGAAAAGGCTAGGCAGATGATGATGATGATGAGCGTCTTAACTCAACTCTTAATAGAATAGATCCCCTCTTCATACTTTTTTGGTTCTTTACTTTTATTATCATCATATCATTATATCGTCGCTACATGTCAAATACTGGTATTCAGGTGCATTCGGTTAGGCTGGAAGCCGACCCCAACATAGCTGGGAAAAGGATTTATTCCGGTCTGATCCCCTGAGCCCCCCTCCACGACCCCCCCCCCCTCCTCGATCCCCTGCTAGTTCGTCTTCTGTTTTAAACTTAGGTTAGGCTGATGACGACGATCATAGATTTCACTTCCCTAAAAAATGGTTGAGCTGGATGGAGCTGATCCACGCGTCATGTTCGTGAACGGGCGCCGTCGGTTGCAACTGGTCATCTCTTAACTGCCAGAGCTTATTTTTAATCTTATATTTTGAATTGTTTTTTTTTTTATATACTGTTCTCACATATAGAAGTAACAAGAAAAATTTACCCAGCATTTTGTAAAAGAGTGTATTAGAGTTTCTTGCCCGTTGTTCTCCCTAGATCTACGTTTTGAAATGGGCAACTAGCTTCAACTGACCGACTCTTCAACAGTACAAAAGTGCCTGTAAATGGTTTAATTGAAATAAATGCTTTGAGTTTGAGTCCTTCTAAGAAGCCATATTTGATATCGAATGCTACAAAGATATATGCTAGTATTCTAGTTTAGTGTTCATGACTAGGCATACATTCGCTAGAACACTTTAACAGTAAAAAATACAAAAAAGAAAAAAAAAGCTCGAGAACACATACACAAGAAGTTGGCAGATTCGTCTAAGAATTAAGTTGTTTTAGGGTTTCTTGTTTATGGCTTATAACTATTTTTCTGTATTTTGTTTTATGTATGTATTTATTCTTATATCTTAGTTATAAATATTTTCTTATATTTTTTTTTCTGTTATTGCACCTACTGTGCATTGTCTCTGCATCACCCTAAGGTAGACTGGTAGAAAATGCCCAAGGCATTAAGTCCGCCTTTGTACAGTTTTTACTTGAGCATAAAGTTTTAATAAATAAATATAATCTAATACAAGAAATCCCAGGCTATTCTAATTACCAACAATTTCTCCCACAGTTTACGTACCCATCAAACTTTCAAAGAGCCGTCAATTTGTACCTAAAGTAACGGCCCCCTCACACGGGCGTGTTGGCATGACAAGCCAATTTGTTTGACGCGTTTGAAACGTTAATTGCGACTTGGACAGCCGGTGTGAAGGTGACCTTAGGATGCGTTTAATGTTACGTAATCTTGACAGCTGGTGTTGGTTTCATGGGTTATTTGATTGATCTAAGTGTTGTCAACATTAGGCGTTTTAACATTAATTGCTCCATACTTAATTCTTAAGTTTTTTATTCTATGGACTGAATGCAATGTCTATAATTTTTTTTTACCATTACATACTTTACAGTACCTACTCGTACTCTTAATTTATATTTATTTTCTCTTTATTTACTTATTTCTTTCTCTGAATACTGGTTTGTTATGGCAACTAAACTTGCTATAGTTTTATTGTTTTTCCTGTATAATATCTACTATGTATATCTAATACTAAAAATAACAAAATTAAATCCTAACTTAACTAAAACTATACAGAAACTAAAATATAGCGTCGAAAAATTCATCCGCATCGCTGTCGACTGGTAATGTTCCCAAGAGACTGGCGGCATTGCCACGTTGTATGGCAATGCTTAGCTTTTGGCCAAGATAAAAGCCAGCCCTTGGGTCACGGGAAGTGTCAACCAGCCGATATTATACAGGAAAAACAATAAAACTATAGCAAGTTTAGTTGCCATAACAAACCAGTATTCAAAGATTGTAAACAATCATTTAGTATTTTTTAATGTTTTTATGGTTTTCTTTCTTTTTTTTCTTCTTTCTTTCTTTTATCTAATTAAACGTCACGTGAAATAAAAAAAAATCTTTTCACTGTAAGAAAACCCTAAACACTTGAAACGGGACACACTATCATTTAGGTAAGGTTTTACTTCTCTTTACTTGTTTGCTTATTTGATGTAAGAATGAGTACAAATTCGTTTTTTACAATAAAAATTATACTAACTCTACAGCGTGGTCTTTGACGCAAACCACCGTCCTGATAGTCTCCTAATACATCATTCCCAGACCAGCATCCTAATTGCGTAACACAATATCAATCTCAATCTGAATCATTTTAAAAGGTATTGCTAATCTATTGCTTCATGGATTCGAAATATTTGTCAGCTCAACAACATAAATGACGCAATGAAAGTCGTTGAACTGTCAAAATGAAAGCCATTACTACTGTTTGTGTGTTACGTAATTACGCCGCTGATTCTCCATGGTACAGACGCCAGCACATCAAGTTACTACAATCTGTCAAATTTCTTTAATAGATTTTCAACTTTATCGCTAAAACATAAGGTTCAAAGTTGATTGGGAAAATTTGACAGTTTCGGGTAGATTGATGTGCTGGCGTCTGTACAGTTAGCCCCACATATCTCACACATACTAATTAACTCATCAGAGTTTAATATAACATCAGACTAACAAACAATCTTTACTCGAGAGCAACCCGAAAAGGCATCGACTATAGTAATCCTTCTAAATTATAAACGCGAAAGTTTGTGAGGATGGATGGATGTTTGTTACTATTTCACGCAAAAACTACTAAACGGATTTGGATGAAATTTGGCATACAGTTAGTTTATAACTAGGATTAACACATAGGCTACTTTTTGTCCCGATATTCCTACGGGATCGAAACTTATGCGGCTGAAACCGTGGGGCGCAGCTTGTATTATAAATGCAAAAGTGTGTTGGTTGGTTTGTCCTTCTTTTACGCAGCAACCGAGCAACGAATTGACGTATTTTTTGGCCGAAGATTAATATGGCCCGCATAGTGGCATAGGTTACTTTTTATCACAATAAAACAAAGAACAAAGGAGCAAAGCCGCAAGCAAAGGCTAGTTTATTCAAAAATATTACAATTACAAAAAAATAGCACATCTATTTACATCATCCCTTTGACATCAAACGGTGCGCCAGTGAGTCTCTAAAACCAAGCCCCTTAACATTCAAACTATCCCAAGATACAGTTAGCCCCACATATCCCACACATACTAATTAAGCCACCAGTGTCGACACCCTCAGACTGACAGACAATAGACTTACTCGGGAGCAACCCGAAAAGGCATCGCACGACTCTGCGAGGACCGCAACAATTTCCTCTGTAGTAATTGACTGTAGGATTTGCATAAGTGGGGTGGTGCTGGTGCAGTCCCAACTGTTCCGCCTACCAGTTTTGGTAGGGGACTAATGTTTTGAAAAGTTTCGTGTGACAGTTTTATAGGGCTTCTAGAGGGGATTGCTTGTGACCTTACAGCGACAGCAATGTTTGTCCAAAAGAATAGTAATGGCCGAAGAAAAGTAATGGCCTTTTTACCAAACGCAGTTACTAACTTTTTGATCTGTAGTAATTGTCTGTAAGATTTGTATAAGTGAGGTGATACGTGGTGCAGTCCCAACTACAGAAGGCCAATTCTCGTAATTTAAAACGTTTAAAATCTAGTCACAGTCTCATCTCGGTGACAAACAAATGTCAAAAACTTGTCGAAATGTAGGGAAATTAGAGGTATTTTTTTGACATATTTCGTTCTTAAAATTACGAGAATTGCCTCTCTGCTATGTTTGACAGTCTTATAGGTATTTCAGTGAAACAGCCAGTGAGCTTCAAGGGGTTACTCGATCAACTACGCTTGTAAAAAGAAGAAATATTTTTTACTAAGTATATTTCGTCAGTTTTGTGTTGTGTCGGTTTAACATGTCATGCTGATCAACGCCAGTCTATCCTAGCTGTTCCAAAGAATTCCTGATTGGAACTTCAAAATAAATAACGATATAGATCATCTGTCATTCAAGTTCACTGTTAAAATATCCGTGGATTTGATTATAATATCATTCAGTGGTACTGTATGATTATATTCACAGGAATATTTTTTTTCTGAACATTGCATTGACATCATTGCATTAAAATTTTTGTCACAATTTTTATCGTAACATTTCTCCTTAACCACCCAGAGAAATCCCAACAAAACGTCCAACTGACAATACCGCCACAATATAATCCACGCGAGTTTATTAAAAAGCCAGATCAGTGACCAGGAGGGCAGTTCTTGGGCGACAGAAATAACAGGCCGAGATTGACGAGATACATACCATTAGGAGCTAACGAACATCTCAATTTAGCTAACCACCTGCAGGCTGGCTTTTAAATAAACCCACTTTAGACCGCGTTAGAATGCTTTTATTCAGCAATGGCGGTATTGAAAAATTTTGTTGAAAGAATATTTTGTTGCTTTTATTTTTTTGATTATTTAGGCGTTAGAATGCTTTTACTCAGCAATGGTTGGTATTGTTTATTGAAATAATTGATTTTCATAAGTATTTACAAAATAGGCCTTATACTAGATGTAGTTAAAATAATTGGATTCTACCTGAACTAGGAATAAACCTGTATCTCAAGTATCTCACTCAAGTGCTTACCCATAAGTGTTATCTTAAATTCCTTAAGCAAGTGGTTCGTTTTTGCTTAGCGTTCTATATTACTTTTTTTCCTTTTGCTCGGCTCTTAAGGGTCTTAGCGTGTTGTTAAATAATAGCCTATAACCTTCCTCAAGAATTGGGCTATCAGATGCCAAAAGATTTATTTTTAATCTGACTGGTAGTTCCGGAGATTACCCCCTACATACAAACAAAAAAACAAATTTTACCTCTTTATAATATTATAGGTATAAATAATTGTAACTTGCAAGCTGGACTTAAGATCTTTCAAATTACCTGTCTAATCATCTAATGCTTGGATCTAGGCTGCTTTTATAGAAAAACCCAAAATACACAAAAAAAGACACAATTCCGTATAAACAAATGCGCTTCACATTAGAATTGATTAGGCGGCGTGCGCGCGCGCAGATCGCTCGCCGCGCTGCTAATTAATTACAGTAACGATTATGGCGCTGGGCACGTGCTCAGCCATTATTTATGGACACCATAACGTCCTATTGAATGTTGTGGGAATCCCATGGGGAATTATTAGTTCATTTGCATTAATTTGTTAGGCCCACTTAGAAATCTCACCAACTCTCACTTTTGAGTTTACATGGCCTGAAAAAGTTTTGGAATTATCTTAATTTATACCTACCAAGACCTATAATTTAGATTTTTCTGGGTAAAGTTATTGCCCGCTTGTATTCCTGTCTTTTGTTGACGTTGACACATCATATAACTTATCACAAATCGTATTGTTATTATTATTATAAGCCTGTGTTGTCCCACTGCAGGCCAAAGGCCTCCCTTCCCCCTTTCCACTTTCCCTGATCTACTGCGATTCATTTAAGGAGCCCAGCTCATCCCGCCATCTCTTTCTGGGAAATCGAACAAATCGTATTAATTTCGTTTATTCAAAACACGGTACCCACTTGAAGGGTTATAAATCGCCGGTGTAAAGTACTGATTTTAAAGTATATTTAACTGAAAACAAAACGAAACTTAGAAATTTAAATTAACTGTAGAAACACTGGTTTTAATGACTCCTACTCCCTCGCTTAAATACGACGGACGGATACACGGACTACTAAACTTTTCAACCTCAAAACATTGCGTGTAGTTCACCTGTTCACCAAGAAATACAAATTCCTTACAAAACCTAGCTTAACCCTAGAAAATCCTACACCCAGCCCACGTCCACAATATTTAATTACCAACACCGGAGCTTTCCGTGTTAACATTAAGTTAATGTAACGAAACAATTTGTGAGACTTCTTAACAAATGTTCTTCATTTGAATCAGTTAGGAAGCCATTTGACTTCGCTTGAACTGCCTGAGGCTACGCAGTTATTATATTGATATTAGGTGAATTTTCGTATTAGTTTTTTTTTTTTTTGTTTTTATATAGCGTGTTATTAAGTGTTCGGCATTAATATTGTTGATTATGAAGCTAATTTGAATGTGTTTAAGTGATATGGAAATTGGGTATTTAGTGAGGAATGTTATTTATTATTGTCGGTGAGTGATTGTGGTTGTGGTATAAATATTGCTCGTCTTTTAATTAACTATGTTTTTGTGAATTTAATATTCGTTGTTTTTATTTACATTACCTTTTTTTCTGTAAAGAGAGACCTACATTTGAGCATCGAATTTAGGAAATATCAAATTAGGGATGGTTTGAATATAATGCCCCACTGTAATATAGTATCAACTAGTACGACTGAGTGAATTATGACTGTCATCGGCGCCCTTATATATTATTATGTCAACAGTATACTTAAGGTAATTTTGCACAAAGAAATAAAATATTTAGTCAATCGCTTAGGTTTTTTTTTCTAACTTCTATTCTTGATAACAACAAGCCGTCACTCAAATACAAATCTGTCAAAAGCTCAACAAATCTCCAATTAGCTTCAACCTTTACCCTCTGTGCACAGCACTGAGTTATAACTCCAATATACTTAATTTTAGCCCGAGTGGAGTCAAACTATCAGCTCGTAACATTGATGCAGTGCGCCATTCGGGCCGCAATCGCACGCATTAGTGCGACTACGGAGTCATCAGTCTTGTTCTTAGACGTTTAGCAAGTGTTTACATTAGAGGTTGAGTATGTAAGAGATGTGGAGCGCTAATGGCTGTCGTTAAGAATGCGTGTAGTTACTGATTCACGCACACATGTACAGTAAACATGTTTACTATATCCCTATTGATCGTGTGCTTAATTTATCGTGTGTTTAATTAATTGGTCGTAACACTTTCATAATCACCACACTTGGCAATGGCATTGGTGATCGAAATATATTGGTATTCAGCAGCCTAAATACATATTTTCAATCACAATCGCTGTCATTAAAGCAATTCAACAATGTTGTGTTGTCTAAGCATTTTTAAGCACCTGCGTTCTATTGTTAAACGAAAGCAAATGTGTTATGTAATAAGGGTGCAGTGCAAATTATATTCATGATGCTGTCACTTACCATCCCTAAGCCCTATGCTCCCTAGTTTTTGTGAAGAAGTTTAGTGAACGTTTTTACTGCACTGACTGACGATTTATGAGATACCAGCTTTTGACCACAACTTCGCTCGCGTGGAGGTCTTATCCCACGAGATCCTACTACCGGGATAAAAAACCTACATATTCTTTATAGAATAATATACCTAGTAGTAGTAGTGTAGATTACATAACAATAGTTATCCTAACTCACGTCATGGTCTATCCATATGGCACAAACATCTAAATCCGCTCAGCCGTTAAGGCGTGAACAGACAAACTGACAGTTACTTTCGCATTTATAATTTATTAAGTAGTACCTATGGATTTTGGAAGTTGGTCTGTAGCTTGTCTCATTCATACTTCAAGGCCTGACACTATCGTCAGTACACGTGTACTAGATGTAAGGGAATCAGTAATTGATTGAGTATGTTTCAATTACCTAAGTGTTTGTATTTATCAGCGAACGCGACGAAAGTTGAAAATGGATGTAAGCAATACAAGCTTGCGCACGCGTTGAAAGTCAATGGATTGTGTGCAACAGCTTTAATTAGTGATGAAATCTAATGGATGCAGGTTGTTACCGTTTTAGCTTTTGAATCTGTGGCTTATTTGAAACCATTTCCTGTCATATGAAACCATTTATAAGATACTTCAATGATTCAAAGCTATTGAAATCAACTTTCAAAGATGTAAGGATCTATAATGAATATTGATGATCTACCTAAAAAGTAAAGATGGTCACCCATCCACGGATCAACCGCGCCAAGCGTAGCTTAACCTGATCAATCGACCCGTGCTGCTGTTATTGCTTAGCCACAAGCCCCTCTATATATATATTATAATACAACGGATATCTAAAAGTGTATTCCAATAAACGTCTAAACTCGTAGCACAGTCAACAAAACAAAACACAAACCATAGACATTTTATTCAACTCAAACACAAAATAACTCAGGTCCACTTCCACTATTATAACCTACCATACACAAATACATCATAAACAACAATTTTCGCATACATATCGTAGTTCACAGACACGTAACGGTGGGGAATGCATTATTAAAACGTAATGTATACAAACGTTCGCGGCAAGCTCTGATGTTTATCTAATGGTTCAGGAATTCTGCCCGACGAATATCTTGTGACGACTCAGATGTGCCTATGTATTGAATTGTATGTGAATTTCTGAGTTTTCTTAAATCAAAAATGTTTCATTAGGGTCCTATATACTTATTTTGGGGGATTTTCAGAAACTAAACTCTCCTGAACTCCTAAGTATATTTTCGCATAACATTATTTACGCATAACAGCTTACACATCATTTTATAAGCATAATTTCTCTAATCATAATAACGATTAAGCATAACATTCTAAAGCATAAATTTAGCATGCTCGTTTTATCTCTATCGATGTCAGGTTGACGGAACCCCGCATAGCGGGGCTCCTATTTCTGTCTGCAGGGTTTAAAGGAACCTAACCCAACAGAACCTCGGGATGCTCCTGACGTCGTTTAGTACTATGCGAATTAAATTTATGCCAAAACAAAGATAATTATGCAAACATAAACTGTATGCAAAAAAAATATGGCAAAGTATTATTATGGCAAAATAAATTATACCAAAATAGTTATACCAAACTATATTAGGAAAAATAACATTATGCGAAAAGAAGGGATCCCGTAAGAACTAACCCATTTGGAGTGAAAGCACCTCCGCGAAAAGAGGTTATTATGAAACACCTAAAATACACCTCATCTATTCGAGTCTCTAACCAAACATCAATAAGAACCAGAACCGCTCTAATTATTAGCCACACAATTAAAACAATTGCCAGTCGTACGGTGTGAGACAAGGCTCGCCATATAACTTATCAATATTCTAATCCATCCTCCACTGAAACCCTTTTGAGATACTTTAGAAAGTGTAAATCCCTAACGTTGAGGCGGGCCCATTAGAGACGGGAATTATTCCGCAGATAACGTATCGATATAATCGGGTGGTCGCCCGCTTATTGTTTATCGATGCTTCCTGGCCGCCGGACGAGAAAGTATGGATCGATACTATCGATTAATTACGAATACTGTTTGTCCCGTAAGTGCGCAATGACATCGATTTGAATTTGGACGGTAGTGTCACAACTTTGTGACGGGCTATCTTTTTTTTGTTGTCGATTAATTATGTTTCAGATTATGATGCGTAATGCTAATGGTTTAATGAATCAAGATAAAAAGTGTTATTGTTATTAGGCTTGAAATTTATTAAGTTTTTTATGACGCTAAATGGCTTGCTCCGGTTTTTTCAAGCGACATTTACGCTAGTTAAAATATCATTTTTATAATGTCGTAATTTTTCATATCAAGAGAAAGGTTTCTCAATAGTTATGCGAGTGATAGAGAGCGCTCGTCGAGTACAATAGTCGACATCGAGTCTCAATAGAGATGTGTATCAGCGGTGTAGAGACCGCTCCGAATTATCGATTGTTCGTATATTACTCGTGTGTCGATGTTAGGGCAGA
This sequence comes from Hydraecia micacea, assembly GCA_914767645.1. Taxonomy (NCBI): domain Eukaryota; kingdom Metazoa; phylum Arthropoda; class Insecta; order Lepidoptera; family Noctuidae; genus Hydraecia; species Hydraecia micacea. The sequence goes on from OU611795.1 coordinate 10,199,185, forward strand.
TTCACATAGGTTCTAAAATGTTTTAAGGCCAAAACGTAATTATTTTAATATGAAAAGTTCAAACTGATAGGTTCAGTTACATTAATTTGCGGGGTTACCACCAAAATTAATTAACAAAGGAAACTCAAAGTAAACTGCGAGCTGTTCTTAATTAACATTCGAAAAGAAGAGTTACATACTTTTTTTTCTAAAACCTTATTACCTACCGAAAATTATTCAGATAGCCTGGTAAGAATCAAGCAGATAAGGGAAGGTCTATATATAAGTGTGACTTGCCAAATTATCAGTTATCTCAAATACTTAGTTATTATTTACCTTTTTCCCGTTCATAAGTGTGCAAGTACCCTTAACACAAACATTTCATATTGTATGTGTCGTTACAATTTCTTGTCGGCAGATTGAACGAAGCATTATACTCATATTAACTGTTTTATCTGTAATAATATGCAATTGTATCTAGGTGGGTTACATTTTACTAAACGATCACAAGAGATCTCATATCCATAATAGTTGAAGATTTCTCTTTATTGTCGTGTTACAAAATGATAACACCACAGCCTAACCAAATGTTACTTTATACAGTTAAAGCGGTTTCGCACTACATCCGATCCGAATCCGAGAAATGCCCGGTCCACAGTGACCATAGTCCTATTTATATGAGGTGTTGCGCACTAGATCCGAAAAATGTTCGAAATTCGGATGGATAGAGTCCATCCGAATTTCGAACATTTCCAATTCGGATTGAAGTCGGATCTATAATTCGGATTCGGATCGGATGTAGTAGAAATTTCTCTTAGCCAATGCAAATGTTTTCACTGCAATAAGGCTTGGCTTCTGACATTCTTACTGACACATTTCGATTTTTAGCTGTTTGACACTAAAAGATCGCATTTTGTTTCTTTACTCAACTGTTTTATTTTTGTTCACAGTTTTCAAACGCTTTGACATCAACCACCAACCGTCCACCGCACTCAACTTCGGATTTTCTAAGGTTAGTATTTTAATTTTTTAATTTTTATTTAAGGACTTTGGAAGACTTACAGCTAAACACAATAGTGATATATAACAGTATGATAATCTGACAGCCAATTACAGGTCTTCACATCTAGAGCTTGTCTGGTATAAAAGTACTGTGGAACAAAATATACACACTGCCAAAATATACTACCTACTTTAATTTTTCGGTAAAAATAATATTTTTGTACTTGCGCCATGGATTGTTCGATTAAACCTGTATAAAATGGTCGACTGAATATACTGAACTTATTAGAATCTATTAAACATCAGGTGATCGAGTCTAATCAAGATTTAGAACAGTGCCCGTACGGAATATGACAAGTTTTGGTAGAAAACAGTAGCTATTGGAAATAATGTACATTTGTGGAATAGACATGTCTATAAAGGCTAGGCAGATGATGAGGTACTAATGTGACTCATGAGCCAAATTAGTATCTCATCATCTGCCTAGCCTTTTTCCCAACTATGTTGGGGTCGGCTTCCAGTATATCAAGATGCAGCTGAATACCAGTATTTTACATGGAGCGACTGCCTATCTGACCTCCACAACCCAGTTACTGGGCAATACGATACCCCTTGGTAAGACTGGTTGTCAGACTTCCAGGCTTCTGACTACCCATAACGACTGTCAAAGATCCACGAATGACAACCGGGACCAACGGCTTAACGTGCTTTCCGAGACACGGAGGGGTTTCGGTATGTAAAGATGGTCACCCATCCACAGACCAACTGCGGCAAGCGTAGCTTAACATTAGTACCTACCAAAAAGAAAAAGAGCACTGTGTAATCACATAATCTGTTCTGCTAACGTCCTTGAAAGGTTCAAACGATTGCTGTTCCTGGTAATATACCATATCATACCGACACACGCAAAACCAAACCCTGCCATAACCCCTAACTTAATTAATTAAAACCTCTTCCAAACTTCGTTTCCCACGCAACGTAATTTCACATTTACAAATTCTCAGTTCTTTTCAAAGTACCCGAGCCTTCCATCTCTTTTATTCTTTTAGAGTTTTCCCAAGTGGGAAAGGGACACAAAATACATTTGAATCATTGCGTAAGGTTGTATTAGTGGGGTGTGGTCAGTGGCAACCACTCATTATGTTTAATTCTGGGGGTTTTAATCATAAGTTGGAAGCTATTTTTCATATTAGTCGGTACGTATTCATTATAAACTTTTTTATTTGTGTGTTCACTCGTATGTTTGGTAAGGTCAGATGTACTATTAATAATTGTTAACCTACTTATGAAAGCGAAATGTGGGCTCATTTATCACATGTTTCAATATCAATCGATACATACATGGTAATTATGGTTCCTACTGACCTCTCTAAATTAACTACAACAGCTGACGTATTTATTGGACATGTTATGTCATGTCGAAACCGTTTTCCTACGAGTCTAGGTGAGTTACAAGTGGTTTTTGCCATCCATCTGATTCTTTGGTCAACTGGAACCACACGAACTGAACCCGCGGGTCCAGTTGACTAAATCAAATTTTGAATAGGTCGACTGGACCCACTGCCAAATACTAATATTATAAATTCGAAAGTAACTCTGTGTGTCTGTCTGTCTGTATGTTACCTTTTCACGCCTAAACCTCTGAATGCAACTAATTAGTCACCTCTGCACTATTGATGGTGCAGGTCAATGGTACATACGGTACAACGGGAACGGATTTCGATAAAATTTGGCAGAGAGATCGATTGCATCCCGGGGAAGGACATAGGATAATTTTATCCCGATATTCCCACGGGATCGACACATATGCGGGTGAAACCGCGCGGCGCAGCTAGTGTATTATCAATCTTAGCAACTCTTCTAACTCGCTATACAAATCGAAAAAATGCATCTTGTTTCCATCGCATTGCCAATTGACACTAGCCTGGCCATATTATTTACATGAAAATAAAATAAAAAATTATTGTACATATTATACATTGAATATTTGACAAAACAATTATTTAAAATAAGAAAAGTAATTAACTTAAAGTAAATTATATTCTCGGCATTCCCTCATAACAACTTGTCTTTCGACAAAGGCCTCCTCTAAGGCTTTCCACATTAGATGCAATTAATTATTTTACCAGTAATATTCATGAAACATCCTAAAAGCGACGAGCAGTAAATAAAAAAATAAAAATAGTTTATTTGATAACCATATTTGTACAACAAATTTGAGACTGAAGCCTCCTTTTAAGCAAAAGATGCCTGTATAAGGAGACTCCGCTCTTTCATAAACAAAAAGAGCAGTCAACAGCTTTCCTTTGTCTCCAAACACATATGCATGAGATTTCCACCGGCCATGTGATGTGACTAAATAATCAAATCAATGCACTAATCTTTAACTAATCTAATCGTTCCAAATAAAACAAAAGAGAATCGCCTTTGCGGACAAACGCAGTTTTACTTTATGTGACAAACACGCGATAGTGGCGTTATGCGCGATATTGGCATAACGCGCAATATTGGAATATGCGCGATATTAGAGCAACGCGCGATTGCAAGTCGATTGTCCAAGATTTAATTTATGCGACTCATAACTCAGGTGTATCGCGGGTTAAACGGTAATGTAAAATAGAACTGTGAACACAATGTGGTATGGTTTCATATTGATATAGGTATTTGTTGTACACCAATGAGATCAATCTATTAATAGGTCTTAGATAAAGCACTAGGTTTAATGCTATGAATGTTTAAGTGCTTTTAGCTAGTAAATAATCGTAAAGTATCGTTATCAGTATCGTTTTTTTTTTTTACTGTGTTTAGTTTAGTTTGTGATCATCCTCTACGAGTCGCAATAAATACTTTTTCTTTCTTTCTTTCTAAAGATCACGCAGCATATTTCTAGCCAGCCATGTTCTAAATTGGTTATTATAATCAGCCTATAATGTTCCCACTGCTAGGACACAGGCCTCCTCTCTGTGAGAGGGAGTGGGCCGTAATCCACCACGCGGGCCCAGTGCGGGTTGGTAGATGTCACATGTCTTCGAATTTTTGGTTTTAGGACATGCCGGTTTCCTCACGATGTTTTTTCCTTCATCGTTTTGAGAGCAGTGGTGATGAAATAATTTACACAAAGGAAAACGTCTGTCTGGATTCGAACCTACGACCTACAACTCGTAAGTCGCGGCCGTTACCAATTGGCCACCACTAAAAAGAATAAAACATTGAAATTCGCAAATCGATTAAATAATTACACATATAACAGTTAAACGATTTGTTTTCCGTGAAAAAATTATTATCTCGTGAATATTGAACAATGTAATTCAATGTTCCCCTAATTATTTTATTGCTAAATAAACTTATAAATATTAGAAGTTCAAGAACTTTAGTTACCTATTGAAAAAGATTCAGGTAGTAACTTAGCTTATATTATTATACTTATGATGGATAGAACAATAGAATTAGCAGTTAGTGCTTTGTAATGCTTAAGTACAACAGAATAGACAAAGCCCCATCTAACATGGAGACCTGCGGGTGCTGGAAAAATCGATAAAAACAAAGCAAAGTCAGGGAAATTAATTGTTTGCCTACCAACTTAAATTGTTAAAAGTTTATTCTTTGACATTTTATGAAGTGGTTATAACACGGCAAATTGATATAAAATGTCAATTTGGTAACAAATAATTTCCCTGACTGTACCTATAAAGCACCTGTGTCCCAGCAGTGGGAACATTATAGGCTGATTATGTATGTATGTACCTATAAAGCACAAAGTACCACTGCAGGGAGTAAAAATGCTGAATTCAACTTGGATAATTATTAAAATTATATTTTTATGGAAATAAAGCTTCATTACATCGATTCTTCTAAACTAGCTGCACCCCGCGGTTGCACCCGCGTAAATGTCGATCCCATGGGGATATCGGGATAAAAAGTAGCCTATATGTTTATCCAGGGTATCTACCTCCATACAAAATGTTATTAAAATTGGTCCAGCCGTTTGAGCGTGAGGAAGTAACAAACATGTAAACACACGCACACACACACACTCACAAACTTTCGCCTAGTTTTAATATTAGTGTGATTTTATAATACGTTTCAAAATATTTCAATTGTTTTTCACTTTCGCAGGCACTAAACGGGTTCCTGATGATGATGACACAAAACGGCAAACTACTTTACATATCGGACAACGCGGCGGAATACCTGGGACATTCTATGGTGAGCTATTTTATATTCCCATTCTCACACCTGGTTTCTGAATTAGGAATATGAAGTTGAGAACTCGTCCAACTCAACTCCAACTTGAAATGATTCTTTCAATATAGCCCGCGAAATTCACCATTTCTTACGTTATTTGCAAAGAAATATTGAAATTCGTGAGCTTTTTTAGAAACCATAACCGCTTATTCACCGCTAATGAGACCAATTGATTTTTTATTGTAATGGGTCGATATCCTACCACGCCGGGATTGAGTGGTTGAGTACAGAATTTGACAATTTCACAACTTCACATTATTAATTCAGAAACTGGGTGTTAGGCTACCTATCCACTTGAGCGGAGTTAGTACGCGTCGAAGAGAGAGGTGGTGGTGAGCAAAACAGTGTGGCGAAAGTGAATTTAGCTAGAACTGCACTTCTCTGCTACTCTCCGCTGAAATGGACAAGCAGCTTTATGAATTTAAGCCCATCTATCACGAGTCAACCAATCACAAATTAGTTGATAAAGTCCTCCAGACTGTATTTCGGCCACGGCGGCCAATCTAAACGGAGACTAGCCTTCGGCGCGCGAGATATTATAGTGCACAAGTGTGCGCGCAAACACAGGTGCACTCCCTCTTCCCTCAGTCTCATAGTCCGATGGGACGGCAATCCGACCCGAACGGAGAGAGATCAGACGCAGGACCCAACGGCTTAACGTGCTTTCCGAGACACGGGGGTATCACACCGCCAATTTCCAAACTCCGGGCTGTTAGTGTTACTAAGAAATTCCTAATGAAAAAACTCAATAACACTTTACCCGACCCGGGAATTGAACCCAGGACCCCACGATCAGCAGTCGCGCTTGCGACCACGAGACCAACGGAGCAGTTAACGGGGGATTTAACGGGTTAACGGGGGATTAGTTGATAACGCGTTAGTAAACCACGTCGTGTACATGTCGCAGTCAACTGGTTAAATTAGCCGTTTAGTTAACCGCCTCGCCTTTGGAAGTAGTGCTCGCATCGCTTCGCTCTCTTTGCTTGCATGCGGATGATCACAGTTATGTTCTAACCTAACGTAACCCATTTGGTCGGGGTGCCCTGGTTTAGTTACTGCGACCAATTCGGCTCGCGTGTGATTGGTTACAGTTCCACAACCTAAACTATAATAATATCATTCAGGCCGTCAGTTGAATGGCCGCCGTTTAGTTAAAAGGCTAGGCGGTTAACTAAACGGCTAATTAAACCAGTTGGCTCAGACATACAGACCACTATCGACATCGACATACTAGTACTGTGACATACTGGCTTCTCTTTACCTAACACTTTGCTTTTGAGTAGCGTCGTGGACGATGGGCCTTACCTACACGTTCTGTATTATTAAATAATAAAATGTTCTTAAAAGTAGGCACTTAGTGTTATCAATCAAGATAAATGTCAGGTACTGCCAACATTTTCGCCTAACCTTTAAATGCATAATCTTTTCAAAGCCTTAATTAGCCGTATCTAATCTACTGTCAATTTATTACATTAACGATTCGGCTAGCACTTCTGCAGCTACCTAAATATCATTCGATTCAAACTCAGCAAGCACTTAATAACCAAAGATGCGATGTTATAGAGGTACGAGGAACAGGGTGTAAAGTTCACTCATACTCTATAGAAAAGGGAGGATTCTCCGACCAGACGGGTGTTGTGTCTGGCGGAGTGGCGGACAACTGCCCAATGATTCATTTCGGGCCGTTCTATCTACTAGTTGCGCGGTAAACTCTGCTTGCGAGATGCAGGATTTTGCGTGACGTTAGAGAGAGCCAATTGCTATTTTAAACAGGGAAAAAATCCAGACTTGAGGCAGCTACTGAGAATTGGGCAATTCTTTTTCTTTGTGTCGCGGGCATGACTGTATTTCAGATCTTTTTGGCCCAAAACTTCGCCACTTCCACGGCGTCATCGTCAATTTTCCAGTGTAGGAAATAAACAGGATGTGTTCGAAAGATGTGGTCAGTTTTAAGGGTGTGATACAGGCCATCGAACTGAACAACTTTCTCCATGGGATCAACATCGTAATCGAGAAAACCTACCTATCAACTGTCCATCAATACCACGGATATGATCAATACCTATTTGACCCAAATGCATGGGACGCCTGATAATTTTTTTGACGATTGCGATGTTGGTCCCATGGAGAAAGTTGGTCAGTTTGATGGTCTATATCACTCCCTTAAATTTCACCACATCCTTCTGATACACCCTAAGTAGCCCAATCTGAGGATCGAACCTAGGACCCCACGCTGACCATTCCGGCTTGCGAAAACTAGGCCAACATCCGTCAAAAATAAAATCAATTTACAATAAAAATCTATTAACATTATCCTACAAGATCTTTAGACATGACATTTAAAGTCTAGCGAAATAACCAGATAGTCCAACCAATACTTTCAATTTTTGTAACAAAGCGCGCCGGTGGGTCCGGATACAAATGGTACCGTCTGACCCCAAATAGTTCCTCGTTAGCCTGCGCCGGCGCACATGAATTAATCACTATGTTTTATTGTTAGCCGCGCCCGGTATACAGGTTGATGAGATTGGCTTAGAAGAGGTATGTTTGTTGGAGTTAGGGGTGATTTAATAAACGGCAATAGCTCAAACGAGGGGTTTTAAATCCGATTTCTATTTTCGATTTACTTTTTTAATACAAGCATGTGTTCATCGGGAATAACAGGAATACTGGTATGTCAGAAATCTGTATAAATAACTGATATATCAACTCACAGCCTAAACCGCTGGTCTTAGAGAAATGAAATTTGGAGGGTGTGTTCTTCGGGCAGAGTTCGAAATTTCACCCTTAAGAGGGTGAATGGAGGGAGGGTGAAATTTCACGCGGACGAATTCGCGGGCAGAAGCTAGTCTAAAATATTACCATTAACAAAAAAAGCTGCGTAGAATCGAACTCTGTAATAAAATTAATTGTAAAATAAAAAATTAAAAAACCAACACATCAGTAGATTAATTTTGTGAAATAAAAATTATCGTAGGTTATTTTATTGTAAGCATACTAAGAATAGAGTAGAAAAATATTGTTTCATTTCATTTTGTTGTAAGTTACCTTTTTAGTTACCAAAATTACAGCACTTTCTCATACAATTAACATCAACCTGTACGACAACCATTTTGGCGGCCGCTCCGTGTTAAAACTTGCTACCACACATGTATACCTAATGATTGCCAGTCAATATGTCCAAATTGTGATTAATAGGACGTCGGCACGCTATCAAAACGAATATCTAGAGATTCATATTTTTTCGCTTAAATGCGTCTGTGGCTCTGTTTTGACCACTCAAAGGCGCCTGTCAGATGTCGTTACGGATTAAATGTCAAAGATACAGTAGTGATAATATACGAGCCTATTATTATCTCACTGCAGGACAAAGGCCTCTTCTCATATACATAGAAAAGGCAAGATCACAACGCTTGCTCAAGATTGGTTGGCGATTTCAGACTTATATATACACACTGAAAAAAAAAACTCTTACTACACCACATTAAAGCGATGTCATTAAGACTTACTGACTTTATACAGTAAGAAGAAATGTTTGTAAAACAGTAAAAGACAAAAGAGTAACTTTTAATGATTGAACATACTATTTACTGAAAAAAAACAACAAAAAAAGGAAAACCACAATTACTGTAGTGTAAGTAAATTTCAATCGTTCGAACGATATCGTTAAATGACTAAAACTGCTAATTTTGTAAACTTTTAGGTATTTTAAACGTTAATATTTTCTGTCATGACGGTAACATTTTGCCTCAAGCTTTAACTGTTTTCGGATCAGTAAAAATACTATTGTGTGTTGTGAACTGTTTAAAGCAGTTCAGATCAATGATTTTTCATTTTTATTTACTGCTTATTTCTTTCAGTGCATCTAAGTGTCTTTTTGTAATGCCAAAATACAGCTTTTTACTAAATGGATATGACACTTATAACAAAAATCCAAATAAATAAAATTGAAGAGTCTGTTTGTAATGTCAAAGTTCGAATTTTTTTTTAATAGGCTTTGAAGAGCGTCGTCTCTGTCACTCCTGCATGTTAATATCATCTGCCTAGCCTTTTCCCAACTATGTTGGGGTCGGCTTCTAGTTTAACTGAATGCAGCTGGATATCAGTGTTTTACATGGACCGACGGCCTATCTGACCTCCATAACCCAGTTCCTAGGTAATACAATACATCTTTATATATCTGGTTGTCTAATTTTTGCCTTCTAACAACACGTAACAACGTGAAAGATGATACTACGTATGATAGCCGGGACCAACGGCTTAAGGTGCTTTCCGGGATTTGAACGGGTCTCGGTATGTAAAGATGGTTACCCATCCACCGTCAGACAGCGACAAACGTAGCTTAACCACGTTATTACTTAGCCACGAGCCCGTGTTGAGAGTATCTTCCTAAAGTTCAATGAGTCATATTTGCTATAATATCCGGGTAGTTACTGCAATGATTCAGTTTTTGTATTTGGAATCGGTTATCTTTTTTAATTTGATCGACGCAGATGTTAGCGCCATTGTGACGTATGTTGAGGTAGATCTTGGAATTGATAAGAACCTTACTGGACTTAATGGAGTATGAATCAGTGCACGATATGATGATGCATTGGATTACGGATTAGTGCCTTGGAATTGATACCGGGTTAAACCACGTTAAGCTCTGATAAAATTCTATTGATAAACACGGAACATTTTCCTCAATATTTAAAGTTCATATGTTCCGAGTTTTAATGTTCCGAAGAATTGCTAAACTTAAGTGGGAGTGGGCAGGACACATTGCTCGCAGAACATATGGCCGATGGGCCGAAAGGTTCTAGAGTGCCGACCGCATATCGGAATTTCGTTGGAAAGCCTCCCATAGGATGGACGATGACCTTGTGAAGGCTGCACTAATCCGCTGGATGCGGGAAGAACCGGCCGAAGTGGAGGTGCTTGGCGGAGGCCTATGTTCAGCAGTTGACGTCTTACGGCTGAAATGATGATGATGTTAATGTTCTAAAGTGCTCGTGGCTAAATAATAGCAGCCGCGATGGTCGATCGCAGGTTGAGCTACGCTTGCCAAGGTCGGTCGAGACCTCTCAGTGCCTCGGAATGCACGATACAGCGGTGGTCCTGGCTGTCATCTTTGATCGTTACGGGTAGTCAGAAGCCCGAAAGTCGGACAAACAGGCTTACCAAGGGGTGGGTATTACCCAGTAACTGGGTTGTGGAGGTCAGATGGACAGTCGCTCCATGTAAAAAACTGGCATCCGGTTAGACTGGAAGCCGACCACCAACTTAGTTATGGTCGGCTTCGCAGATAAATTAACTAGTGGTGACAGATATCCAGTTAAATAAATGATCAACAAATGAAAGCAACCGGATATAAAGAATAAGAACGGAATTGCAAAATATTAATTTAACCGGGTCCCATGATCAATAAAAATATATCATAATATCACCACGTCGCCGTCGCTCGAAGGCAAACCTAAATACAGTATCAATTATTTTTCTAAACTTTTGACACTCAATTACTCTATGATTTATGATATCCAACTTAAAAAAAAAACCTATCTAAGACCTTGTCAAGTCAAGGAAAATTGGCTACCAACATAAATTGTCCGTATAATCAAATCACAACGGTCATTCTTTGGCAATAGTATAAAATCGCTTTATTTTTTTTTGGTTAACCTATATTGTCCAACTGCTAAAAAGCAAAAGTCTCACCGTTTCTCTTATGTTGTGCCTTCTCGGGCCGGGTCTGCTGAACGATTCTGTAAAAAACTAACCATGAAAACTTAGGTAAAGTGAGTTATCAATAGTATATCAATCCCTAGCATCAGTTGGAATGACAACTCACTACAAGCTCACTTCACCGAAGTTTTCAAGGAGAGATTTTTACAGAATAAACCGTCAGGAACGAGTCCAAAAATGGCTATAACACGGTAAATTGAAGTAGGAAAAAAGTTCCCTTACTGTACAAATTATTACTGCTGTTTCTAGGACTCATTAGTTCAATTGACCTTTAAGAAAGTTCTGCCATAATGACTCCTTTATCGTTCCATAATCAAAGCTAATAAAGACTAAAATAGTATCCGGTATTAGAAAATTCAAGACAATCCTTAGCCCATCTTTTGACTATAACTCATCCATCGGCAGAGTTCCCACGATACACTTCTTATGAGCCAGTAATGTAACGATCGATACAACTATTATTATCTCGGCTAAACATCAAAATTATACCTTAATTTCCACCAGATAAGAACCAGTTTAGAACGAAATCGAACCAACCTCCGAGCAATATTTTATTGTTATTCCGCAATTAAGATTAATGATAAGATTTAGACGCAGTAAGTACTTAATCCAAATATCTAGTTTAAAAAATCTTAAGTATGAGCTTGATTGGAGCGGGGAGGATTCTGTAGCAATTATTTTGTTTTATCTTATATTCCTAACTGCAGTGAAAATATGTTTCAAAAACAACAATTAGTAAGTTACTGTCTTCTAATTAAAAGCTTGAAAGACTAAAGATGCTTAATGTTCACAAAAACTTAAAAAGTTCTGCTTCATTTTTTTTCAACGTCCCACTGATGGGCAAAGTTATCCCCCAAAACATTCCACTCTTCCCCGTTGCCTGCTCCGGCGAATCTCCCATAAACGCCTGTAACTCATCACGCCAGAATATGAAATACCCAGTAAAGAATACATATACGAGTACATGTTTAATTTTATTATGTGTTAGAAATGGATAGAATATGTAGCTAGGTAAATTAGCAGCCAAACGATTACAACAAATGACAAAGTACCAACTAAAAGGATCGTATCAATTTTGCTCTATATTTTGACAATCGATAGACATATTCCATTTACTTACCCGACATTATTAAGATCATAAATCTCCAAGTTTATTAAAGCTTCACCTCGTACCTTACGGAACTCTATAAAACAATGCTGATATCGTAAATACGCCTATGAGATCAAATTGATGCGTAGGAGTGTCCTAACAGTACTCGTATTGTTTATAATTTATTATAAAATGTCAAACAAAGTGGTTGTTATCTTTCTACACTTCGATAAGGCTGCGTTTTCACTAGATAGATCGATGATTTATTAAAAACTTTAGCGAATGGTTGCAATCAATCAATTGTTTCGATTATTCGGTTAATTTTTCAAAAGGGTGGGTGGTGGTTCACTCAAATTACGCCTAAATTAATGGCACTGTGGTTGCTGTTAGGCCATAGTGATTACCAGTACTGTAAGTAACACTGCAAAATAAAATAAAACAGTAATTGGGACTTATGATGCTCGCATTTGCAGTCCATAAAACAAAAACAATAGGTACCTAATTATACTGTTTTTTTTTTTTCATTAAATGACTAACTGTCCTATCTAATTTTTTAGCTGATTTAGGTTGAGACGGCTACGTACAATCCTCTATTCGTGATACTTTATATTTTGTTGCCTTTCAAAATGGTTATATTTTGAGATCCAAATAACATAAAGGTACGACGGTTAGTGAAAAGTGTAAAGAATCACGAATAGAAGAGCGTAGACGTCCTGGCTCAGATCAGACAAAAAATGTAAAAATTGAGATAGGACAGTTAGTCATGCGAGCGACGATGTATTTGACATGTCAACTGTATACATCTTATTTCATATTCTTCTTCTTTTTTACACCACCCACTGGTAAGATACGTTTGCGTGCTCATATTTGCACCATTTTCCTCACTTTCTAATCATTCCGTTCCATCAAATTTTATAATTCTTCACAGAAGCCTCGTGTTTAATTTCGTGTTTGAAATTTTAAAGTTTTATTTATTTTAATTGTTTTGTTTGTTGTGATTTTTTTTTTGTTAAATCTTTTCGTTTGCCTTATTTTTTAATGCACCAAATATGTTGCAGTGTGCAGTGCAGTGAACACGCACCTTTATTCTTCCAATAATTTAGGGCTTATTACCATTATCAGATCATTTGGACTTTAATTGGGTACCAACGAATGGTTTTTATTACTCGTTCCTATATTGTTATGAAGAGATAACCTTTAGTAATGATTGAGTATTAAATGTCAAATTAAAATTATGTTCCCTTTGTGCATTATATTTACTACTGCCTTTATACAATTTTATTATCACGGTGGTCAGCTGCTGTTATGGTGTGCGCGAATTTTCCGAAATAATTATGATTAAACCTACTGGCATGTTGTTATAATGCATAGATCTGGATCTGTTCTTAGCAGCATTAGCACCTAAAGTATTTTACAAAAAAAACGTTTGTCGGGATTACCTACAGGCGTTATATAATCCATATGGATAAAGTCATTCATCATTATCATGCACAGACCGACTTCACCGACTGCTGGACATAGGCCTCACTTTCCTTATGCCAAGCCGGCTCACTAGTTATTAGCTACTCATAATTTCCCAATGGGGTGGTCATCTAAATAGAAGACCACACAGCAATCTCACAACAACTAAAATATTAATCCACACAAAACAGTTTCTGCAAATTGTATAAACCTCTCCTATAATTGATGTACAGCTTAACTAACCGTAAGATCGAAGATTACAGTTGTCTTAAGAGACAATATAATTATCTGCGCACAATTATTCGAGGCTGAATTAATGACTTTAATTACATTATATATGATGTCCGCTCTAGCAGGAATGTAGGTTTTTGCTTTTCCCATTATGTTTCTTAAATTGTTTCGTGGCAGATGTTTCGTTTCTACACTCGTAAGTGCCAAGGATAATATAAGAAATAAAGTACAGGGTTTGATTCGAAAATCACGGTTTACTAAAACCGTTTCATCTTCCCCATGATAAATCTAAAAAAATATAAACCAGAAAAATATCAAATAAATACATAATACTGTATTCTAGCAGAGCAGTGGTGACCCAGTTGTATCCGCCCGGACTTACGGGAACGGTGAAAGAAAACATCGTGAGGAATCCGGCATGTCCTAGAAACAAAAAATTCGGAGACATGTAATCTACCAACTCGCACTGGGCCCGCGTGGTGGATTATGGTCCACTACTTCTCACAGAGAGGAGGCCTGTGTCACAGCAGCGGGAACATTATAGGCTGATTATGGTTATGCTACTTTATACTAAAATCTAATGAAATAAAGTGGACTGCGGTTTCAAGTTGTAGGAGAATCAAATGGAACAGAGCACAATGGAAAGAGTAGGAGTCCCAATAGGCAGAAAGCGAAAGACAAGAGAAATGTTTTTTTATATATTTGTGAAGTGAAAACTTCTTTAGGCGCGTTGGACATTTTTGAGATGGGAAAAAACCATTGAATTCGCGCCACTGCACTGTTACCGTAACCGACACCCTTTCGGATTTGTTCGGCTGTCCTCGGGATTTACTCGGTTTTAATGTATTTCCGATATGTCAGTGAGTATATGACGATTAAAAAAATAGATACCCGTTGCATTACAAACATATCCTTATGACCGCCAAACCAAAGGGGCGGTTACCAACATATCAAAGACCCCGCACCAATGAAACAAGGGTCTTCCACAAGATAATCCAATCTCCCCGTCAATACACTAACCGCACACGTAGACCAAACCTTACCATAAACAATAGAAGAACGCACAATTCAATATGCAAAACAATGTAATGATAATGCTTTAGACAATGCACTGTCGCTAACCACTATATCGATTTATTGATGTTCAATATTAAATACTTGAGCAATAAAAGTAACCAGTATCCCTTGACCTCGCAAACTGAATCTTTAAACCCCTCTTACTTCTACAAGCTTAAAGAATTCAAGAGGCAGGGAAGGTCTTGTGAAAACGGTTATACAAGTAAGGAATGGGTTGCACCGCGCCTAAGCCTTAGGCAATCCGGTATTTATCATTGCTATTGTGAATATGCGCCCTTTGTGGTTTTGAAGTACTGAAATGACTTCACACTACGGTCGATGATATGTCGTTAATGTCAATTGTTATCGCAAATTTAAATGTTAGTAGGCAAAGTTCGTCGGTCAATATTTTGACTGATTTATGAATGACGTTTCTGAATTTATTATTTAAACAGTCATTTGTTTCTTGTACGGAGGCTGTTTTGTTCTGTAATTAGCATCCTGGGTAGGTTAATTACATCCTCCGTCTTGTCGAATATAAATTACTATGCCAAGTGGACCTTTAGAACTTCAATAAGTCGGTAAAGTACTCGCTCATCAATTACAACTACTATTCACACTTCTCTAAGCATCGGGAAATTTTAATTAATTTAGCGTCAAGATATGTCATCACATATAATTCTTATTAGTGTTCTTTTCTATACTGAATTGAAAAGGTGTTTATTAGCTACATCAAACACAGGCCCATATATTTTAAGGTTCTGTTCATTCATATAAAGGAAAAACAAATGACGACCCATATTTAAGTAGTTTGGTCTAAATCCTTCTCATCGCATTTATTGTTATAATAATAGTCCTCTAGACCGAATTTCGGCCATGTCGCCCAATCTCAGTGGAGACCAGATATTGACGTAGGGGATATTATAGTGCGCAGACGCAAGAGCTCTCTATTTTCCCTACCCCTCATAGTCCGATGGGACGGCAAACCTACGCGGCCTGAGAGAGATCAGGCGCAGTACCAACTGCTTATCGTGCTTTCCGAGGCACAGGGGTAACTTCCAAACTCCGAGCTGCTAATGAGAAATTCCTAATGGAAAAACCCAATAACAATTTGCTTAACCTGAGTTTCGAACCCAGGATCCCACGCTCGGCAGTAGCGCTTGCGACCACGAAACAAACGGGGCAGTCTACACATTCTCTATTTACATCTATTGCAGTGGGGTATGGAGGCCAAGCAGTGGCCCAAGATACTCTTTTAAAATTAATCTACACGTATTTCATTAACTACAAACAAAAGAGCCAATCCCAGAACTAACCAAACTAATTTAAATCATATGTGTTTAGTTATTAATTTTTATATGCCCCCCGACAAGTGTCCGAATCAATCGATGTTAAATGACGACTCGATTAATCAATCGAGACATGTATTCATTTGTATCGCAATTAGACTGTGTGTTTTCGTTTGTGAATCATTAATCTAAATATCCGGGGGCTTGTTTGTCTGTCTGTCTTACATTTGTTAGTGGAGAGTGTGTTGTAAAAGGGATGGGCTTAGTCGATGCATCGGATCGAGTAAGTACATTATTTGTTGATTAAACATCACTGCAACAATTCAATCGAAGTAGATGAAATCGTCCTAGTAGAAAAACCCCTAATGAATTTAAAAAAATATCTTCAATCAATCAACACAGCCTATCGCAGTCCACTGCTGGACATAGGTCTCCCTCAGCCTGCGCCACGACACCCTGTCCTCCGCCTTCCGCATCCAGTCTGTCCCAGCCACCTTCTTAAGTTCGTCCATCTAGCTGGGGGGCGTCCCACGCTATGCTAAAACCAAAATAGAAAATAACTTACTAATATAATAATTATTCAACACAAGTTTATATGGCTTCAAAAAAGACCGTTACTAGAAAACAGATCATTAAGTTGAGATATTATGAGAGCTTCAAAACGGTTTTAATATACTTTTATCATATAATATCATGCCATGCGAATCCCTAAAAATTATCTTCTCATTATTCTTGCTTGCAAATGTTGCTTTCAAAGTTAAAGTTAAATCTAAATAGTAGCGCTCCGCGGTTTCACCCGCATAAGTGTCGATCCCGTGGAATATCGGAATAAAAACTATCCTATGTCCTTTCCCGGGACTCAAACTATCTATATACCAAATTTCGTCTAAATCGCTTCAGCTATTTAAGCGTGAAGAGGTAACAGACAGACAGACACACTTTCGCATTTATAATATTAGTATGGATAGGCACTTGACAGGCACGTTTGAACGTCAAAATTTACAAAAAATAGAATTGATTCTAGTCGCCCCTTTCAAAAGGTAGATTAATGTGGAGAAGAATGGACCACTTTCCAACTCCATTCGAAAAAGAATAATAAATAATCGTTTATTTAGTCGACATCGGAACATCTCTAGCAATGCAGCTAATGACATGCAGTGTAAATATTTTAATAGGTGTGTACGAAATGATTTATTGTACCAAAACTAGACCAGTGTGCTTTCAAACATATGAATAAAGATAAAATAAATAACACATTATCAAGATTCGTTTATTTGTTTTTGTTCTTACATGTGCAATTCAATGTTTGCTGATCTAAAGATTAAAATGACACACATTTGGAATTTAGATCGACTGACTTTATCATTTAATAGATAAGGCCTATATTTTTAAACGATATCGCAATAATAGGTGTCGAAATCGATTTATAACTTAACAATAGATTGTGGTAATATATTGATATATTGTTGCTTTATCTCGCCCGTGGCTTATTTCTTGTAAGGCATTATACCGACTGTTGTTAATTTTAGAGATATCGGAGATTTATGGGAATGTATTTTCCTTGCTCGGTTTGTCGCTCATTGGTATGAGTTCAGGTCAAACTATAGGCGTTTTGTATATTACTGAACAACTGCTTCTCACGGGTGCTACACGTTTGTTTGTTTAGGTCGACATGATTCGGTACAGACGGGCGGCAAAATCGGAGATACATAATATGTCATTATACAGGGTGAAATTTAAATCACCGTTTTCCTCTTAAGTGGTCATTGTACTCATCCTTATGAACTACTTTTACTATGGGACCAAACCCGAAATCGTGAAAGAAAAATCGCTGTTCCCTACATTTATGTTCGCATAACTCGTCAAAATGTAGGGAACAGCTGATTTTTTTTCCCGATTTCTTGTTTGGTCCCATAGTAAAAGTTGTTCATAATGATGAGTACAATGACCCCTTAAGAGGAAAACTGGTTATTAAAATTTCACCCTGTATAGAATTGTAGAAATACATAGTGAAAGAGTGTGTAGTAATTAATTCTGGTCGGCTTTGTTATGCAGCAAATACTGAAAGTGCCAACGACGAACACGTGTGTACCTTTTGAATAGTCTTATATTGGCATTATCACCACGCTTGGAAGGCTTATTGGTGATCGTTATTTGTGGTTCTGAATACGCAGTAACAGTAGTTATAGGTCGTAGCTATGTTTGCCTTAATTCCACAGACAACTCTGACGAGTTCAGCAAAGTTATCTCTCTTCAAGTCTTCATATAGAATGTGTTCCAAAAATGGTGACTTATAGGCTGCCTTTCCACCAGAGATGAGTGAGGATGCGTAGCGAGGGATGTGTGTAAAACTAACCAATATCAACGCTAACTTAGTTCCAGCTATGAAAATTAAGCGATGTTATTGGTTGGTTTCACACACATCCCTCGCTACGCATCCTCGCTCATCTCTGGTGAAAAGGCAGCCTTAATTGCCTCTTAACACGTCGTATTATGTACCACCGTAAATCAAAAGCATCATCAAAATTTGCGAAAGAAACCTGTCGATAAAAATGATGAAAATGACCCACTAGCAACCAACCCGATAAAGGTATAAACCCGTTAATATTCAATACTCCAAAACAATAATAGTCATAGATTAATAACACCGATTCATACAAATATTAGATATAACTGAACTTCAAAAAATCAAGATGGACTCACAGACTCACAATAACATTAGTTCAAAGAAATCAATTCCAAAAAATCTAACAAACGAGAACTGGGGCAATCATTTGCTGAATCATCATGAACTAGATAACGGTATGACGATCATCGATATTGAAATCAATTGAAAACAGCGAAATATCGATACAAAGTGATGGGTAGTAAATCGATTCCCTTTACTCGATCGATTGAAACTCGATTTGAAATTGTGGTATAAAGTTTTGTCGTTTTTGTCGACAGAATGGAGCAACAATAGCTCAGCATGTATTCCATAATGGCGGGAAAGGTCGGGAGTTCGTAACCTACTGTGTTTTTGTAAGTTTTAGAGGAGCTTAATCAAAAAAGCTTATTTGGGTTAGCTAGCCGTAATAGCAGGGTAATAATGTTACTAAACTATTTTAGCTACGTCTTCTATGGAGCAGCTGCTGTAGGTAATTGGTAAAAATCTTTTGTGAAGAAACATTTTTTCTGTAACAACTTACTCGTATAGTGCATATGAGACATTTTAATTTTGTCTCTATCACATAATTTGAAACCCACTAGCGTAGAAATTTTTCGTCTGTTATAAAAAAAAAAACTGCAATTTCATAGAAAATTGCAATACCCTGTCAAAATTTTATGGAACAGCAAATTTTTTTTTTCTAACCGATGAATAATTTCGACGCAGGAGCCTCAGAATCATGTACAGAATAAATGGTTCCAGTTTGCTTAACGATGTCCCTGCCACCGTTTGTAATATGGCCATATAGATGTATGAGGAATATGACTCTATAGAAAAGGAAGGATCCTCCAACCAGACGGGTGTTGTGATTCATGTCGGGCCGTTGTATCTATGCTAGTTGCGCGGTAATCTCTGCTTGCGAGATGCAGGATTTTGCGTGACGTCAGTATGACGCGTTGTCCGCAAGTGACGTTGTAGATACCGCTATTGCGTGTGGAAAAGGCTGATAGGTATAGGTTTATTAGTTAAGCCGTCTGCTTATTTGCCATCCCAGAGTCCGCTTGCTATCCACCTGAAATAATCCCTAAGAAACACCCATTTCAGATGCACGCTTAGAAGCAATCTGTCACCCAAAGGAACCAGAGCCAAGCTTAAACTAAAACCATAAACTCTCACTGTTACACGTCCCAACACTAAGTGAAAGCAACACTACACGGTAGAAATAATTCAAAAGGTACAAATATAAATTCAATGGCCCACCGCGGAGTCGAACTCGTATTAATGTTGTAAAATAAACAGATTCTGTAAGTAATGAACTCTCGCGGTCTGTTTATTTATTGTATTCGTTCATTGAGAGGGAAAACGCATTTGTAATACAAAATGGCTTTATTTGGTCGGTACAGTTGCTGTGGTCGACTATCATGGGCGGAATTCTGTTCTGTTAGCTGTACCTTTGTATTTGGTGCCTAAAGCTCGCACTTAGAGATGTCAATTATGGTAATCTACTTTGATTAAATTGATGAAAATTGCCAGATTTTGGTCGAGGTACGTGATAAGATGGCTAATAGAGCTGGTGTTGAAGTAAAGACGTGTGCCGACCCCAGATAAATTGGGATACGGGTAGGAGAGAATTATGGTGTGTTGTAATACAATAAATAAATAATTATTTATTTATTTTTCACTTCAACACACAAACGTCAGTGTAGCCTTGGCTCTTTTCACACAACCATCAGTGTAGCCCTGGCTCTTTTATTAGGTGTTCCTGTATCACAAGAGCCAGAATAAAAGAGAAGATACCAATTACTTCTTTTTAGGTTTACCTACAAACGTGTTAAAGCTAAGAATATTGGTACTAAACATAGTTACCTATGTTGGCACATTCACTTGGTTAAATGAGAATTAATTAATACATGACAAAATGTTTTATTTCGGTTCGACTCGGGCATTCTCGACTGTCATCTTAGGCATTCCACCTTGCCCCACTAGTGGGGCGGCTGGTGGGGCAAAGTGGAATAATCCCATCTGTCATCATTCCATCTACAATAAATTGTATTTTTCTCATATTCTTGTAGAACCCAACCATAGTGCGATTTTATTACGAGCTCCGATGAAGAAACCATAATTACAAGCATACCATAATCACAATATCATAACGAACCAAAAAAATAATTACCCACGTATTAATCACTATAAAAATCAAAGCAAATAACTTAAAGTGTCAGTGACGTAATTCACTTAAGACGAAATTTATCGCCAGCTCAGTGAGGTGGTTATTTCTGAGTGAAATCGTGCAGTTGAGGTTTTAGCACATAATTTACAGTCCCCTGCCCAATAGTTGAGGATTTATGAGTGCCCACGGCTATCATATGGTGTAATCCAGAACAAGGCGAATTTACAACACAATTATTTTCTGAGATATTGTATCGGCAACGCTTGGTAGATCTTTAACTTGAGCAGGCTTGAGCGAGATTTGAGCCTTGATTTTAGATGAAATTTCGAAATTATGGGCATATTTTGGATGATTTTATCATCTGAAGTAATTTATTATAAAATGCATTTCTGAAACTGAAAATGTTATTTTGATTGCTGAAAGACTTTACTTTGGGTGTCAAATCTTGTGCTTTATAATCACGCCTAGCCTGTGCCAATATGAAGAAATACCTACTATCAATTCGTTGAAATGCTCTTCGCCAAAAAGATAAAGTTCTTTTAACTATGCAATTTCACATAAAGTACACTCGAATTAAATTTCTTGTAAACACAGACAAAAAGTTTCCTCTGGAAAAAGTAGAAAGTCACCGTAATTTATTCTTCACTTAATATTTTTGGACGCTATAGCCATAACCAAAACCGTTTCTACCAAATGCAATATTCCCATTCACATAAACTTTCAAACGATCCATTTAAATTCCCATAACGCGCTATGGGTCTACAATTAGCGGTTCATAACTGACGTATTTGCATACATTACTGTGCTTACGTATGGTCATCACCAGAGGGCGTGGTCGCCCGCGGCAATTAGATGCAGTGTGTGCGTTTAATTTCATTTCTCTAGAGTATTCTAAACAGGAAAAGTTTGTACTTTATACAATGTTGGTGGTCTATGGCATAGTAAATTTCATGTTTTAAATGAGAGGGTTTTGTCGAAACGAAAAAAATCAAACGAAACTCTGACAACCAGTCTTACCAAGGGGTATCGTATTACCCAGTACCTGGGTTGTGGAGGTCAGATAGGCAGTCGCTCCATGTAAAATACTGGTATTCAGCTGCATCCGGTTAGACTGGAAGCCGACCCCAACATAGTTGGGAAAAGGCTAGGCAGATGATGATGAAATGAGAGGGTTTTGTAAAGGTTCAAATAAAGTGAGAGTTTAAAGTAGGTACCTATTTTTCGAAAATATTTCGTGATTTTATTGTTATCCATTTATGGATGACATGCATGGGAGGAGCTTGTGGCTAAGTAATATCAGCCGCACGGCTCGATCGATGAGGCTAAGCTACGCTTGCCGCCTGTCATTCGTGGATCTTTGACAGTCGTTACGGCGTGGCGGCGGGTAGTCAGGACCAGTCTTACCCAGGGGTACAGTATTACCCAGTAACTTGGTTATGGAGTTAAGATAGGCAGTAGCTCCATGTAAAATACTGGTACCCAGCTGCATCCAGTTAGAATGAAAGCCGACCCCAACATGGTTAAGAAAAGACTAGGCAGACGACGAATGACATGCATGGATGGAGTGGACAGACTGGTGTGGAAAAGGGAAAGAAGGCTGTGGGACAGTACAAGCTAAATAGATAAATGTATGGATGAAGATATAAGTAATCACCCAGAGACTAAGTTCGTTATGTCTGTTATAGGTTCTTGATTCAGCATAACATGATAACATGAATGACGACTTGTTCTGTCTTTATAGCTGAGCAAGCAATTGACCCCAGTGCAGTTTTTCTACTGGTAAATCTCCAGCCTTTCATCAGACCACATTTTCAGGATCCCAGTTTGACGACACAGCCATTTATTAGCCACTAATGTAAGTTCCGTTCATTAAACTGACAAAACGATGCCTTCAGTGGTTCATCCATCGATATCACATCAACTTTCAAGAAAAAGTCTGCGAATATCTTAGATGCTATTCAAGACAATCCCACCCAAATAGATTATGTACAAACCCTGATCTCTTCATTGCCACAAAACAATATTTTCGCTGGTTCACATGGACGCCCCCCACGGGCAGAGCGCTGCGGCTCGCGCATGCGCGTGGGCGGTGGAGCGCGCGCACACTATTATGTCTTAACGTGGAGGGTTCGCGACAGGTGGGCGGGGCTAAGTGACGCGCCGTGACGTCAAACGTCAGGGGTGAACCGGGGTTTGCATAAAATGGAGAAAAAGTACATTAGTCCAAGAATTAAAAAAGAACTTAAAAGTATCTAAAGAGATTGGCTTAGCAAAAAATCACCAGAATAATTCACGGAACCTCGATAGCAAGAAATAGTAAGTTTAATTTGTATTGTCGTCTAATTAAAAGACATATAGCAGTGACCAATTCATTCATGTCAGTAGTAGTTTCCATGTGAAATGATTGCTAATGAATGAACTTTTACTGTCTGGCATATCGAATTTTAAGCTTCCAGATTAGGTACTGTATTTATTTGATTAATTTCCAATTACTATAATTATGAAACCAAGTACTTTTTTCTAAAAGAAAATACATATAACACAAAACCTCTATGCCTCGGAAAGCCGTTGGTCCCGGCTGTCATTCGTAGATCTTTGACAGTCGTTACGGGTCGTCAGTAGCCCGAAAGTCTCACAACCAGTCTTACTCTGTCTTACCAAGGGGTATCGTACTACCCAGTAACTGGGTTGTGGAGGTCAGATAGGCAGTCGCTCCATGTAAAATACTGGTATTCAGCTGCATCCGGTTAGACTGGAAGTCAACCCCAACGTAGTTGGGAAAAGGCTAGGCAGATGATGACAAAACCTCAATGAAAAAATTAAATACAGCAAAATGCTGACTATTATCTCCTGCCAGCCCTACAACAAACGCAACACTGCAATCTAGAGAAAATTCTGCTATGCTTTACTTTACCCGAGAAATATGATTTAATTAAAGTTATTAAAGCGGCCCTAGGTTAATTGAAATTTGTTTATACAGAGAGAAGAGAGAATTATGTACTACAGTGTACAATTTTATTGACCCCATCTAACCTAAGGTCGGATGCTGGCACTTAGGAAGTTATAAAATAATAATTATTGGTTATAAATTTTATCCTGAACTAGATAAACCTGTATTTTCATTAATAATAGCGCTTAGAGTACAACAGACTGCCTAATAAAATGAATAAGTAATGTTCCATTGCACGCAATAATCTATTGGTGATTGAAAGTGTCGATCCGTTTGCGAATGGGACGTCTGAGGGCGTCGTAATGGGATGATTCGGTTCTGATTGTCTTTCTGGTATACCTATTGATTTATTTCGATTGACAAATTATATACTTTTGTTTGTATTTGGGGGTGGCAGGAACATCGCGCAAACTGTTGCCTTGGATTCATTACATGGTTCTGAACTGTAAAATATCAACACAACAAACAAAAACAAACCAAACTACAAAAAACAAATACAAAACAACAAATAAATTCTTTTTTTTTTACAAATTTTTTGGCGTTTATTAAAAAAAAATAGCTGTTCCATATATTTTGAACGTGTAGGTTTTCATGTCACTTTTCTATGAAATAGCTGTTTTTTTTTTAAGATAACCGACACCAAAGTACGCTAGAGGGTCTGTAATGTAAGTACCTACTGAATTCATGGTTATAAGTAGTTTGTGCGTCGATGTCCTGCCACTCTGTAGGTCATAGGTGTGTATAAATATACATTCAACACAGGTAGCGTTGAAATTTTTCGTCGTTTATTTTAAAAAAATTCACTGTTCCATACATTTTGAACGCGTAGGTTTTTAAGACACTTTTCTATAAAATCCCAGATGTTTTTAAGATAACTGACAAAAAATTTCTACGTTAGAGGGTCTGTTATAAACTGAATTCACGCATTACCATAAATTCATAGGTGTGTATATTTAGTTTAACTTATTTCACATGAATGGTTTGGGGTTGCCAACTGTTAATACCCGTGCAAATAATATCGAGACAAGGAAAAGGCAAAGTTGAAAGCGTAATCACAACGACCTTAGCATGTGTACTTCACGATATCATCAACTTTAGGTTTTACAAGCCACAAGTAACTTTCGTCTAAGCAAGCCTGCACTATGGTCTACCTCATATCTTGGTCACACTGGTCAAAAGAGATCCTTTCTGATACTCGTATTAAACAACAGAAGGCCAGTTCTCGTAATTTAAACCGTTCAAAATCTAGTCGCAGTCTCATCTAAACGACAAACAAATGTCAAAAACTTGTCAAAAATGTAGGAAAATTACAGGTATTTTTGACAGAGTGAGACTGAGATCAGATTGTAAACGTGCTTAAAATTACGAGAATTGCCCCTCTAAGCTTTCAATTGATTCATGACTACCCAAAAAAGGAGTGTAATTTCTTTCACTTATCTTGTAACAATCAGCATTTCGGTACTCAAACGACATGCTAATATTGAGCCTCTATGAAAAACCGCTATTTCGTATTGAATCAAATCTAAATTCATGCACCAAGCGACCCAAACAATGGCAACAAAAGAAAGGTCTAGCGCACACGGAATGCTAATTGCGGAACAATCACCGTCAGATCCGTCGCCGCAGAGTTAAAACAAACGCTTTTATTTTTAAAAAGGCGTATACTTAGGGAGATTGACTCGACATTTTCATCAGTGCGCAAACCGCAGGCTGTATTATTTTAATCGTAGAGCCGCCACCTTACGGCGCTTCCTACGTCTAGAATTATTTTGTGGATGAATGAGTGTACGGTGTTATTGTTTTAATGTCTAAGCTGGGTCCAGTATTAAGATAGGAAGTGTAGAATTATCAAGCTAAACAAAACAGTTTCAAAAATTACGTCTTTTTGAGTATGTTAGTACCTCGGGAGATGGAACTAAAAACAAAGTATCGTAAGACCGTTAACATAACTACGCAGGTAAATAAAATATTTAATAGGTTTTGTCGTGACTGAAGACACGTAAGGCTTTCACAGATCCTAGATGTACGTGTACCTATATTGATGATTCTTCGATATGTTGGCAATATTTTAGCACAATCTATACAAATAAATAAAATTGGAGTGTGTGAAACCTATTGATAGTACTACTGATAGTGTGTTACACAATTACCCCGCGGATAGCAACAAGGTCATAAAAAAGTAGTGCAAAATCATTGCTAATGTGTATTATAAATAAACGTCTGAATTTCTCTAAGCCTGTTCTTAATATATTGCTTTTCTTCTACAGGAGGACCTCCTAATCCACGGCGACAGTGTCTATGACGTCATAGACAAGCAAGACCAGCAGGCTGTCAGGACAGAGCTCTCCCGGGCGCCCACTGATGGTGAGGACCGGGTGTTCCTCTGCCGCATGAACGTCGCCAGAAATGCTAGGCGACAGATGCGGTTCGGAGACCAGAAAGTAAGTGTTGATGTGTAACTAGCTTTATTATTGGTGGATTAATTGGCACTAGGGGGTGTAAGATTGGCGTTGTACCTACGGTTCAAGGGTACGGTTTTCAAGTGAGACTGCACTGGCACTGGGTCCGCGTGGTGACTATCTCCCATTCCCTCTCACAGAGAGCAGATCCGATTCCCAGCCGTGGGAACGGTATAGCCAGATTATGTGTCTGATAACAATAATAATCAAGTTTATTTCGTACTCCCTAGGTTTTAACAAATAATACCAAATATGAAGGATCTACTTAAGATTTGTGGCTAGAAGAAATGAGAGTGTATTTTTTATACTTATTACCTATATATCCATTTCAAGACTTTCGAATTTTTTCAGTAAATAGCGAGTTAATAAGTTAGTAAATATGTAGGCATCTTCAATTCACGACTAGATTCTATCTAGCAAATAGTCATTGACTCCTGTGAACTTTGAACTTTGACAGACATGATTAGCAAAAACTAAATAGAGTGCTGAAATATTAATTAACGCACTTTTAATCGTCAGTATTATAAGTGAATTCGTTTCAGTCATAATCGTATTAAAATTGTAACGTCAATCATCGTCGTCGGGTCGGATTTCGTAGGCTTGGTCCCACTGTAAGCGTTTGAGGTCCTTGGCCGAGGAACGTATATTAATCACCCATTGCATATTTTGGCCGCCCATTGTATATTTTGTAGTGTTTGATGCAACGACCATATTCGTTGGTTTAATATATTTTTTTTCATGGTATTTTTGTGATGTACAATAAAATATACCTATATAAATAAATAAATCACTGTTAATGTAGGGAATTTATTTGATCCGTCCCAGCCTGTCTGTTGTCCTCCTCCAGCGACGCCGTAAGGCGATGTCCATACCCCACAAAGTTTTATGCTCTGGCGGGGCTATCCTGCCATTTTATTAAGACATCCACAGAATAGCACGGTTAAGCACCTAACAAACCTCTGGGTTGACCTGCGAAATACTCGTATTATCCCCAACAAAAGGAAATTAATTTCATACACTTAAAGAAACAACACTTTAAATGTCGATCAGAACCAACTGTATGTTATTGTATTTTTTTATTCATTTACCGCTTTCTATAACTGATAATGAGTATTTAAATAAATTACTTACTTGAGTAGATAATAGAAAAAACAAACATTCTACTGATTCAAACTATTTTGGCTCTGACAATAAAATAATAAGAACACTCATTAGACAGCTCAACTATAAAGTAATTATATCGCCTGCACTCGAACCTCACCATAAAATATTATACACGAAATCGATGAGAGCATAATTATCAAGTTTACTTTCAAAATGTTTAAGTGAATATAAAATGTACATATAAAGAGGTTACGGACGGACTGACAAATTGATAGGCTTCGATACACTCGCGTTATTACAAGTAATTGAATGCTCACGCGCATGAAAGCTCAGCTTTTCGTAGTTTATGTAAATTAGACCTTATTTCGTACAAAATAGAACAACCTTTTTAGTTAGATATTTGAGATGATATAATGTATGAATGTTATTTAGATATTGGTCGTTATACAAATATTTTGAGATTATTTCGAATTAATAACTCAATATTTTACTGATACTCATTGGTTTTTAACGCCAAAGTTGTTTATCTTCATCATAATTAATTCGTAAACGCCGGAAACCATACGAACATGATTTAAATGATTAATTTTAAAACTCACGAAAAGTAAAAATAATTTCACATTTAGCACACGTACGAATATCATCATATTAATCAGCCTATAATATTCCCACTGCTGGGATACACGCCTCCTCTGTGTGAGCCGTAATTCCACCACGCGGGCCCAGTACGGGTTGGTGGATGTCACATGTGTTTGAATTTCTAGTACTGGGACATACCGGTTTCCTCACGACGTTTTCCTTTACCGTTTTGAGAGCAGTGGGTTCGAGCTTACGACCTAAAACCGAACCTACGACCTAAAACTCATAAGACGCAGCCGTTTCTACTGGGTTTTCTGAGCACAAGTATGTACTTCTCCATCTAGGTATTTATTTTTATTAACCTGGTAAACTGTCAAAAATAAATCACATATCTATCTCATTAACTTGAATTTGGGAAACTTAACAGAACTATACAATACATGTGTACTTAGGTGATCTGTTACGCGATACCTCCGGCAATTTTGGATCGATTTCAAAATTCATATAGCACTACTTACTATGCAAATATCAGTGACAGGATGTTTTATAACATCATCAATATAAACTAAGTGGAAAAACTACGTATTATTGAAGCTAACTCAAAACTACCCAAGCAAAGTTAATAAAATAAATTAATTTTGAAATTCATATGCGACCACCCCCGAGACATATCCTATCCACTAAAAAAATAACTTTTGGAATCGATCTACAATTGCCGGATCTCACAGCTCCAAGTGCTGTTAAGGCTCATCTTAACAGCCTAGCAGAAACATTCATTCCCTGCGGTTTGACTCTCACATTTTTTACTACCAAAAGCCAAGAAGCGAAACCCCAAGTAGGTTCTAAACAAAATTAATAATTGATCTCATAACCATATCACGATCAGTTTTTATATAAAATTAATTAGATCCATTTATACCTGCTTAAATCAAAGCGGTTACTAGCCTGCTTTCAAAGTAATTATATTGAGGCTATAAACCAATCTGATCAGCAGTAATCAGGCTTATCAGATGAGCTATAACGAACGTTACTTTATTAGAACCCAGATAACACTCGTGGTACATCGTGAGAAAAACGCCGAATCTTTTTGAAGAGCGTCAAGTTCTGGTGTAAACGGAAGTCGTGTTTGTATCCAGTTAGGCTGCTTTTTATAACTATTCTATTGCCAATTGGTCAGGATTTATGCGTCCTTAGTTTAGCGTTTGGGAGATGACTGGAAATTAAACTCCCAGGCTAGATGTAGGTCCAGGTGAGTCATCGAGACCATCGTGAGATTTTGGGTTACTTTTGGGCGTTTAATAGTCGTCACTATTTCTTCTTTGGTTCAATGGCACGACTTTAAACTTCACAAACCTAAACCTAGGTGTCTATTGCACTCGATCCACTATCAAACAGAATCATTGGCAACAATGGTGACAGACTACTTTACTGAACCCGTTGAATAGGTAATAGTAATTTCATTATAACAGTATTAATCGTCATGGGCGTCTAATATGATTAGCAAAAACCCAGTAACATAAACTAAGCAAACCCTCATTCAATTTAGAACATCTTCCACCTAGCCTTTTCCCAACTATGTTGGGGTCGGCTTCCAGTCTAACCGGATGCAGCTGAGTACCAGTATTTTACATGGAGCGACTGCCTATCTGACCTCCACAACCCAGTTACTGGGTAATACGAAACCCCTTGGTAAGACTGGTTGTCAGACTTCGGGCTTCTGACGACCCGTAACGACTGTCAAAGATCCACGAATGACAGCCGGGAGCAACGGCTTTGGCTTCGGCAACGGCAACGAGCTTTCCGAGGCACGGAGGGTTCTTGGTATGTAAAGATGGTCACCCATCCACGGACCAACCGCGGCAAGCGTAGCTTAACCTGATCGATCGACCCGTGCGGTTGTTAATTTAGAACATTCCCCCATAATAATAATTTACCACGTGATTCTCATAACAAGATTATTTAAAATAACTCAACTTACTAGGTCTACTGCCAATACATTAACTAACTCAGAAACAAGTGTATACAGTAATAAATAAAGATTAGTCTAATCCCAACACCCACCAGCTAAGTGGCCCGATACAGCAGTGAAGTAAAACACTTGAAAATAACAAATGACAACTATCTGTGCGTACGTTGTAGGATATTAATATGGCGCAGGCGCACGTGTTCTGAACCATTTGTAAGTTTGTAGCTTAAGTGTTGGGTGTTTGATTTGCTGGTTATTATATATTTGTCACGGGAAATTGTGTATTTGCATTGTAGGTACAGTTATGAAGTAAGCATGAGTTGGTTAGGTTGAAATTCATTGGTAACAAAAATAGTGTTAAATATTTTGAGTAGGTGGTTCGAATCACTTCATCTAATTAATGGCCATTCACCTGAACGTGTCGTGATCACCGCAAAACGATATGATTCAATATTGTTTTGCAACTGAAATAACGACTTCGTATATATAGTTGAGAATCGAGTTTGCAAAAATTGTTAGCAATTTGAAAACTAGAAAGATTCTAAGACTTTATGAAAAAATTTCTTCTGGCTGGCAATAGTAGATTATCTTCACATACATACAAATAATCGGCCCATAACGTTCCCACTGCTGGGAGACAGGCCTCCTCTTTGTAGGAGAGAATGGGCCGTAACACCACGAGGGCCCAATGCGGGTTGGTAATTATCTTCAGCGGTTTTTAGTCGGGCAAGGGAAGAGAGTGTGCATCTGTGTCTGCGAACACACTTGTGCACTATAATATCTCCCGAGCCGCAGGCTAGTCTCTGCTGAGATTGGTCGCCTTGTCCGAAATTCAGTTCTGGAGTACTACCTTCCGCGTATAAAAATCAAGAATTAATTAAAATATTGATAACTACCTCTGGAAGGTCTTGTCATAGAGTCAGGTTGTATTACTAACATAATACATTGAGACATAATACCAAACTGTAGGTGTTCGATAACAACTTATCCACTTCAACTGTCTCTGAGCCATGTTAGTCTGATCTAGGACCTATTGTAGATTAATCTAGATCTATTGAAATTCTAGAGTATTTATTTAAATTGGCTGTTGTATGCTTGACACGTTTTCGTATTGAGCAAAAATAGCCAATTATCGATATTTATCACCTGAGTGGGGCTGGGTGCCACTTTCCACACAACAGTGCAGTATTGTTACGTACCAGTACCTACTGTTACTGGCTGGTGAAATTGCGAAAAAATCAGCTGTTCCCTACATTTTGAGAGATAAGCGAACATAAATGTAGGGAACAGCTGATATTTTTTTCATGATTTTGATGTTTGGTCCCATAGTAAAAGTTGTTCATAATGATGAGTGCAATGACCCCTTAAGAGGAAAACGGTGATTAAAATTTCACCCTGTATATTATTGCTGTATCTCTAGAAGTCCTGATCCGATTACAAAAAATATTTCACTGATAGAAAGCTATAATATGCCGTGAGCCAAAAGATAGGTTATGTATTCGACTTTCACGTGGACGAAGTCGCAGGCAGAAGCTAGTCAGGCATAAATTGAAATACGAACTCAACTCATTTTTTTTTTCAAGTGTGTGTTACTATAACAGTTGTCTGAATGAGTTAAGTGTTATATCAAATTGTTCTGTAGAATTGTTTCAACCAAGACAGGAAAAAACTGCATATCAAAACTAATATCTATATATATAAAAGGAGAACTGACTGACTGACATATCAACGCACAGCCCAAACCGCTGGGTCTAGAGATTCCAAATTTGGCACGTACGTTCCTTATGAGGTCTAGGGGTGCACTAAGAAAGGATTTTTCAAAATTCATCCCCTAAGGGGGTGAATGGGGGGGTGAAATTTCACGCGGACGAAGTCGCGGGAAGAAGCTAGTGTATTATACATGTAAATGCGAAAGTAACTCTATTTTTATGATACCTTTTTACGACTAAACCACTGAACTGATCGTTATGAAATTTGACACATAGGTAGTCTGGGACCTGCAAAAAGAGATAGGCTACTTTTCACCCTGGAAATTTGTATTAATAAAATGAAATTGAATATACACATAAACGAAGTCGCGGCCAACAGCTAGTTATCAATAAATTAATCTAGCTAACCACAAGAGCCCGATAAAGCAAATCAAGGAACTAAAAGTCACAACACCAACAATTTCCGCTATGTTTGGGCACAACCTTACGCGACGTATTGACTAGTGCTGTCTCAAGGATGAATAACATCTGTCGAGTCGAAAAGGCCATCCAATGAATGAAGGATTGTGCAAGTAAGTAATTCCATACTTGATGAATATCATTAAAATATGCGGCGGCGTTGTATTATTTAAACTCGAAAGGTTATGACCAAGCCTTCAAGCATTTCCGATAAATACAGTACCTTTTACCGGTTAGCTAGAAAGGCAAATACATTTCTGAATATAGAGATACACGGCTTGTTTATTTATTAGCATAATGGACTTCATTTTGTGTCTCTGGTGCATTTTTTGTTAAAGCTTTGAATATACCTACATGGCAGTAGAGATAAACCATTATAAAACTGCACGTCCCTCCACTAAAATTTCTATGCAAACATTTGAAATGTGTATGCAACAAGCAGTTGAAGGGCGTTAATTTTTAAAATGGTTTATCTCTAACTTGCTCAAAAGTATACGACTACCTTATATAATTTTGTACCAGTTACTGACCTAACATATACAGGGTTATTGGAAAAACACCAACAACCTCTTATGAGGTCTTTGTACTCATCATTATGAACAGCTTTTACTATGGGACCAAACCTGAAATCGCGAAAAAAAATCAGCTGTTCTCTACATTTATATTCGTATAACTCACAGAACAGTGTATAACTGAACAAAATTTAGGGAACAGTTGGTTTAATTTTCGCGATTTCAGGTTTGGTCCCATAGTAAAAGTTGTTCATAATGATGAGTACAATGACCTCTTAAGAGGATGTTGGTGTTTTTCCAATAACCTTGTATAACATATTTGCTGGTCGTTACGTCTAAGAATAGCTCATCTCTTCTTGGTATCTTAAAAAGGGACTTACAGATTACATTACAGGTTGGTATACTATGAGGAAAGAAAACAGTCTCTTTTCTAACTGCTAAAAAGTATTGCAAAATACTGCGATCAGAGGGGTAATTCTCGTAATTTTAAGATCGTTCACAGTCTGATCTACTGAGATCAGACTGTCGCAGTACAGATTGAGACTGCTCAATCTGTCAAAAATACCTCTAATTTCCCAACATTTTGACAAGTTTTTTACATTTGTGTGTCGTCGAGATGAGACTGCAACTAGATTTTCAACGTTTTCCATCATCTACACCTAGCTAATGATTATGGCCGTTTATAGTGCAGACTAAGGCAAGGCCCTTGCTGCAGCGGTGGTGGGTTAATCAGTACCGAATAAAATTAATATACACCAATAACTACAAAGATCGAATTACAACATCGATTAACCAAACATTCAGTTCAACTTTCCCTAGCCACATTAATTTAGCTGTCCACCAATCGCAGCCCGGGCGTTATGTTACATTACACGAATTAATGTTTATTCAGCGAGGCGCGCCTGTAGGCATTAAAGTATACGTATATTGTACGACAGAATATTTAGAAAATAGTATGAAAGTCACGCCTACTGCGAGCGGTGGAAGTTTGTGTGGTCGTATGGTAATGAAGATGTTAGGAAAGGATCCCTCTGTTTGTTTTATGAGCTTTGGTGGTTGGGTTTTTTGTGAAAAACATGTTATCTATACAGGGTGAAATTTTAATCACCGTTTTCCTCTTAAGGGGTCGTTGTACTCATCATTATGAACAACTTTTACTATCCGAAATCGTGAAAAAAATCAGCTGTTCCCTACATTTATGTTCGCATAACTCGTTAAAATGTAGGGAACAGCTGTTTTTTTTATGATTACAGGTTTGGTCCCATAGTAAAAGTTGTTCATAATGATGAGTACAATTTTTAGACTTTAGATACTGATTCAATCATTTTCAGTCTCCTTTA
This sequence comes from Hydraecia micacea, assembly GCA_914767645.1. Lineage (NCBI taxonomy): Eukaryota > Metazoa > Arthropoda > Insecta > Lepidoptera > Noctuidae > Hydraecia > Hydraecia micacea. The sequence goes on from OU611795.1 coordinate 10,233,154, forward strand.
TTTATTTATATATACTTTATTGTACCCGTCTTAACAAAGGGGTATCGTATTACCCAATAACTGGGTTGTGGAGGTCAGATAGGCAGTCGCTCCATGTAAAATACTGGTATTCAGCTGCATCCGGTTAGACTGGAAGCCGACCCCAACAGTTGGGAAAAGGCTAGGCAGATGATGATGATGATATCCTTTATTGTACACCACAAAAATACATAACGAAAAAATACATCAAACACTACAAAATATACGAAATGTTGATGTTTTGTACGTTTTTAGGATTCCCTACCCAAAGGGTAAAAGCGGGACCCTGTTACTAAGACTCCACTGTCCGTCTGTCTGTATGTCTGTCTATCTGTCTGTCTGTCTGTCACCAGGCTGTATCTCATGAACCGTGATAGCTAGACAGTTGAAATTTTCACAGATGATGTATTTCTGTTGCCGCTATAAAAATAAATACTAAAAACAGAATAATATAAATATTTAAGGGGGGCTCCCATACAATAAACGTGATTTTTTTGCCGTTATTTGTATGTAGTGTTAACTCGCACACGAAGGGTTCCGTTACACCGTACAGTAGTACGGTGGAGTCCGACTCACACTTGGCCGGTTTTTTTTCTGTCGTGTTTGTGTTTTGTTTGTGTGTTATAATGTGTGTTGTGTTGTTGTTCCTTTAATGTTTTGTTCCATATTTTCATAAAATACGTTTTCACCTCGTGTTTTCCTGCAATACGTTGTTACTTCGACAACTCTATTAAGGACACGCGACAATCTGGCGAAATGATTCAAAATATCCACGAGTTGTCTGACAGAATCGTAACAGCAATTGACTTAGTACGAGAAATAAATACTAAAACCGTTCCACGCTTAAAACGGTTTATTTGTACCAACTTAGCCGCAAGGCTTAAGTAAATTAAGTTACTAAAATAAAATGTTACCATTTTACCTGACAGTTAACGATAACTAACTTTATTTTGACGGTTAATTCCCACTATATAACACAAATCATAAAGTACAAAGTAAAAGACAGTCCCGCAGTGCAATACTAAGGAAATAAATGCAATTCCGATGATAATGAGGTACTAAATAATAGTAATTTCAAACTGAATGTTTCTTAAGAAATATATCTAATAACTAGTTATTCATTCGTTGACGTACTGGGTATAATATGAATAAATAATTGTATTGAATTAAAGGCGTGAAATTACTTAGTTAATATACCTACGTAAGCATTAGTGTACCTACCTCTTATACCTATATATTTTCTTTCGTGTCTTACTTATTTTCATATCAATCTTACATCTTGGTTGGTCATAGTAATCATTCTTATTTTCTTTGTGTTGTCTTGGCGTTATATTTTTTATTTATCTTCAGAATAAGGTACTCGTAGTTCAATCAATGAATTACTTTTCTCTAATTAATTGGGGGCTTGTGGCTAAGTAATAACAGCCGCACGGGTCGATCGATCAAGTTAAGCTACGCTTGCCGCGGTTGGCCCGTGGGTGGGTGACCATTTTTACATACCAAGACCCTCCGTGCCTCGGAAAGCACGTTAAGCCGTTGGTCCCGGCTGTCATTCGTAGATCTTTGAAAGTCGTTACGTACGGGTCGTCAGAAGCCCGAAAGTCTGACAACCAGTCTTACCAAGAGGTATCGTATTACCCAGTAACTGGGTTGTGGAGGTCAAATAGGCAGTCGCTCCATGTAAAATACGGGTATTCATCTGCATCCGGTTAGACTGGAAGCCGACCCCAATATAGTTGGGAAAAGGCTAGGCAGATTGATATTGAGTATCAGGCATCCTTTTATTTTTACGTTCTTCCAAAATGAATGTGCAATAAATAAGACACTCTTCCTCGCATTAAACTTGATGGTCCCTCATTCAGCCCCCATTCCTATTTATTTTGGCTTGATGCAGTATTTCATCTTCTTTGACATAGACGTGCCCATTTTATCTATGAATTCAGCACATGTTTCTAGACCCCATAACGTAGAAAGGCTATTTTTAGGGTGCTGAAACCGCGGGGCGCAACTAGTAATTTCTATAAACTTATAACATAAAACTTAGACGCCTACACAGTAATCATTGACCAGAAATCTCATTACTCTGATACTCTCATTACTTTATTAAACACAATTAAATTTTATGCTCAACAGGGCTCCTACACATTAACCCTTTATTTCGTGGCATAAAATATATGATTTACAGTTATTATGAATTATTTTACTACTAAATATATAAATGGTATCCTTAAACAATCCAGTTCTAGAATCAATCGAACAAAACGCAAACAATAAAACTTCTATTTAACTGGAACCGCAAATTCAGTTAATTTCATGCAAGTAGCCAATTCAAGTACTAAAGTTTGCCATTTAGCCAACCCACTTCGGTCCGATATCCCAAGTTTAATGGTATCAGTTGATGAAGTTAAGAAGGACGGTCGCTAATGAGGTTTATCGGTGCGCTAGCGCGATGACACGGGCGATGCCTGCGTGCGCGCATTGCTACACACCGGCTTGTTAGCGACAGGTAGCTGTGCTTTGATTCAAGGAATTAACGTAGGAAATGTTAATTGATAGACGATGGATAATTTTGTATGCTAATGTTATTGATGAGGTGATGGCGAGGATGAGGGGAATGTAACTTTATACTTTGAGTAAGTAAGTAACAGTATGTTGCTATATAGCTTTTAGCATTTATCTGTGGAGGCTTGTAATTAGCTATCTAGCTGTATACTATTGTTACTATAATTTTATTAGTCTGATCATCATCTGCCTAGCCTTTTCCCAACTATGTTGGGGTCGGCTTCCAGTCTAACCGGATGCAGCTGAATACCAGTATTTTACATGGAGCGACTGCCTATCTGACCTCCACAACCCAGTAACTGGGTAATACGATACCCCTTGGTTAGACTGGTTGTCAGACTTTCGGGCTTCTGACTACCCGTAACGACTGTCAAAGTTCCACGAATGACAGCCGGGACCAACGGCTTAACGTGCTTTCCGAGACACGGAGGGGTCTTGATATGTAAAGATGGTCACCCATCCACGGACCAACCGCGGCAAGCGTAGCTTAACCTGATCGATTGACCCGTGCGGCTGATATTACTTAGCCACAAGCCCCACAATTTTATTAGTCTGATAACCTTGTTTAAATTTAAAAATAAATAAATAAGACAGTGCAGATCATTAGTTGATTGGTCGCTGCAGATATATTTAATAGTCTCGATTCTCGAAACATTTCAAACCATTCTTCACTGAGTAGTAGTTCTTATTGAATCCCAAGATTATGGAAACTTTTTTCTCTAATGGTCAAATTATCAATTAATTATTTATTTATGATTCCAACAAAGGATATACACAATACGTTTTCTAAATTAGTTTCTATACTATGGGCGAAATGAAACATTAACCAAGTATTATTTTAAATAATTTGATTCGAACATTTAGTAACAATAATGACTTATTTAACAGAACATTTTCCATTTTCCACATCGAGTTCATAAACAATTTCTTGATCACTCTCGGCCGAGTCCACCCTTATCAAATCAACCATCTCCTCTTGCTCGGAGCTTTTACGTCTAACTTTGGCCCTCCTAAACGATATCTTCAGCATACGACAGAACGCAGCCAGTGTAACAAATAACATACCGCATAACATCACACTCAATATGGAATCCATTGTTGTCCATTGTACAACATCAAACTTCAAATCGCTGTCTTTAAAACATTTAGGTGTAAACCCAGGTTTACCATCTTTTAAATGCGGTTCATCTTCTAACGACTTATTAACGTCTTTAGCTAATTGATGAAATACCATCTTCCCTAACCAATCAGCTAACTCAATCTTATTAAGTTGACGTAGTCTACGTTCTACTATAGTATGGGCTTTTCCTTTTCCTTCCCAAGATTCAATACCACCGTTCCATTTAACAAGCAGTTTCAAGCACGGTATGTTTTTCGGTACGTGTTGCACCGCTTCAGATAAAGCGTCTGGAAGATTGTAGGACTCGAAATATAAAGAAGCAAAGAGTAGTCGACATTCTGCAGCGGTCAAATGATCAGCAATGTAAACTAATTCTTTTATATTGATATCTATAGTACACTCTTTGCAAGATAACTGCAGATATAGCACAAAACATAAATATTTCATCTTCAGTTAGTATTTTAGTAGACTGAAATATTGGATACAGATAAAATTTATTATCATTTTTACCAGTTGTCAGTTGTGACGTCTATAAATCATTTTTATTAGAATGAATCCATAGATATTCGTAAAAAGGTTCAATAAGATCAAAATTGTCTGTTTGCAAACGTCGAATTTATTACAAGAGCAACAGAGGAATTTCAGTTATGTTTGAAAATTGAAATGAGGGAAGCGGGCCAGTATACGGCTTATAAATAAAAGATAAGCTAGCAACTTGTATCCATGGTATTTCATACGAACAATCCACTAGACACTGATTTATATGTATACAACACAACTTTCAACACTTGAGGTTCTCTCTGAAAAACGAACGCCAAAATATAATTTACGATCCTGAAATGAAGAACTCTTTTTACCAAATACATTCGATCAGAATATGAATAAAAATGGAGTCAATGAGAAAGACCTCTGGTGTCGTGTTTCCAAAATCATTAACAAATCCATGTCAAAATCAGTTTTATCATCAAAGCATATGAGCTACTTACTTCATATAATTACAATATTACAAGTAACTAAACTGCAATGTACAAAATTACAGCATTTCCCCAGAATCGCTTGTAACTATTGAACTAAATGCGTGTTGCGCAAGCGCAGCTAATGGTCGCGGGCGCACGATACCGACATACAAGTATCGACTTTACACTATCGTACCTGTAATGGACCAAATATTTCATAAACAGCTTTAATTCGCTAGTTTTAGCACATGATGATCATTTAGGAACTTACGTTTAAATACAATAGGAGTCACTATAGGAACTGAAGATAAATAGAGAAAAACGACACGACAAATTAAATTAAGATGTCCATATAATATTGTAGTTGTTATCATAATGCCAATTTATTATTAATTCAAGAACAATGTCGGGAAATATGGATTGATACAAACCGGAAAATACAAAATCAATTTTTATTTTTATTTTATTTAATTAGTGTGAATGTGAGGACTATGTGGGTTCTTTTCTCTGTTTTCCTTCTTAGTTAGTTTTAATCATGATCTGGCAGTTTGAGTAATTTACGCGGCCTACCCAAATGTCCTTTCTTTGGTATTGTTCGTCGAATCGTTGAGCTCCTCAAGTTCTGAGTTGAGCTGCACGATTTTTGACAAATGCGTGCACTGACTGGACAGGTCCGCTCAATCTGTGTGGTTCTTTCCTCAAAAGACCATTTCAGACACCAATCTACACGGTCTTCACATGATTTGACCAAGATTTTGTCTGGACTTTAAAAGAGACTGTGACCTCTGAGTTTGTTTCGGCCTTTCTTCTCAGAGTAGTCAGATAGGAAACGCCGACCTCATCTAGCTTTAAAAAATATGATTGACGTGTAAAAGTGTTTGTACAAACCTACTTACAGAAATAAATCATTTATCATTATCATTTATCAAGGAAATATCTAAATGATCTGCCTTAATTTGTATTGCCTTTATTAATGTCTATCAATAACAGATATCCGTGAATTCCATGGCCAGGTTTTTATTGGTCCAAGTTCTATTTCCGAAACAGATTTATAAAATGTATAGAAACATTGCAATAGTCGCAATAATGATATTTATAGAATCAGAAGACAGCTTGAAAGGCTTGAAGAACAGCTAGTAGTTTTCAAATAACTCGATGATCTATTACAAAATCGTAACAATGATGTCGATTGAACTATCCAACACAACGTTGAATGGAATCATTATTGTATAAAAAGTAACTCTGAATACGCTACTAATGCTAATTTCAACCTTTTCATTGTTGAGTTTCCAAGTTCTTTCAACATCCATTGAGGAGTTGACGAAAATAAAGCATTGATGAAATAAACAATATAATTTTTAATATTTACTAGCTTCTGCCCGCGACTTCGTCCGCGTGAAATTTCATCTTCCCCCCATTCACCTTCTTAAGGGTGAAATTTCGAAAAACCCTTCCTTGGTGGATACCTACTTTTCACAAATAACACATCCTCCAAATTTCATGTCTCTAGGACCAGCGGTTTAGGCTGTGCGTTGATATATCAGTCAGTCAGGACTTTGAATTTTATATAAAACTAGCTTCTTCCCGCGACTTCGTCCGCGTGAAATTTCACCCTCCCCCATTCACCCCCTTAGGGTGTGAATTTTGAAAAATCCTTTCTTAGTGCACCCCTAGACCTCATAAGGAACCTACGTGCCAAATTTGGAATCTCTAGACCCAGCGGTTTGGGCTGTGCGTTGATATGTCAGTCAGTCAGTTCTCCTTTTATATATATAGATATATATATGTAAATCTTCACACAATGGGTGCCTGAAGATGGACGGCGCTGCCGAGGCCGGCCTGGAAAGAGATGACGAGATGACCTGGACGCGTACAACGAGGGCTGGTTCGAGGTGGCGCGGGAAAAGAGTTCTTGGAAGGATTTGGGGGAGGCCTTTGCCCAGCAGTGGGACACTATAGGCTAACAAAAAAAAAAAATATATATATATATATGTATAGACCACTTATATCCTGCTAATGTGTGTGTGCATTCTACAAGTTGGTTGCATCATTATCATCATCTATAGTCCACTTTGTCCACTTTGTCCACTTCTAGGAATAGGACTCTTTTTTCTTGTGCCAATCCTCACAACGTTCGTTCCAGTTGGTTCCACCATTCGTTAAATTGTCTTTAATTTACATGTCATTAATTCTCCTTCTTGTATGTCAAATGGTTACGCTTTATCCATCAATTTCACTACTTCCTCCATCGACCTTTTTTACCGAACCGTTACAATTTGTTTTACATTGGCACAAGGGCTGTCGAAATTATTTTGTCCAATATTGAATCTACAAGTTAATCATATCACCATTACTCGCTTGCCAAGTAGCGAAATCTCGGGAGATCTATTTCTATTTTGCTGCCAAGATCACACGACATACAATACAATTTACATAAATTGCATCTAATATTCTTGGAACAATATCTACGAGACAGTCGAACATCATCAGGCATTAAACAATACAGTTGTAATAGTCGACGATTGCAAGAAATGCGCTTAGAAATGATCAGAGACCATTATTGTGATGCGGAATAAGGTTAGTGCAGTGGAACCGATCGGTAGCGTCTGCAGCTGTGTGTGGAGCGAGATTTCTTATTTTATTGTCATTTCGCCATTTTTTTTCAACTCATCCTCTGCTTAACATAGGCGTATACTAAGGGCCTTATCACACTAGCGGTTTGCGAGCGGCTGCGGGGCGGGGCGGGCGCGCAGCAAATGCGTCGCGAACACGCCGCGGCTGCACAGCGAAGACGTCGTGGACGCGTGGCGAATTCGCAACGTTTTCGTCGCGTGTTTGTAGCAAGTTAACGACGTACAATACACTCGGTAGCAATGGCGTCCACGCTGCTATTCACGGCGATCTCATTGCGCGTCCGCAACGAATTCGCTGTGCATGCGCCGCGTGTTCGTTGCGCGTCCGCTCCGCTTTGAGGACGCTCGCAATCCGCTAGTATGATAAGGCCCTTAACTGCTTCACAACTTCTACTTCTTTGCCGTCCGCATCTGTTTTATCCCTGCTGCCTTCCTATTATTTCTGTTACAACACTTCACACAGGTCTTATATCATATGAAGGCGTTTATCAATTCGTAGTATTGTCAACAGATTATCAGAATTCTGCGAATCCTTTCTTTTTGTATTAAAATCCTACTAATCATGTATACTCTTTGTTGTCTTCGTAAGAAAACCTGTATCATCATTATTTCCAATATTCAGTTGATTTGTTTCTCCGTCTGTACCAGGAGAGCATACATTTTAACTAGTTGCACAAGGTTCTTTTGTCATTGTATAATGATGCTCAACGTCTGATGTTTTGTGTATCGGAATGTGCAGCGATTACTCTTAGCACACGGATACACTGCTCTCGCAAATATTAACGCATTGACCAACATTGTCACAATGTTTAGTATGTATGGGTTTGTAATAGTTAACTTCCATTAAATACGAGTATATCTTTGTGCGACCCATACCCCCTTAGATTAACCAGTCAAACTCAAGCAAAGCCTAATTATTTCTCTTCTACATATTCAAGTTCCTGTAATTTCAATATTATGACCTATAAAATTAAGCTCATCTTCTATTAATTGGACCCCCGTAATTGGCAAACTATTTCCACGAAAGTACAACTCAGATTACATGACGATACATTACATCGACAGTTTAATTATCACGTAGTCGTGCACAGTTAGTCGATTAGTATGTCAATACATGTCCAGTACATCACTAACAAAATATATTTCACAAGCCACTCTTCCACAACCTTCGATACCGGCCTTCGTAATTAAAGAAGACGATTCACAATTACCGTAGTTTATAGATGCCTCTAATTATATGTATTTGATGTTTTCTATACGGTGTGACGAAAGAAGGCTCATTCGGACAGTCATTATTGGAATTAATATACCTACGTGTTAGTTCACGGGGTTCTGCGTAATGATTGGTACTTGATTTTTAGTGTTCGTGAGAACACGTCCAAATGATATGTCTCTGTATGTGAGCTTTTTGCCTAATACCCTACATGATCATTCAAAGAATTTCTTTTGTAATTGATACGAGCGCTAATGTGTATAGAATAGTGCAATTTGTAGGCAATTATTGTTAATAAAAAGTTGTGATGTTCGTTTTTTTTTGGGTGACCTCAGACTTCGTTTTTTTTTTTTTTGTTGTTGGTATTAAACCGATCCTTCCTTCTTTCGATTCTCCTTGATAGATGAACGGAACGGCGTCATTTCCAGACGGGGTGTGGCTATTTACCGGAACATAGATTTTAGATTCATGAATTTACCTGTATCTAGCATAATTAGCCGATAATGTTCCCACTGCTGGGACACAGGCCTCCTCTTTGTGTGAGGAAGTGGGCCATAATCCACCACGCGGGCCCAGTGCGGCTTCGCGGATGTACTAACTGTATCTACGATAAATAACTGATCAGATAGTTGTGCTGCCGGGGAGTTTGTTGCGCAAATTCTTCTTCCCAACGAAAGCACTAGGAAGTGGTGGAGGGCGGGCGTTTTGGGGGACTGTCTTATGTAATTTTGACATTCAAAAAGTGCTGAGTCTCAGCCTTATTTGCATAAATGTCTTTTGATTTGATTTGAACCTTCCGCGGCCTTTTTTTTTGGTGCGCGGTGATAATCCTCATGGACTTCCCCCATCGTGAGACTTTTTTTTTTGTTGCGCGCTGGTAATCCTCATGGACTTCCCCCATCGTGAGGGAGAGTGACGGAGGGGCATGCCGGACTCTTACCGGCTAAAACCACCGCGGGGTTCCACCTCTACCTATGGCCGGAGTGCGGGATTCGCATAAGCATTCACCGCCGCTCGTAATCTTCCGCGGCCTAGAACAACTATAGCATCTACTATCTATTTTTTTATAAAGTATTTCACAGTACAAACATTGCAATTAGAACAATTAGCAAGTTATGCTAATCTTACGTAGTTACAATAAGTGAAACCATCATGCTAGTACAAGTGATTGGCCAATTAAACTATTGCTCATAACATTACTCCATTACGCAAAAACTTGAACTATGAACCGCTTCTGAGCGAATTGGTATTATAGCAGGAATTAATTTTCAAAATTATAGGGTTTATGCGCAGTCAATCAAAATAGAAAGTCCGAGTGCCAACTTGATTTTGGTTAATGATGCCAATGTGTTTAAAATGTTATATGTCATGAGTGTACTTACACACGACGACATATCAAGCATAATTCCAGTTTTAGCTGACCTCACACTGCATAGGCTTTTCGAACAATGAGAAGTCAGCTTATACTGGAAATGTATAGCTCGATATGAATGTCGTCGTGTGTACAAATGGTTTTCACAGTACACCTTTTTACAAAAAAGTGGTATCCATAAATGTGAAGTCTACCGAGAGGAAGACCACTCAATGTTTCAACGTAAGTACTTAAAATCTAGCTGAGATACGTATAGGCTGTCACAGACAGGCGCGACGCGATAGAACGACGCGATGCTGATGAATACTTCATGGGCATTAATCTACCTGAATAGCGTCGCACCGTCGCGTCGCGCCAGTCTGCGGGAGCCAGAGTGGAGTTGAGAAACCCATACTCAAGTAGTTAAATAAAAGTTGATTTGTGATGATACTGACGTGCACTGGTTTTTGCTAAGTATTTCATGACATGCTGTTCAGACTAATACGTTATAGATTTCTACAAAATAATTGCAAAATATAGCTATGAATTCAGCACATAATTCTAGACCCCCTAGTGTAGGAATTATTCGTCAAGTAAAAACAGCGATTTCATAAAAAAAAGTGCAATACCTACGCGGTCAAAATGTATGGTACATAATTTTTTTTTTAAATAACTGCCGAATAATTTCAAGGCAGGGGTCCAGAATCATATACTGAATGAATATGGTAACAGGTTGCGTGTCATGTCCCTGCCAGCCTGTATATTTAATACCTATGAGTATGCAATGCACCTCTATAGAGCTGAGAGTAAATGTAGAGGAGGCATACGTTCAACATAGCATTTGCAAACCAATTCTGCTATATGTACTACAGTATATCAATGACTCCAAACTGATATATATGTCGCAGGCAACTGGTTAAATTAGCCGTGGCCTTTGGAAGTAATGCTCGCCTCGCTTCGCTCTCTTTGCTCGCACGCGGTTGATCACAGTTCTAACCTAACCTAACCCATTTGGTTGGGGTGCCCTGGCTTAGTTACTGCAACCAATTCGGCTCTCGCGTGATTGGTTACAGTTCCAACCTAAACTATATTATTGAATATCGTTCAGGCCGTTAGTTGAACGGCCACCGTTTAGTTAAAAGGCTAGGCATTTAACTAAACAGTTAATTTAGCCAGTTGCCCGCAACATATAAAACCTAACGCAAAAACTGGCATCCAACACAAGTTTACAGGATTATGCGCGACAAAACCGCGAACACACCTGACAAGGCACGGCCAATGCAAAAACGCTTGGACATTATATCTTACTAACATTATATTCACACCAACCACCCTAGAATAGAATAAAGTCGAAGAGAACGTGGCGAGTTATTTAAATTAAGGTACTCATACAGTTTATGTGGAACAGAAACATTGAGTGTGGCGTCGTTAGGGCACCGGCAGAGATGCATTTATTTATGAAATGTAAATTCATCTGATTGTAATAACAAAACCCCAGCCACTGCTCTCTATATTAAGATGTATTATTTGCATACCGTATGCTGAACGTGTGACCGAGTGCTTGTTACATATAAGCTGCTGTAACGGGCAGGCTGAAAAGTTATGACGATTATGCGAGTGTATTACATGTGGCTGCTTCTAAGGTTTTCGATTCAATTAGATCAGAAAAACCGTTATGTTGATCAAGATATTTTTTGGCAGATCTAATTAAAATAGTCTATCTAATGTAACTAGCGTGTATCGTCCCACTGTAGAGCAAAGGCTTCCCTCTCCCTTTTCCACACAATTGTGTCTTTTTCAAGTGTCCTTTCGGCAGGAGTCAAGCTCCTCCCGCCATCTTTGTCTCGGCCTGCCGCGATGACGTCGTGGGTTTAGTGAAGTGGAGTGTGGAGTACCCAATCGTTGGTTCTCTTAGCCTAATTGTCATCTGACATGCAGCAGACAATCAAATAAAAATAAAAACCATTTAAATGATTGAGTTAAGTTAATTACGGTAAGTACCGATAATTGCAGCAGGAAATAACCCATAAAATTGATTCCTTTGAAAGAAAAAAAAACTGAAACCAAGACATGATATTTAATTTTAAAACCACTCAGAATCTTGACTTCGAAAAGGCAATATTTCATATTTAATTCACTAAAATTCATCAAACGTATGACAAATATACGAATCACGATCACCAAGCAATTTATCAAACACCGAACAACGGTTCGCAAGACATACCTACTTGGATACAACACACAAATTAATACCGACTTCCACGTTACCTATTATGACTACCAGTAGTAAAATACTAAAATACAATCATCATAAAACACATAGATCGGTCAAATTTTATCAATAGGAATATCGGAACCAATCAATCAACGCTAATATAATAAAATACATGAACCGCACACGACACCGACACCGATATCGTGAGGTGGCGCGTGCGCGGACCGTTATAAAGGATAACATTTAAAAAAAAAAGTGTGACGTAACGATTCGTGACTCCACACGGTTGAGCGTGACTCTTGTGACCACTTGCCGACGTTTGCTTTGCAGTTAATCGGTCTTGCCCTCAGAATATACTTATAGATAAACAATAGTTAACGGTTTATACGGTTTTTTGGCATTTTTTGAGTTCAACTTTGTGTGTTTTTATCTTTTTTTGCCGTTTTTAGTAAGGCAGTGCTCATTTAGTTTATTTCCGTTGCCAAACCGTGGTCTAAGGTTAGTTTTTTTTCTTAAACTAGATACATTTGCCCTCAGACGGTATCATTAATTGTATTTAACTTGTAATCAGTCAGGAAATATAATTTGAAGAATAATTAATTTTCATTATTTGTTAAGGAAAATATCTTAATTTTCGTACCTTAAATATTGTTTCGCAATGAAAATAAAAAATAAAAGTGGCACTCCGGGAGTGCCGACAAAAGTGAAAACTTGAACAATTACGTGTGTATTTTTTGAATCGTCATATAAATAAAACACAAGCAGAATACTTTGCCATCACTCACTGACATATCTCAAGTACATTAAAACCGAGTACATCACGAGGACAGCCAAACACATCCGAAGCGGTGTCGGTTACGGTAACAGTGGCGCGAATTCAATGGTTTTTCCCACCTCAAAAACTGCCCAATGCGCCTAAAGAAGTTTTCACTTCAAAAATAAATATTTCGCCCGAAATACCTTTTAATTAAAACTTTTGCTCCAGATGCTTTTATATTAACTAAGTCATCATCTGCCTAGGCTTTTCCCAACTATGTTGGGGTCGGCTTCTAGTCTAAACGGGTGCAGCTAGATACCAACGTTTTCATATTAACTAAGTATTGTACATTAAATAGATGCATGAAGAGAATTTACACTCTATAATGATAAAACAACTAGTTTGCCACAACAACAAAACCATTCCCTACCCATATCTACGGCTCTGTCTATTTTCAACTTCTTACCGCCCATTCACAAAACGTCAAATAATATAATCAAATAATCAAACACAGTATTTATACCGCACGACATGATAAAGTCAAATTCAGAAATCAAAACACTATCGCATTTGACAATTCAATAACCAAATCCCAAAGGCGGTTGCGGCGAAAATCGGAACTAATTATTGATGAAGAAAGTACGACTACTAGCGCCATTGTCAGGGGTAACATTATAAGGCAGTGTATCGGGTCACGAGAAGTCACGACAGAGCCTTATCTTGGTAGAAAGTGGTTCACTGTTGACTTCAAGAGTCGGTATGGTTCTGGTACTGATGGATTTGGTTCTACGCAACAGATAATAACTCACGATTGATTGTCCTGTACTGTTATGGACTCATATTGTTTTGGAATCAAGGGATAAGCGGAAGAGACTGCGAGTTACTCTGAAGCTATAAAAAAAATACCAGCTTGTCACTCTCTTGCTGCAGGGTAAAGGCCCTTGCTTCAGGCGAAATTGGTGATTTTAGACTTATATTGATTATAGTCAAGCACCCTAATTGCGTAACACACTATCAATCGGAATCAGAATCATTTTGAAGCAAATTGCTAATCCATTGCTTGAATTGAAAAAAAATAGTCTGATAAACCACCTTGAAATAAATCTGAAAAAAAAGATTAATTATTCACGCTAATCTAATCAGTCAACCAGCAGGATAATCACGACGACTGAAAAAAGTTTCCCACTAAAACTAATCATTCAAATTCAGGGACAAGATACAATAGATTTTTTTCCAGTCTCTCCGCCTCTATATTTGTCTGAAGGCAAAATGGTGCAATTGAATCAGCGATATAGAAATACATGTCTTGGAAAGGAACTTTTGGCTAATAATTGTATGAGAATGACTATCAAAAACACGTAGGAGCCTAAGTAATTGTCACGTTTCTTAGATCCGTATAATCCTACCATGGGCACATTGCAATTCTGTTGCTATCGGGGCCCGTAGCTAAATGATAACAGCCGCACGGGCCGATCGAAAGTTAAGCTACGCTTACCGCAGCTCGGTTCGTGGATGGGTGACCATCCATTACATATCGAGACCCTTCCGTGGCTCAGAAAGTATGTTAAGCCAGTTGGTACACAGAGCCCGAAAGTCTGACAACCAATCTTACCAATGGGGTATCGTGTTACCCAGTAACTGGGTTGTGGAGGTCAGATAGGCAGTCTCGCCATGTAAAATACAAGTATTCAGCTGCATCCGGTTAGACTGGAAGCCGACCCCAACATAGTAAGGAAGAGCCGGCTAGCAAGGCTAGGCCGATTGATATTTCAACTACTATGTGTATTCTAATAGGTTTTAAACTTGTATTGTGCTAATAAATACTTATTATTTATTTATTCTTTTATCTTCTATCAACCATAACATCACCAACCGTAGCCCTACAACCGCTCATACCTTACACCATACGCCGCCTTACGTTTGGGCGTATCGTCATACGACGATAATCTCACATCACATCCGGCTAATCTATCGTCATATTTTGTTCGGTGGGCGTCGCGTTGACGTAACCAATCGGTTTACGAGCAAAGTTTTAGTTATAAGTAATCCTTTAAGTACTTGTATGTCAAATTAATTCTTTTTAATTCTAATCTGGGAATGGAATTGAGAGCTTGTTTGAAGCGTGAAACGGGTTATTAAATGAAGCTGTGTGACGGACCTCCCGATAGATGAGTGATGCAAATGAGCTGCATGTCTAAGACAAGACAAGTGTCACTTACTTTGTCGAGTTTATCGTAAAAGTAATGGTAGATTGAGGGGTGTACACACAGATATACCTTCATAGATACACCTAGATAACGCAAGAGCAACTACTTCGCGTGCCAAAAATCGCACCAGCTTACGTACAAAAATCGTAAGCCGCCACTTTCGCGCTCAGTCCTGTGTACTGCTGGCTGGATGAGCGCTGGCGCTAGGCCCCGGGGGTGGGGCAAGCCGCAAGACTGGTGTCGCACGCAGCGGCGTCTTTGAATCGATTTGATTTCCCCATCACTAAATAGTGCTTGTGACGTCATAGTAGGTAGTCAAAAATAGCACGCTTGCTTTTCATACAGATCGTGATACTTGCGTTATCTAGGTCTATCTATATCTGTGGGTGTAAATCAATCCGTTGTTTAAAATCTGGGGAGGTTCTACATGAACTCAAACGTAATTCAAAAAAGTAATGCTTCTTCTCCTTTAAAATTTTTGAGTTTGAACATTGTCCATACCGATACCCACTGGTTGGGCAATCAAACCACCCTTAAATTAATGGGTTGAATGTGCTATATTACTCTGTAGATACCTTTTCCCTCTTCAATCAATATTTCATCTGAATCGTAAGCCCGAGTTTCAACATTTATCGCATCTTATTCCTACATAGATTCTCATAAAACAATATTCTTCATAAACCAAGGTATTTCCTACACAATTAGCATAGCAGTCATTCAAAATTGCATTCAGAAATAATGTTGTCATACAATACCGAGCTCTATTTAAGACCATGATACAATCTGACCTACAGCTGCAGACATCATTTAAATATATCTTGTTAAGTAGATTAAAGTTTTTACGCAACGATACAATGATATTTTGTATCTACTTATTGTTTCCTGGCGTATTCATAGTAGGGTTGTGACGATTGAAGTTACAGTAACAGTAAAAATATAAAATAAATAATAAAATAAAAGGTTACCATTGGTGCACTACTCAAAAGGATATAGGTTACGTGGCTTTTTAACCAATTAAGTGTCATACTCATGTTATAGAAGAAATGTAATCGGCACCATTCATCATCCCATCTCAGCTGCCATACATAAAAAATGTATACCGTTTTCACTTGCCTACGACAACCCTGTCCAACCAAAGTACTTCAAAACTATAAGCAAAATACAATGTTAATCTCCGCAGAAGTTTCTCAAATACAACTCCACAAGTTCTTTCCAAATCAATTAAAAGTTAAAACCAAAACCATTAATCACAAACCACACACGGCGCATTGAATCTCCCCGACTCGATTCTCCTAAACAAAATCGATACTATGAATATGATAGTTCAATACACAATAAAATATCGTTCAAGGTTGTTCGAATCCGGATCGAAGATCGCGTCAGTGAGCGGCTGAACTGTGAACTATTGTCTGGAACTTATACCATTGTAGTTAAAAGTTTAAAGAATGTCAAAGTACCACGCCCAACTAGTGAACGGGTCACAGTATGTCAGTGGTAAAAAGTTTTTAGAGGCCTTGATGTAACTCGATAGTGATATGGTTTTGTTTAGATGTGCGTGTAGTAGCTTGGATTAACATGTGTGATATGTCTATTTCAGATAGTATAGGACTTCAAATAAAGGGTATACAAAAGTTATTTTATACCAGCAAAGATATGTCTTCATCATCATCTGCCCAGCTATGTTGGGATCGGCTTCCAGTCTGACGAGATGCAGCTGAATATGAAGGGACTGCCTATCTGACCTCTACAACCCAGTTACTGGGTAATACGATAACCTTTCTTTCTTGGGTAAAGATACCCTTCAACATAGATGTTAGACTTCGTCGAAAAGCTCGTGCTAAAACGCTGTACATTTTGTAGACTTCCCTTGACTTTTAGAGGTTCCTTCGGACCTGAATTGGTTGCAGTCATGTTGATATGTTATCTATGTTTTATCGTCACTTTTATATGAATATCGCAATAGAACCTTGAACTTAAACTTCATAGAGAATAGTTTATTTATTTCATGAGTTCTCTATTTTTCGCATTATCCATAAACGCATGTTTGACACTTGAATCAAACATTTACCTCTTCTTCGTCGTATTGATGTTTCCAAATTACATGAGTTTTGACCAAAATCAATTCAAACATCTAATCCAAACCTTTTTTTTTTCTAGGTAATTCTAGTCCGCGGCCACTACGTGTCGTACCTGCCACTGTGTAGCCGCAACGAGCCAGTGTTCCTCGCAGTGTGCACGCCACTGGCCATGCCCGAGACGCGCGAGTGCGTGGTGCACGGCGCCACCAACGTGTTCACCACCGTGCACGCCATGGACATGAAGATACTGCATATTGATACCAAGTAAGTTTACTAAAATATGTGAGAGACGTCAGACGGTTCTTCAGCATTCAGCCTAACAAACTACTCTACTTTTAGTCTTAGTAAACCCTCTCACGTACAACGGTCACCAAAACGATAGCCCAACCTAGAAAATTGGTACTATGCTTGTAGTAGCAGTACTTATAGGTTCTTCGGAAAGGGCTTCCTAGGAAAGCACGTACACATTAAACTTTGTATTTTAAGAACATCCTCAAAAACCTGATGAGTTACACTTTTCATTAACTCCACTTTTTACAAAGAAGCCGCCAGTATCTTTTATTTTGCCAAAACATTACCATTAACAAGCCAAGAGCTGCCTTCCAAACACGCGATCTAGATTACATGAACTACAACCAACATACACCCTACTGGTTCAAGGCTCCTGTAAACAATAAACAATACACTATGTGTAACTGTCACAGGACAGGAGTCCATCAAAGGCTGAAATGTATGACAACATCTCTATTGAGCTTGCTTCATATTCATGCATGTCGTCAGTTCGTCACCAACATTCAATGGCACGAAATAATAAGACGAGTTGAAATATATGCAATGGTAAAGAGATGAGTCGCACTCGACATTCAAGTACAAATAATCTGACGTTTTTTATGCAGCTGTCGGCTTGAAATGTGGAATTTATACGTAGAGAATAATGTTGTTGAAAGGGTGATGCTTTTGTAATGGGCAGTGTCAATGATATAGACTTCGGTAGTCTCATTTCCATTTGCTACGGAATTATTGGATTTTAGATCGTCATTTGTTTTATTATTTGCGTCATCAGAATCAATGATACGCGAGGACATGGACAAAACCAATCAATAAAATCGATATTTATTTATAAGTACAAAATTTGGCATGTTGAGACTGTTTGTACTTTCCGTCACTTTTAGAAAATCAGCGTCAGACAGCATCTGTCTGGCATTAATCCTGAAATCAACTTTTTTGGCTGTTATCGCTTGTATATTGTGTTACACGAACTGTATCCAAATAAACGTTAGTCTATATTCTATCGAATACGCTTAATTTAGCATACATACATACATACATCTCGAAGGAACCTTCGTTTTCTGTTCAATTGTATTCCCACGTTAGATATTTCTGGCTACTTAGCTGTCCTTATAAGTACCCAACCCAACCAATAACAATATAATTAATATCTAATTTATTCAAATGCTCAAGCCATCGGGCCTTTCATTGCACTATATTTCCGTGTCTGGTGTTGAAATGTAAACACGGCTGTCACCTGCTCGGAAACGGACAGACTTTGCATACAATGACAAAGTTACAAGCTCCCGTGAAACTCTGTATTAGAGCGGTGAGCACACTGGTTTATCTTTGAGATCCTAGGCTTGCTTTCAGAAGTATTTTACCTATAGAAAATACTTGGGATTATGAGAAATCAAAAGTATATATTGGGCTAAAAATAAGATAGGAATTGGTCAGGAGAAACTGCTATTTCATTTCAAAAGACATACCTGTACGAGTGAATCCACTACATATACATAACATATGCTATGGATATTCTACAAGTAATGCTGCCGTCAAATGATACTGATGACATGATAAATGGATGGAGATATATTAATCCAGATGTCACTGTAACAATGTTTTGCAAGAAAGCCAGGAGAATGTGGCCTTTTAAAAAGCCCGTCGTAATATAGGGGTCGTATGCATGTCGTACGTATGCGTTTTTGGGTATTTTAAAAGGCCAGTCGCATATTTAAACATATCATGTGGTGTATGTAAAATTTTGTAAGTAAAAATTATATACAAAACCTAAACCAAATTATCTTAAAATGATTCTAGTAGTCGCATTTTAAAATGAATTCGAAGAACGATTTGGTTGTTAAACGAGAATCAATATAACTCACAATACCATCTGTAAACCCATCAAATATATTATTATATTCCTACCACTTTATTTGTAATGAACATTTCCAATAACTTAACTTGATTTAAACATAAAATACAAACGGATTTAACATAAACGATGTCAAGTATGACGCCATATCTGAGAGCGGCGGTAGGCAGGCTGAAGGCCAAAAATACCGCCCCAGGACCCGACGGCTTGCCGGGTAAAGCCTGGGTCCTGGCCTCGAGGGCTCTCGGGCCTCGACTGGAGGCGCTCTTAAGCGCATGTATGGAGAGAGGCCAGTTTCCACTCCGTTGGAAGACGGGGAAGCTGGTCCTCATTCAGAAGCCAGGGCGCCCTGCGGACTCTCCGTCCGCATACCGGCCCATTGTGTTGCTCGACGAGGTGGGCAAGCTCTTTGAGAGAGTAATTGCAGGCCGCCTCGTCGGGCACCTGGGGAGGACAGGGCCGGATCTTGCGGACAGCCAGTTTGGCTTCCGCAAGGGGCGCTCGACGGTGGACGCCATCATGCGCGTGAGAGCCCTCACGACGGGGGACGCGGTGTCCCAGGGTGGGGTCGTCGTGGCGGTGTCACTCGACATCGCCAACGCGTTTAATACCCTGCCTTGGAGCTGCATTGGGGAGGCACTCCGGTATCACCGGGTGCCGACCTACCTCCGTCGAATAGTCGGGGCGTATTTGACGGACAGAGCCGTCATCTACCCTGGTCGCGACGGGAACTGGAACCGGCGAGAGATGTCGTGCGGTGTCCCACAGGGATCGGTTCTGGGGCCGCTCCTGTGGGACATCGGTTACGACTGGGTGCTGCGGGCCGACCTCCCTGATGGCGTCAGCGTGGTTTGCTACGCTGACGACACGCTAGTCCTGGCGCAGGGGAGGTCGCATCAGGCGGCGGCCGACGCAATGACACGAGGGGTTGCGATAGTCGTGGAGAGGATCCGGCGGTTGGGTCTCGAGGTGGCATTGCACAAGTCCGGGGCCATGTCTTTTCATGGGCTCCGGAACGGGCCACCATCGGGATTCCAACTGATGGTAGGAGGGGTTCACATCGGCGTCGAGGCAACGATGAAATACCTGGGTCTCGTCCTCGACAGCCGGTGGAACTTCGTCGAACATTTTCGACGTTTGGCCCCCAAACTGGAACGGACCGGGGCCGCCTTCAAGCGGCTCTTGCCCAACCTGAGGGGGCCAAACGCCTCCTGCCGGAGGCTTTACGCGGGGGTCGTGCGGTCCATGGCCCTATATGGGGCCCCGGTGTGGGCGCGTTCACTGCGGCTGCGAGCCGCCCACTACCTGAACGCGCCCCAAAAGGTGGTAGCCGTAAGGCTGATCCGGGGCTACCGCACGATCTCGGGCGAGGCGGCAAGCCTCCTTGCCGGAATGCCGCCATGGGATCTGGAGGCGAAAGTCCTTGCGCGCCTGTATGAGTGGCGCGCGGAGGCACTACGCCGGGGGGAAACTCCGCTTCCGCGGCAAATAGCGGCGGAGCGGACAGACCTCCGGCGCGATCTCATGGTGGCATGGAGAGAGCGACTATCGCAACCCAGCGCAGGGCACGCCACGATAGTGGCGATAAGACCCCTCTTTGAGGAGTGGCTAGAGAGGCGTCACGGCGTTCTCACCTACCGCCTGACGCAGGTCCTCACCGGACACGGATGTTTCGGGAGGTTCCTGCACATCATCAGGCGGGAGGAGACGCCCGGGTGTCACCACTGCGAGGATCGCCCAGAGGACACGGTGGAGCATACGGTGGAGGTCTGCCCCGCTTGGGCGGAGCACCGCCGTGTCCTCGTAGAGGCGATCGGCAACGGCGGCGACCTCTCGCGTCCGGCCCTGGTTCAAGCCATGGTCCGGGGCGAGAGGGAGTGGGAGGCGGTCACCTCCTTCTGCGAAGCAGTCATGCTAGCGAAGGAGGTGGCGGGACGGCTCAGGGAGAGAGCCGCACGCCTCAGCCGCCGCGGGAGACGCTACGGGCGTCGGGAGCCGCGTGACGACTCCCGGCCACCGTAGGCGCGGGCCTGCGGACGGAGAGTGATGGGTAGCTCTCTGTCCGATCAGGACCAGGCCCGTGCCGGACGGCGCGTATGTGTTCCACGCGCGCCTCAAAGAGATGTCAGCATTAAGGAAGGGGCCCGCCAGGGCCGAAGCCTGCCGGGGTAGCGGGATCGTCCGAAAGGGTTACCGCTGCCCCGGAACATAAAGGGCTAAGGAAGGAACACGGGTGGGTTTTAGTCAGTAAGAGTCTGACACTCCCTTCCGCTCCACCCAGAGCGGGAGGAGTCATTAGATGATTTCCCATCCAAAAAAAAAAAAAAAAAAAAAAAAAAAGTATGACGCCATACAGACTCCCTATTAATTAACAGACAAGTCTGTACATTTTGAACAAGTCGTTTATAATAATAGATTATTTCAAAGCTAATACACACGAAGTTTGTAAACCTGGATGAGATACACACAGACCAGGGAAGCATGGCATAAAAGGGAGGAAACCTATACTCAGTTGTGAGAGGAACAAGGATGGTGATGACTCACGAAGTTAGAAACAACACATTACCAAAAATAAAACCTAAAATCAAAATTGTTAAACACTGCGCTTTAGCCTAAGCCCAAAACACTTACAAGCTTATATATATGATTGATATATGATAGATTAGAAATTAATTAATGATATAGAAACTATGATGATGGTTTAGAAATGTTGGGCTGAAGATATTCTTAACTAAGCTACCGAAAACTTTACGGATTTGTTAGTACATATTAAGATGTCCTGAAAGCTGTGCGCCTCCACAAACTCATGCCAATGTCATGCAAATGTCCATGTCATAGTTAAACCTGTGGGCTGAGAAAGAGCAACCTTTGTCCTACAGTCACATTAAATACTGCAAAGGTGATTTCGAAGCCCTTTCTTTCGTATAATAATATGCTGATGATAAACTACGGGTAAAGTTTAAGTTAGGAAACAGCACAAATACGATACGTCTCAGAAAACGAAAAAGGACAAAGGTTTCTTATCAAAATAAATTGGACTGTGGAACAACCGACCTCAATAATCGAAATCAAAAGTCATTTATCCAAACTAGGCTGAGAATCGAAACTTTTCGAACGTAAAAGTTACATAAGACAGTCCCTCTTCCCAGTGCTTTAGCTGGGAAGAAAAAGTGGCGCAACAAACTCCTCAGCAGCACAGCTGCAGTGCAGCAGTTCAGTTGTAGAAAAACTTGATTCTATACAATAGTATGCAAAGTAATTAACATAACGAAACACAAAACATAAATGAAATGTAGATACTACGCACCTAACCACATTCTGGGATACATCTGTGAATTAGCCGACGCCGCGACGACCCGAATCGTCACCAGTGAAGCCGGACCTTATAATGATCTATGATTTATATGTTAAGCGGATCACGCACGACCATATGTCACATAGTCTATAATGTTCTATTGCATCTGGTGGTCGTAAACATTATAGTTCTGCCTTTAGCGACAGTGTGCGCTTTTCAATGAGCCTCTACGTCACAGAGATGCAAATATTCACTTGTTTAGTTATGAGTTGTTGCCGTACGCTTAGCGGGTGATTTTAATATTGACTATTAATATAATAATGATGTGAAGTTTGTTGGCTTTATGTGTTGGACTGTGGACTTGACTTCTGGTTGTGTTATTAATGCTACTTTAATTTGAAATAGTAATTACTGGTTAATTACTTGGAATGCTTCCGTGTCTAATATCTGAATTGACCAATGACCTGCAGGCCTTAATACGATCTTCCTTGACAAGCTGTTGTTTTTTTTTTTCAAATTTAATTTTGATGGTCAAACACCGCTCATGGAAAAAGTTTTGCAGGCTTGCTCGGCTTGCCGAGCCTAAAGCTTCCTCAATTGGGCAATTAAATGCAAAAATATTTATTCTGAATTTTTGGTAGTTTCATAGATTAGGGCATTCAAATAAAAAACAAAGTCTACAGCTTTAATACTATACTAGCTGCGCCCCGCGGTTTCACCCGCATAAGTGTCGATCCCGTGGGAATATCGGGATAAAAAGTATTCCATATTATTATGTTATTCTGATGTATAAGCTATATTACTGCAAAGTCTCATCAAAATCCGTTCTATAGTTTTTGCGTGAAAGAGTAACAAACATCCTCACAAACTTTCACATTTATAATATTAGTAGGATATTGGATGAATATATTATGTATAACTTGTAAGATCTTCTCAAAATAAGTATTTGTCAAAAAAAAACCGTCCCGTCCTTATACGTCCTCACATGCAACAATAAATACTTACATTTAAAATTATTTGATTGATTGTTCGGCAGTTGCCTTGGATATTATACTCATAATATTGTAGTTTAATCCCGATCAAAAAATATCAATAGCTTCTACGAAATGTACTCTTAAATGATTGAACAGTTAAATTATATAATTACTTATCATTCATTGGAAATCTACTGCAGTTAAAGGTTAAGAGTCACTACAAGTACCAGTTTTCCTATAGACAAATAATTGGATACTTTATGTGACGAATGAGGTTCTGCTAAAATGTACAATTGGAGAATCAGCAAAGAATTAATGCAACCGTATCTAGTAGGAGCAGTGGTGGCCCAGTGGTAATGGCCGCGAATTACGAGTTGTAAGAGGCCTCGCCCACGGCGACTTTTTGTTGCGATGCAGTAGCGATGCTGTCGCGCATGTGTCGATACAGCCGCGATGCTGTCGCTGGCTGTGTACAGATAGACGCCAGCACATCAAGCTACTACAATCTGTCAAATTTCTTTAATAGATTTTCAACTTTATCGCTAAACCATAAGGTTCAAAGTTGATTGGGAAAATTTGACAGTTTAGGGTAGCTTGATGTGCTGGCGTCTGTACGTTCGCCCAGATTCTGTATCGCTACTATCGCAATGCTGTGTTCGAACCCAGACAGGCGCTGTACATTGCGGAAAGTATTTCTTCACTACTGCTCTCAAAACGGTGAAGGAAAACATCGTGAGGAAACCGGCATGTCCTAGAATAAAAAAATCAAAGACATGTGACATCTACCAACCAGCACTGGGCCCGCGTGGTGGATTACGGCCCATTCCATCTCACAGAGAGGAGGCCTGTGTCCCAGCAGTGGGAACGTTATAGGCTGATTATGTAGCTAGTAGTATATACATATATTGCCGGATATGAAGATGGACGTCCATGAGCAATTTGTAATGAAGGTCATTAGCGACACCAAAATCTTACGGATATTATGTGATCGGAGAATATATTTAAGCAGTTGGACCACAAAGCTAGAATAATGCTTTTATTTGATCTACTGTAAAAAATGTTTAATCAGTTATAAATTTGGTAGGTTAAAGTCAGGGAAATTAATTGTTAACCGAAATGACTACCAACCTAAATTGTCCGTATATTCTAATCACAACTGCCGTTTTTTGACAGATATTATTAAATGGGTATAACACGGCAAATTGACGAAGGGTTTCAAATTGCTTTACAATTAATTACCGTGGTAGTACTAAACAGTGGCTTGAGACAGGCTTAAGCTTATACGAAACACATGGGGAAAAAATAAGGAGTCTTTTCTTACAAAGAACGCACCATAAGCTGTTGCTTGAGGCGCGTTCTTTATAAAAATTCTATAAAAGACTCCATATTTTTCTTGTCTGTCAGTTGACAGACAGTATCTTGTTATTGAGAGCAATCACTTCAAACCAATCTACAAACTTTTACTTTCGTGAGACATAATGATATTAATGCAAATCAAAAAGCTATTTATTCCTAATTACGCTACAATCAAAATATTGCATCTATTACCGTTTTCAAAAATGACAGTCACAAATTCGTATTTAGATAAATATAATCAGTTCTTATTACCACTGTAGACTATTGCCAATGACCCAGTTTATGAGAAGAAAACTCTTAACTAGAAGCGTTTAATAGTTAGCAAGATAAATGCAAATATTAACGTTATATCGATTACAATCGCTTTATCAGCTAATCAAACAATTGTTAACTCTTATTGTGTTGCATTAAGGTCGATATTATTTGAATAAAGATAATTGAACAGTTTAACTAAAGACAGTTAACAATCCACTTGGGGTTTTGAAGAGAATTGCGTTGGCAAAGAAAACATATTGGTATATGTATGAGCCAATCGCTACTGTTGCTTTGAGTATGCTTAAGGTCGTGTTTAAACAAAAAACCAATATTGCATTTTTTTTACTAGGTAGGTAATGTATTATATTATGCTTTGGCAAATTTGGAAGGAAGGGAGGCCTTTGCCCTGCAGTGGGACATAACAGGCTCATAATAATAATAATAAATTTTAGGAAGCCATAAGGCTCCATAAGCTTTAAGGCTTGCGACATCCACCAACCCGCACTGGGCCCGCTTGGTGGACTACGGCCCACTCCCTCTCACAGAGAGGCGGCCTGTGTCCCAGCAGTGGGAACATTATAGGCTGATTATGCATAAGGCTCCCTAAAGTTGATCCATCATCAGCAATGAAATGAGCTTGACACTTGAACGCTGATGACAAGTTAATTCTAATTTGAATAATTTGAAATTGAATAGTTCTGGTAATAAACAAAACATAAAGTCACGCTTTATACCCAAGGGGATAGGCAGAAACTACAGGACGCAACCTGCTACGATCCTTACATAAGTACTCATTTTGCTTCGTTAACGTTAATAGATCTGGTCATACACGCACGCCGGATGCGAGTACACTTGACTTTTCTGAAGAACGTTACCAATATTATATATATGTCCCCCTAGGGCGACCACTCCCAGCGTTTCCACTGTACATACGAGTATATAGGTAAAATAAAACCTATGTAGGTACTAGAAACATCCATTGTGTTATACTTTGTATTATATTGCTAGGGAGTAATCCATACTAATATTATATATGCGAAAGTGTGTCTGTCTGTCTGTTACTTCTTCACGCACAAACGGCTGAACGGGTTTGGATGAAATTTGGCACACAGATAGTTTAAGTCCCGGGAAAGGACATAGGATAGTTTTTATCCCGATATTCCCACGAGATCAACACTTATGCGGGTGAAACCGCGGGACGCAGCTAGTAAAACATATGTATAGCACTATTTAAATTATATTTCACTATGACCTTTCTAAATAAGCTTGGAATCTTGCCCATAGTTCAATTTCGCTTCATACGATAACAAACCACAGAGACCACGTTTGAAACAACTAATAGATTAATAGCCCTAAAACAATTAAAAAACACAACAAATAACTAAAATTACCAAATCAAGAACGATTAAAAGTAAAATGAATATGAACTTGAAATACAAACACAATCTGTTGGGGTCATCTCAACCATCAATCATTTAGACCTTGAACAACTACAATACTTCGTTCGAGAGTTCTCTAATGTTTGCATAATAGCCAGAAACACTGGTCTGATTTCTTATTAATTATTGTCTATGGTTTTAGACTTTAGTCTCTGAATGTTTGCCTTGAAACTAAGCTAGTTTTAATAAGATGATTTATAGGGGTCCGTACCCAAAGGGTGCCAACGGGACCCTATTACTAAGGCTTCGGTGTCCGTCCATTCGTCCGTCTGTCAAAAGGCTGTATCTTTTGAACCCTAATAGGTAGACACTTGAAATATGGACTACTGTTACCGCTATAACAACAAATAATAACAAAATGTAGTAAACAATTTAAGGGTCATACAAGAAACGCGTCAAATAAAATATGTAGTGGTCGTACGAAACCCTTCGTGTGCGAGTCCGACTCGCACTTGGCCGCCTTTTAATTGAACTAAATCCAATTTGATGTTTACGAAACTTTACGTTCATTACTTAGTATTGATTTATTTTTAGTTCATTAGTATGTTATATATTTTAAGATATTCAATTAGGAATTAATCAAACAAATTGAGAACTGGATTATTAAAAGGATTCTTGAAATCATGCAATAGAGCATAATTAGTGTAATTAATTAAGTTATCGCAATCATTCACTAGATTATTACACATCATCTTACACATGAATTTGCGTAAGACGGAGATCCGGGTGCAGGCATGACTTGGTATCTCATCTATGTCTAGCAGTGGACTAAAGGTGGTATGGATATCATCAAGTCCGTTTGTTAATTTTTTTGAAGCGAAAACTTCTTTAGCGGCGTTGTACACTTTTTTTGTAATGGGTAAAAAATTTTAAACTCGCGTCAGGACACGTGACCCTGATCGAAAATTCGTAAGACGGATGGAGAGTAGACAGCGGCGCGGCGTAGGCGTATCCCCCTCTCTTTCTACGGCGCGGCGAAAATGTTAACCGACACCGCTTCGGATGTGTTTGGCTGTCCTCGAGATGTACTCGGTTTTAAATGTATATCCGATATGTCAGTGAATGATGGCAAAGTATTCTGTTTGTGTTTTGTTTTCACTTCTGTCGGCACTCCCGGAGTGCCACTGTTTGTTTTTTTTTCTTTCCAGGTGTGCCTTCTCCTGAAAAGAATAAGAAGGGCGTCTAGTTTAGTCATAGGTCATGGCTACTCAGCGTAAAGGTAAATCTGAAGCAAGATATGAAAGTAAAAGCTAAAATAATTCTGGGTAAAATATATACACGTCCAAAGATGCACAGACTTCTAAGGAGGTATGGCAAAATTTACGAAACGCATTTGAAGATTCATGTTTAACAAGAAAAGTTGGATTACTCCGAGATTTGGTTATTAAGCGTAGTAGCCATGACCAATGACTAAACTAAACAACCTTTACATAAACACGGTACGCGGATGTTCACATTGCCCGTCGTGTTTTATAAAAGGTTCTGATTCGGTCACTCATATCAGCATTCCTGTGTGTCAGTCTCTAAACTTCGTGCCTTTTAAATGCCCTGGTAACCTTTACCTACAGATAACGCTGCAGGAAGAGGATTCTAGAATAAAATACTAAATTGAATCCAATACTAATTATATTTCTTCTATTTGTCCAGTAGTGAATGGCATCTCGGCTGGGAGAGAAGTTCACTGCACGGCGTGAGCTGGTACCATCTGCTGCATCCTGACTGCTGCAAGGAGGCGCAGAGCAAACATCGGTTAAGTGAGTATTCTTTTAAAGTTACGTTTATAACAGTGTATGGACTCCTCTGTCGTAACAGACCTCTGTGGTACACTGTCTCTAACGTGGCAGCCTGACAGGATGACACTTAGGGACCTCGCGCACTAGACGATCACGACTCCGGCCAGTGGCCGCAGCGACCAAGCTAACTATAGAAACCATATACACGTCGCGCACTTGGCCGCAACATGGTTTCTAGTTAATTTGGTCGTTGCAGCCACTGGTCGTGGTCGTGGCCGCCTAGTGCGCGAAGTCCCTTAGGGTAATTACATCGAGACCTCCATGTTCCTAAAACAAATGCATGGCTAACAGACTCGCACGCACATGCAGAAGGATACCTCACTGCGATACATCGAGGGTTGCTTGGGGGATTACCTCGATGTCTGGGGTGTGCCTCCATATCTATTAGCATGCATTTTTTTTACATGGATATGACATCGAGGTAGCGAAATAAACCACGACCGCGAGGAATCGCAGTGAGGCATCTTCGACATATAATTACGTTTATGATGGGAGCTTGCCAAGAGACATGGGCACGTTGTGTTGTGAAATGGGTGCCGAAATATAAAAGTTTAACCCTCAATGGACGCCTTGACAAGTTATTTTTTTTTATTGCACACCACAAAATTACAATTTAATAAAAGCAACAAAAGCTTCTTGTAACCTTTTCTATAAACGGTAGATGTTGGCTTTCTGTCTGAATAGATCCGGCTGAATATTAAAATGTTACATATAATCTGACCTCCACAATCTTGGCAATGCAGATATTTGCTAAGGTTAGACTAACTACGTCAGACAGTCAGGGTTTCTGACTATTTGCTTTTTTAAATGAAGGGTTGAACGTGGACAACATTTAGGGGTCCAACATGGCTGGGGGTAGAGATTGTGAGGGTTCAACATGGACTAAACCGTACCTACTTTGTAGATATTTGTAAAACAATAACGACAACATGCTTATCAATGTACAGAAGGGACTCAATATGTAAAGAATGGTCGCCTATCCACCGTGGCTAAGTAATAACAGCCGCACGGGTTGATCGATCAGGTTAAGCTACGCTTGCCGCGGTCAGTTCATGGATGGGTGACCATCTTTACATACCGAGACCCCGCCGTGCCTCGGAAAGCACGTTAAGCTGTCGGTACCGGCTGTCTTTCTTAAATCTTTGACAGTCGTTACGGGTCGTCAGAAGCTCGAAAGTCTGACAACCAGTCTTACCAAGGGGTATCGTGTTACTCAGTAACTGGGTTGTGGAAGTCAGACAGGGAATCGCTCCATGTATAATACTGATATTCAGCTGCATTCCGGTTATACTGGAAGCCGACCCCAAAATTGTCGGGAAAAGGCTCGGCAGACTGATTGGTCGCCTATCCATGAACTGACTACAGTAAACGCAGCATAACTTCCAGCTTTTCATGAAGACATTATACCTGTCGACACGAGAGTAGTAAGGGTTTAGTAGTTAGGTAGGTACCTAAGTGTGTGAAAGAAAGTTTTAGAAAACAATCAAGGACCAGCTTACGTAACTATACACCAAAAAAATCATTAGAAACCGTACCTAATCTAGATACACATAGTGCTCCTAACGTAATTCCATAACATCAACTCGTGCGCCGGCTGAACCCGTCAATCTCGCAGTAAACTGCACGCTTTAATAGACCTCTTAAACGACCGCGCATGCGTCCATTGTTTGTGATTAATGATGTAGGATCTTGGTGTCCCGGTGGACGAAAAGCGTGGGAACTTTTATTGTTTATGAAATAATTAAAAAGTTAGGCTTCATTTTGGTCACATTATGGCATTTTTTTTTTTTTTTGTAAATGATTTCTATGTTCAATACTAGCTTTTGCTAGCGGCTGCATACGCGTGGATGCTGGAAATTATCCCACAGAAATGTACTACCGGAATAAAAAGTATCTTTTGTCCTAACCCAAGTCATGGACTACCGTATGCCAAACAACGAAATCCGTTTGGCGTAAAAAGGTATAAGACAGACAGAGTTTCTTTCACATTTACAATATTAAGTATGGATATATACCTACTACGATCTCAACTTATGTATGTGCTGCGTTTAAAAAATGAATCCGTGCAACAAATATCTATTAGCTTTACATAATATCTAAGTATAATTAACAGGAAGTCGTCTTCTATCGTTGCCTGACCATAGACCCTTTACTAGAGAACGCACAAAGCAAAAACAGCGCTCCTGAATGATCATACCTACTTGATAATGTTGAGACAACAACAGCTCATGCAATGTGCCAAACATTTAGGTAGACACTAGCGAAACCAATGTTGCAAAAAGATGACAATCGACTATCGGGCACATCGCGTGCGATCGCTCGATAACCTACGACAACACAAAAACGTTTAACGCAAACTTATCTGCGTCTACACACGTTAGAGAAAGTCGACGACTTGACGCGACAGCGACGTGACGATCGTGTGTGAACCTTCCCTTACGTGAGCGATTATATCGACTAAATCGAGCACTCGACTAAATATTACTAAACGAATCCCAACCCTATGTCCACAATATAATGTTCCGTTTTCAAAATCTTACTTGAAACTCGTGACTTCGCGCTTGACGTAAACTCGGTAAATCCGAAAATGGAACACTTTCGGAGGATTCGCGCTAAGATGTTCATAAGTCAAATGTCAGGCAAATAGAGGATGGTACGGCAATAAACTATCGACGAATAATGAAATAACTCATGTACAAGTTATTGTGATGCAAATAGCCCATAAAATCTTATTCTGGACACGGATATCATCCATCGACTGTTTGAATAGTATGTTAATGAAAATGGTAATTTACTCGTAGTATTAAAATATGTAGATTTCAACTAACATTAGAATTCGAACTGAAACAGATCAAACGTTCAAAACATCAGTCGACTGAAATACGGAGCTCATAACTTACGTGTCGAACATTTAATCTAAATCTACGCCTATTTCTAGTTAGAATGAGAATTAATTACCACAATTTACATTCATATCATTATGTCATTCGTTAAGGTGCGCGTAGGCAGAGCTCTGAATACAGCTCGCAAATCAAACCCACTTTAGCCAAACATACCGGTATGTACTTGGGAATAAACATACTGGCAGTTTGCCGACCTACAATCGCGGCAGTCGTCAATCTCTTCCTCTAAAACCAACAGTCGAGATTGCACAAATGATCGGCTGGCATTAACCCTCATTACTCTCCTACAAACGTACATTCTTACTTCGAAATATGAAATAATTCAGCTGTCACGTCGACATAAGACGTATATTTGAATGACGGATTCGATTTACAAACTTTGTAGAATCGCAATCGTACTTGGCAATGCATCGTAGTCGAGTCATCATTCGAATGATTCGATAATCGGTAATGACAAGGACGGTTCTCTGCTTGTGCGGTGACCTTTGGAAATTATATTGGGTTTGCTTTAGCGGTAACTGCTTTGATTGCGTTTTATTATTAGTTTTTGTTATTGATATCTACTTCAAATAGTATTGTTGCTTTGTCAGTGTCTACCTATTCATTTTTATAGGTGTGGGTATTAACATCAATAGTTTTTGTGCCTAAAAACCTGCTTGAACTTTATCTTGAGCTTAAGTTTAAAATCTATGTTTACCTGAGTCTTTGCTACTATTGTTTAACTGTCTGAACATATTATATTTTACTGTAAGCTCCAATATAGTAAACTAAAACAAACTGGCTGTTTAATTGAAACCGTAATGACCTATGATTTACAGTTTTGTCAATAATACATCAATTGCTTGCTTAACTACCTCAAAAGACCAATTCATAATGTTTTACGAGGAATTTAGAATGCTTTATATCTATTAATATCCCTTCATCAAACGTTTATTACAACTAGTTATTATTATTGTTATTATATATAAAACATAAGGCGTCGTTTAGCACTGTCTATATCTAGGTACTCAACGCTAAAAGTAATGTTGAATAAAGGTACTCTTACAATGCAACTCATAGAGAGGAGGCCTGAGTCCCACTCATTTCCCAGCAGTGGGAACATCATAGGCTGATTATGCTAGTAAAGGTACAGTAATATCATATTTGCCCTTCAAATCCTCAATCATAATAATTTCTAAATTTTCTAAGTTATTGCGTTATTATATACGAGGTTTATTCAAGTGTGAATGGCTAACAATTTTTATAAAAATGGTTCTACCAGAATCTCGTCGCACCATCGCGTCCGTCGTGTCTGCGGGAGCCTTAATGTAAAGTTTGCTTAGGACACAGCATAAGGATTAATTTATTTTTTGTTAAAAGCGACTAACGTATTTAAACATTGTCTATAGAAGATGAAATATTATGTAGATAATGCAGCCTCCTCGTTGTGATTTTCAATCATGGGAGTGTGAGATTGTTATTGGATTTGATAAGTCAGTATTTTTGACAACCCTACTCTTCATAGCTTACGACTTTCGTCTGACTCGCGACTGAGCGCGACAGCCTCTTGGACCAAAATACGTTGATATTTTTATAGAAATTTCTACGGACAATATTAATTTCAGTAAGATAATCTCGAGCCATTTTAAGCATTTATTAGCATTCTTTGTCACAGGCAACACAATTTATTACTTATTGCAATCAGATACAAATGTCTTGGTTTCAATTAATTGTCATAGAGCAGGCGTAGATACTGTCCTTTGAAATATTTCATTTACATTATATTGCTTTTAATTTATTATTATTTGACTATCGATGGTGTAAAGACATCGGAGTATGTAAGTACCTAATATTTGTTTAGTCTTAATAAAAATGTGTTCCAATGATTTGTTTACGAAGTTTATAAAAAGAAAGGGTATTTTGGATGAATCTGATGTTATCATCTGCCTAGCCTTTTCCCAACTATGTTGGGGTCGGCTTCCAGTCTAACCGGATGCAGCTGAATACCAGTATTTTACATGGAGCGATTGCCTATCTGACCTCCACAACCCAGTTACTGGGTAATACGATACCGCTTGGTAAGACTGGTTGTGAGACTTTCGGGTTTCGGATTACCCGTAACGACTGTCAAAGATCCATGAATGACAGCCGGGACCAACCGCTTAACGCGCTTTCAGAGGCATGGAGGGGTCTCGGTATGTAAAGACGGCCACCTATCCACAGACCAACCACGGCAAGCGTAGCTTAACCTGATCGACCGACCTGTGCGGCTGATGAATCTGATGTAATCTCTAATATTGGGAATAAATTTAACTATCATGGTATCATTGTAGGTCGTGGATTCGAACCCAAGCAGGCTTTTTGTAAATTATTTCAACACCACTGCTCTCAAAACGGTGAAGAAAAAGATCGTGAGGAAACCTAGAAAACCAACAGCTTATTTATCAAATTAAATTTCAGTCGACAAAATCCATCGGTTTCTTACTAAACTTCAACTATAGCCGACGATCCTGCATACTTATCTCGTTTTGAACTAATTAGGAGACTACATTAATAATATGTAGGTATAACTAAGGTTTCCCCAGCATAATTATATCCTGCGTAAAAACACACATATAATAAATGACATATATTTAAGGATGTGACAATCCCAACACGGATCCAATGAAGGTACTCGAACTCGCACATGAATTAATTACTTTAATAAATGATAATAAATAAGTAAAATATTAATAAATATGTATATTACACCTTTAGTCTCGTCTGTTAAGTTGCCGGACCTGAGACAGTAAATCACACAGTGCACATAAAGGCTGTTCTTGATTCCCTACCAGTGGCGAAGGTACCATACAACTCGATTCCCGCCGGCTTCCCTTCGAAAATTCAGAACATAACCACTCTATAGTCAATTCATCATTGACATTTTCTTTTGGCATTTTGTTTTTGCTCCAGCCTACCTCTGTCATAAATTCACCCTTCGCCACTGTTCCGTACATTTAATTTTTTAAACTGCGAATTTTAAAAGTTCCCACAGAGAGACGCGACCCGATCTGCATAGCTATTCACAACCATCCGACAGGCTATCGTATCGAAAATGACACATTTCGATAACCCGACTTGCCTTGCCC
Source organism: Hydraecia micacea (assembly GCA_914767645.1). Classification (NCBI taxonomy): domain Eukaryota; kingdom Metazoa; phylum Arthropoda; class Insecta; order Lepidoptera; family Noctuidae; genus Hydraecia; species Hydraecia micacea. The sequence continues at coordinate 10,267,529 of OU611795.1, forward strand.
CCGACAGCAAACAGCTGTCGGAAGAATAGCGGTCGTCTATTTGATTTAAACGGGCAAAATTTTCGGGTTTTGGACTTGTGAACAGCGTTTAGAGCAATTCTACAATAACGTTGATTGATGTTCGATACGGTACGGAAGCGTATCGAGTGGTTGTGAAAGCTACAGGAGCCTTAAGTCTGCGACATAAGAGTTATCCGAATACGATTATTTCTTTAAGAACTAAACTAATCTTTATGACTTCTGTTATGCGTCAGTGTCATTAGACACTAAAAATTGTGATGTTACTGAACTTCCATTGAAAATAGGTAAACTTATGCCCGTTTTCACCATCGTTCCCTCAAACACTCCTTAACTAAGAGTCTCTTAACATAAGAGACTCCTTAAATCAGCCCCATACCCATATGTTTTAGGACCATAAGTGTCCCTTAGGTGATGGTGAAAACGAAACTAACACTTAAAATTTCTTAAGGTCTCCCTAAATTTAAGGAACGATGGTGAAAACGGGCATTATCTAGGCAAAGTATGTAGGTCACCACTCAATTTATTATATAATTTCACTGTGACAAATTTGGAAACACCCTATACAATATGTATATCTATAATTCCTTCGCTAACATACTCAGTAATTTATGTAAAAATAATAAACCCTATTAATATTCCTATTATTGTAATAGACACTCTTATTAATAGACTTCTCGTATATTTTAGGAGTATCTAGATTTTATATTTGAATAAATGTCCCACGGGTTGATAAATATTCCAATTACTATAATCAAATTAAAATAGATTTCCAAATAAGGTACATTTATGGTAATTAAACAACAAATATTAATAGTGTTTGTTTACGATACAATACAGGGTTATTTTAAATTGGCTATCGATATCGATACCCATCGCGTCGGAGTTTAGCTAGGCAAATTTAAATAACCCTGTATACAGTGTAAAAGTATTGTACCTACCTATCTAACTTCATATAGGTAAGTACCTAATTGTTATTACGGTATAGTAAACATTGAAGTTCCATAAGCACCTTATAGGTATGTATTGCTTTTGGCTCTTCGAACTGCAACAGATTAAAAAAAAATATAAGCAACCTTTGATTGCAGCAAAAAGGTTAAACTATTTAACTCAACTGTAGGTACATATATTAAGTCGCTCGTGTTCAAATCAATAACGATTATTTGTATTACAAAACTATAAAAAGGGCTCCGCGATTAAATACCAATAAATAATCATCGATACTTACAATCGTTTAGTAATAAATAATAATCTCGAATAACTTTATAAGGGAAAGCTGTTCAAACATAATAAACAAATAAAACTAACTAGCGATGATCAAAACTCGTATTAGCATCGTTAGGTATCGATAAACACACCAAATTGATTTCATAAACATCGGTCATACGAATGGAGAACCGATTTTATCTCCGAAATGATCGACAAACAAACGAGTATACCATTTATGACGATTCGATGGACGTAAGAATCGGATTCCTTGTACGGCGATTCGTATGATCGGACGGGCCATTCCTGGCGCATGTAAATTACTATCATAACATCATTGTCAAAGTCAAACACCTTTTATAATCAAAGACTACACTCAAAGTAATTCAAACTCTATTTCCTTGTGATAAAGTTAGCTATTGAATGTAATTAGCGTGTCTCTTGTTACTATAGGGAAGTGTTTAAGATGGTGTTAGCCGCACCTCGATAATCTTTATATTAACGACGTTCTAATTTTAGGGCTATTCAATTATAACTATTCACACTGAGATTGTGTTTGTCTATTTGTCGTTTCATTTCTTACAACTTGTTTCTCTTATTGAATGAATGACAAATCCGCCTTCCTTAGCAGAAATAGTAGGCAGAGATCTAAGTATGTAGGTACCTAAGCTAGTGATTTGGAGTAGGTATATTCATAGATGACGCTATTGATCCAAGGGGCGTACCTGTAGTAAAACTGGCCAGCTGCTGGAAGTTTATTATAATAAGATAATGAGAACCCAATAACATTTCGATATAGGATCAGCGAGGCAATTGCGTAACACATTATCAATCGGAATCGGTTTCATTTTGACAGTTCAACAACATTAATTGCGTTATTTACGTGTTGATCAGACAAATTATTCGAACTTATGAAGCAATGGATTAGCAATTTACTTCAAAATTATTCAGATTCCGATTGATAGTGTGTTACGCAATTAGGGTGCTGAACCCAATATCCTTCTTTTGGCTGCCACTGTCACCCAATAGGTGATCCGCGATCGAATCAGAAATTAACAGATCTATGGGAGAACCAAGGTAACCGAGATAACCCTAAAAATTGCCACACTTAATTAAATGGGAGTGGGCAGGACATTTCTCGCAGAACAGATGGCCGATGGAACCGAAAAGTTCTGGAGTGGCGACCGGGAGACGTAGCGTTGGAAGATTCCCACAAGGTGGACCGATGACCTGATGAAGGCCGGAGGAATCCACTGGATACGAGAAGCATAGGGGAGGCATATGTCCAGCAGTGGACGTCTTTCGGTTGATGATGATGATGATGGCTGCCATACTTTTTACCGCTAAACCGATGAGAACACTTACCTATTTATATTTATTTCACTTTGATAACTACAAGGTACAAGAGGGGCTTGTGGTCCGTGGACGGGTGACCATCTTTACATACCAAAACCCCTCCGTGCCTGGGAAAGCACGTTAAGTTGGTCCAGGCTGTCATTCGTGGATCTTTGACAGTCGTTACGGGTCGTCAGAAGCCCGAAAGGCATCCAGTCTTATCGAGGGGTATCGTATTACCCATGTAACCCAATGGGTTGCGGAGTTCAGATAAGCAGTCGCTCCATGTAAAATACTGGTACTCAGCTGCATCCGGTTAGACTGGAAACCGATCCCAACATAGTTGGGAAAAGGCTCTGCAGATGATGATGACGAACTAAAAGTCGTAGTTTACTAAATTAAACCTTTTTTCCAAAAAAAAAACAACCGGCTTCAAAAAAAAAACTACAGTGATAAAATAATTAACTTTAATTTCGGAAGTCGGTTTCGTTGGTTCCGCATTTTCGTTTTTTGACACCGACTTCCGAAATTAAAGTAATTTATCACTTTGTAGTTTTTTTTTTGAAGTCGGTTGTTTTTTTTTTTTATAAAAAGGTTTTTATTTTTCACTTTTTAGTTGTACCTACTCCACACAAATTCAAATAACACTAGTGCATTGAAGAATTGAAGACACCGACTAGAAGAATCATCAAAATTCGCATAGAAATGCCGGAGATGCATTTATGCATATAACATCGTATATAAGAATAATTACATAATGTATTATATACTAAAACCTTCCTGAAAGTATGTAGATGACATTAGTGAAAGAATGATCAAAATTAGTTCATTAGTTTTTGAGAAAATCGCGGACATAGGTACAAACATACATACATACGGGTCGAATACAGAACCTCCTTTTTTGAAGTCGGATAAAAAATATGTAAATTAGGTAGGTAGGTACTTTATTGTCAGACAAAAAACTCTAACAAGGTATCAATTTATCGAAGTGATGAGTCGAAGTAAAAAATATGCTATAAATAGAACACACAAGTTGATGGAAACAAAAAATAACACCCACTCGTTGAATCCTTTATAACGGTGCTTAACGTCAAAATGCATGAACATAGTCTTTTATTTTTAGATGGTTGTAAAATATGCGCTTCCTCTATAATTTTATTCTTCAGAATCGCCATTATATTTCCGGTGCGAATACACTAACAGAGTTAGGTATTTTTTAATGTAATATCGATTTAATTCGCATGAGGTCACGTAAGTGTTTTCATATGTCCAGCACACCCTGGGCATTCAACCCTGCCCTAAGGGAGAATCGCGGCGATATTCTCGCCGTGCCATCAAATTTTCGCCGCGATGATATCGCCGAGACACGTTCTAAGAGAGTGTATAGAAATACGTGGCACGACGATAATATCGCCGCGATTCTCTCGCTCGTGGAGACGGCCCCTAATACCAAACTTGACGACTTGCTATTTTTTTCATCATAGCTTTACGGAAATTGATTAAACTTCATGTATGAAGTTTAATCTTAGCTTTTTCACTAGGTTGTAACCTAGTGAAAAAAGCTACTAACCACAAAAAGGATGTACCTACAATATATATACAATATTATTTAGTTATGAGGACTTTATTTTTAATTCCTCATCCACATTTTTGCATAGGTAACCCAAAAGCCTTAGCTAAAAGGTGATCAATTCTTGCTAACTTATCCGACCTCTTGGTGTGACAGCTACCTATAGAGCGAAATCAATCACTGTATATCGAATAGCCGATGGCCCATTTCCCAACTTATAAGTACCTAAATGTTTTTCTAAATAGCCTATTTCTTCTTCAACAGTAACGCAATCAGAACAAGAGCGCTCCTGCATCGCGCTGCTGCGGCTTCAGCGTCGTTCAGGCCAGTTCCTCTGGGTGCACGCTGTTCTGCAGCTCAAGGATAACCTCGAGAACTCACAGAGACCTGTCATCGTGTGTACTAACCAGGTGTTGAGGTAAGTAGTCGTCTTAAAATGTACCTATTTGTTTTCATATTGAGCCGTAGTGACCCAATCAGAGCAAAGAATCTTCTCCCCTGGTCCTTAGTATTCAAATACTATTATCATTTGAGACTCTTAGTTCGAAATTCTTATTATACCATGGTCTTTACTTTGGGACTCAAAATCCTAGAAGTTCCATCATAGTGTACCTATCTACCATCAGTTTCCAGTTCGATTTTCGTGTTTAGACAAGCCTCTCATAGTCGAATAGAGGTAGATTCAGTATAGGTGTTATATAAATACCTATATGGGTTCGCAAAATCGCCATGGACGTAGAGTTGCGGACACCAACCCAATATACAATACCTCTACAATATTTAATGGGTAGATACCTACAATAAAAAAAAAGAAATAACTGCATTTAGCATCATCATCATCTGCCTAGCCTTTTCCCAACCATGTTGGGGTCGGCTTCCAGTCTAACCGGATGCAGCTGAATATCAGTATTTTACATGGAGCGACTGCCTATCTGACCTCCACAACCCAGTTACTGGGTAATACGATACCCCTTGGTAAGACTGGTTGTCAGACTTTCGGGCTTCTGACTACCCGTAACGACTGTCAAAGATCCACGAATGACAGCCGGGACCAACGGCTTAACGTGCTTTCCGAGGCACGGAGGGGTCTCAGTATGTAAAGATGGTCACCCATCCACAGACCAACCGCGGCAAGCGTAGCTTAACCTGATCGATCGACCTGTGCGGCTGTTATTATTTAGCCACGGACCCCTTCAACTGCATTTAGCATCAGACTCATAAAAAACAAAAATTTAAAAAAATATAATAGAATACTCACCATCTTTGTTAAGATGGCTTAAATTAGTCCACGAAACCAACTCATAGGCACAAGTTCATATCATACACATGCTACGAAATAACCCCACTCTCTGCCCATAACCTACGGTACTAAACCACTACATTATCCCTCAAATCACAAACATTCCCCATAATAGCCCGTCCACATAGCATCTCTGATTACCCACTAATACGTCGAAACGAGCGGCATTGCCCGATCAAGGGTGAAATCACTTCATTGGCCGTTCTGCGCCTGCGCAATTATTGTGTGAACTAACGTCAAATGGACAGTTTATAACGACGGAGCAGAATGCTCACATGACGTGGAGAATTTTGTTACAGACCTTTTAATTTTGAAGTAGATAATAATAATAAGCTACGGGTTATAAAATTGAAAAGTTCAAATTATTCAATAACTATCAAAACTAATAGGTTTATAGACTTTACACTTAAGTAGTAAGTAGTTCAGTACTTAAAGTTATTACAAGGTATATCCCTATAGGGCACCCTATTTGTAATAAGTCAACTTCTTGCTCCAATGGGTGAGGCCACATAGCAATCATTTGACTTATTATCCTTTAATATTTCTGCAGGCAACTTATCTACATTATTTTACTTGAAAATTACAAATATATAATTGCCAGTTCAACCAATCATAAAAGCGTATTATAGTTATTATTTAGAACTAAAGATCAAATAACGTGTCTAATTATATTAAATATATTTCCTAAATATACGCAAAATACAACCATCATGTTATTGTAATATATCAATAAATGTCAAAAGCTCAAGTAAATGCGAAACGTTGAATAAATTCCGTACCAAAGTAACAAACACCATATTGCGCCGTAATAAATAAAGCACTTTAAATCACATTTAATGTTCTCGGAGTAACACAAATTATATAATTCTATCGCCGAATCGTAGCTCAAATTATGTGTACAAAGAATAGTTAGAAAATGGAGTGATAGATAGCTTCTGCATAAGCAGTACAGTCACGAGCATAAGTATGTATACACTTGGCTTTATTCAAAGGCGACTTTCACCTTTATTTTTAAATAAAATTTTATGTTATTACGAACATAGTATTTTAGAACCCATAGGTTTATGTAAAGTGTCGTATTTCAACGTTACATTCGTTATTTCACAAAAAAAATCGCAATTGAAAGTTGCCAAGTGTTGACATATTAGTGCTCGTGACTGTACAGTTTCAGGCATCGGCGGCTGACGCTTTTATACTAAAGACTATGCATGAAGGCGTGAGTCACAGATATCTGAAACCGTCGCAATGAAACGTCGTAGGTGATCACATCAGCCCAATAGTTACTTCACAGATGTAAAGATCGTAAACGTTCACTGTTGAACACGATACTTCATTTAATCGCCGTACTATGATGCACGTTCATGATATCTCTAGATTACCGAATTTGGTTTTTACTAGAGTTCAAGAGATTAAGGCTGCCCATCTTTTTAACCTAATCGCCAATCATCATTAAAAAGGGGATACTACGAGTAAGATAGGTGCCAACGACTTTTTTGTACAATACAGGTTGTTGGTCATTTGAAATTTAAGCGAATTACGCACTCCATGTTCTAACTACTCTTTGGCTTATTGAATAGCTACATTCAAATGAATATAATAGGTTGTATTCAAGTACTCAGGATGATCATAAAAGTCGTAACAAATCTTCGACAGCTGTTCTTAGAACTTATTACACAAAATGTCTCTAACGTGAGCAAAAAGTTATTAAATTAGTTAACAAATGGCGATGACTGGGCAAATATATGTAATTTCAGCATAATATTCAGTTGCATGAAATGCAATAAATGATTGAGTATTGAACAATAAATAATTTTTTATTGTAGAGCATCGTTTTTCGAATTAAATACATTCGATTCATTCATTTATACCTACTGGCTACCCACCCGCACTGGCCCCGCGTGGTGGATTACGGCCCCCTCACACAGAGAGGAGGCCTGTGTCCCAGCAGTGGGAACATTATAGGCTGATTATGCTATACCTACTGTAGTAATAAATATACTTTGCTCCAAATAAATCTTAACAATACAGTTAAAAAAAAAAAAAAAATTTTAAAGTCATAATGTCACAAAGATGTATACTTAGCGCCACGAAAGATGACACTTGACACAACACGTGGTTTGACTTGCGCAGTACACGATTTTAGGTCTCTTTAGCGGTATGAGGTCTGAGCGCGGGACGGGACCGGACGTCATATTAACTATACCAAGTTTTCTAAAGTCGATCCTCTGTTCTCTATCACCACTTTCTTTTTATTACATTGCCTTATCATCCCACCAGCCCATACATCAAATTAAACCTCTCCATCGACAAACAATATCATGTAAACCAATACTAAACGGTATGATATTTATCGTCAAGTCGCCGGCGTTCAAGCACCAACCAATTATGTTTACGACTGTACGGGCCGGACCGGTAATTATGAATTAAACTATAATTGGAGATAATTTTACAAGGTATTTTGTTTGCGTTCGTCTCGACAGCATTTTTTAAATTCCAAGACGCAACGTGCAATATTTCCTTTTATAGGATGTGCAGTTTGCTGAAGTGGCAGATAAATCTGATGTTGGTATGACTAGGACAAGATAGGTACAGTCAACAAAAGAGATAAGTATGCGGGATCGTCGGATACCTATAGTTGAAGTTTAATAATGAACCGATGGATGTTGTCGGCTGAAATTTAATTTGATCAATGAGCTGTTTGTTTTCTATTAATAAAATTAATTCGAGAACATCCATCGGTTTCTTACTAAATTTCAACTATGTAGGTATATCCGAAGATCCAGCATATTTATCTCTTTTGTTGACTGTACATAAATATAAATGTTTCTTGAATGTTATTATGGTTAAGGCCGTTGAAGAAGGTGAGTTAATAGCTTAGAATAGGTAACTACTTTATTTCCGACGTGCTGAGATGCCATTACTTTGTTTTTATAAGTATCATAAACACAAAGCGAAAAATAAGATAATATGGAAAAATGTTTAGAACCAACTAGAGGATCCACCATCTCTTGTAAATGAGTTCATAGACTCGCCAACGATACTGTAAACGAGAAGAACAAAATACAAACACAAAAAAGTCAGACAAACGAACAAGATAATAAAAGCTCCTTAGAACAATAACTCAAAGTGTATCTGAAAGTCTAAAGCTCGCGAGCTAATTGAGCCCAAAGCCACACTATTAACTGGACCGATAATTCTGCCGGCCCACGGTGCGCCGACTTTGAAAAATTACGGTCATAACTTAACGCGGTCACTTACAGAACTTCCCTATTGAGATATCAATACTAGATGACGTCGGACGACGTACGCCTCTCGCGTAAACACGGTCCGTACTATTGTTGGTGAAACTCGAATTTGTTGCTAAACAACGGTAGGATTTAGGAAGAAATTGTGACGACAAAATGGCGGTTTCAAAATTTGAAAATTCCAAGATGGACACTGTCTTTGCAACGAAAGACGTTAAATTCGAAAAATCTAATAGAAATACTCTTTATTATGTAGATGTACACCATATAAATTACAGATATAAATGAGAAATTTTACAAAGATTTTACATAATGGGCGGTCTTATTGCTAAGAACGACATTTTAAAGAGGACCTTGGATGGATTAAAAATGGGAAGGAGAGACAACACTGTAGGTAGTATGTGGTGTACCATTTACATTATACGATAAATACATACATACAGTATGTACTAGTCTATATAAATACATATATAATATTAATCATGAAGCAGGAGCAAAGAAAATATGTTGATGATGTTTAAGAAGACCGGAAGTGAGTGCCAACAAGTGTGTGGCACCAACATTTTAGAAATTTTGAAAACAGTGATTGGTGTCGACATAGCCAATTCATCAAATATGAAGTTACACGGTCATGTTTTATAAATAAGAAGACAATCCATTTTATAGACTGATCATGAGTCAAACATAGCTTTTCTATGCCTCGTTAATTGACGTTAATAGTCACAATCATAGCCTCGCAATTTTAGAAGGCCAATTATGTTTCATTTTGTTTACTTGTCTTGATTGGAATAGCCTACATTTGACTTACATTCTTGTAATGATACACTACGTAATCATTTTCATTCAGAGCATTCGTTATGCCTTCTATTCTTTGGTTTTTTCCTCTCATGTCGAAATCCAAATCTGTCATGGTAGGCAATGATACAGTTCGGAACCACAGCTATAATAAATTAAATTTAACGATCACACATGCTCAAGTGACAGTTTGCGAGCTAGGAATACCGAGACAACTTTCGCTGAATGTTTTCTGATCTCTCTAATCAGTGACGCGGTTCAGGTGTTGCTTTAGAGATCTAAAGCAACGCCTGAACCGTGCCTTGCTTATTTTTTAAGCTGCATTGCGAATATTTATCTGCTCTGTTCTATGCAATCGAGTGTTAAAACTCGATCGAACATCTAGAGTTCGTAGTGAAGCTTCGCAGAGAATAAATATTGTAAGGGGGTGATTTATAGAGCCGGGGCGAGCCTCGCAAGCCGATCGGCCGGCCGATGTTACTATCGGGATGGCTTGAAATATGCCTGCAAAGGGCTATTGTTGTGATGTGAGAAACGGTGTTTAACAAGCGCCGGGTTTGATCGATGGACCCGGCGGATACAACCGTCTATATTTTATAGCACGAAAATACACGAAAACTGCTGCTAATTTTGTAAATTTGCTCGAGATGTATAGCCGGATTGGTATGAGTGAACTTTTGTATGGAAAGTCATTTTGGATGATTGATCCTTCCCGAAATTGTTCCATTATGATTTGGTCCCATCAATCACTTCTTGCATTGCAGATAAGCGGCCTGAAGAATGCTTATAAAAGCGCGGCTGGTCGGGAAGATTCTGCGACGATGCGAGAGATTTCCCTAGGAACTCCTTCCTTATTCAATGTTGCATACCATTAAAGGCGTAATTAAGATAACGTCTGACTTAACACTTTCCTAAACATTAAATTCAACACCATTCACAATCCGGATTAGGCATCTAGATAATAATCGGCGCGAACAAAGTCATTATGGCTCGGCCTACAGTGACAAGACCGATTCATATTAGTCGTGGTAGGCGCTATTTAGATAGTAAATCTAAATTAATTTGAATGGGCGAGTGGGTGACAGTCCAGCTGACCTAAACAATCAGGCACAAAGGGCGGTGGCGCGGTCCTTAGCCACTTAGGTCTTGGGAAGGAGTGGTGCATGTCATAAGCAGACATTTAGGCGATAATAACACCTGAAGACCATTTACCGTTAAAAGCACAGATTAAGTAGGTACGTTAGTCTACGTAATTACCTCAAAATAGAGGTTATGAAACTTAAAGAGCTTTGGCTCTTAAGCAATTAGTTAATCAGGTAAACAAATTGGACTTAAGTAGGCTTACTTAAGTCCAACATTTGCAAACATAAATAGGCATAATGGCTATATTAAATACAGAGTGCTTTGAAATTACTTAATTCTCATGGACAGTGCCAACGAGCTTTCAGCTTAATGAATATAATATTCTAATATTGTGTCACCATGCAAATCGGTGTAAGTTTAGGTACTTATATAATTTCCACTTCTTGTACAAATTATACGAACGCTTTATTTCATAAATTGCACCAAAAGTTATACGGTGGTGGCTATAAATCCGCTGTGCTCACAAGCTCGGTTGCATTGTTCGTGGGATTGCGTCATTTGTCACGTTTCTGCGCTGATGCTCTTGCGCAACCTACTCATGTTACTTCGTGCTCTCCACTGACAAATACTGTTGCTTTTAATAATGAGCCCGGCTTACGTGAATAACTGATTTAATGGCGTTCCGAGCTTTACTCTCCAGCCATTTTATCGGTAACGAAAAGTCCGAAACATTTCACGGGTATTCATAGTGACTAGAGATTTCTTTAGTACATTTCTTGTAACAAAAAATCATGTTACTATTCCAGGTTTAATTGGTTCATTACTTTTAGGCATAAAAACATGCTGCGTAAGAGCCAAGTGACGCTTTTTTGTAGAAGACACGTGGCGTAAGTATCGATAAAGAACCGTTGTCGTTGTTTTGACCACCAAAAGAAATATCGGTGTTGAAAGTGTATGAGCAAGTAATTTAACGCTTTTTTATACACACCTATGGCATGTACAAGTGATACGGTGAACGACAACAAATTGTCAACATGTCGGCCGCCTACGTCATGTCGACGAGATTTATGCGTTCAGGCTGCGCGGACGCACAAATTGGCGGGAAACTGAGAACATGGACGGATACGTTGATTTCCAACATTCCATTAACTCGGTTATGCATAACAAGCACCGGATTATGTAGACAATATAAAAAAGTCTAACTAGAATGCTTGAACCTTGAAATTATCTTTAAAGGATCTTAGTTAAATAGGATCTACGACATTTTATAGACGTTGGCAGATTTACATTAATATAATTAACGAAATACGTGTTCAAACTTATGATGGTAAGGAGCACGTAAATAATTTCTGACTACATGTAATTTATTTAGCTAAAAGGACGACATAACCGACTACACGTCCTCTGCAATTTAAAAATAAAATTTAAAGGCGCGCTTTTGATGCACGTGTTCATTATTTTTTGGCATCAAGAGTAAAGTGGTCCTGTCATATTATGACCCCGACCAACATTCACATTTCATCGCCACACTACTTCAAATCGATTGTTCAAAACACTCAATTCCAATATGAAATAACTTATGATACAAATGAGTATAAAATTAATGGCAACTAATGTGCATAACTTACCTACTGTTTCTACGATATCTCCGAGGCGTTCAGTAAGGCTTTTAGCATAAATAAAATGTTAGCACAAGCTAGCTATAAATCACTAAAGTTCGTAAGGGTCAAGTTTATTAATGCAGAACGCGTGTAAACATAGGAATAGCGTTTTATCCCGACGCCATTTTGGTTCTGGAGCCTTCAAAACAATATCTGTTTCCTTACAGTGAATGTAATAGCGATTTGTCGCCGTCGGACATATATCTACACTTTGAAGTACTGTCATCGTCAACTCAACCGTTGAATTTGCAACGACTGATTTATAACAAAGTAACTAGGTACCTATTTGAGCTGTTATTTTTTAAATATTAACGGTTTCCGTATTAAAGTAAGTTGGTAATCCTAACTATTTACTTAGGGTCCCTACTTTATGATTGAATTACAAACGCAAATTATTTATTTTTGTTCGTCTTTTTAATACCGTCGTACTTACCAGCCATGGCTGAACGGCCGAACCAATTTAGATCAAAGACAAAGGGATATAGCTCTTTATGAAGAAAAGGTGCTTTGCATCCCGAAAAATTTAAAACACGCCAATCGGACAAGTACAATTTCCTTGGCAAAGCTAATTAAATACTTATAAATAAAACTAGCTTGACTTCAACTCTCATAATTTCCTCTAGTCCAATAGGTAATTCAAACCGCATAAGCGAAATAATGTGTTGTCAGTCCAATAAACTTGCCCGGCGATATTTAATGAGGTACATAACTAATTATAAATCTATTTATCGCCATCAACTCAGCCAGCCAACTTGCATTGAATATGCATGTTTTAGTGATTTGGTCTCACGCTATTATTTCTTTCAAGCATTTTCAACCCACCTGTACCGATGTAGGTCCAGGGCTGAGTCCAACTATGTGACATTTCCCTGCATCCACTATCTTAAAGGTCGCAAACACAAACGTTAAGTGAACTCGCGCGAAAGGTTACATTAAGTACAAATTCAATACTGTGTATTCACCTTGCCTTACCCGCACAATCATTACATGTCGTTTGTTTAAATGTTCCTCATTTTGTCGACAATCGGAGATGTGTGACGTAGATAACATACGTATGTATCATTTGTTAACTAGTAGGTAACCAACATAAGGTTGTTAACTAACTTTATTGGCAATACGTTTATCTTACGACAGGAAGGCGATTGTAGATAATAACAATTTAATTGTTTAACAAAAGAACGTTGATTTGCTTTGTCAAAGCCTCTCCAAAGCGATGGATAAAGAATGTTAACTACAGTCAGTAGAAAGCGCTTTTATAATGGAAGCGATAAAATTCTCGCGGCTCGAAAATGCGGGGCTTTTATCGGAAAATCTTAGACAGCAAACTCTATTTCAAGTATTTGTGAGAAGGCCGCTAAACAACAGTGACTTGTTAAACACATTACAAGTCTAATATACAGTCGTTATCTGCGATTAGTGTAATGGAACATAGCCTAAACTACTTCGATACATAATTAATAGGCGCTCGTAACGCATGGCGAAACGAATCCCACTAAATATAAACATTAAACTTTAGTGCTCCTCTTTACTATTCTAGTAATGGCTAAAGCTTGTAACAATGTCGTAGAGACTAACGCGAATTCTTTCCAGTTATAAGGCAATCACCATTTAAAGTTATTTTAATTGTTTGCGTAGCTCATAACTTACGATCTATTTCGAGTTCAAGGTTTCCTGCGCTTGAACAAGCTATTTCTACTCAGATAAATATTGATGGTAGATACAAGGGGAATAATTTACTAACCATTAGCTTAATACCTACAAACAATAATATTTTTATTATTCTCAAATTTTGGTTAAGGCTCATAAACATTCTACTAAGTATCAAAACTTGATAAGTTTACTAAGCTATCGAGAATGAATTTTCTAACATACGACCTTTTGTCAACAGTGAACAGGAAGCAGCAGTAATGAAAGCAAACCCTTGGCTCTACCATTACTACGCGGTACAATCCAAACTACACTACGGACTGGCTTACGAAGCAGCGACGAGGATGTATGGGCCCCCACCACCAGACATCCAAGTCTACCCTACAACGATGCAGTACACGCCAACACCGCCCGTCTGTATCAATGGAAACCAGCCAGTCATGATGCCCAACCCTGGCATACAACCTCATATACCACACGTCCCACCCCATATAGCACCCATGCACTACGCCTACGAAAGGACAGACAACGGACCCGTAGATTATTCAGTCTCGCTGCAGGAAAATAGGTAAGATATTCTACTTTCCGATTTGATGGCCAACAATTGTTAATTATGCTAATGGAATTAAACTGTTCATGGCCATAACTCGATTAATTTCAAATTGTCAGTTCATCTAATAACATAGTGTTTAGGTATCAGGTATGGCCTAGAAATTATCTTGCTAATTGCACTATGACCTCATGCTGTCCATCAAATATGTCGTTTTTGGAATGCGTGTAGGTATAATTTAGTTTCATCTTGAAATTGTTTTCTTGATTAACTATGACGATCTTGCGTAGTTAGTCCGATTGAAATTCCACATGTGTAACTTTAGTTTTCTATTTCAGGTACCACAATATACGGATAGAGGATACGAGGATCCAGCCCAATGCTAAACGGAAAGGAAAGAGCATAGACGACAAATCAAATACCCCAATAACAAATATTTCACCTCGTTGCACACCTTCAACTATCACGTCAGGAGGAGATACACTAATAGCAGTTTCAGCAGGGTCCATTGCCAGTCGAAGGCCGGGATCCAAAAATTTTAACATAACAGAAACAGAAATGGTTGACCAATGGAACCCAAGCCCCACGTGGTCAGAATCAGCGCTCCAAAAGGTGCCTGACGTCTGTCACCAAGACCTGAGTCCTTATGTGACGACGACGCCTCCTACGCCGTCCGGGACACCTACAGCCTACACCCACAACTACAGTCATACCTTCGTGTTCGACTGGTCACCAGAGCAATATGTTCCTCATACTAACAATAGATGTAACACAATAACAACAGAAAGTTCCTATCAACAGACGTGGAATAGGAGTCAAAGGACAACGTTCGCTAATAGCGCGGAGAACTCGGTAGATGAAAACTCCAATCCTAATAGATTAAGTTTACCAATGAGGGTCAGTAATCCACCGCCATCGTATAATGCATCTAGAGAAGACGTACTTAGAAGGCAAATTGGTAAGTTACTGCATTTGAATTGAATAAGAATTTTAGTTATCGTATCTACTGTTGGAACCAATATTTCGTATCTTAAGATAGTTGGAATCTGTTTCGAAGTGCAGAGATTGTAGATACATAAATAAAGCAAGATAAATGCGCAGCAGCAATGCGTCTGCACTACCTGCACCAGATAAAACATCAGAATAAAATATATTAACGTTCCCTTTTTCTTATTGTTCTAGATCGACCACATTCAGATTCGCCGGATGCCAAAAAGCCTGCGTTATAACTGTAGCTTAATTCCATGTAATTTCTTTGAATAGTTAAATAATAATTTGTTACCCTGTATTAATAAATTTTATTAATTATAGTAAAAAAGCTCTGGAACTCTCCTGTGATCTTTGTGTTTAATTTTTTTTTTGTATATTATAATAATAGGTTATTAATTTGTACATAAATATTGTCCGGTATCATGGATTCTGTACAAATTTAACTAGAGCGTAATTATTGTTCACATTCAATGTGATTTATTTGTGTATACGAAATGTATTATTTTTGTAAATATTGATAGGTAGTCTACTAGTAGGTACGTACTTTGTTAAATCGATGCCGTCCATTTTCCTAGCCCCTTTTATTCCCAGTGCTATTCATAAATTATGCGCAAACGCAATATTGCTTCTGGTACCGTTCAGCTACGAGGTTGCAACTCCCTATTGAATAAAACAATAGTTAGTCTGGTTTTAGCTCGTCGCTCTAATTTCTCTTTCTGCCTTTATGAATTTAAAAAAAGTAATAAAAGCAACCACAAGCACAGCAAAACCTCAAGTTTCTAAAGCCTGTTTACTTTGGAGATGGTATTTGCCCATCTGCGGTTCTAATTTGTTATTAAAGTATTTTTGTGAGAGTAGGCAAGTACCTGGTATTATTCTGGTGCCTACATTATAAGCAAATAAATGATTTATATTTCAATCAAACTCTTATCTATACCTATTCAATCAAACAGATTTGGGGTCTTATTTCTCTGAACCGTTTATAAAGCGCAAAAATACGAAAGATACAATGGACTTTAGTTCCTCTGATTACTAATTTTACGAACATTCCTCTCCGAACAATTTCTATTTCCGTCCAGTATTGGAACTCATATATTTAAGGATATTGTACAAAATAGTCGTAAGTGTGTAATATACGAAACAGGAACAACTATTTGTAACAGGAGAAGTGCCTAGTATTAATTTATGATCACTATTTTGTTGATTGCGTTTTGCGAAGTAAAGATTATTATGACCTTGGACTTTGTGTTTGATTTTCCTTCTCCTTCTAGCAGATCAAGGAATTGAAATAAATAAAACTTTGACTTGAATATTTGATTTTATTTTATGATACACAATAAGCTATAATAATTATAATAACATTTTAAATTGACCTTACATCTGAATATAAACATTAATCAGGTCTAAGGCGCATATTCCTCATAAGACATAGATCCCTAGCAGTATCTTTTCGTCCGTAGGGAGTAGATAAGTCATACAATCGGAGGATCAAACTGATATTGAAACCATCAGGAAGACATTTTATAAGTGTTGGTACAAGTTCACTTGGCATTTTCTGCAAGACGAGTGGAGCTCTATCGTGTCCACATTGCACAACATAAACGAGAAACTGTAATATGAAATCAGTCTGCGGCGTAATGTCGCCATTTTTTCCAGCCAGTTGGGAGAACGACGTATACAATGTGTCTAGGGCGGTTAGTAAAGGCTCTTTTAATGAAATTCCAGAAACACTATGTCCTTGTGAATAGTACATGCTGTCAGAAGAGTTGTCATTCAACCTCCGTACTTTGTTGGATGTACACATTTCTAAGTCCTCAGAATCATCGTGACGACGCTTTCTGGACGACTGCCCTTTGGTCAAGTTGCTGTGTTCTAGAGCAGCGTAAATGCAATAAACTGTTAGTTTTGCTAACATAGCACATTGAGGTTCTACTAAGTCCTCACACAGTTTAGCATTATACAAGTATTGCGGTAAGACGTGAAGTAACAAAGCCTCAGTGCATTTCTCAATATCCATATGAAGCATAGCCAGAACTATGTCAATTGATCTATCAAGGTCTTCCTGATAACGGAATTTCAGTGTTTCTTTAACTAAGTTTGTGACGAACCAAATAGGTCCAGTTGTGTTCAGAAGGCTTTCTATAGTATGTGTAGCATCAATGTGAAGGTAGCCTCTCGATTTTATATCGTCCCAAACTGCTTGTAATTGTTCCAGAATGGGCTGTCTTGATATAATATTATGTGTTAATGCTAAGGCTTTCGACTTTGGCACAGAAGGCGGATGTATATCATATTGCATCTTTCTGATAATTTGACACATCAAAACAGTTCTTTCCTTGAAATTATCAATTTGTGTGAGCTCCGCTTCACTGGGAGGTACCAAAAACTGCTGAACCATGTTTATAGGTTTCAAAAATGCGTCTTGATGCACAACATTTATGTAAGAACACAACCAAACTGAAGCACAGACAGCCAAAGACGCCATTTTCTGCCTCAAAGAATCTAACATACATTTAACATCTGCAGCCGATAGAGAACCTTGTTCCCAAGCAAATAAGATTTCTTTTATCACTCCACTTACATTCATACAAAGATCGTGGGGCTTGATATTTGTGTTTTTGAAATCAAATTCTGGAGCACTCAAGTGATTAATAAATATTTCCACAAGTTGAGGATCACATTTTTGCAGAATCTGCTCAGGTGATTTATGTACTCCCTGATAGACCATACATTCCTTTACCCATTTCTCAAAGAATGAGTCCCCATTTTCATCAAGGACAGCATCGGCGCCGTAGTCTTGTACAATTGAGCACAGAATCAAAAATGAAATATCAAAAATGTAAACCTTGGATTGGGGAGCTCCCTTCTCATTGGCAGCAAGCAAAGCAAATTCATTGAATTTAATTAATCTAGAGACAAAGAGTTTCAACTTCCCTTCCACAGTGGCAACTGCTAGAATTGTGTCTAAAGTTGTCCCACCAACTACAATTTGACACAGCATAGCATACAAAGACTCCTGGGTTTTATGAAAATCCCCTCCCATCGTTTTCAAGATACCAGCTAAAGTTGGTTCAGCTCTTGTTATGAATGATGGTACCGATCCTTGAAGCCCGGTTGGCTCCAACTTTTGTAATTTGACATCTTTATGTTCCCGCTTCTGTTTGAAGTATGCCAGGTGACTCTCTGACACTACATTCAACTTCACCAAAGGTTCTAACAGAGATATAACACTGTTACAAGAATTCTTTGTATCAACAACATCTAGTAGCGGTGTTGATTGTAGCAATTTCTCGAATGCCTCGGCAATCTCTATGGAGTACTCACTATCTTTAGTAGTGGTACCACAAATATTATGTAAATAATGCATGACTTGAGGTATTTTAAGGAAGGTGAAAGCAGCCCACAATGATTGTGTAGTGGCATCCTTGCTGGAATCATTAAGAGAAATAAAACATGCTCTGATCAGTTCGCAGTACAGTCTGGATAGTGGGTACCCTTTGATCCTTTGTACCATGAGTAGCTGGTTGGATAACTGTTGCATATTAGCACTGGGGTTTGACAGCACATTAACAGCTATCAATGCTTGTAAACAATGAGTTACAGGCTCGGGTTTATTATTCAATGGTGCTATTTTATCAATATCCATATTGCATATCTTCTGTAAAGTCTCATGAATAGTGACAGGTGCCTTAAATTGAGTATTCATCATCATAAATGCTGTGATCTCCTGGCACTTCTTCGTCACCTCACTATACTCATTTGGGTCATTCTGTTTAGCTAAATAGAACATAGCAAGTAGGAAATCAGCGTTCATAATAGAATTCAAAAGTATGGTGGATTTTTCCAGTAGTTCTTGACTTTGGACTGGGTTTGGTGATGGATACTTGCTAAGACAGTAATGGTACACTTGCAGTAGCCATAGGATAATTGACGACACAGCCAATGATAACACTTCCTCTTCCATCTTTCCACGACACGTAATGCCATCAAGAACACCTTCCAAAAACTCAAGGAGGCTCATTACACAATGGGGTTTATGAAATGCGTCGAATTTCGCTATTCTCTGCAGGACTGCGGCATATGATACGAGATGGGATGCCAAAGAATGTTTCAAATAAGATATGACCAACTGGTTTGCTCCACAGCCAACCATTGCTTGCTGGAGTATGCAGTCTGCTAGGTTATACAGGTCGCCGCTAACGCCTCTTGGGAGAATGGTCTTGATGTTGATGCCCCATTGTATGTCAGTCCACCGTTCCCTCCAAGCTTTGAGGATCAGAGCCTTCAACGAGCTAGTTTTACTCGTCACTTTAGACGCGTCCATCTTCACCATAATTCTTTAGTGTTTCACAGGAAAACATAAGATTTTGGTTTTATTATCAATTGTGCACTGTCATGTTCGTGTATTATCCAGTTATTTATTCATATTTTTACGTAAATTCCCAAAATCAGACAATCTATATTTTGACCACAACCAAGCAACGTCAAACTCAGTACGCTTCCGATTTCTACATTTTCTACTGTTAAGAGTTTACACATGTTAACACAAGTCTTATTAGTTCACAAGTAAAAATAACGGTGTTGACCAATCAAAAAGCCGCACAAGATTCATAGAGAACTGACTTGCACTTAGTTACCTTTCGTTATTGCTAAGTCATGCAATAATTAAACATTCACTAAATGTTGAATTATAAATATTTATTAGATTTTAGACTTTCATTTTGGAGATTTTAAGTAAATGCAAAAAGTCATTGATTTGGTTGTAATTTTGAATCGAAATAATTTTATTTTCTTTGTCTTACTCGAAAACTTAGATCAGCTGACGTTTATTAAAAAACGTTAGTATCGAAACGTAACGTCAAAACTTAGAACACCCCTCGTGTCGTGGTTTGTTTACAAACTTTGTCGACGGCAAAAATATACCAAAATAAAGATGAGTTTCAGAAATTATAAAGATAAAATTGAGGAGGGAGATACAGCTATACTGTATCTAAGTAATAATCTGTACGCAATAGACGTGCAGCCTGAAATGAAAAATAAAAAGGGTGAATTGATGGAAAATGTGTATCAAACTCCTTTTGGTGCTCTAAAAGTGAGAACTCTCATCGGCGCGGAATATGGTACCCGGGTAAGATTTTAAACCACATAATAGACTAGTAGTTGTAGTAATATCGTACAAAACGTAAAGAAAAATAAACTTCTAACCTCAATCAAACCTCAAATTACTCCCTGCGTAAAATACTTGAATAATTTTTGAAATAATATTTATAGACTTATTTGCATACTCCTTAAAAACCCCGTTGTAAAATAATTACGAAATATTTTGAAGCAACAAATAAGTAGCAGAGCCATTAAAAACACTAAGAAACTAATGCTTTAAAAAATGGATACCTATACACTAGCCCCTTGTGCATTACAAAGCTTTCAAACATATACTATTATGATTGTCAGAAAAGGGAATCATCTTGTATCTACATTTATTTTATTAGTACTTACACAATAAAGAAGCCTTTCTTTTCAAACAAGATAATATTTACATCATAAATAAGCTAACAGACTTAAAATTATAATAATAATTTGTATCATCATCATCTGCCTAGCCTTTTCCCAACTATGTTGGGGTCGGCTTCCAGTCTAACCGGATGCAGCTGAATACCAGTATTTTACATGGAGCGACTGCCTATCAGACCTCCACAACCCAGTTAGTTAATTTGTATATGAATATAAAAAAGGGAAAACAATCATATTCCTATGAATATGATTCTTTTCTGAATGAATTTTTTTCTTTGCGGACGCTTCTGGACCACTGTCAGCAGGAAAACTGTCCAAAAGGCTGGCAACATTGCCATGTTGTATGGCGATGCTGAGTCTTTGGCCAAAAAATAGGCCAGCCCCCTGGCCACTTAAACAGTCGACCAACCTCTTGGCAATGTCACAAAAAACCAAGTGTGCACTCCGAGCGCACACTTGGTCCCACGGCACTAGTGTTTTAACCCCAAACGGTTCAAACATATAACTCCCAATAATATTGGAATATTTTCGCCGTTTGAGGTTTTCCGCACCTGCAGCAGCCATCCCAGCACAGCCTGCACTATACTAGAAAGATGGGATGGTGCAAGGGAGTCGACACATGTTGCAACCCACACCAAAGGCCTGCCTTACTTCCAAGGCATTATGGTCATGCTGTCTGGTCTCCTCTCATCTTTTATTAGTGCACAATGAAGAAATTATACAGGGTGGGCCAAAAAGTTTTGCACTTTTGAAACATGAATAAAAATAAAAGTACAAATGTTACTTTGTTGATAATTTATTCAACGTAACAAACATCTAATGCAATTTATTTCTTAAAAATAACATCGTCGACATGTGCTCCGTCTCGTCATTGGCACTCCTGCAATCGGCTACGAAAATTTTGGAAAACTCGCTGACACATGCTACGGGGAATCGCGACTATCCCCTCATGGATGTTTTGTGTTAATTTTGATATTGTCGTCGGTTTATTATGGTAGACTCGACTTTTCAGGTATCCCCACAAGAAAAAATCACAAAGTGTAAGGTCTGGGTTCCTCGGAGACCATGGGATATCACCTCTGGGAGAAATCAATTTGTTCGGAAACATTTCTTTGACTACCGGTATAGTCACGTTTGACGTATGGCATGTTTGTAATCGTTTGGTTTCATCTCCCGCACAAATTGAAGCCTGTATGGGTGCAGTTTAAGGTCCAGATGCAAAATTTGCCACAGACTAGTTCTAAGTATTGTCAGAACCGCCGAACACTAACGCGTAGATGATTCTGGATCGTTCCTTACGGAAATTTCAACCAGCTGAATGTTTTCATTGCTTCTTCTTGAACGTGGTCGCCCTGTTTGTTTAATATTCGTTGTGAAACCAGTTAGCCCGAACTTCTCGATCCAAGCTTTGATTAAATTAACACTTGGACACTCACTTACACGGCGTAATCCATGCTCAATTCTAAACAGGCATCGTACAGTAACGAAGGAATCATTGCTTTTGTAAAAAAAAAAAAAACGAAAAGCACGCTGTTGTTCCGTGAACCGCTCCATCGTGAGTAAAACTGCATTAAGTGACGCATATTTTCCCGCCAACCGCGCGCCCTTCTGTCAAACGGTTTTCGAGATATTCAGTTTTGCTATTTGCAAAACCTTTTGGCCCACCCTGTATAATATTATGTTACATATCTTACCTAATTAAAAGCACTTGTTTTATTTAGGTGGAGCTATCCAAAGGGTGGGGTCATGTGTTACAACCAACCCCCGAGCTGTGGTCATTGACTCTGCCTCATCGCACACAGATTATCTATACTCCTGACATTAGTATGATCCTGTTACAACTTGACCTAGTACCAGGGTCTGTTGTTATTGAAGCTGGTAAGTTGCACTGTTATAAATTTATTATTCCCTTTTTTTCTTTGTTCAAGAAGCAATCTCATGTGTTATAATTAAATCAAGTGTGATAAAGTTTTCATACATACAGACAGACCTAAAATATTTTGCGAGATTGTGTTGTGAAGTTTATAATTTTATTTTCTTTTAAATTCTTGTTATTTTATTGTGTCATCTTTATTTATATGTAACTTAAAATACACATCATCATTCTCTTGGGTCAGTGGGGTCGTCTTAGGGGCGGATCCCCTTATCCCAAATTATAAATAATTAAATACACAGTAGTTATATAAAGTCTGCATTAAAAATACCTATAATTTACTATTTTTTTTAATACACATGGGAGTAACATAATTGTACAGATGTTACCACATCAAGCTACCCGAAACTGTCAAATTTTCCCAATCAACTTTGAACCTTATGCTTTAGGGATAAAGTTGAAAATCTATTAAAGAAATTTGACAGATTGTAGTAGTTTGATGTGCTGGCGTCTGAACTTAAAACATTACATTGCGTTTGGAACTACTACTTAATCATCATTATCAACCTGCCCTTAGCCCAATTTATTTGGGATTGGTGCAACATGTCTTTTTCTTCCATACTTCTCTATAATCTGTCATCGTAATGTATTTTCTACCATTAATAATTCACTTAGGTACTGGCAGTGGCTCCCTCACCCATGCTCTGATAAGGAGGGTGAGACCTCACGGTCACGTCCACACATTTGACTTCCATGAACACAGGAGTAAGGTGGCCCAGGAGGAATTTACTGAACATGGATTAGCCGATTTTGTTACTGTAAGTAAAAAAAATACTTTTCTTACTGTTCAAAAACTTATGAAAATGACTAGGTACAGTAGGCCGCACATCAGTGGAAACAAAACAAGTAAATATTGGATTCTATTGAAACTCCTTACTTCGCTAGGCCAGCTCAAGGTCAAAGCGTTGCCATGGACGTGTAGTCGACTGTACCTACTAGTGAACCAAAGTAAACCTTGTTTAAAAAAAATATTTTGGAAGACTTGGGACTATTCCCAAGTCTTCCAAAATTAGTTTCAAAATTGATCCTGATTTCTACTATTAGAACAAAATTAGTCATCAAAATTAGTCTTGAGTTCTATTATTAGAACTTAGGACTTGGAAACAAGCTTGCAGCTGGCAGTGCAACAAAGTCATTCAAAACTTAACCAGTATTAAGTATAGTTGTTGCATGTCCTGAGCATGCATGAACCATTTTAATTTAAACCTTATGTGAATGTGCATAAGAGTCACATTGCTCTCTTCGTTCTTTCACTTAGCTAAGCTATACAAACTTCTAATATTGTAGGCAAAACACAGAGATGTCCTAGCAGATGGTTTTGGTGAGGAACTGAATGGTAAAGCTGACGCAGTATTCCTTGATCTGCCCAGTCCTTGGATAGGAGTACCTCATGCTCTTGATGCTATGAAGGACCAAGGTAAGTCTACGTCTCGTTTTCATTTGGTCTTAAACAATTCACTTAGGAACTATCACAGTTTATTCCTACAATGTTTTATTTATTTGTATTATGAGTTTACCAAACATAATCATAATGATTGCAATAATCTAACTTGCCTACCGCTCGCTACCGTGTTGAACAGTCTATGTAGACATACTAATGCTCGTTTTCAGTAGCACTAAGGGGCAGTGGCGAAGGTACCATACAACTCGATTCCCACTGGCTTCCCTTCGAAAATTCAGAACATAACCACTCTATAGTCAATCCATAATTGAAATTTTCTTTTGGCATTTTTTTTTTGCTCCGGTCTACCTCTGTCATAAATTCACCCTTCGCCACTGCTAGGGGGGCACCTAATTGAATGCCTAAATCAAAACCAGCTGTTGGATTTGCAACACTGGGCTTAACGCCGATAGTTGAAAATCTGACAGTGAAATAGTTTTAAGACAGTAATTTAAGTGTAGCGTAGTGAAAACGGGCATAAACCTACGATATGGGCATGGTCCGGCTTCATGCAGTAACTACGTACAATACCTACACTTATATTCTCACTCGTCCTGGCTGCCGCCTTGCGCCTTCACTCGGCCCAAGGGATTTCTAAGGTTGCATGAAAACACGAAGCTTAATGATATCTAAGTACAGCCAACAAAAGAGATCAGAGCAGGATCGTCGGATATAGTTGAAGTTTAGTAAGAAACCGGTGGATGTTGCCGACTGAAATTTAATTTAATAAATGAGCTATTTGTTTTCTATTAATAACGTTAAATTTTATTCGAGAACATCCATCGGTTTCTTACTAAACTTCAACTATATCCGACGATCCTGCATACTGGTCTCTTTTGTTGACTGTACGTAAACCATTGACATTAATACGCAAGCCCATTCAATACGCACATACTCCCTTTCAATACAAAGCCACAAAACCATTAAGATTCCAGCATCGACAGATCTAGTCCTCTATTTGTATTGAACAGACACAAGATCAAACAATTTATAAATGGCTGCCACGATATACAGATAAGAAATCGTTTGTACGTAAGCGGAAAACGGCAGATCCTTATAAATCGACAAATAGATAGCGATCTGATTACACCGTGTCGATTATTCAGATCCCCTTGTAAGTTATTCGAGTCTATTCATTAATCTGGATAGTAGTGAACCAGATAACGAATTCTCAATCGATACATCGATTTGTGTCGATTTGAAAGTAGTTGAACTCCTACTATTGTGTAGGGCTGTCAGTTAAACCATTCATGTAGCCTTGTGTATACCTAGACCTGAACAAAGGTGGGTACTACTTATTGTTAACACAAACAGGAATCTGATACTAGACACCCACTATCTGGCGCACAGCTACCGACGCAACGGCTAAAAAGTAGACACAGTTTCTTAAAATCAGCAGTGTCTCTACCAGGAAACTCGGCCGGTGTCACTGGCAGGATACTCTTTCCCCTCTCACTTGCTATCTACCAGCAAAGGAGCATCTCCATGCAGGATATAACCTTACGTGGTCCACTTGGAAGTCCCTGATCCGTCTCGGGACACAAGTGGAAACATGTAACTCAAACCTGATAATGTGGGGCTACCTCGACAGAACGGCAGCAGGGTGTGGATGTGGAACTATGTCGCAACCTATGCTCCACCTCCTATCCTGCCCTCTGTGTCCCAAAATTTGCTGTCAAAGTG
Organism: Hydraecia micacea; assembly: GCA_914767645.1. Lineage (NCBI taxonomy): Eukaryota > Metazoa > Arthropoda > Insecta > Lepidoptera > Noctuidae > Hydraecia > Hydraecia micacea. Next base: position 10,293,497 of record OU611795.1, read on the forward strand.
ACCTCTGCGCTGCCACCGACGACGCCGTGGAAGTGGCGAAGTTTTGGGCCAACAAGATCTGAAAACTCGTGGCATTTACACGATGAAGAAGAAGACGTATTGTTAACACAGTAGAAGTTTCAAACCTCTTGACCACTTGAAGCCTTCCATTAGGTCCGATACCAATAACCAAAAGACAATGCGATGATCTAGTTTTCCTGACAGAAAATCACCACTGGGCACCTTTCGGCACTCGAGAAAATTCTATACAAATTCAAAAGAGCTAAATAATAATAATAAATTAATTTATTTCGGAACCAGTCCATATGCATGCATGTGTCATTAAAAATATTAGAAACATTACATTAAGAATGAATTAAAATATTACAATTAGATAAACATTACATTAAAAAACTCATCAGTAAAACATTAAATTACAATTTTACAATAATAAAAAGATTAAAGACACTATATGTTTCATCTTAGTCTAAATTTAGGTAAATAATACTAAATATAACTGTACAAGCAGCTTTTGGTGCGTGGCCAAAACCGGAACTAGACCCCCGTCTTGTTTTTTTTAATACATTTTACAAAACAATCGCATAAATGTTCACCAACAGCACCACCCTGTTAACGTCATTCGAGTGCCAAAAGATATTTGTAGCACTTAATTATAAACCGACTTTAATGCCGTACAAAAAAACTTAAAAAGAAAACTTTCACTTTAAATGTCGATAGGAAATAGTTTGGTAACAGAAATATTTCAACATTTGTCACATACACAGCCCTAAATTCATTAGTCTAATTGGTACATAGCGGTTATAACATAAGTAAGCGTTAGATACGCATCGCCAGTCGATCCGGGCGACAAACTACACAATAACTGCGGCTTATCCTTGAGAATGCTTTTAGCTGTCCATTGTCAACGGTTCAGGAGACACCGGTTAAATACTGCTCGATCAATGGACCAATTTGGGCAGTAGAGATTTTTTATTGGACCTTTTATTTTGGCCAGTTGTGTAATAGAAAAAGTTTGGGTATTAGGTAGTGGTCACACACTAATTATAAGTGACATACTGGTCCGGGGCTATTAGACAAAAGATAAAATTAGTTGACATTGTCAAAAGAATCAGGTTACTCAAGTGGAACTGGGCTGACCATGTCTGCAGATTGGAAAACAGTCGATGGACTAAAATAGTAACTGAATGGATACCAAGAGACCAAAACAGAAGTGAAGATCGGCCAAGGAGAAGGTGGGAAGACGTATTTTGGGAACAGAGAGGACCATTAACTAGGATGGATGACTGAAGCTAGGGATAGAAATCAGTAGAAAGAAATGCGGTAGGCCTATGCCAAAGAAGCACACTATTGCATATACAATATGTGGTTTCTATACTGTATAATATCATAAATGTGTAAAAATTGTGAAAGTAGTAGAATAAAACCTTTTTTATTTATTTATTTTATTACTTGTCCGGGGTAGACTAAATTTAGAGAGTTTTCGGATATGCTAGTTTTCATTCGAAAGAAATCTATCTAGATGCAGTCACAACAGGATATATTCTTACCGATGCTTTTGGATTAGATGTGCTGCTGGGGAGTTTGTTGCACCAGTTCTTCTTCCAAGCTAAAGCTAAGAAGTGGTGAAGGGGGAGCGTTTTGGTCTTATATAATGTTGACGTTTGAAAAGTGCTAATTCTCAGCCAAATTTGAATTTCGAATAAATTACTTTTGTTTTTGGTTTTTTGATAGAGGTACTAGTTACTACCGCAGAATCTTACTGAGTGTGCATGCTCACGACCGGCATGATGTCGCCGGTACGCGTTGACGGCTGTCGCCAACGAGTAGCCTGTCGTCGACGCGTGTCGCTCGTGTGTATGCACATTCAGGTACCACCTTAGAGCGGTTTCGCACTGTGCAATGCCGGTCCGAAGTGACCATAGTCCTATTTGTATGAGGGGTTTCGCACTAGATCCGAACTCTATCCGTCCGAATTTACAACATTCCCAATTCCGATTGAAATCGGATCTTTAACCGCGAACTCTATCCGTCTGTATTTAGAACATTCCCAATTCGGATTTAAGTCGGATCTTTATTCGGATTGGATGTATTGGGAAACCGCTCTTATTCATACGCAATTCCTATACTGTTGCGTGCAAATAATCAAGCTTCAAGACTAGGCAGCCCTTATGTCATTGAAACGATTATCTTCTTCCACTAACGTCAGTACCAAACGATATACATCGCTAATACGTAAATCTATACATACTAGCTATATCGTAGATACATCATTACTATAATGGCTAATACTCTTAATAGGCATATTTGAAACATGTACGGACTATGTAGATGGTTATATATTGCGCATTGGATATATAATTTAGCAATATGTGGCTGATGTAATGTGGATTGGGTAAAGGAATTATGGCGTGATATTGAGCAGTTATAAACCTACTCGTACATATTATAGAATACATCGCGGGTAATAAGCTATGGTATAATGAGCCTATAATGTTCCCACTGCTGGGTCACCTAAGTAAACAAACTTGAGCCAATTAAAATTGGCTGAGATTGTCTTGAAACCTAAACAGATTGACGCAGAATATATTATACTAGCTTCTTACCGCGACTTCGTCCGCGTGAAATTTCACCCCCCCCATTCACCCCCTTAGGGGATGAATTTTGAAAAATCCTTTCTTAGTGCACCCCTAGACCTCATAAGGAACGTACGCGCCAAATTTGGAATCTCTAGACCCAGCGGTTTGGGCTGTGCGTTGATATGTCAGTCAGTCAGTTCTCCTTTTATATATATAGATAACTCATACGATATATTAATAACTCATTTTGACTCAAATGGCGCTTTAGTATTTACTCCTTTCCAGTGACGAATGATGACACATTACTACGTAACTTACTCCATTTAAATTGCTTCGAAAACTAACTCATAGAGACATTGTCACCACTAAATATTTCAAGCCCAATCGAAACGTTTCAAAATCACGTCTAATACCCCCGTAACTAACCGAGTTTCGGTTCAAATTCTAAGTTGTATACGTTTATTTATTACACGTCAATGGCTGTCCAAATATGTCCTATTAATAAATGGTCAGCCGTTCCGTGATGTCTGTTACAATAGCTATAACAAATGCATGAGAAATGTCACAACTATTCTCTTCGTAGTTCACTAATACTGTAGCGAAGTTTGACCAAACCTTTGTGTTAGTATTGTACCGTTGTATGTTGAAGGGACCCATCAAAAAGTATCAATACGTTACGATTTGTCATAATTATCCTTGTGTATCAACTGTGTTTTGGTTTGACACGGTCGGTTTTAGGCGATTTTTTTTAACATTACCAAGTCACAATTGAAGCTCTTTCACACAGATGGATCTCAAAAAATATTATGTAGGCATCCAAATTCTATCTTTGCATTCATATAATTATTGAACATGTTAGGTATAGTTAAGCAAAGTGAGGAAAGTTTTGAGTAGGTATGAATGTTTTGGCTATAAGAGTAGGGGAAGACCAAAGAAACGATGGATGGGCTGTGTGAAAGATAATATATGTAGCTAGAAACGGGATGACTACCGAAATGACGACCAATAGAGAAGCATGGAAGAAAAAGACATGTTGCGCCCACGCCAAATAAATTGGGATAAAGCAAGAGATGATGAGAAATAGTTAAGCAATCATAAAATCAAATAAAATTTATTTTCACCTCAAAAGTCTCATTAGATAGTGCAAAAAGTCACTACTTTTTGGATGTTATCCTATAAAAAAATACGTAACAACAACAAACTAATTACGGCTTAGTTCTACCACTAATAAACACTGCACTTGACTTTAAAAAGCCAAGAAATAATGCAAATAGAACACTTTCACAAACCTTTTTTCGCATTAACCTCAAGATACACTTAATCGCCTACTTTAAACCCCGCAATCTGAACATTTGAAGCAGTAACAAATGTGTGGCCGCAGAGCATGACTCATATCCAACCAAGAAATCCCTCTCCCATGGTGGTCTTCAAGGGAACGAACGAAAGGCTAATAAGACAAGCCTTTAGCTTAGCTGTCTTGTCTAGGACATTATCAGCCAGTGAAAAATAGTGCCCTTTGTGGAATTACTTGAAAGCAACGCGGGCACGATGGCGGAAAGTGACCTGTGCACTGTGCATTAAAAATGTTGGAGGTTGTGTGTTTGTGCTTTGAGTTTAAGTGGTTTATAATTGAGTGCATTTTTCTGTGTTTCAATGTTGTCTGTGATGTGTTAAGATTGTTGTGGGCTCTTTACCATAAGTAGTTTGTGTAGCCTAAAGTTAAAACGAAATCTTGGCACGATTGAATTCACTAGTGAATTCAGTTTTTCCACGAGACTAGAACTTTGCTGCTTTATTTACGGTACTGTTTAATGCAAATCTATTGTCATCATCGAGTTTTTTTGCTCACACCTTTTTAAATACGGTTTTTTTTTATACTTGGTTACATAGAAATGGAGAGCAGTGGTGGCCCAGCGGTAACGGCCGCGAGTTACGAGTTGTAGGTCGTGGGTTCGAACTTCGAACTCACGCAGTTGCTTTACTTTGTGTAATTTATTTCATCGCCATTGCTCTCAAAAACGGTGATAGAAAACATCGTGAGGAAACCGGTATGTCAGGACCAAAAATTCGAAGACATGTGACATCCACCAACATGCACTGAGCCCGCGTGGTGAACTGCTTTAAGCAAATCTATTGTAATTACAGACTTTTTGAATATGGTTTTTGTTTGATAGCACTGGTTACAAAGAAAATATAAACATATTGGAAAATATTTCAAAATCACATTATAAACTCTCTTTCACTTCGTTCCTCATCGTCATCATACATTTAAAAAAGTTAAATTTAAAATTTAAAAAACCCCCGACTCAAACAAAAACCTCTAAAAACTAAAAAATAATATATATTGGCCCTTTAAGTTTAATATAAGTTGCAGGAAATATTTTGATCCAAGCGTCCTCACGTCGGGGGACGGCTAATGAAAATTAGAAGTTAACAGCAGCTATATTTTCTACAATAGCATGCATTCATTATTGCTGGGTTTAAGCCTCATCTGTTTGGCGTTTTCATTAGCCGTCCCCCGACGTGAGGACGCTTGGATCAAAATATTTCCTGCAACTTATATTAAACTTAAAGGGCCAATATATATTATTTTTTAGTTTTTAGAGGTTTTTGTTTGAGTCGGGGGTTTTTTAAATTTTTAATTTAACTTTTATTTCTTGCTTTTTAAACGTTATAATATTATATTACTAGTAAACATGCTATACGATCGACACGTGACTCGCCGAAATCTGCGAACCTGTACGTATTTTTACCACAGTGAAGCTAGTTAGGTACCTACTCGTGGTCGTTGGCGTCCATTCCATATTAACGTATTCCTCTGTTTTCTCCCTGGATAATGATACTAGTCCAAATACTTTGGCTTAATTATATTTTTTTTAAACAGTTTTATTGAAAAAATAAAGGTAATGATAATGTAGTAAATAATGTATTAAAAGCTAAATGATTTGTTAAGCCCTGGGTACCAGTCATCACTCCACTTTCCTCATCAATCTAGCTAGGGCATTGACAAGACTAAAAAAATAATTTTCAAGTTTTTAGTTTTCATTTCGTTAGTTAATATTTCTCATTCCCTTTCAATATAGTGTACACACGGCTACTCATCAAGCTATACATAACCAGTATAAGCTGACTTCTGATTGTATGAAAAACCTATACAATGCGAGGTCAACTCAAACTGGAAATGTATAGCTTGATGTGTAGCCGTGTGTACATTATTCTACTTGTCAAGCCCTTTTATTTGATATTCGCCATTTTGTAGTGGCGGCCATCTTGGATTTGAAATTTGTAATATTGTATCGTATTCTACTAGTCAAGCCCTTTCATTTGATACCCATATTGAGGCTGTGAAAAAAAAAATGTAAATCGCCATTTTCTGGTGGCGGCCATCTTGGATTTGAAATTTATCATAGTGCATAGTATTCTACTAGTCAAGCCCTTTCATTTGATACCCATATTGAGGGAGTTGTGAAAAATGATGTAATCCGCCATTTTGTGGCAGCGGCCATCTTGGACCGATTTTCATCAAACATAGCTAAGAACACTCCCGACTAATTCACCTTTCAAACAAAAAAAACAAAATCAAAATCGGTTCATCCGTTTGGCAGCTACGATGCCACAGACAGACACACACACACACACACACACAGACACGTCAAACTTATAACACCCCGTCGTTTTTGCGTCGGGGGTTAATAAAATAACTATGAACAGTTCTATATTTGACCGTCCGCCTTAGTTATTTTTATAGTTAAATCTAAATAAACTTAAATTCTAATCTAACTGCATACCGATTGATTAATATGCGTTTGTAACGAATACTAATCGATGCTAAAGGTTTAGGTTGAGCCAGGTTCAACCGTGACCTTATTAAGTATGTGTTGATTGAATTATTGTTCGACGATATCGATAAATATGTTCCGTTGATTCTTATGTTCTGTGACTAAGGAATTACATCAGGTTAAACATCCACCTGTGTTGGTGATGTCATGGATCGCAAAGTTGGGGTGGCAAAGGTCAGTCCGTGACCGTAGATTGCTGAGAACTAGGTTTGTTTAAAAATTATGACTCCTACACAAGGTCACCCTAATCTGCCCATGGATTTACTCAATAGTGACTCAGGATTATGAGCTAAAGTCTAGACTAAACCATCTCCTATTATACGCTGTTGACATTTTTTTTATTTTTTTTAGTAGCTAATTTTCGGGAGGTTTACATTGAACATTGATTAGACAATGAATACTACATAATATGTCGAGCTGATTTGTGGATTTTGACAGATTCTTGTCTGTCTTCTTGTCCACTCAAAAACGTAGGACACATAGGTATAAGCAAAACCCGATGCAAAGTACGTCTCTGTGTTCAGCCAAGCACTGAAAATCGAATAGAGCATCACGTCAAAAAATAACTGTTGGATTTTCAACTTGACTAGACGAGACTTGGTACTCCAAACTCCGTAAAATTCCTTACCTATACAATCTACTCTCCTGTGCGGTAAACGTAGGAAGTCGAGTCCCTCCAAGTAATTTGTACCTTGACATTACCTGAGAAAATACTAGGAATAAAGAAGATGCAACGATAAACATGTTGTTAATGTAATTAAAGGTTTCCTAGTTGCTGCTGACACTCGTATATATCATTGTGTGGCGTCATTCGTGTGGTACTTGCTTCCGCGTGGTTCAATTGTAAGTATAAGGATGTAGTTAAATGATTTGTTTTTTTTTTTTATAAAGGCGGATCTTGTATCCTTAAGATTCCTTAAAGATATAACTAGTCAATGGTCTTGGAGTTCAACAGTAAATTGTTTTCACCAACCCCAAATATTTTCATATTGCAGTTTACTGAAAATGAATATTATAGTAGGTACCATGTTAAGACAAAGCAAGCCTAACAAATGAGAGAGCAGTGGTGGCCCAGTGGCAACGGCCCCGACTTACTAGTTGTAGGTCGTGGGTTGAACCCAGGTAGGCGCTTTACTTTGTGTAAATAACTTCATCACCACTGCTCTCAAAACGGTGAAGGAAAACATCGTGAGGAAACCGGCATGTCCCAACAACCCGCACTGGGCCCGCATGGCAGGTTATAGCCCACTCCCTCTCGAAGAGAGGAGGCCTGTGTCCCATAGGAACATTATAACCTGATGATGCAAACCTAACAAATGCATCTTCCTCTGTCGTCTGCTATACGAGAAAAGCATGTAGCTGGCATAAGCCGTGGTCAAAAGGCCAGCAAATTTAGTAACTAAATTCTCCCTAAAATCAAATAAGATAGATTTCTCACGCACTTTGACATATCAATGAATCATCAAATATTCCAAAACCAGTTTCCATTTATATGTATATTATGCGGCGAACAGGCAGTTAATAAACAGGGTACAAATCTTATCGTATCACTCGTGATAAATTTATTTGCTGACAAGTTTCATTTGCTAAACCAACTCTACTGATAAAGATCAAGGAACGAACTGTGCACACTTCATTCAGTCATTTACTGATAACACTGACATACCTTTTGGGGGCCTACTATGACCGACCTACACGAATTGGTAGCTGTCACACGAAATTAAAATGGCCGTCGTCGTCCATTTTGATAAAAAGACAGTTGAATCTCGTTCGAAAATCGAATCTTACTCGTTCTGCGATAGAAACTGATGCAATATTATTGACATGAACAAAGAAATTCAATCAAAACTAATTTCGAATCTAATCTTGAGTCCAAATTCATAGTATGCCCCCTGAACTTCAATCAAATTCATATGGCGCGATACAGATCTTATATCCTTGTTACTTTCCTACCAGACATGTTGTACAAGAAATAACTGTGTGACATAACTTGTCCCCTTAGGCGTTGCTCACACAATGCCTTTTGACAACCTCATAAATTCAAACAGCACTAACAAACTATAAGAACTCTACACCCCACGACACAAGATTGAAACTTGAGTGACGGATCATTTTCGAAACGAAGTATTAGATTGGCGCGTGCCTTTAAACACCAACTTATACATGCTGTTGTTAAAGTATATTCGGCAATAAATTCGTTCAGTATATAGGTGTTGTTTTATAGCAAACGTAAGTTGGCAAACAGTTGCGCCACTAAATCAAATTGCAGTCAATTAAGATAAAGCGGCGGGACCGACGGCTATGGACAATAGAGCATATGACTAATACAGCGTTTTGTTTGGCTAACTGAATTACAACTTAGCCGGTTGTAGTGAATAGAATTCCTGTTAATATTAGAGGTGTTATGGCTGAGGGTCACTGTTGGTATATAAATAAGTGGTTCTAAATTTTTATTCCGTCTTTAGCTAAAAAAAGACACAACGTTTTTACTTCACGTTGAATCGTAACGAAGCCTAAATTGTTACCTAGGTAGTCTCATTACATGTTTTCACGAGCAGTGATCTAAAATAACCACATCAAACTGAAACCCCTCTGGCTATTATAGGAAACTCTAGGCAAGGTCTAGAGTGAACCTTAATGCAATTCTAAAGCTGTAACTCCCTATAAAATCGTAATAAGCTGTTAATTTCTTCCATTGACTTGGGTTGTGGAATCATCATCATCCCACTTCAAAATAATCTCTCTTATGAAATAGCAAGAATATCCAGAATAGAATTATCCAGTTAACAGACAACATATTTCGGAGTAGGAAGACGAATCATCGTCTTGACAAATTGCATTTCGATATTAATTCCCTAGAAGCCATCAATACTTCGATCATCGTTTGAATAGATATTGAATGTGGTTTATGCTGATTTAGGTTTAAAAGGCAAGCTGTTATTTATAATTTCCTATTCAACATTATTATCCCCTAGCAGCCACTTACGTCACCTCGCTTATAAGAAGTTATAGTATCGAACATAGGTGTAAAATAGCCCGCAATAAACTTTATGCCCAGCTCTTATTAGGGCAATGTTGTCAGTTCTACGGCAAACATGCAATGAATTACTTTATACATAAATTGCGCAATATCTTTACATCACAGGTGTTTTGTACTGCAGTTGTACAATTTTACGAACCTCTGTCATTGTGTTGGAATTTATACCAATTAAATAATGACTAGATATAGTAGCTACAGCTAAGCTAGACTGAAAGAGAAACTATGAAATCCTAAGAAAAAAATCTTTTGTTGATGTTCATTGTACCTATACGTCATCATCCAATATCCTAACCTTATCCCAATTTATTTGGGGTCGGCGCGACATGTATTTTTCTTCCTGTTAGTCGTAATCTCCGAGTCGCCCCTTTCGAGCCATGTCATCTTTCACACAGTCCATCCATCATTTATTTGGTATTCACCTACTCTTTATAGCCATACACATTCTTACTCAAAAGTTTCCTCACGACATTTCCCTCACTCCTCCACATTGTACGAAAGGTAGGTCTACAAAAAATACTAGAAACATTCATAGCCTCATTGCCGCTATCTTAGAAAAGCAGCACCCTAATAGGGCAACACACTATCAACGACAGTTCGAATGATTTTGAAGGATATTGCTAATCCATTGCATCATATGTTCGAAAAATTTGTATACTCAACAACGTTAATAACGCAATGAATGTTGTTGAACTGTCACAATGAATGCCATTACTACTGTTTGTGTGTTTCGCAATTACGCCGCTGGATTTAGGGAAATCATAATTGTCAAAAAGACCACGAAGTTAATATTCGGTGACTACAATAATACTGATTTGGAAAATAATAGCAAATAATAGAACTTAATCTGCACTACCCTAAAATGGTGCTCTCACACCTAATCTTAGTATCCTACTAAACAATTATTACAGCATTTAAATTCAATGATAATAGTCGCACGGGTGCTGTGCACTGATTGGCCAGTAAGTAACTCCATAAATCTAGCATAAAATATTAAATAGGTAAATAATATAAGGTCGGGTCTGCATGCAATGTTGACATGTTAATTCTTGGTCATTTAAATATCATAAAGACAATATATAGTGTCTGTCTGTCGGCTTGTGTGCTGTCCTGTTTCATGTTACTTGCATTGATAATTATATTGTTAAGTATGATACAGTTTGTGCTTGGAAATATGGAATGCGAGGAATGAGAGACCCAACCCTCTCTGTGTATTGTTACCAAAAGTTGGTCTAGACTGTCCTTGTTTGAACAAACTGATTTGTAGTCAAATATTACACATACCATTTACAGATATTTGTGTTCTATTCCTTTGAGGAATTCAGGCGTGATTAAATTTTATCTATTTTTAACCCACTTCAAAAAAAGGAGGAGGTTATAATTCAATGTTTTGTAATGGACTATGTATGCCTGAAACATACTCGTAAATGTATTATTATTATTAGCCATTAATGTCCCACTAGTGGGCAAAGGCCTTCCTACTCTCTTTCCACCTCTCTCTGCCCAGAGTTGCCAAAGATCAATCATTATCAAAAGAGTCTAGCTCAACCCGCCATCTCCGTCTGGGCCTGCCACGATAAATAATAAAAAAAAACAAATTTTAATTATTTTACTGTAGAATTAAAGATCACTGCCCACTGACGTCCACATCATCCTCTATTGACAATAAATACCTAGTAAAAAGAAGGACGCCCTCACACATGTCCATTACAAAGACAAAAATAAAGACATCAATAAAAGTCGACACCTTTTAAAACCCGCTTGATAGAAGTCATATTCATAGTCACACCATACCTCATCAAATTACGTCCATCATATTCCTACCCCACCCTGTTTACTGGTACCTAGTAGTTATTTATTACTCACCAACCAACTTTAATATGAACTTAACATTATTCACATATAGAATGCGCGCTACAGTCTATACATAGGGTCCATAGCTAGCTGAAACTGGTCTCGAATGTGGATCAAAGCACAATGTCAACAGCTGGGCGAACTTTAAGCTTTACATGTAGCTAACTAGCTTTAAGTTTAGATAAACGAGGGAAATAGTTTGTTTGAGGTTTCTGTTTTGCATATTATTTACTAAATAATATGAAGTATGTGTTTTGCTTAGCAGGGGACTTACTTTAGAAATGATGTGTGAAGTACTACGTATAATAATGTTATATCTAACATCTGATTCTGTGTTTTACCGTAGGTATAAAATGTTTTAAGTGTGTTTATGAGTATTGTGTGAGTGTTTAAGTGTATTTTTAACCTTTTTCAAATATAATGATTAATATTATACAGGTTGACAGGGACATCGACGCACAACCTGTTACTATGAATTCCGTACATGACCCTGGACCCCTCTGCGTTGAAATTAATCGACGGTTATAAATAAAAACTGACACAATGTAGGTATGGAACAGCAAATTTTTTTTTATAACCGTCGAAAATTTCAAATTCTTCTTTCAAATTTTTCGTCGGTTCAGAATCATGTACTGAATCTACGGAAGCAGGTTGCGCTTCTTTGTCCCTGCCACCCTGTATATATATGGATGCCCTTTCTAGGTTGACCCTTATTTCAAATAAAAAATGGATTGTTTTGCATTGGACTCCTACAAACAAACAATTACTCAACAATTACAGCCTTATCAAACCCTGGCTCTAAAGTCTACGCAAACCCTTATCTCAAAGCTTAACTAACCGTGAAAATCCCAATTAAATCGTAACAAATAACAACAATAAATCGACCATTTTCTCCAAACAATTTATTTCCCAATTTGCGTACGAACTCCGCTACAATTTTAAGCTTGTAAACGACAACCGTGTAACAACATAATAGGCTTTAACTTACTTAATTAATTCTCTCTAGGTATTGCCACCACAAATTAAAATTTAATATACATTATTTTGATTTATATTCAGTAATGACATTGCGAATAGTTATAATAATATGGTTGGTAATTGGTGTGGGCAATCACCACGCCTACCAAGCCTTGTATGGGCTAGCCTAAACACTAGGCGCGGTGTCGACGATTTTTAAATTGATCTGCTTGTAATAAAATTGATGGCAACACTATTATTAGTGTCAAATGACTAGGTTTTTATTGTCTATCGCTTTTAACTAGCTAAAATTCACACCTAGGTGTTACTAAATATGGGCGATGCAGCAAAAATGATAAACAGGTACACACGGCTACACATCAAGCTATACACTTCCAGTTTTAGCTGACCATAGGTACATTGTATAGGGTCTTCGTACAATCGAAAGTCAGCTTGTAATGGTTATGTAAAGTCAACAAAAGAGATAAGTATGCAGGATCGTCGGATATAGTTGAAGTTTAGCAAGAAACCGATGGATGTTGTCGACTGAAATTTAATTTGATAAAAGAGCTGTTTGTTTTCTATTAATAAAATTAAATTTTATTCGAGAACATCCATCGGTTCCTTACTAAACTTCAACTATATCCAACGATCCCACGAAACACCGACACTCGCGAAACGTCACTTTCACGAAATACCGATACATCCCACATAAATCCTAGCACTACAGTCAATCCTCTGATGGACGCAATATCTCCTTTGCTAATTAGTTATTGCAATAATGATCTAAAGCCAGGCTTTGATGGATATAGTGCACTTGTAAAGTATCGTGTTTATGCCTTCAGAATTAGAAGGCAAATATTGCGAAAACTCTATCAATGAAATGTCAAATGGTCCATCTTCTAATAAATCTGAATGCTGACTGCTTGTGGGTTGCTTCTTGACTCCTAAAGTACTGGTCCAATTTTAACGAAATTTGGCACAGAGCTTAAGCAAGGCCCAGAAAAAAAACAGAATATTTACTATCACAAAAAAAATAGCTAAACTTAGCTATTTTTTGGGATTAAAAATCCAAGGAGAACTATTAACTTAACGTTTAGAACATGATCCACGAAGATGAAGCTGGTTGATTAGTTTTTAGTCATAAGCAGGTATCAATCAGCCTTGTTTGTCCATTAAACATGATGTTTTGTCTCATCACCACTTGAACTTCAGATATAAGTAATCACACTAATATTATAAAGGCGAAAGTTTTTGAGTGTGTGTGTGTGTGTGTGTGTTTATATGTTTGTTACTTCTTCACGCTCAAACGGCTGTACCAATTTTCATAAATTTTTTGTATGGAGGTAGCTGACATCCTGGATTAACAAATAGGCTACTATGTATCCCGATATTCCCACGGGATCGACATTTACGCGGGTGAAACCGCGGGGCGCAGCTAGTCATTAATAATAATAATTTGTAAAATATTTATGTGCGTGAAATATGCATAATACCTAGGTATACCTTAAAATCGATTACCTGAAATATTGTGATCTGTCCATAAACGGAAACATAGCTTCTAATATTTTGAACCGGCAATTAATTTTACTCAATCTAAATTCACTAAAAGGCAAAATTCAAGCTTGTAGATTTCTACTGCTCATTAAAACTTAAAAGACAGAAACAAACTAGAGGATAGGATCATCCCATTGCAGGGAAACTGAATTCGGAAGACCAGTAATCGTATATTATGGCATTAGAAAGAAAGAAAGAAAAAGGATTTATTGCGACTCGTACAGGAAGATCACAAACTAAACTAAACACAGTAAGAAATAAAAAATCAAGGTACTTGGACGTCCCTATATTTATTGATGGTGCTTCCGCGCTTCTGTAGCGCTTCGCAGATGCTCGCGGAAGCCCGTGTGGATGATTTTCATGCCATAATGAGAAAGAGGGCGGCGTCAATGATGGGTAGGTTGCGCGGAAACCCCAACAGCATCCTGAAGACATTGGTGGACAAGGTGGACAGCCCCTTTATTAGGCACTGGGTGCAGAGGCCCGTGCCAACTTGTGTTGAGCCACGTAGTTATTAGTTGTTGTTAGGTTAATTTGTAAGTTTTATTAACATAGTTTTTTAAGTTGTTGTTACTAATTTTATACGGATTGTGTGTATTTTTATGTGTGATCCGCAATAAACGATAAACGTTATATATATATGTCACGGCTAATAACCGAAGTGGGGTTACACCTAGCATGCATTGCCAGTTCAAATAAAACGCGCGCAATCGTTAGCTGTATTTAAGAGACTCGTGAAGGAGCATTACTTGTTGTTGTAATTTTATTTTCGTAGCTGCAATAATCTGTAGTCATCATTTATTTTCGTTGTTTATATGTATATATAATATGTATTTATTTATGTATCTATTATACAGCATTATATATATGTATCTATGTATCTATTATAGTATATTATTTTGCACCACTGACAACCCCATTTTTTTATATCCACGCAATCACTGTCCATTCCAAGGTTGCCTGGAAGAGATCGCAGAAAGCGATAAGGCCGCCCATTGTATGTTTTATGTGAACCATCGTTTTTATTGTAATGTTTTTTCTGGTGTACAATAAAGTATATATAAATAAATAAATAAATAAATATATATATGTATATATTTATATATATTCAGCAGTGAACTACGATATGCTAAGTTGTTCGATCTTGCTTGGCAGTCAATGTTAATACTATTTGCTACACGCTTTGCTTTGGAGAGCATAATAGCCCAGTGGTAACGGCCGCGACTTCCAAATTGTAGGTCGTAGGTTCGAACCCAGACAGGCGCTTTCCTTTGTGTAAATTATTTCACCGCCACTGCTCTCAAAACGGCGATGCAAAACATCGTGAGGAAACCAGCGGCATGTCCTAGAACCAAACATTCGAAGTCATGTAACATCTACCAACCCGCACTGGGCTCGCGTGGTGGAATACCGGCCCCTCCCTTTCATAGAGAGGAGGCCTGTGTCCCAGCATTGGGAACATTATAGGCTGATTATGCTTATGATACACTTCCCAAACGGATGGTTGATTGCATTATGCCGCTGCAGCTTCCTCGAAAACATCCTAACTACTGCATCGACTTGAAGGTAGAGACTAGTGTTTCGTCTCTTTTTCTTTATAACATCGGTCCTCAAGAAGGAAAATTACACCAGCTAACATGGATATTAATAAGTTTAATACGAAATTAACACAGACATTAGGCGTGCCTTTCTCTCTGACCCCTTACCTTGACTCGCCGCGCCCTGCGGCTTGCATTCCGGTCACACGTCACAAGCGCCCGCGCACTATATTTGTTTTCTATAGATTACATTGTTATAATTATCTGGTGTTACGAGCGCACTTGTGAGTGAGGCCTTTGGCTTTGATTGGCGGCAATGTTGGTATGAGATATATTGGCGTGATAGGACGCCAATGTACAGACGCCAGCACATCAAGCTACCCGAAACTGTAAAATTTTCCCAATCAACATTGAACTTTATGCTTTAGCAATAAAGTTGAAAATCTATTAAAGAAATTTGACAGATTGTAGTAGCTTGATGTGCTGGCGTCTGTACCAGCACCCTAATTGCGTAACACATCATCAATCACAGTCCGAATCATTTTGCAGGATATTGCTAATCCATTGCTTCATATGTTCGAAAAATGTGTCTGCTCAACAACGTAAACAGCGCAATGGATGTTGTTGAACTGTCAAAATAGAAGCCATTATGTTACGCAATTACCCCGGTGTATTTGGCGTGCGTGAGCCTTAAATTGCTGTTTTATTTGTGTAATAATTGTAGTGATTTTCTTCTTAAAATTCTATCTCCTGCCACACAAAAGCGTTAAAAAACGTGTCTTCATTGTAGTTAATTTTGTTTTCAATCAACTCAGCCTATCGCAGTCCACTGCTGGACATAGGCCTTTCCCATGGTGCGTCACAACACCCTCTCCTCCGCCTTCCAATCTGTCCCAGCCACCCTCTTAAGGTCGTCGGTCGATCTAGCTGGTGGGACATCCCACACTACGCTTGCCGATACGCGGTCCCCACTCCAGGACTCGTCTGCTCCACCGGCCATCGGTCCTTCGGCAAACCTGGCCAGCCCACTGCCACTTCAGTTTGCTTACTCTGCAAGCTATGTCGGTTACTCCGGTTCTTAGGTATATGCAGCAAGTAAAGAGATTTAATAATTTACAAGAGCTACACAGAATGCCTTGTTAATGACGTTTTGTCAAAAATATTGAAATTAAATACTTATGTCAAAAGTTTCTTATAGCAGCCGAAAATCATTGCTTAGGTACGGTCAGCAAAAAAAGTCGATTAACAGTTCAGTCTTTTTAGTTAATGAGTTAGACTTAGTTATTGAGCAAAATATTTGTTCAAAATTGCAGCAGAAAAAAAAATTTGAATATAAACTCTTTGCTATTATGTGAAAAGCTAAAAAGCAGTTTATTGAAAAAAATTGTTGTCAATTTAATAACATGTAGGTAAACATGACTAATCGACTTTTGTTGCTAACTGTACCATACAACTTTCTTCAAGATTGAAGGCTATCTAGCCGTTAACCGGCTGAATGTTATAATTATAAAAACAATTAAAAAACCATTGTGTTTGGCGTGGATCCACGTTCCGGTATACGAAGTGTTAATTGATACAGTCAATCAGGTGGTCTTTGGGTCATGGCGACCCCTTAATGATTCGGTCATCTAGGATCCCCCTACGCAATATTCACTGGGGGGTCTACTAACCAAGTACCCACGCAACCAGGTTCATACAATTCAAATGACCGATCATAATCTATCATTTTGCATGCAATAATGAAACGCAATCAATATTTGACATAATACATAACATTTAATTGAAAAAAAAGAACTTACCATTGATCTAATCAAAGTTCTAATTAATTAGTTTAGCGTTTAAATGATTGGCAAATGGCAGTTTTCTTGTCATGTTTTTAATGAACAATCGAATAGTTAGATACCCGGTTCGGTATCGTATCGAATCTGATCTAACTGGCCAGCCTGAAAGCGTGATATCTAAATCAAATAAATTAACAACTACAAACAAGCCTCAAGCCGGATACATAATTTAAAAATAATAAATCAGTTTTTAATCAAACTTCATTAGTGGTGTTATTTGTATTTTGTTATACCTTCTACTGCACGAGATATCATTTCGAAACACCATCACACCATCCATTGGTCCCTTTATACTCTACAAATTTAAAGGCAGTTGTACAAACCCCGCAATGGAAATCGCGATATGAATTTTCATGATTCGATTTCAAACGCGCAGCCACGCTCGGTTCACGTTGAAATGATTTAGTTTCAATATTCTCAAACGTCGATGTAAACGCGGCTGTCGACCACCGCTTAATTTATACCTATTGGTCCTTGTTTATTATTACTGCTTATGTAATAAAACCAGTGATTTTGCAAGGGAATTTATTTTAATGCTAAGCTATGCGTAAGAGTTAATGTATATGGGTATTTTTCTCGTTAAAACGTTACGACCTTTGTTTAGTTATACAGGATGAAATTGAATAGGTGCGACAAATTAAAACATCTAATTCAACGTGTTATAAAGTAAATTTTGAGCATTTTATTACGGAAAGGGACGCACATACGTGCGCGTAGGCAAGCGATTTGGCAACGTTGTCGCGCGCCCTTTTTCGTAGGGACGGTCATAATTAGTTAAATACCGCCAGTTCAACGCGTTGCCAAATCGGCCGCGTGCTAAAATGTATACTTTAACTTTCTTATTTGTTTTGACAAAATAGAAAAAAAAAAGAAATCTTGATGACGATAATTCGTGTCTACTTCAAGACAATAACATAGTTTGCACTATCTAAGACGATAATGACACGATTTTTTTTTAAGAATTTTGATTTGTGAAATGACAATTTATTTATAATGATTACGTAGCAGTTACTGCACCTCCTATTTCGATTTGTCGCATGTTTTCAATTTCATCCTGTATGTATTTGCTCCACTGATTGCACGATTGACTCGCAAGGATACGTCATGTGTCTCGTTAACTAAATTGCAAGGCAATTATGTGATAAAAACGTAATGCTCTTACCAGGATGTGGACGACAATGTGTATTATTAATAAAAGTAGAATGGCATTATTATTTACAATCATAGAATTACATCTGACTGCTGAATACAATACGTTTAGGTATTGTTTAAAAAACTCCTATCAGTATCTGAACAAGTAATACCCGTTTTCACTAATACTAAGCGACATCTAAATGAATTCATAAATAAAAGCACGCTGTTCGATTTTCAACTTTTGGCGCTGAGCCGAGCATTGACAATCCAACAGCGCGGTTTTGTGCATAAGGAAGGGACATATGTAATGAAAAAAAATAATTAAGTTTTTTAACTAGCTAGAGTTTTTTAGCTAGCCGTTTGCCCGGGATACACGAGACTAGTTTTTGAAGCTGGGATAGTAAGCTCTCTTCATGTAAACAGAACTAGCTCCATTTCTAAGCCAGTAAGCTATGAGCTAGTAGCGACTTTGCTATCCTGGCCTGTGTACTAGCCTCGTGTGGCCGGCACATATAGTACCCAATCGGATCATTTTACTCTACGGGCTATGTCACCGCAATGTTATTGGCTTAAAATTTACTAACATCGTGTAAACAGAACTACCTTGTGCCAAGCCAGGATAGTATTAAGAGGTACTAGCTTGCTATCCTAGCTTCGAAATATAGCCTTGTGTATCCCGTGCCTTACAAATAAACATGATAAGGCCAGCATCGAAGCTTATTAAAAAAAAATCTACATATAAATCCCGCAGATTAACGCATAAAACTAAAATTGTATTAAGTGCCCAGACTAATGCCTCGCATTAAAATCATTTATGTGAGCAATTAATACGCTTAGCTGGATGTATTCCTACGTTAGAACCAGCCCTTAAGCGGTGCGCCTGCGGTGTTCTATGGCAAATGGGTTAAGACACGCTACACCCATTCTTGTGCACTAAGCGTTATTTGTATGAGAACTTTGCTATATCAAGAATGTAAGAAATTAAATGATTTTTTTTTCTTTACATAGTATATAGGAATCACTTTTACAGTCATAAAAAATAAGCTACATGAAGTCGACATTTCCTGTCTGACGATCCCTGAGAAAAAATGGCGAAACAAACTCTGGGGTCAACGTCTATTTTAAAGTCCAGACATAATCTTGGTCAAATCATGTGAGGACCATGCAGGTTAGAGTCTGAAACGGTCTTTTGAGGAAAGAACCACACAGATTTGAATGGACCTGTCCAGTCAGTGCAAGCATTTGTCAGTAATCGTGCAGCTCAACTCAGAAATTAAGGAGCTCAACTTAAGAAACAAATATACACGAGAAAACTTTATCTCTCTAGCCGACCAAAATGGTTTCTACAATTTGAAACCACAATTTTATTAAGATTTTACATTAAAACAGAATAGGCACTAAATATTTTATTGCTCCACAATTCAACGAAAATCTTGTTTATCTAATTCTATTTATTTACAATTTAAACATTAATTTATTATGCAATTTGCCTAGCTATATGTAATTAATGAACATAAATTACAGTTGCAGGTCATGCGAATAGTTGTTTAGTGAATTATATGAATTCCGACAAAAAAGGTTGCCTAGCCTTTGAATGAATAGCACTTTATCTTTTAATCTTTAAGTTGCGAACACATCAATAAACAATTGCTAGATGGATTCTTGCCTCCGAAATAGAACACTCGATGCGAAGTTCCTACCTAAGAGCCAAAACACACACGCTACTTTTAGCGCATCGGCGATCGGCGATTTTGCGGCTGTATCCATGATGCATCGCGTTTTGGCGCAGTACCGGAATCGCGCGTTTTAGTGACTGTTCCGATGCTGGATCGATGCTGCATCGCGACTTCTTGCGTTGGACGCGGTATCGGAATAGCGCGTTTTAGCGATTGCTCCGATGCTGGCGCAAATCCCAAATCCAAATGTGTGCGGAGTGTAGCGTTCAGCCGCTGTGTCGAGCTTCCGAAAAGCGCCTGAATCGCCGCGTTTGGCGTTTTTAAGTGTGCGGTGTGGAATGGTTGGTCGCTGCATTTAGCTTCTAAAAAGCGGCTAAATCGCCGATCGCCGATGCTAAAAGTAGCGTGTGTGCTTTGGCCCTAAGTTGTTGCGTTCCGTGTCGATGTAAACACACCCTAACATATTGTGGCAATACGAGAATAGCTCCAAGCGAAGTAATAAAACATGCGTCTATCCTGCTCGGTATTGCTTTAAGTATTGTTCATCACGTGAGGCATATTAGTAGCCAAATGCCTTCACACATTACTGATTCCTCTGTTTACCGGCTAAACTGTTATGTTTTGGCTAGATTGTATATAAACATGTTTACACATTCTTCGACACTAAATTACGTGAAGCAACATGCCTCACGCACTTTCTCGAAATACTCGTAACAACATCATGTTATTGGCTCTTCATTATCCACCGTAAGTGGCGTCTAAACGGCACCTAATACCACATTTTGAACGTCCTACTAATTCATGTTGTACCAAGGAACTGTCAATTACCAACAATGTAGTATTATCCAACCTTCCCTCTTATCTCCGTATCGTAGTAAATGTCGCCAGCAAAATACTGTTCGTTTGTTGAACTCCTTAATTATCAGCCGATGGGATGTATTGCATCCTTAAAGGCTTAATTACGTACGCTAAAGGTTCCCGCTAAACGCGATTGACGCAGTTTCTATGGCTATCCGCGAATGCGTGCGACTATCGATTAGACTCAGTAATTCGAGCAATAATTCCCTATTGAACTGTTACCTCGGCTAGTTAAATGAGTTTATATCTCTGCCTAGAACGTTCCCACTTGTTTGCGTTTAAGTTTCGTACTTTATAATACATCCTGAATAAATGGGGTTTTAGAAGCTCTCTTTATGCTTGAGAATTGTCTGAGAATCGCAATTTATTCCGACGCTGCTCTATATTATAATATAATTATACTTGGACATTTATTCGTTTAAAGGTTTTAAGTGCCTATTATGAACTGAATCAAATGCAGATTAAAGCATACCCGCTTTACTTGACCCGTAATTTAAACGGAAACGTTTTATAATAAACATTAATCTGACCTAAAAGCGTGCATATTGTAAATATTGGGCTAGACTAAAATTAGCGAACATAAACTGTTGTAAAACAATGTCAGTATTTAACGGTTGTAGTTCATCGAAAATGTATGCAAATTGCAAACTTGTCGAATTAGCATCGTTCTCATACGTTGTAGCATCATCCCCGTAACGGGGACGCGTGTCTAACGTCGTATAATAACACGTCCGCTCACATCGCCGACCGTTGCGCGACTAATCAATTGGCGTGCCGCGTGATGTCTTCATCAGCCGCCTGGGGGCGTAACGCCCTGCGCTTGCGCACCTAACATAGCTTTTGAGCTTTCCGCACCAATATGGTGCTTCTATAGTAATTTCATGCGCTCGTGAAAATATTGCATAATATGTGAAATGGTCTTGCTTAAATATTATTAGAACAGAGCAACTTCTTGTGAAGATTTTTAACCATCAAATGTCATGTTAAGTCTTTAGAAACTTCCATCTCATAGTCTCAATGAATACACATAAAAAGAAGTTCGAGAATGAATTTAGGACCAATGTTTTTAGAAACGTGTTGTGACATTTGAATAAAGAGAAGACTCACCGAACCATATGTAATTCTCTACCAAATGAAGGTATATGTAGAGGGTGTAAAAACACTCCAGACAGTTCAACAAATTCTAAACTCCCGACACCCGGAATCACACGAAAGAATTTCATGCCGTAGCCTCAACAATGGCCTCACAGTGACAAATACCAACCATTGAACCAGAACCTAACAAAAACAAGTCTACGTCCACCTGTGAGTGTTAGGGTTCTCGCGTGGGAAACCTTCCCTAATTACCCAGGTCCAGATAACGAGTCTAATTCGCGGGCTGCGTGCGCGGCGCCCGACTCTCACGCACGCATTGTCTTCAGTAATTGCCAACCCTGTTCAATTTGTTGCTTCTCCGCGCTGTGATTCCTTTAAGTGGCTACACTCAATTGCTAAATAAATCGCATGCGTACTTATGTGCCCTAACCGATACTATTTCTCATACATTGTTAAATGTTAATAGGATGGAATGTTGGAGTCGAACGTGGATATGGGCTAAATAAGCTGATTTATTGGCGGCGTTTGAGCCAGATTAGATATTATTTATAAGATTAACCTTTTCACTACAGTGGCTTGCGAAATCGGCGATGTGCGATGTGTAATTTAAACGAGGCATCGTTGTTATAACAACGGTGCCTCGTTTAAATTACACTGAATACAATACATACAATGCCGAATACATTGTACCAGTGGCTAAGGTACCACACAACTCGATTCCCACCGGCTTCCCTTCGAAAATTCAGAACATAACTACTTTATAGTCAATTCATCATTGAAATTTTCTTTTGGTATTTTTTTTTTGCTCCGGCCTATCTCTATCATAAATTCACCCTTCGCCACTGCATTGTACTACCTGAAATAACCCATGTTGTGGTTGTGCAAAAGTGATCTTTGTCCAGAAATTCATTCGTGCGTCAGTCTTGAATGTCATGCATTTAGCTGGCGTCAGGACTGTAAGGACCTTTGCAGAGGGTAAATGACCCTATGCTAAGGTTCCAACAGGTTTTTCAAAAATTCGAAGACATGTGATATCTACCAAACCGCACTGGGCCTGCGTGGTGGATTACGGCCCATTCCCTCTCACAGGGAGGCGGCCTATGGCCCAGAAGTGGGAACAATATAGGCTGATTATTATGCTTATGCTAAAGGTTCCAACTGTCTCGGGATAGGAGTGGTTTAGATTTATCTTATGTCCTACACAGTCCAATAGGTTTATTTTTGGATCAAATATAATGTTTCATCTTTATCAATTGAAAATACTAGGTAGGTTTATATGTCTTGATACTGTGTACCTGGACTACCTATTAGTGAACCCATAAATTCCACTTCTTTGTTGATTATAGTGTCCAATTTAACGAACAGCTGTTAATTCAATGTTCCAAATCAAATGAACCAATTAAATCTGGGTGATCGAACTAATATAACCATTACAAGTACCATGTATCACTTGACTTTATTTATGTAGGTAGGAGCAGATATTGGAATTTCCTCAGGAAACCAGTATTTAACTAAAACCTATTAATAAACAATTAAAAACACATCTATTCGACGTAAATCATACAACCGCTGAAGTGGACATAGGAAATAAAGCATTCCCAAAATGGAACACGAATAAATTTAAATATTGGAAAACTGGAACTTAAATCAAACGTACTTGGCGCGTAAACGCAGCTGCCAATATTAATTTGAATCGAGAACATCGGTGAATAAATCGATTCGCGGGGCGAGTAAAGTGAATCGATTCAATTCGTGCGGTGAGTTTTTAATAAGACATCTATTAAGTTGACGAACGTGTGAATGAGTTTTATTGCCTTATCGGCTGGTAAGTGAGGCGGGAGGCATTGGCACGTCCTATAATGATTTACTGGAGGCTTCAGACTAACGTAGGCGTGTAATGTAGCTTAGAAAAGATATGTAATGCTGTGTTTATTAATATTCATGCCGAATGGCACTAGTTAGAGAATATCGTGTAGAACGCGTTGATGTTTTTAGTATGGAAGTATTCTTGTTCTTGCCAGTTGTGGTAATTTGTTCAAAGACCGTGTCTCCTAATGGTCTATTTAATATTTATTACTGTTAAGATTTATAGCAACTGACATATTAACCTTGATTTATAGAACACTAGCAGCGCCCCGCGGTTTCACCCGCATATGTCTCGATGCCGCGGGAATACCGGGATAAAACTATCCTATGTCCTTTCCCGGGACTCAATCTCTATACCAAATTTCATCTAAATCGGTTCAGCGGTTTAAGCGTGAAGAGGTAACAGACAGACTAGACACTTTCGCATTTATAATATTACTATGGATACATGCAATTGAAATTAGTTTTATTTTTAATAACATTAAGAGCCCTCTCACATTTCGGCGTTTCGCAAATTTAGGTATTTTACGCACCGAGCGCGGCAAACTACGCGAGCGATACTTTCTTTCATGCTTCTCGCTCGCACTATGACTATGATACTGTGAATATGGCGACTAAACGATCTTGATCTTCCGTAACTGAAGGTTTTTTAGGATGGAGTTTAGTGGGCGGAAAATTTTTTACGTGTTATTTCAATTTTATTATGAATTATTTTGTTATATTTTTCATTATTTATGAATTTTACTGTTGAAATATGTTCACAAATATTTTAATTGTTATGCAGTAATTTATTATAATATCTACGGTTGATAGCATAGTTGTATAAATTGTATATAGTTGTATGGTTGCAACCAAGTCCAGTTGGTCTCCACACGCATGTACTCCACGATCTCCTCAACCTTCGTGAAGTGGTGCAGTCTGGACACGTACAGCTGCGTCGTCGGGATTGCTGGACGCAGCAGCATGTTGGGTCCTGCCAGCGCGGTGCCGCACTGGTTCCGACAAGGATGCTTCTTCTTCTTCTTCTCCACTTTGATGAAACCATCCTTGTCACACGTGTCCTTCTCTGGATCCTGCCTTTTCAAAACCTTGCTGGGTTTCGACCGGCTCCGTTTACCCTCTTTTATTTATTTTTATTTCCTTTTTTTTATTGTGTTTTGCAACGCAATTATATTTGTATTTATTTTTCCCCATTTCGATTGGTAAGAAAACTCAAATCAGCTGCAATCAAAATAACTTTAATAAGTTGACTATCTGGTATACTAATAAAGTGTGAACTTTATACTAATTTAAATATACCGTTCGAAAATAAATACTTACAAAGATCAAAAACTGCGGCCGTAGTTCACACGCACACAAAAGCAATGCGGCAGCGTCTAGATGCGACAATCGGCGCACACGACGGTAGTATCGGAAAGAAGGCGCGCGGGAAATAAACTGACATAGGTCCAACCTCGACAAGCGCTCGCGCGATACTAATCGCAGCTGGCCGGCGCAGTGAAATATATAGTATTTTTATTTATTTAATTAAAAAATAATGGTAGCGATTTAAAAAATAAAAATAATACTATATTCTAAGCAAATGTTGATGATTATTTTGGTATAAATTTTACGCCTAAATAATGTAGGACTTTAGAGATATCGAGGCTTGTTTCGAAGCCTTTTCGGTCGATAATTGAATTACGTAGATTATATTTTCTTTACATAAAAGGCATATAACGAAAATATATTCTATTATTATTGAAGTATAGGATATTTTAAAGCTAATTATATTTTTTTTGATGGTAGATATTCAGTAGAATCTCCAAATTAGAGCTCCGAAATCATGTCTCCGTGAGTTTTTGCCTAAACATTCATCGGGAGAAAGCTTATTACTAAATAATTAAATAACTTATCTAAAATCTGTTCTGAGGTTATTGTAGTAGAGAAAACGAACTATTTTTACCAAGTAATTGTTATTTCATACAACGAACGTAAAACATACAATTTCAACGTCGAAAACTTCAAATTTCGCGTTTTTTTGTAATACGCCTCTTAAATAACGAAAAGTAATGGAAAATCATAAATTAAATAGCTTTTTGAAAATACCCAACTATTAGAAAACAATGTACCTAGATACTTGATTCCATGTCTGACTGCCTTTAGACTTGGCTTTTGCTCCATTTGCATATTTTCTGTTAAAATGTTCAAACCCCATACATAACATAATCAGCCTATAATGTTCCCACTGCTGGGACACAGGCCTCCTCTCTTCGAGAGGGAGTGGGCTGTGATCTACCACGCGAGCCCAGTGCGGTTGGTAAACTTATTGATAAACCCATAATCGAATCTTATTCATTTGATTTTCTGTATTGAATTCGTATGCCAAATAAAGACTCGACGCCCGGAGGCCTTAAACCTATTCCTATTTTCACACAAGCCATCGACCTCGAAAAAACAAAACGCAACTTTTCTAATTACATCACCTTACCCCGTTTAAGCGCGCACGCACATTCTCCATTCATTGCGTATAATCGTATAAGGTAGCGACATGTCGCTGCGACACGCGACACGGGCGCGCGCTGTCGCGTTGTCGCCTTGTCGCTACCGTACATTGCGTACGCGCACCTTGATATATGACCGAGTTTTAGTGTGGAGTTAGAGGCGTGTGTTTTACTGGGTAATTTAAGATGCTTAACATGGTTCTAAAGTTGTAAACTTGACTTTTCTGAAACTAATTAGGAAATGAGATTATTTAAAGAAAATTTCCACCAAACTTTTATACCTACAATTATTCTTATCCTCTGAATAAATTTTCATTTTTTCACACTTTTTCCTTATTAGAGCTGTCAGGCGTCAATTTTATTCCACGGATTAAAGATATCTGACTTTGGTAAAATCAGCCCTAAGGGAAGTATGACAATCAAGGTCAGTTTTTGAGATGTGACTTCAGGGCTAAAACATCATCAAAAGCTTCGTTATGTGATGCTTCGCTTCCATACGTGAAATCCTGAAATGCTGGAAAAAAAAACTTCTTCTTTTAATTTCTGGTGATATTTTTTACCTAATTAAGCTGAAATTAGAGCAGTAATTAAAAAGAGCAGTGGTAGCCAAGTGGTATCGGCCGCGACTTACGAGTTGTAGGTCGTAGGTTCAAACCCAGACAGGCGCTTTACTTTGTGTAAATTATTTCATCACCACTGCTCTCAAAACGGTGAAGGAAAACATCGTGAGGAAACCGGCATGTCCTAGAACCAAAAATTCGAAGACATGTGACATCTGCCAACACGCACTGGGCCCGCGTGGTGGATTACGGCCCACTCCCTCTCACTGAGAGGAGGCCTGTGTCCCAGCAGTGGGAACATTATAGGCTGATTATGTACGCTGAAATTTACCTACAACACCAATTTCTCCCACAAACCTTCCCAGAACAACATACGATATTGATGAGAGCATACAGATTTCCAGAAATAAATAGCGCAGTATTTATAAGGTTAAGGCGACGGGAGATCCGGTGTACGATTGCAATTCTTGTATCACTTGTAAAATACTTTATTGCTATAGTGGGCGGGACGAGGAGTGACCGCTGAACACCTTTGGCATTTATGACCAGTTTTAACCCATTATTTCTAATATGAAATTAGTTCCAACCATTGGTATGCGATTTGTCGCAGATATGGTAAACAGGTGTCCTACATTTTGAGCTGTATCTTAACTTTGACACTTTGTGGACTAAGGATTAATTATTTGTTTTGTAGCTAGAGGTTAATTACATTGTGGATATTTACATACAATGAAATCAGTGACACGAAATCGCTAGCCGTGGACATTATAGACAGAGGTATAAACTAATTGTTTCATATTTATATTACCAATTCACTTGACAGGCATTGTGGCTATGACAAGATCCGTTATGAACCCTTCGCCTGGTTTCTAGGACGTTCACAGATACCTACCTATTATAATATATTTGCTTAGTTACTTCCATATTCAGAGTTTAGAACGTTGCTTCCTGTATGTTCTCTATATTAAACCGCATTTTTATGGGAGATGGTTTTTTGTACTGGCGAAATGTGGGTGTTCTCTAGGTACATACTATAGATCAGGTTTAATTTTAATTTAATTTTGATTTGATTTTATATAGTAACATTTTAAAATATTGTATCTGCAACAAAATATGGATTGTTATTGACCGAAATAAATGTCTTGAATTGAATTGAATAGGTACACCTCTACTTAGCCCCGGAGAATACGGGCGTGATGTCTGTTATGTTGTAGTTTGACCATTTTATAAACTTTTTCCTAAAACAGAACTTCTACGACAAAACTATTAGAACGAACACTCATCTGAAGTACCAGGGGTGCATGAGTGGGACAGAGTTAGTGTTTGGTTCCTTTTGGTATTTATAGCAGCGCCTCCCCGTTAGCTTTATCTATATCGCGGCTGTGCGCTATGCGGCTATCGTGCGCCGAGCCATCGCAGATACATACGAACTGAATTTTGGTGCGAATTACGACGTTTATAAATGCTTTTTCAGATGCTGAATTTGATAGTTTTATTTGAATCGGTTGTTTTATACATTGTACAATACCTGTCCCCAGGCTTCTGTTAGCCAAACTGGAAATCGTCAATCAACTCCAAAGTCTGTTAATAGATCCCGATCTGGACTCGGCTCGGCCGCTTCAGACAATATCCTAATTTCTAATATACTAATTTCGATATTGAATTCGACTGGTCGGCCATTCAGTCCATGTTCCATATGCGCGCTTGAACTACCTCCTGTACAAGAGTGGGTAAAAAAATCACCACAAGCAATGCCATGCAAAGGGTCAAAAGAGCAATAGACTTGCGCCTACGTCGTAGATGCAGTAATTGACCGAAAACCTCTTAAACATGAGTCATTCTCATTGACCCTCAAACCAAAATTGCCTCAATCAGTGTCATTAACAATCTGATTGGTGGTCATTATATTCAAGTAGATGCTGCTACACGGCCTTAAGGCCAAATACTACTGAGCACTTTTTGAAATCTTAAGGGTTCACAGTAGCTCTAGACAGAGAGAAGTGGAATGAAGAGATGAAATTTGTAAAAAAATCGATGGACCATAAAAATAATATTAATTAATTCCCTCCACAGAAACGGACAGTGTGTGTCGTACTCGCGAGCTAATGATACACTGATTAACAATATTCGGGGCAGATAGCAGTGAGTTACTCGCGGGGGGCGGGGCGAGGGACCGCCGCGATGTTAGATTGCGCCCGCGCCGATTTATGCCAGCCTCTCCGTATTAACTGATATCGCCCACTAAATATGCCATTATTATATGCGAAACAAATAATGCTCTCTCACATTTACGATCCCGATTGCGCTTTTTCTTATTTATTGGTGAGAATGGAATTTGAAGGCGGTTAAGATAATAACAATATTTTGTGTTACTCCTTTCGGATGGCTGCCGCTGATTGTGTTTGCTATTAAGTCTAAGTACCAGTTAAACTGACAGACGTAAACGTTAACCGCAATGCTAATCTGGAAGCAGAAGAAAAATGTGATCAACGTTAAATTATTTAATTTCTGCAAGTAGGTTTTAACAAACACTTTTACACGTCAATCATATTTTAAAAACTAGATGACGTCTGCGTTTCCTATCTGACTACTCTGAAAAGAGAGGCCGAAACAAACTCAGAGGTCACAGTCTCTTTTAAAGTCCAGACATAATCTTGGTCAGATCAGAGTGAAAATATATATTATAGAAAACGGTTACAAATATAGTACAACTTAGTTAGAAGACGCCAAAACTGCCAATGAAAACAATGATCCCAAAAATCTATGGTGTGTAGACTCTGCTTTTGTAGCTCCAATATTTCCAAACAGTAAATTGCAAAGTTTTAAACTAGAAACTGAAGAAAAACAATGTTAGAGAAGCGACCTATGGAATTAATACAGTCAAGATGTTATTGCTCTGATAGTAAATTGGAATTCTATTATAGTCTAGCATGAATTCTGTTACTTATTTTCTTATCCGCCATCGTACAATTGCATAGCACTTAGCATTTCATATTGTAACTTTGCTGAGTGAAGCGTTCACTGTTTTGTTTATAATTTCTCTTCGAAGCTTTGATAGTAGCTTTTTGTTATTGTTTTTCTCGTTTGTCTAGTCTTTTATTTTGTTTCAGTGAGGTTAGTGGAAGTGCTCAGGTGCGGTTCGTCCAAGTGCGGTTGAAATCAGTGCTCTGAGTCCTCTTTTCGACCTAGTTAGTGACCTCTTTTATGATCGGTTCCTATAAACAAAAACGAATCGTTTTGCTTACTAATGGCATTTTTATTGACAAACTTCGGGGTATTTGCGTAACACACTATTAGTAGCAATGGGTTTTATTTTGACAGTTCAACAAAATTCATTGCGTTATTTACGTTGGCGAGCGAAATTTTTCGAACATATGAAGCAATGGATTAGCCTTCAAAATGATTCAGATTTAAATTGATAGTGTGTTACGCAATTAGAATGCAGGGCATATAAATAGATTCGTAAGCTAATTTTACCTGTGATAGCTGCTTCCATAAGCTATGTAAAGTATTTGCTTCATTATTGGTAAAGATACAAGAGTCATAATTTGAACCAATAACGGTCCATTAATTATAGGAATCAGCCATTAGACATTTTCCTTAAGTCCATCGCAACCTCTAGTTTTATAATACCTGCCATTTAGGCTGCGTTTCCATCAGAGATGTGCGAGTTGTTATTGGTTAGTTTTACACACATTCCTGGCTACGCAGCCTCGCTCATTTCTGGTGGAAACGCAGCCTTATTGTCCCACTGAAGGGCAAATGCCTCTTCTCATACAGAGAAGGCATGAGCATTGATCACCACGCTTGTTCAAGATGGGTTGGCGATTTCAGACTTATATAAATTAAAGCCCAGGTTATGTATATTTTTCCTTCCTCGATGTCAGCAATGTCCAAGATAAACTCAGAAAGTACATATTAATGAAAATTTCACATTGGTACTTGCCCGGATTTGCACCCACAACCTCGTGCATGTGAGGCGTGATCTTTACCACTGGGTGCCTGGGCCATCACGACAATATTCTATAGGTGTTTAACTCCATCAAAATCATCGTACAGTACCTACGCGACTGTTACTATGGCACATCCAGATTAAGAAAAAAATCGGCTTCTAGAGCGCCTCTGCCACTCGTACATAACCAGCCTATAATATTCCCACTGCAGGGGGTCCGTGGCTAAATAATAACAGCCACACAGGTCGATCGATCAGGTTAAGCTACGCTTGCCGCTGTTGGTCTGTGGATGGGTGACCATATTTACATACCGAGACCCCTACGTGCCTCGGAAAGTACGTTAAGCCGTTGGTCCCGGCTGTTATTCGTGGATCTTTGACAGTCGTTACGGGTAGTCGGAAGTCCGAAAGTTTGACAACCAGTCTTACCAAGGGGTATCGTATTACCCAGTAACTGGGTTGTGGAACTCAGATAGGCAGTCGCTCCATGTAAAATACTGGTATTCAGCTGCATGCGGTTAGACTGGAAGCCGACCCTAACATAGTTGGGAAAAGGCTAGGCAGATGAATGTTCCCACTGCTGGGACACAGGCCACCTCCTAGTGACCCTCTCCCCATAATCGTGTGTAGTGGGCCAAAATCCACCACGCGAGCCCACTGCGGGTTAGTAGATGCCACATGTCTTAGAATTTTTGGTTCCAGGACATGCCGATTTCCTCGCCGTTGTGAGAGCAGTGGTGTTGAAATAATTGACACAAAGTAAAGCGCCTGTTTGGGTTCGAACCTACGACCTTAAATTGCGGTCACTCAAACCTGTGTGACAGTCTCTATTTAAAACTTCTGCCAATGTGCCAAATGAACTATCGGGTACCCTTGTCATAAATAAACTGAAGACGATCTCGCAACTCACAAGCAAAGAATCGTATTAATTAGTCATTTGCTCTCTCTCTTTCATTTAACTATCCTTATCTGATTCTTGGATGTTCACAGACAAATATTATCACACATTAATCCTGAAAACGATTCGCTAATTATGTCGCATTCTCGTAGATTGGCTATCAGCCCTATCACACATGTCCCACCCTTTGTTAAAAACGGAATAAAGCCAATTTATAAATTCGTCTCCAACACGAACACCATTAATTATGTTGCTGGCTGGGTGGCTGAGAAAAACTTACTCCACTCATTTCGCTATCAATACCATCGTGTATTGTCCCTTTTGCTCCTCCAATTGTATCATCGTTTTGCTGAACTGCTTCGTGACTTATGTCTTTTTCTGCTGCTTTTAGTTTTGTACCTTGTGGTCTTCAAGATAGAGTTAAGTTTTCGGTGTCAACTTTGCAAAATTTAACTTTTTCGGAAATGAACGAATATTAGCGTCCCTTTCTATTGTTTTGTTCGCCAGCCTCCCCGGCGTTAATGGTGTTATCTGGACCCTCGAACGCAGGCACCTCTCCGTATATTTCTTTATCTTGTCCACTCTGTTGGCGGTTACCAACATTTTGTTTTTTATTCATTTGCTAATTTCGAAAATGAGAAGGCGTTCGCGATCACATCTTCCAGTGATCGTAGATTTAGGCTTGCGCGCATTAATAAAATTAACGAATGTTTTTTTAAATTAATTGAACGCATCGTACTTGGAATTTTATTATCCGCCATCGGATGCCTTCTCGGTATAAGTCGTTAAAAATGTAAATTGTATTTGATTATATTTTGTTTGATTCACTTATTTAGCAGCTCTGTCGGGTTCTGGAGGTTTGAGCTATCAAATGGTGACTCATCGATAAGAAGAACTTACCTATGTAGATGTGGGTAACTAGGTACATCACTACATGCTCTAATCACCATCATTCAGCCATAATAATACGAAGCAATCTATAATTTAACATACGTGCTTCATTATCATTACAGTTATTACAACTTAACCTCAAAACTAGGAGAGCCTTAAGAGCCTTTACGACTTTATCCTACCTACAATGTTAAGAATAAATGAATATCATATCGCAAACAAACATGACAGAACAATCCTTACCACTTCCCATGATTGTTTACATTAAATTACAACATTGGGTTTATAGGTGGTATGTTGATAATAGTACGAGTTGTCGGCGCGAGCGCAGCCTCAGGCGGGGGCGGGGCCGACGCATGCGCGGGCCACCCCGGCGACGACGCCCCATGCCGCACGCGGGCGAAACACCTCGCCTATGTACGAATTGTTGGAAAAATAATGTGGAATATGTACTCGTAGTTGGAAAAGTATATAATTTCAGGGTTGGTGATATATGGGTAACCGTGAAATTAAGTCTGGAAAAAGCTGTGATGGAGGACTCTTCTAGTGCAACAATGCTTGGAATGTTGTGAAGACATATTTGAGAAAGCCTTACTTAAGTTTTAATGCTCCAGAACCTATTTCAAAATACACAAAAGACATGAAGTTGATGAAATTCTTAAAAAAATGTTATGAAATTGCGCTGGAGTTTGTGCTAACCATGTTGGCTTCGCTTCTTTTGTCTTCCATTACATAAAAATGTAACCACAATTTACCATTACCCAACACAAAGCGACGCAGTATCGACGTAGCTTAATTCCAATCGGATCATTGAAAGAACAATACGGTATGCGCACGAGTGGATTGCGAGCCGACCTCATTACGCGTACGCGCAGGCTACACATGTGATTTCACCGCGTTATCTTTACTAATACATCAATGGCTTGTCCAGTATTGTTAGTGACGCGACGCGGGGCTATTGTGATGTGTTGCTTTACATCGTCTGGGGTAGTGATGGGATGGTGTAATCGATAAAGGGACACATTTTTTAGTCTCAACATTAGTACAGTCAGGTTCATGGGTGAATTAAGTTTTATACGCGGAAACAGATGCAGCTAAGATATACATAGATATTCGTATTGTACGAGTAAATGAGAGGTTTATTTTTAAGAATACGCACCGACGTCTGTCTAAGACCATCGACCTCCAATTTCTGCGTAGCCTTATTTAAAAATCGATACAAATCCCCTTTTCTGTATATGTAAATACGCATTGCAGCCATCAATTTCTCATATTCCTCGATCCATATGTCTCGTTTTTGGTCATTCTTTTTTACACACTAACAATTTCAAGTAACATTCAGAGTATCGATATCCCAAACATGGTCCATCACTAAATCAGCCAGTGAATGGGGGTACTTATGGCTCAAAGCCCTTGTTACGTAACGCATATTGTTGCAGTTTGCCAGGATTAGACTTGTGTCTATATCATCAGTACTAGACTTGACATTTAGATCGCTTTACATCTCAGTCTATAGTGTTTACGACACTACAAATTACTGCTTTCAATGCTCCAGTTTGAGTACAGTGTTTAGACTTTCTGTTCTGTCTCTTCATCGTGCATCAATTTTGTCTTAGTCGGTGTTTAATTTTGAGTGCCAGTTATTATTCTTTGCTTACGCCATCCCCAGTATTCTAAATACGATTTAAAAAAAAGCAAATGAAGTTCTTGTTGTTGTTATAAAAAATCTAGAAGCGTTATGAGGAGGGTCCCAAATATGAGTAGGATTTAGGAAGCTTCTTCTTTACACTGCCCCAGTGATTATTTCTTGTGTGTCATGGCTGGAAATCTATTTTTTATTTGTTATGGTGAAAGTACAATAAAGAGTAGATATTCTGTCGGGATATGTATCTATCTAGATCTACAGACACAAATAGCACTTGCACAAACATCCAGAACAACTCTGTCTGAGCAATCCAGGCCGGGCCCAAATTCTAACAGGATTTGAAAAGCACAAATGTGGTTATGGTAGAAATGTAACTTAGAAAGATGTATTAATGATTCTAAAGGGGTACGTATCAAAATCCCGAAAGTTCATAATACCTATGATTGAAATACCGACGTCCAAAACACCGAAATTCAAAATACCGAAAGTTTTAAATGCCGATAGTCGTTATATCGAAACACAAAATACCGATGTTCAAATGCTCGAAAAGACGAAATCCCGAATGGACGAAATCCCGAATAGACGAAAGATTAGGTTAATTATTAAAAAAAAAATTGTTAGGTTAGGTTAGGTTAAAACTGTGACCCCTACGCACGAGCCGAGCGAGCGAAGCGAGCGGTGCCGCAGCAGCGGCCGGCGAGTGCCAGAAACGACAGGATTATATAGAAAAAAATTACTTTTACACAAAATATGGGCGCCAGAAACGACTTGCGCT
The DNA here is from genome assembly GCA_914767645.1 of Hydraecia micacea. NCBI lineage: Eukaryota > Metazoa > Arthropoda > Insecta > Lepidoptera > Noctuidae > Hydraecia > Hydraecia micacea. The sequence goes on from OU611795.1 coordinate 10,328,529, forward strand.
AATAGAAAAAAAGAGATTATTTTTAGTAGGCTACCTGGAACCGAACTAGATAGAGAAGATTAATTATTAAAAAAAAATTAGGCAACTTTTAAGTGTTTTGAGGTTAGGTTTACAAAAAATAGTTTTTCTCGTAAACAGTGACAATTTCGGGATTTTGAACTTCGGGTTTTTAAACTTCGGGATTTTAAACTTCCGGGCAAATGAACTTTCGGGATTTTAAACTTTCGACCAAACAACCATTCGGCGTTTCAATTTTCGGGATTTCGTCCATCGGTATTTTAAAATTCGGTCTTTTAAAATTCGGGATTTTGATACGTACCCTTCTAAAGATTATAATTCTGTAAATACGTACCTGTCATAATCGCGAATAAAATTTTGATCAAGATACAACCTGACACTGGCCTAAAAAAGACAAAAAACGTAAGAAAAATTGAATGTCGCGGGCTATAACTGCGCATTCACCTTAAACACAACACCTCCATAATATGGAAATAAATCACACGGAAACTAACCTTCACACTTTAAAATCGCCCCAATCTTAACCTCCAATCGTTCGCTTATAAGATTAGATTTCATAATCATCTAGTTAAAACCGCCTCAGTGTAGCAATTAGTTAAGAACAAAGGGGTCGTCACTAAGCGGCAGTGACACTGCCTGCCCACCACACCAATTTATCAATTAGGTGACATAGCTATGTCTTGACCTAAGGGCCTAACATTGTTTTACGAGGCCCGACTTAAAATATCTTCATCCTAATTTGAGGTCTAAAATGGCTAGACTGTTTTAGTTAATGGTTACTGTAAAGGGTATTTAGTAGGGTTGCCATAGATAGATTGATAGATAAACCATTTATTTTGTGTACAGACGCCAGCACATCAAGCTACCCGAAACTGTCAACTTTTCCCAGTTAACTTTGAACCTTATGCTTTAGCCATAAAGTTAAAAATGTATTAAAGAAATTTGACAGATTGTAGTAGCTTGATGTTCTGGCGTCTGTACCTAAAAGAAATGTCATACTTGACATTACCACCAGTCCCCACGAACTTTTTTCTCCATACGGACTAAGTCAACCATTGAAATCGATCATTTTGCTGCCCCAATACCTATAAGAGTAAAAGCTGCAAGAATGGAAGCTCAATCAAGATCGGGCTGCCTATCCAGGATATCTTTTTAACCCTTCCTATGCGAACGTGGATCGATGCGAGACACAATGGCTTTTAAATTGTTTCTGTAATTACGGCATACAACTGGATAAAGACTTCCAAAAGTTTTCAATTCATTCCCAAGTCTAAAATTATGTTTTTTTATTAAAAAAAAGATATAAAAAACCAGATAAATTATCTTCCACCACTTTCTCACCTTCTTCCATTTCTCTTTAGTTCATTTAAAGCTTTTTCTCTGTAGTACCTGTTACCCATAACATCAACACGTTCTTAAAGGTAAGGTAGGTCCTATGCCTCATCGACATAATTCGCAATACCACCAAAATAGCTGTATAAATTATTCTAAATTATAAAACAATTACTAAATCTCCGATGTTATTACACTGCATTGACAAGCCCTCAGCAATCCGTCAATTAGGCGATATTCCTTCGCCCTAACCGAGGGACAGGAATTTTTCCACCACTTCTTAGATTTTTTACCTTTCCTCCAAAGAATGTTCCCTTCTGTATCTCTAATCCGGACTGCCAACAGGTCCTTGTATATCACTCTACATCGACACATAAAATGATTTAATACACTACAAATCACCGTAACTAATCATCATCATCATTCTCCTGCCCTCATCCCAATTTATTTGGGGTCGGCGCCACATGTCTTTTTCTTCCATATTTCTCTATTAGTCGTCACATCGGTAGTCGCCCCCTTTCTAACCATATCATCATTCACACAATCCATCCATCGTTTCTTTAGTCTTCTCCTACTGTTATAGCCATCGACATTCATACTCAAAACTCTCTTCGCAACATTTCCCTCATTCCTCCGTATCACATGCCCAATAACCTAACCTACAATATGCATATGTCACTCCAAAATTCAAAATTCGCAATACCTCCAAAATGGTTGCCCAAATTCTAAATTGCTAAACAATTACTAAAGCACCGGTGTTATTAAACAGCAGTGACAAGCCCGTCCTCAGCAATCTGTCAATTAGGCGACATTCCTGTGCCCTGACCCACAGACTGCGCAAGCGCACCGAGGATGACTAACGGCTGTGTTCACTTCACCCTTTACCTTGCTGTACCGTACATAGACACTAGACAGGCATAAACTTGGTGTATGGCTGTTTTGTAGCATGTTTAGATTTAGCAGTGCCATAAGAGTAGTTTTGGTTCCTATTCATAGTTCTAAGTTTTTTTTTCTTGATGTTGTAATGACGTTCACGTTATGTTCAGTTCTGGATTGCTTTTCATTGTCAACATTTTTAAGCTTGAGTACGAGGCTTTGGACTACGTTGTATGTGTATATTTCATGTCTTTTTTTTTTCTTTTTTATTTGTAATGTGCGTTTTGTTTGTGCAGAATAAACCATTTTTATTTATTTTTTCTTTTCTTTACTAAACTTGTGAAAAATGATGAAATTATTTTCGCGGCAAAATGGTTGAGCTTCAAATGCAGGTAAATAGTACAGTTCTAAAGTCATTAAACAACTTCTGTACCTACGTAAACTAGAATTACTCACAAAAGGACCATAAAAGTTTATTTAAATAAAGGGCAGCCGGTTTTACGACAAATATTCGAAAGATCTAGGTTTCACAGGTGCCAGGTGCTGTAAAAAGGTTAACGAGCGCAAAGTTATTTTCCAATAAATCTCAATACGATCTCTAACATTTCCCACGATAAAACTAAAATCCTGACAACCCTACCAACGAAATCTTAGAAGACATTAACTTTCAAATGCCCACTAAATACTAATAAGATAAACAGCCTTCATTTATCTACAAACAACTAATCAAATCGTCATCAGTGATTAATTAACTTTAATTGAACACTTGGAATCATGTTACTAAGATAACTCGATACTTGGCCCTCTCGCTATCGAATCGAGTCGAGTCGACTCGAAGCGACTACGTGACTCGCGATGCATTAAGATAGTGTATTACATATTTCACCACCTATACGACCTTAGCTAGAAACCTTTGTAGTGACAGTTTGCAGACTACGCCACAAAAATGTCGAAAGTAAAAATGTTGCGAGCGAAAATATTATGTGATTTGTATCTGTATGTGTAGAGCGTGTGAAAGATCTTATTCTTGACAGACGTTTTTACCTTTCCTTGGCTTATTTTCAAATGTCTTTTTTGCCATGGCACGTGGTTTTGAATTTCTGCACAACTACTAAATACAGTCAACAAAAGAGATAAGTATGCAGGATCGTCTGATATATTTGAAATTTAGTAAGAAACAGATGGATGTTGTCGACTGAAATTTAATTTGATAAATGAGCTGTTTGTTTTCTATTAATAAAATACAATTTTATTCGAGAACATCCATCGGTTTCTTACTAAACTTCAACTACATCCGACGATCCTGCATACTTATCTCTTTTGTTGACTTTACGTATACCATTGACAATAATACGCGAGCCCATTTAATCCGCACATACTACCTTTCAATACAAAGCCAGTTTGTATGTAAAGAGTAATCATCGGAACTGCTGATCCATTACAACATTCTTTCACTAAATTGGGAAACTACAGTTTTTCCGAGTGTCATAGGATATATTTTATGTTAAAACTAGTAGTGCCCCGCGGTTTCACCCGCATAAGTTACGACCCCGTGGGAGTATCCAGTCAAAAGTGGTCTATGTGTTAGTCCTGGTTATAAATTGTCTGGGTGCCAAAGGAGAATGCTCTTCGTCCTTACATAGCTCGCCTAAGATCCAACAGGGAAGTGTATTTACTTTTTGGGTTTTAGATAATGTATATATTCGATTGAACCTAAATTAAAACAACGGACACTTTTGAGAATTCCGAAAAAATCAAAACACTTTCGGATTTTGAGGTTATAATTACGTCAATATCTGTCAATTCATCAACTGTCAGTGACGATATTATTGCTCGATTCAAATAGCGCTTTCAATCGAGTTTTTTGATAAGCCGTATTATGGTTCCGCGACATCATAGCGGACTGTTTGTAACTAAAAATCATTATCGTATATCAAGTGTTGAGAATACTGACGCTTGTCTGTGTCAAACTCTTATTAAGAGTGCTGTTACAAATACTTGGCTGTATGAGCTAATTACCTTTGCCTATTAAAAACCTCAAATTGAACCAAAAAATAACAGAAATATCACCGAGGATTATGACGGAAGCTAAGGACGGAAGTGAATACTTTTTAAAATGTTTTCGAAATTAAAAAGTGTCCGTTCTATTGAAATATTTGTAATGTATATTATTAAAAGAACTAGTAATTATAGTAAATGTTTGATGCGTGTTGATTCATAGGCCATTTTTTACAATGTCCTTTCATCCAAATCCGTGCAGTATTTTTTGCGTGAAAGAGTAACAAACATCCATCCATCCATCCTCACAAACTTTCGCGCTTATAATATTACTAGCTGCGCCACGCGTTTTTACCCGCATAAGTGTCGATCCCGTGGAAATATCGGGATAAAAAGTATTTCATATGTTATTCTGATGTATAAGCTACATTACTGCAAAGTTTCATCAAAATCTGCTCTGTAATTTTTGCGTGAAAGAGTAACAAACATCTACACAAACTTTCACATTTATTAGTAGGATTATAAGAAATTCGCGAGCAGAAGCTTTGTTAAAATAACAATACCAGCCTGTAACTGCCCCACTGCAGGGCAAAGGCCTGATCTTCTCATACAGAGAAGGCACAAGCATTGATCACCACGCTTTTTCAAGGCGGTTTGACGACTTCAGGCTTTTATTAATACTTACGTGTCAGATAATTCAAATGAATACTGTTCAAAGGCTAACAATATGTATTCTATCTTTAAGCTTCAATTAAGCTCTGCAATGTAAACTATTGCCATTTTTCCGTGCCACATACTGTGGCGTAGTGTGTCAAGGCTCGAAGATTATCCTCTGTAATGGCTTCATTACGTACCACTAAGCGTCTCTAACAACATTATGTTAATAGAGCGCGGGTTATACCATCCAGGCACGCGATACACATTAAAAAAATGGAACAATTTTAAATTCGCCCCCCGCAGTGAAGCGCCCGCGCTGCTCAGATTGGCAGAGTGAGTGACGTCCGCTGTCCTTATTGGTCGATAAGATTTGACAGATAAGAGTAAGCGGGCCACATAAAAGACGATGTGTCTCTTCCTGAGCATTTTGGACTTGTAAAAATTTCAAAACGGTATCGCGGTAACAAAAAGGGTACATTATCTTAGTCTCGAGCCGGTCATCTCGTATCTATCACATGGGAATGAAAACATCTGTCGACATTTTGTTATGTCTGGATCTTTTTTACGTGCGCGCGCGCATTATTAAGTGGTAAGACGTCTTGGTTTTGTTTGGCTTGTGTAATAGCGAGGTCGATCGCCCCTGCTCCGTTTCAAACATTGTTATGAGCCCGAACGGGTCCTGACGTGAAGCGAGGGATCCCTCTGGACATTATCGAGTCCTACCATTGTGATACGAGCTAACACAATACGAAGATGTTCGATAGTGTAGCGTACGATGCGACTTCGTCATTGCTATCTTAGATCTACGATGCTTTATTGAATATGAACCGTTATGAGGTCATTGGTATATTTAAAGTTACGATATGTTTGAACAAAATCATAAAATGTTACTGAAAGCTATTGCATCGAAATACAATAGTAAACTTAGTGCTTGTAATTCGCAAACAAATAAAATCGAATAATAGGGTGTTGAAAACCCCTACAAACACACTTGCACGATATTGACCTACGGCACAAAAATAAACCCTATACTTTAACAAATAATGTTTAATATTCCAGGAGGACGATTTTGCTCGTTCTCTCCATGCATCGAGCAAGTGCAGCGAACATGCTTAGCTCTACAAGAATATGGCTTCCAAGAGATTTCCACCATGGAAGTGCTGCAGTCTGAGATCAAAGTCACCAGGAGGACAGTTCCCGTAAGGGATTTATCCTTCCTCAAGCAAAAGGTAAGGTTCAATTTGTATTTATGTTTATATGTTTGTATTTGTAGGGGCTTGTGGCTAAGATATAAAAGCCGCAAGGGTAAATAGATCAGGTTAAGCTACGCTTGCCGCGGTAGGTCCGCGGATAGGTGACTATCTTTACATACCAAGACCCCTCCATGCCTCGGAAAGCACGTTAAGCCGTTGGTCTCGGCTGTCATTCGTGGATCTTTGACAGTCGTTACGAGTCGTCAGAAGCCTTAAAGTCTGACAACCAGTCTTACCAAGGGATATCGTATTACCCAGTAACTGGGTTGTGGAGGTCAGATAGGCAGTCGCTCCATTTAAAATACTGTTATTCAGCTGCATCCGGTTAGACTGGAAGCCGACTCCAACATAGTTGGGAAAAGGCTAGGCAGATGATGATTTATATTTTTGTATTTATGTGGCTCTTTAAGCAAACTACATCGACAACTTAAATCCTATTTTAAATTTATCAGAATAAAGCATTTATTGCTGCTGACCACCTTGAACTTAACCCGGATGATTTAAATAGCGTCTCGAAAGCAAATACGTTGAATTAACTTGAGTGGATTTAGGACACCATTCTGATGTCGATTAAAAACGTAACATGACGTAAGGAATCATCTCCGGATAGACTATTTGCCGAATAATTTAACCGGATCTACAAAGATGTATTATGTCTTTAAACTATCGTTACTATCACACAAAACCATTTATCAAAAAGGACGCAAAACTCCTAACCCTCCTCAACTCCACAATATAATCTAATTAAAACAAACCGAACTTAAAATATTCAAGCAAACATAACATAGCTCAGAGCATATCTCCCATCGGCTCTTAATTTACTATGGCTAGATCTGGGCCATTCGACTGACCTGGCCTGACACATTAGACGGCTGACTTACGACTCTTCAACACACGCCGAGGATCGATCAGGGCTAACGAGCAGATAATTGACAGTATCACTTGGTTGCTGTATAGTCTACTGTTTGTGTACTTGGACCGGTTTAAGGCCATTCTAATAATTGTGTGGTCGCGTTGGGGACTGATTTTGAGTGTGTTTTGGTGAAGTATGCTGGTTTTTGTTTAAGAAAGAAAATTCAGGAACACAGGTCTAAGTACCGGCGTTTCTAAAGTTGCCAAAGATGTAAACAATAATGGCCGCGGTCCGGTGGTTCTAAATTAGCCAAAGATGTAAACAACAATGGCCGCTCGAAATTGAATAAAATCGATCTACAAGAGCATTTATTTTAAGTAATGTTTGTTTTCGTCTAGCTCCGAGCTAACTAGACGAAAACAAATAAATGTTCGTGTATATCGATTTTATTCAATTTCGAGCAGCCATTGTTGTTTACATCTTTGGCAAGTTTAGAAACGCCGGACTATAAATGTTTTGTTACTTTATACTTTGCGTCTAAAGAGAGATTACGTAACGTTCAAAATAATTAAAAGTACAACTTTACTTTTATTTATTTTGGATGTAATCTGTCTTCGCACTTGAACCTTACCCCTAAAACTCAAGGTTTTAAATTAAACTACTTTATTCGACTTGAATGGCTGATTAACTAAAGTGTTTTAAATTGAAAGTCTTCCTGCAGTCGCATAGTTGGATTCATTATTTTCAGCTTCACAAGACTTTATTACATAATCAGGCTTTTAATTTTAGGCCCATAGGAATAGCCTTTTAAAATAGAACGTGCCTTAAATGGTAGCACGTCCTAAATTGAATGGGGCTGCGGATATGAATGGGGTTACCGCGGATACACAGTCGATTCGGCGGATAATTGGACCCACGCGGATCCGTGAAACGCGTAGTGCTGAGTAAATGCGGTCATAAGTCTTAATGGTTGGGCATTGAGATTAGCGATTTCCATCGTGGTTATCCGAAAATATGCTGTTTCCTAAATTAAGGTGTTATTAAACTATATTAGACACACCTGCTATGGTGTGTTTATATTGGTACTATGAGTGAAATTTCTTGTTCCCGACCGCATCACATCACATCGCCCGCCCGCGCTATTACTTCTTCGACTTTTTATTTATTTATATATACTTTATTGTACACCAGAAAATATATAACAAAAAAAATTGTTTATTATTTTGACTCATCTCTTGAGGGTTTTAGCGTGATGTTAAATAGCCTATAACTTTCCTTAAGAATAGGTCTAAAACTGCAAAAAGATTTTATCAAATCCGACGGGTAGTTCCACAGATTAGCACGTTCAAACAAACAAACCAAAAAACAATCAAACTCTAAAAACGCTCAAAGAGCCATACTTATCAGTTAAAATATTATTAACGTATAAAAGAGTTGGTAAAGCAGTTCGAAAAACGATAATTAAAATAATATGCCATATAAAACTGATTGTGTTGTTTTGTTTAACTCTTTTTACTTAACTCGTCGAAATGCTTTCGTATCATTTTAGATTTTTAATAATACATCGAGAGCAATATTTTAAATTCCATATAGCCATAGAAATTACTAAATGTCCTAAGTACTTAAGCTCTTAATGGTCTCACAAACACTCGCATCGGTCTATCAATGAATCTGGCTGATTTCCGAGCCCCTGATAAATCCTAGAGTGACGTAGATTGAAGCTACAGAAAGTTGAAGTGGATGGGGTACTAACCCGCCCATCACAGTGAATAGTGATCGTGTTTCGAATTAAATGGAAGTAACTTAGGTAAACTCATTGATTGATTGATGTAAATTGATTGCTTAGAGGAATATATGTGAGAATATTTTACTGTTTCCTTGAATCATCTGGTTATATTGGTCGTATTTACTTACGGAGTGAACAAAGTCTTTGAGGCATTCGTTATTTCTGCAATGTATTTAAATTGCTGGGTTATAGGCCAGATCCAGATGGATGCAGATTCTCATGTGGCTGTTGTCCAAAAACTTCCTGGCTCTATTGCATCCATCATTAAAAATCTGATAAAAAAGTCCTGTTCCAAAAAAAAATCTATCTCTTCATACTAGCATTATAAATTCGAAAGTAACTCAATCTGTATGTTACCTTTTCACGCCTAAATCACTGAACGGATTAGCAAGGAGTTAGATGGCATCCTGGGGAAACACATAGGCTACTTTTTGTCCCGGTAGCACGTTCCTGTGGAATAATTTCCGACACCCACGCGGGTGTAGCATCGGGCAGAAGGTAGTATATTAAAATATTCATAATCACGAAAGAGACATCATCTGCTCAAGTTTCTTAATTTTCAACAGAAGTAATTTTCAATGCTTTATTAAATTTTGAGAACAGTTGTATAGGGCGATCTTTGTATTTACTATTCATAAATGCAGGTCAACAAGACATCCTACAGATCTACAGCTCCTCTTTACAATGATGACTTGATCCAACAAACGCATAGTATTTCATCCCAGGTGGCTCACAATCAGATAGGCTGAGCTTCAGCTCGATTGTCTCTTTGTTAGTCATCATGGCTGTCGGCAGTTGTCACCCGCCTGCTACAGGGTATGCGAGGGGAATGTTTCCATAGAATAAGTAAGGAGAGAAGGTCCACTTCAAAAGCTCAATAAACAAATCCTCCTTCAGTTGAATTGATGTCGCGATGGTCGTCATCATCATCAGTCTGTCCACTCCTAGACACAGGCCTCTCCAATCACAGGCTTCTCTGGTAGAAGCCAATGGTAACAATTGGTCCTGGTCGAATTTTTATTCAGCAAAATATTCAGCTGAAATCCTTGCGAACTGTAGAGCTCCCTCTGCATTGAGCATTGAGCTGTGGTTTAGTCCCGTCTGTTTGCCAAATTCCAGCAGGAAGAATATTTGCGATCCACCAAAAAAACTAGCGTGTATCAAATCAGACTCATTGTCTAGAGTAGCGCAGTGAGGTCTTCCAGTCCTCGATGTCAACCACAGCATTTGTGTAACGAACCTTCTGTGTTCTCTACGTATTAAGCTTATTCAACAATCGCACTATCGCCGATCGTAACCTGAATAGAATACGACCGTTTGGAATTGAGATACTTGTGACACTGTGTGATTTGACGCTGAAATTTTAGGTTTTGCATCTTATAAATAAAAGAAATAAAGGTGTTAAGAAAGCAGTACATTTGTTTGTGTTTATATTTGCTATTTTTGAAATTTTCTTTGCCGTTTGAAAATATTTAGCGTCTCTGTCAAGAAACCCGGCTGATGCTCGTTGCAAACTGTGGCAGGATAGTCTTTTCCCTCCTATTTACTATCTACCACCAAAGGGTCATCTTCCTGCAGGGTCTAACCTTTCGTGGTCCTTTGGAAGTCCATGAACCGTCTCCGGACACAAGTGGGACGATGCAACTCCAACCTGGTATAGTGGGGCCTACCTCGACGGAACGGCAGCAGGATGTGGATGTGGACCTATGTCGCAAACTATGCTCCACCTCCTATCCTGCCCTCTGTGTCCCAAAAGCTGCAGTCAAATTGACCTCTGCCGTACCACCGATCACGCCGTAGATGTGGCTAAGTTTCGGGGCATCAAGATCTGAAATACAGACGTGCAAGCGACACGAAGAAGACCAAATTATTAATAACAGTACCCAGTGTTCAAATAGTGACTAACGCCCTGTTCCTTAGGTCCTCAGATAATCTTTCAATAGATATTGATTCGACAAAATTATCAACTTCATAGAATTTCATTGTATGACTGAGTGTTCAGAATCGCAATGTGTCAAGATATCGAACCAATAGCACAATCAAATAGATAAAATCCGGTTAAGAATGTCTCAGGATTTCGAAACCGGACGGTAGTCATAACATACAAGTTCAAATGAATGTATCCCAAATAAAAAATCGCAAGAGAGACAGTTAAGTTTGTTCAATCAAAACTTTAATTATTAAAGAGGATTTTCAGGTAATTTTTCAATAAGTATTATTATTTTTTTTACTAGCCTACGCTGTCCCACTCCTGGGCAAAGACCTCCCTCCACTCCTTCCATATTTTGTGAGCCCGCGCATCCTCCTACCCACAGAACAGCTGTTCTGTGCTCCTACCAGTTTTGACGGAACCTATCGAGCTCGTTCTGTCATCTCCTACGTGGTCTGCCGCGACCCCGCCTCTCTATCTCAGGGCACCAGTTCTATGCTATTGGGGCCCACAGTTTGTCCGGCATGCGGCAGACATGTCCAGCCCAGTCCCATTCAAAATGGGATAAATATTTTGTTTACTTAAGAACAATCTTTCGTAAAGTTTATTAAAACCAAACTAAGCTTAACTCCATTAGCGCAAGTTCCGTAACACGTAAAGCATGAAAATTGCTGTACTAACGCTTTTAACATAAACTTTATATCAACTTTAAATAATACGTAGGAAAAATTTGTGACGTGACTATTGAGTAAAGGAATATGTCTGTTACGGCTTTTGTAATAAAGGTTCAAGTGGTGTGTAGTGATGTGCCTCGTATCGGCGACATATCGGGCTGCGTTTGGAAACGTCACGCGCGCCGTTTGTCGCGGGCGGTCACGTTTCGCAAACGGTAGCCAAGTGCTGTCGATACGACATGTTTACTATTATCGATTATCGATAAAACGCACTACTGGCCTGCTGTAATGCTTCAATTTAACTATTGTCCCCTCCCTTGTAATGTAGAATAGAGTGACAGAATTATGAATCGTAAAACGTTTTTATGTGTCCACGCCTACTTAGTACAGAAAATGGAAATTAAATCGCTACCCTGTTATCAGATATGCAAAACATAGTGTCAAAGTGAGTCAACTAGTAGATAACAAGTTCAGTCACTTGAACACGATACTAGATAAACAGCATAATTCGTACTTTATAATGTCCACAATAACAGTTCTGTCGTATTAGCATTCAAAGAAAGCGCACATGACACTTCCAAGAAAATCTGCAAGAGATTGAAGTTTATCGATAAAATTCTTGACTCGCGGCACATGCCTAACAACAAAGGCTCAGCATCCGTGGGAAAATCAGCAGGGCTTTTTAAAATCTAGCTAAAAGCAGCCCGGGTATGCCCATAGTCATATATTAAGACTGCATTACTAGATTACTTGGCTGGATCTTATGGTGTTTTCCTATTTGGGTTAAGCTGATTTACAGCCTCTGTGGTCCATTGGCGGCGTAATGACGATGGTTTCGCTGATGCATATCATTGATCTAAGTTCTCGTGTGTATGAATATGTATGCAACGGCTCTAGTCTTAGATTATTAAATTGTTCGAAATCAGCTTTTAAGTGCGCTGAAGATCCTTACTTTTGTATCGTGGTTAGAGCGTTAGAGGTCAAGGAATTGTTTTGTAATGTTTGCACGGAGATCGTAAACAGGAGATTCTTTTAATTATGTGATACTAGCTTCTGCCCGCGACTTCGTCCGCGTAAAATTTCTTGCTCCCCCGACCCACACCGTCGCATCGCATCGCATCGCATCACCTGTCCGCGCTTTAACTTCGCTTTCCCTTACCGTTCTTTCTGACTTTATTCCTTCTTGCTCGTCTCCTAAGGGCTCTAGTGTGATGTTAGTAGCCTATAGCCTTCCTAGGCTATCATGTTCAAAAAGAATTTCTTAAATCAGACTAGTAGTTCCAGAGATTTGTGCGTTCAAACAAACAAACTCTTCGGCCTTATTATTGGGATAGATAAAATAAGAGATTTTCATGCACCAAAACATCCTTGTTGGCCATTTTCAGTAGGTACCAAGAGGCTTTGAGATCTATGAACGATTAAACATACTTTCATAACTCTTATCTGCTAAGATCTCGGCACACCTTTTTCTACCAATACAACAAATGTACTATTTATAAGAACATAAATACTCCAACAATACCCGGATAAACGCTGTCAAAATAAACTAAAAATTTCATAAATCACCCCGCAACATTTATTTCAATGAGCCGCAATTTCTACAGCTTTTAAATCATTGCCCGCCAGACAGCCGGTCGCCATAATCCCTTCTGTTTATAAATCCCTCTAAATCTTAAGCAAGGTATCAGATAAAGTCGAAAGTAGCCAATCTCGCACAATTGAGTGGCTGGACGTTGATAAATTGCCAAACTGGATCTTGTTAGTCGTTGCGGTATTTAGTATTCATAAATTTTCGTAAACGCATGCCGCTAATATATTTTCTATTCTACAGTTAACACACGTGCGTTTGACTAGGCTTATTTTGCTTAAATGTCAAGTGATTCAAGCTGCAGCCTTCGGTTTGATTTAGTTTGGACTTTGTTCTGGGTTTGCGATGTTTGTTTTCATTTTCAATGCTTGATCCTGTTCAAATGATAAATTACATTTTGTTCTGTAAATTATTTCTATGCATAATTAGCCTATAATGTTCTCGCAGCTAGGACAGGCCTCCTCTCTGTGAAAGGGACTGGCCCGTAATCCACCACGTGGGCCCAGTGTGGCAGATGTCACATGTCTTTGAATTTTTGGTTCTACGACATGCAGGTTTCCTCACAATGTTTTCCTTCACCAAAATTATTATTGCTTGGTTCATTAATCAGTCAATTGTTTATCTTGTCTTGTTTATTATTGTTGAACTCATGTAATGCATCCAACATTGTTCATTCCATTGTATACGTCTGCATCGATGGTGATATCTTCACTTTCAGTTTCTATAACGAAGGTATTTCTTCTTTCAAAGTTCAAAGTGCGTTGACCCGGTTCAAGATCGGGTGTATGTTCTTTATATTCGTAAAATCATCTACATACGATATACAGTATAAATTATTAGATGTGCGTATGAGCTTCATAATGAAAATGTGTCTATTGTCATCATAATCAGCATATAATGTTCCCACTGCTGGGACACAGGCCTCCTCTGTGTGAGAAGGAGTGGGCCGTAATCCACCACGCGGGCCCAGTGCTCATGTCTTCGAATTTTTGGTTCCAGGACATACCGGTTTTCTCACGATGTTTACCTTCACCATTTTGAGAGCAATGGTGATGAAATAATTTACACAAAGTAAAGCGCCTGTCTGGGTTCGAACCTACGACCTACAACTCGTAAATCGCGGCCGAATATACCTTAAAATCTATGGAGATACTAACCTCCTATGTTTTTCACTAGAAAAAAACAAACTTCTATCCACTTCAGTCGACTCAAGTAAGCTCTTGGGCTATTGTCTCTGTACATGTTCGCTAGTCCACAGAAATCCCTGTTTAATATGACTATTAACTCATGAAACTTACCATGACTGCCATCCTGACGACAACAGACCTTGTGCTCGCATATTTGCGACCCTAATAAGGCCCACCTGAGCCGTTTATGCCAAACGAGAGCGGGACCCCCGTCGCAAATCAACGAGCGCCTAATAGCGCTGTCACCATTATACGACCATTATAGAACGGGAGGCTTGTTCCAGTCTAGTGTATGAGGGGCGTTATGTGTGCCTAATGTGGCCTTATTCTGTGTGCGAGGCCTTAATCTGGTCTGGATTTTAAAAGGTTTTAGAAAGTGTTGTTTGGGCTGAGTGCGTCTGGTTTGTATTTATTGGCTATTTCATAGTTTCCATTACAGTTTCGCAATCACTGTGATGTGTTTTCACAGTCTGGTTAAAGGATCCAGTCGAAAGTTCCATTAGAAGTTCTGCCTGTAATTCAGGGTCTGTTTACTTTTTACCCCACTACGGCGAAGCAGAAAGGAGGGTAATGATTTTGGCCGGTATGTAAATGTATGTTCATCTGTTCCCTCATAACTTCTAAAATCCTTGTCATAATTAGACAAATGAGGTATCGTTGGATGCGTCTTGATCGTCCGCTGGTTATAGTCTATGTGTAGTCACATTAAATTGAATATGGCGCCCTCTAGCGGACATGATTTCATGATGTAACAGCATTCACCAGGAGCTAGAACTAAAAATAAAAAGACATAGCCAGGTAAAGATACAAGAGTCTTCATTTTAACCAATAAATTATAGGAATCGGCCATTACAGATTTCAAAAAACATCGCATTCACCAAGAGCTAGACACTAAAAATAAAAAGTCATAGCCACAAATAAATCTCACACTTCGATACTTCAAAACATTCCCTAATTACGATCTAAGCAAGCGTCTGTCCTAATTTAGATAAAGCATTATTTACCGAAATGATTTATTTGTCCATGCAGCTGTGGACTAACAAAGGCTTGCTTTCATTCCCACATTACTTACTGATATGACTGATCACAGCTTCGTCTTATTATCTTCTGTCTCAGAGCTGTGTTTTTCTTGTCTTAATAATATTCAAATGTTGGAGCATTTCAATCTTGATTGAATAATTGGTGTAGACAACCTAATGTCTTGATCTTGGTAATAATTTGAAATATATGTAAATTATATGCAAATTTGGTGATACCTGAATTTAACATTGTCTGACTAATTCTAAGACTAACTTGTTTATTTGTCCGAATATCTAAGTAAACATATTTTGTTTTACGCCTACAAGGAAATTAAGTATTCATTTTCATTTGAGTTTGCTTCAACCAAATACGCTTGCGTATAACGTCCCCATATAAAAAGCATTTCAATAGTTGTGGCTCTTACCAAGATATTGCAAGACGACGACTATCCATTTTTTTATATGATGGACGTTGTATTTTATTCATTAAACAAGTAGGTAAAGGTGGCTAACAGAAAATTTGCCAAAGAAGTAGATAATAGAATAATAATTAGGAACAATTTAGGTTTAACTTAACAAAAGAGCCGAAGATAGCTGCAAAAGTAAAATACTAATGTGCAGCTATCAACGCCCAACACAAAATACATGGAGGACATTTATTCCCGACTTTCACATTTTTATGGGTCTTATAATAAACTAGCTGACTTGGCGAACTTCGTACTGCCTAAGAATATGAGTTATATTCATTTCTTTTTTCGTGAATTCATCCCATATTTTTATTGTTATTCTGCTATTCGGGGCGGAGACAAATCCAACAAAATAAAGATCATAAAAATCGGCCAAGCCGTTCTTGAGTTATAAATGGTGTAACTAACCCGACTTTGTTTGACCCGGCAAACTTCGTATCGCCTAAATATATGAGAAAGTTAATTATCTTTTCTTTTTTTTTTCTTGAAATTTTCTCATGGTTTAATATTTATTCTGCTATTCGGGGCGGACACAAATCCAACAAAGGCAACAAATCAAAAATCATAAAAATCGGTCCAGCCGTTCTTGATTTTTATATGGTGTAACTAACCCGACCCGACTCTGTTTTATATAGAAGATACACTAAAAATGTGCAATAATGGATATTGTTTGTGCGTGTGTGTATGTGATGTGCATTGTGCGTTACTTTATTAGGTGAGAAGAGATTTCAATGATCCCAATTTTTGCCGTATAGACACAAACAATGAAACGCAAGCGAAGCAAGTATTAAATGAGAAAAATACACACAGCATAAAGTTAAAACTCCGTACATAATAACATCTGTTATCTCTCTTAATTCATGTTGTAAGGACCCTTCAAAATTTGAACAGCTCAAATAGTCAATAGAGCTCAAGATGGGTGATGAGATAAAGACCCGAACTGACGGTATCTTAGACTGTCAAGTCAAGAGTACGTGGGTATGTACCGCACAATCGAACAGCATCATGTTGTCATTCTTGTGGTGAATAAAAAAATCAACTTGAATTGGGCTTGATTGTGATATTACCTTGAATGATGTTTCTTGGATGAAGTTGGTGTTTAGAAATTATTGATTTTATTTCTACCGACAAAACATTACTTATTACTTACTTATTTATTGAATTATCGTATTCCAAAAATTTATTGAAAATCATCATTCAAAATCTCCTTCAAACGAAAACTGTTAACAGCAATTGAACTGAGCTCTCTCTCCTTAGTTCCGAACAGCAAAAGTACCACCCAAAAGTGTTACTAATAAACCTTAATTACTATAATCATCTACATAAATAGCCACATCAAATTCAATCATTCCACACAAATCCCACTCAATACCCACTTAAATAAATAATCCTACATTAAACAACGTTCCTAACAATTAATCCGTAGAACCATTAAGCACAACTATAAATCGCTTTTAATTTCACGGTCCAATCTAAACCGGAGCTCGGCGCGTGCGCAGCGATACGATCTAATCGCGCGATCGAGACGCGACTCATTGTCGCTGTCGCGCGGCCAGCGCGTGTCCAAACATTGTCCCCTGTGGCACACCGCGATGGCGACTTGATTTCGTGAATGCTAATAGAAATTGGTTTGATGAGTGAGAATTTGATAATAATTGTGTGATGTTGATTGATTGAGAGATCTGGATTTGTGTTGATGTAATCGGGGTTTTCTGTATTTAATAGGTAGAATATTAAACTGGGAGAAGGATGTATATCCTAAGCCACAAAGCTACATTATACTGGCAGTGATGAATTGACATTGTTCGGCTGCTAACTACAAAATCTATGTAAAGTTGAGCTACATCTAAAATTCGTTAAACTATACCAATATTTTTGACATATATCCTTTACCACCAATTTTGGGTAAATATTGACTAAAGAATTAAGGTCTGTAGGTAATCAAAATTTCAATTAGATTAGAATTGCAATTAATGTTCTAAGAATGATAGACGAAAAAGATCAAGTAAGATAAATAAAACGGAAATCGACAAATTCTTTCTCTCATCTTGTATCGTCGCCCGCGCCGTCGGCGTCCTATTAATTTAAACGGAAAGACGATGGATAATAGATATATAACTGTCTAAACTTTTTTAAAGCTTTATCAATAAGAGAGAATTAAATAATTACGATTTTACATTTAATCTTACAGTAGTCATTATGAAAATCGCGCCTGCACTCAATGTTACGATATTATCTCGACTAAATGAAATCCAATTAATCGATGATTTACAAGGACTCGAAAATAATAAACTGCACTAGAATGCTAGACATTCCGAATGATATCATGACTATTTTGATTCTAACTGTTTACTATCCCGGGGCTGGGGTCAATAAGTCAATTGTATTAATTGTCTGTCATACAGGCTATTATTTCGTTATGATCAAATTCATCGCTAAATGCATTTGTAATATGTCCCAATACAGTATGTATGTGAACAGAACTAATCATAATGTTGTTACATACAGCTTCATGTGACTTGAAATGCATCGACATTAACTAGCAACATATTGTACAACACTAGCTAAACATCTACACATGCAAATCAAAGAACAAAGGAGATTTAGGGCAGTGTAACACGATCCTCTCTATATTGTTGGCGCATGTGACGCAACGTATCTGTCGCACGCGCAGCCAAGATGGCGGCGTGATCGAGGGCCGACAGCCGTGGCGAAAGGATGCGCTTGCGCCGTGAAATCGCTCGTTACGGCTCTTGTGTTAAAACTTATACACTACACTACACAACTCTAAATTATTTGATTAAAAGTTGAAATTGGACCAACTGTATATCGATCGTGGAATGTTAATTCAGAATTTTAGAATTTCAAATCATTGAATTCACATTCCGATAGTGACGGGGTTAGAGGTGTCTCGTAAAGCAATGGACAGATTCTGTGATAAACATCTATCGTTAGCTGGGTCGTGCTTGTTAGTGAGATGAAAAAACTTTACTGCTCGATATTGATATTTGTAACGGAATTGAAATAGAATTTATATTTATCTGCATAAACAGTATTTAGAATATAGCTAAGTATTGTATTGGAAATTGCCAAACAAGATCAGCTGCAAGTAACGTTGAAGAAGACAATTTTGTCTCAGATGGTGCTTTTGATGTTATAGATACAACAATCGTCTTCTATACCGGTAACCCGATTCCCAAGAACCCTTTCAGATCACCCCTAAAGATTGAGTCTGAAATATGAAACGCTCGTAAGCGTTCTTCGCCAACAACAGTTACCCAATCGAAGTCTACACTAACTCAATCCATTCCCAGAAAACAAGTAACCTTTACTTAGTCCTTATCCTGTCTGATACTATCAAAGAACAAACGCCCTATATAAGAGCATACACTGGCAAATGTTCATAGGACTCCGACACAGCTGTACCGTTACGCGCAGCAATCTATAAATCCCAACTTGACAAAATAATAGGCTAGTCGATAGTTCCTCGCTATTAACGCCCAGAAAGATATATTGAATCTACTCCTCTCAATCAGATACCTTAATAGAAGCTGCTGCCTCGTAATAGAAAGTAAACTACCTTAATGTTACTGTAACGGTCTGTTAAAATCGCTGTCACACAAATCTTGGGACACTTGTAATATAGTGTAATTGCCAGTCGGGATTGAGTTGGATTGTGTTTCGAATAGGAGATAATTACTATGAATATAACGTAGATCACCAATCAGTCTGTTATTAGAAGTAATAGTGGTAATATCATTTTGGTGTTTCTGATTTTGTTGTTTATGGGACCAATCTGAGTTCAGTAGTCAGCCAATTTGATCGATGCTTCAAAACACGCTTTGATGTGAAATGAAATGTTCATTTCTGTAAGTAGATTTAAGACACTTTTACACGTCAATATTTCAAAACTAGATGGCGCCGGCATTTTCTAGCTCACTGATCTCTGAGAAGAATGCCGATACAAAATCAGAGGTCATGGTCTCTTTTAAAGTCCAAACATTATACTTATTATTAAGCCTTTATGTGAGTCCTAACAATGCAAGGCCTAAAAGGGCCTTTTGCAGAAAGAGCCATTGCAGCTTTGGGTTGACCTTTTTTTTTTTTGTTTCCGGGGTGAAAATCCTCATGGATGTTCTCCGCCCTGGACCGGCGGGGGGTCTGTCAGACTTACTGATTAAAACCACCCCGGTGTTCCATCTCACACCTATGCCGGTGGTCGCGGGAACGTACGATCCTTCCGCAAAGCTTTGAGTTGACCTGTCCCAACAGGATGTAGGTACCGAGTTTCTTTTCTAAAAGATGATCTAAGGCCTTCATGAGATTCCGCTTCTGTTCTCAGTTAGTTAACTACTTTGGACCCATTTAAAAAAAAATGTAGTTTCCTGAAGCGGTCCAGTGGCAATGGCTGCGACTTACGAGTTGTAGTACGTAGGTTCGAACCTAGACAGGCGCTTTATTTTGTTTAAATTATTTCATCGCAACTGCTCTCAAAACGGTGAAGGAAAACAACGTGAGCAATTCGGCATGTCTTAGAACCAAAAATTCGAACACATGTGACATCTACCAACCCGCATTGAGCCCGCGTGGTGGATTACGGCTCACTCCCACTCACTGAAAGGAGGCCTTTGTCCCAGCAGTGGGAACATTATAGGCTGATTATGCTATGCTTATACTATGTAGTTTCCATATATTTTTAAAATCACAGTTGAAAATTATATGAGTTCCGCACCCATTTTGACCATGACGTAGTGTTAAATCCATGATTGTATTTCATGTCTTTACCAGCAGCCTAGCTCGCAATTGTAAGTTTAAAAAATATATTATCTTCTGTCGTAACATATTCCACTCCATTCTCTAGTGTTGATTTTAGTACCCATATCATTATTTTACGACAAGCAAATCACCACAAATTTTATACTGGTTAAATAATTAAAAGCATCCCAATGTCTTCGAGTAATTTAAATGTTACGACCTACATATATTGCCTTAAGATTGAATGTAAAACACATGTCCATTGCACGGTCATAACTTGGACATTTATACCCGACATAACAGTTATTATTTATAGATGAAATATTTATATCTCCATCGTTTATTTCGGTAATATATTCGTTTTCATCATTTACTAGCAATTGAGTGCATATCGCTCGGTAATTTATTCTTCATATGCAAATAAGTGAACTTTTGGATTTATAAGCTATAAAATTCATACAAGCTGCGTGAGACCTAAATTATGGGGCTTAGTGTATAAATTAATCGAATGTAGATAATATCTGTTTTACTACCACGTAACTGGTGCTAAAACTACGCTTTTCAAATCTATAAATTCGTCACATCATCAATTTTCGTAAATTTTCCCACTGCTGGGACACAGGCTTCCTCTCTGTGAGTGAGAGCGGACTGTAATTCACTACGCGGGCCCAGTGTGGGTAAGTGTCACATGTCTTCGAATTTTTGTTTCTAGGACATGCCGGTTTCCTCACGATGTTTTATCTTCACCGTTTTGAGAGCATGGTGATGAAATAATTTACACAAAGTAAAGCACCTGTCTGGGTTCGAACCTACGGCCTACAGCTCGTAAGTCGGGGCCGTTACCATTGGGCCACGATTGTCTCCAAACGGTCGGTGGGTACCTGGCGAAACGACCTAGATGCATACCGCTAGGGTTGAACCGAGGTGGCTCTACAAAAGGATGCCTAGAAGGATTTGGGGGAGGCCTTTGCCCAGCAGAGGGGCTAACATAAAAAAAATCACACTTTACCCAACCTGTACATTGAACCCGGGAATCCCATCTTCAGTCGAACTTGCAACCTCTAGGCCCACAAGGCAGTATTTATTGAACGTCCAAGTAATGCAAACATGTGAGATGTGTTGTGCGTTGTACCAGCTTGTATCTACGTGTGGAATGGACGTCTACATCAATGACACGCGACACGGAATCAAACGCTATACGTTGTACTAAAGTAACGTTCATACAGCTAGTTCGAAATTTTGACATGTCTGAGGCGTTAGATTTATGTTTAGCATAAGCATAATCAGTCTATAATGTTCCCACTGCTGGGACGCAGGCCTCCTCTCTTCGATATCGAGTGGATTATAATCTACCACGTGGGCCCAGCGCGGATTGGAAGATATCACATATCTTCGAATTTTTGTTTCTAGGACATGTCTGTTTCCTCAGGATGTTTTCCTTCACCGTTTTGAGAGCAGTGGTAATACATTATTAGACAATGAAAAGCGCCTGTCTGGGTTCGAACCTCCAACTTGTAAGTCGGGCCGTTACCACTGAGCCACCACTCCTCAATAATAGGCTAGGATTTATGTTTAAATCTATCATTTATGCTATCTTTGTATTGTTCTTTTGTTTTAATTGACACACAGCATTAGTCACGTTCTCCAGTTTCTTAAAAATGTGTGTCCACTGATCAATACCTTACGCAAAAACGTGGTTGTTTTGTAGGTAGTTCCTACAGATCATACGCTATGTTTCCAAAACAAACACTACTGCTGCTGAACGTAAAGGCATTTAATGACCGAGTCTAACAAGACCGTCTTGTTGCTGTCGTAAAAAGTCGATAGCAGTACTATTCTCAAGTAGAACCACAAAATAAAATACAATACCAACTACACCAGTGACATTAACTCCTTCACTGACATTAGTGATTATACCGCGGTCACAAATCTGTTTGTAATTGTCAAGTCAGAGGGCAGTATAAACCTGCCTTTACGTAGTACAACACTTGGAAATGTGAATGTCAAGGTACGCTATGTGAGACAAATCTGTGTATTTGAGTGCGGAAATCGATTCTATATGTTTCAACATCTCGATATTACATGCATTCATAGTACGACAAATTGTTACGTTAGAGGAGGTATATTTAGATTCAACGTCGTTTCGTATTCCATAATGATTGTTGGCTGGAAATAAGCACAATTTGAAAGCTTATAATGCGAACCTAATTTCAACCGCTCCTGTTAAAATTCGTGTGCTTCTGGCGGAAAGGCCTCCCGTCGCTGGTCGTCCAATTAGGGGGAGACGAGACTTCTAGAACCTTCCTGAAAAACAGACGACGCACGCCCTTTTTTTTTGTTATCAGCTCACTGACGACCCTCAACTGGGCCGCGAACCGCGATAGCGAAGACTTTATATACGATAACAATTTTTTTTTTTTATATAATACCGTAGAGTGTCAAAAGCTACATTAACATTTGGTCCTACTGGACAGCCAAAAACACAGCCTTTCAGCTCTTACATTGAATTAAGAGTTGTACATTTAGTAAATGCATACAGATACGCCTACGGATATAGTTTCGAATTTCTCATGCATTTGCATTTTGATAGTACAGTGCAAATGATTTGTGTAAGTAATAGTATCCACAGGCCAGGAAGTATCAGTGACAAGATTATGAGAAACGTTATAGCACTACTCCTTCACTCATCTTCACTTGATTACTGAAACGCTACAAGTGAAGGTGATTACATCAGCGTCGATCGCAATCACAGCATTGTACTAGAATATTTATGAGATGATCCTTAAGTTTATGGTTTCGAACTATTGTTATGGTGCGTTTAGACCAGCGGATCATAGCGCAAAGACCTTAATTCTATGGGTCTAAGACCAAGACTTGGAGTGAGATTCTTGGCAGACGATGAAATTAATATGAACATGCTTTATATTTTTAGGCACACAAACAGTTATATACTGATTAATATACAAAGTGTACCAGACAGGTGTGTTACAGACCATCAAACTGAACATCCTTCTCCATGTAACTAATATCGTAATCGCAAAAAAAAACAGTCTTCCCACAATAATAAGCCCTTTTTATTCTAAACATCTTTGCGTTGCCGTGTTTTTTCCATTGGTTTACAGAATGTCTCTTATTTCAGTGTGCCTTTTGGCAAAGACCTCCTCTAACAACATCCAATGAGTCCTATCTCTCGCAATACTTCTCTAACATGGACCCGCTGTGAGCTTTAATTCATCTTCCCATCTTTTATATTATCTTTCTCTTTTCCTTTTGCTATCTCTGGGGTACCATTCTGTCACAACTTTACTCCACTAGTCTTGAATGCCTGAGCCAATGAGTCGTCCTATACAAAACGTCACTACCTACTCGATTCAAATGTATGGGACGCCTCTTTTTTCACACCTTTTTGATACATCTTGTATAATTTATAGTTATATACTAAAAAGTACAGCATGTTCTTTCAACTAAAGTCAACCCGGAAAATGTCGAACTAAGAAAGCAAAAACTGGACAGAATACAAATTCGCTTAATGTTGTTCGTTTGGTCGAAACAGTAAAATCATCAGAGAAAACTCTGTTTTACATGTTCTGTGCCCATTGCCCACTTTATTTTGGTATAATCACCTCTTTACACGTAACTATTGTGTAAATGATTAACGTATAGTGCGAATCGTGCATCATTTGGCACGCTCGTATTTATTTATGCCACCGGTTAGTGAGCGGTTTGACTCAATTTACTGCTTAATCTGATCCACTGAGGATGATACGTAGTGATGTATCGCTTTGGTTACACAATTTCATGGGTATGAGTTGCCACAATTTCAATTGTTGTGCAGTTGCGCGGTTTCGAAATGCGCTAAAAACTATAAACGGAGACACAAATTGCAAAAGATTTTAAACGGTTTTCATTCGATTATACGGGTGTAAAAAGACCCATCACATAGCCGTCAAATACGCATTCTGTACATCAAACTAAGTAACATTGCACAAAAATAATTGCTGGGAAACGACTTTCATATTGGTGTGATGCTGTTTGCAGTACTTAGTGCTTACGGGTGCATGCAACAGTACACCGTACAGGGGTCGTGGGGGTATTTAAAGATTTAAAGATGTGGTATATCATTAAAACTTGTTTTCGTATAAAAACGTCAGTAAAAATTTGAATTTTGACCTTCTATATTTCCGTAACCAGAAGGTTCCAGTACAAAAAATGATCACAATGACGGGGAGTACGGTGACTCTCGGCTCCGTTAAGTGTCTTTTAACACTCGTTATATTATCATTAAGCAAACCTTGATATATGAGAAAATGGTAGCAGCTCAAAGCCGCGACCTAGCAAGCCAATTTAGTGCATTATTGCAACGCACTGAGGCGACCACTACGTAATTGACGAACTAACTAATCACATACGCATAACAACCAATGTCGAATGACGAAACAAAAATACAAGATGGTATTCTAACCACAGAACCGCATTAACAATTTGCTTATCGTTACCCAACTAAATAACTCAATACGGTGTGACAACGTAGCATCGTTTGACAGCGCACTTGTGGATTTCGGCTCGCTAGCTCTCATTTGCGATGTGAATTTACGAGGTAATGCCGTGGCAGGCGGGATAGAGTCGTCAGTCCCATGTAGTGCAACGCTAGGCAATAAATTAGCGCTCGGAGAGGTGTGTTCCCACGAACGCTAAACCGTATCAAGATGGTGGTGCGCGGAACAGCGCTGCTCCAAGCCCGCTCGAAACGGGGACACGGGCGAAATGCTTTATTTTCCCCGCGATTTATTTTCTCTATGTGACATTTTGTTACGTTTTGTTAACTGTCACTCGCTCACACTTGCAGCGTACATTGTTTCAATTTATGCAACAGCGGTTTCAGTGTTTGTTGCGGATTATTGAGACATTTTCGTGATGCACTGTTGTAATGTTAACTCAACTTATTAGTCTCATCTTGCATCTACTGGCTTATCTATCTGAAGCCTTTCTTAGTCATAAATATTTTCAAAGCTGTTGAAACTATATCAAGGATCTGAACTGTTCCAAAAGCTGTTGCTGAAATGCGTTAATTTGCTAAAGCTCATTTGCCGGGTTGAATAAAATTTAAACTAAAACAATTAAACTGAACATTCCAGCCTCACACGAACACCATTCACCTTGAGCTCATTGAAATTAATTAATTGAATAAATATGATTAAGCACCACATCCGTAATTGTGATCGATCGTGTGTCCGCAGTCCTAACAATGGTATTCGTGGGTTTGACCGGATAGAAATTACACAGTCGCTATTAATATCCTTGGATCACGATATGAAAGTGGACGGTGATTTGACGAAATGACAAAGCTTTGAAGGGGCTGACACCGGTGGGCGTGTGATTTTGTATAATCGGGTGTTGAAAGATTCGGCTACCGCTCTTTGGACTTAATAATGTCTTTGTTAATAATGTCCGATCGATTTCTATTGGACGAATTTAAATCGAAGACTGTCACTTGAAGACAGATGTCTGCGAAAGTTTAACTCTCAGATTTTGGTCAGGATTTGTGCTATGCGAAATATAGAGCTACTATGTAGGCACTATTATAAAATATGCATTAATGCGGTATAATGAGACAAACGATAATAAAACTAAAGAAATAAAAACGAATGAAATACCAGATCCAAACTAGCATTGAAACTCTTTGATGCTTATACTGATCAATAATCCCAGAAAATCTGAACAGGATACGAATTTCCACATAGTTAATGGCTAATATATCAAGTATTAGCAGAACTATATCAGTATCGACTGTCTCATTGTTCTAGCCCAAGTTAAAGTTAAGCCACTTCTTATAGGTAGCGAGTGACCCAAAACTGGCGGGACCGTCAGTTCGTGACCCGGCCTGACCCCGATCTAGTAACCGCTCCGTACCCATTGTCTCTTGGATTCGGGGATGGTGTAATTTATAAACTGTTTCATTTAGACACAGTTATATAAATAAAAGCTCCCGAGAGCAACCGAGAACCTATTATAATAATACACAGAAAAATGAACTGAGCAATGTTTTCGACACTGCGCTGGCCAAAGACAAAGCGAAGTGATGAAGAAAGATAAGGAAGGCTGATCACATCAGCCCACCACCTTCTATGTAAGATTAACAGTAGGAAAGACAGACAATTTATAATTAATTGAGTTATCGAAATCCTCTGCTAGACTTAGAGGTTCCCCAAGGGTCGGCACTAGGCCCTTTTTGTTCCGCTTGCAGTTTTTCGAGTTATTTGTTAATCGGTATATCTCTTGTATCATTTTTAATGTAAATTAGTAAAAATAATATGTAAGATTTTATTTGTTGGTATATGGAAATTATAATAATAATTACTTCAAACCATTCAATCACAAATCTTTAGGGCTTTTAGACTAATTCAATATTTTCATTAATAAATATTATTTAATCTTCGTTTGCGACATACCAAAATGGTTGGCTTGTGCCCTATTTCGTATCGTTGAGTGGCCCTTAAAATGTTAATGACTTTATCTAAAACAGTGTATTGAAAAGCTAAATAGCAATTAATAGACTATTACAAATAACGTGGGTGTATGGAATGTACCTATTAATTTTACACTTCAAGATAATGTTTTTACTGCCACTCACTGAGAACCGTTTATGACAAATAAAGTCTAGACTGTACTTTAGATGAGCTTTAAAATATATATTTGTTTCGTAAATTGGTCAATCATGTCACCTAATTGCGACTTAAATAAGTTTCTGTTAATAGATTTTTTACCAGCTTTGTTCATACTAGAATTCGCTTTGTAAAATTCGAAACACTCAATTTTTATAAACTTTATTATCTCAACTCGGAACATTATTAGATTATCCATTTCCCTCCAAATGAAGCTGCAAGGCATAGTCAGCTTATACTGTTCCCACTGCTGGGACACAGGCCTCCTCAGTGAGGGAGTGGGCCATCATCCATGACGCGGGCCCAGTGCGGGTTGGCCCAGCTGATCCCTGACCAATTTAATTTTCTTTTGAATCGTTCCCAATGTTATTGTTTGTCTCTTGCATCTGGTTATACTGGAGAACGAGTAAACAAAGCAGCTGAATCCTCGTATCTGCTGTAAGTTGTATCTTTTGAATATCTTTTTCGATATTCGTATCGGCAACTGTTGTAAATCCTGCCTGTCTGGTCCTCTCTTAGGTAAATGACAGTAATGTGAATATGATTCTGCATGATGATGTTTTATACGACTTTAACTTGTCATACAACAATTACCGCAAAGGTTCAGTCTTTCTCCAGTTTACCTCAGCTTTTGTGTTTGTACTTGACCTTCAGATTTGCAAATCAGCATTCATTTTCATTTTAAACTACCACCAGTTTGATCTTTCAATTGCTTACATTATAGGTACTCTGAGGGGCTTGTGGCTGAGTAATAACAGCCGCACGGGTCGATCTATCAGGTTAAGCTACGCTTACCGCGGTTGGTCCGTAGATGGGTGACCATCTTTACATACCAAGACCCCTCCGTGTCTCGGAAAGCACGTTAAGCTGTTGGTCCCGGCTGTCATTCGGCTGTGGATCTTTGACAGTCGTTACGGGTAGTCAGAAGCCCGAAAGTCTGACAACCAGTCTTACCAAGGGGATCGTGTCACTCAGTATCTGGGTTGTGGAGGTCAGATAGGCAGTCGCTCCATGTAACTCAATGCAGCTGCATCTGGTTAGACTGGAAGCTGACCCCGACATAGTTGGGAAAAGGCTAGGTAGATTAATTTAAGAGTTCTCTCTTATGACTTGCAGTACAATAGTGTCGATAGCACCATCACTCTGATAAGGCTCGTATCAGTAATTGAAATGTGTCGCTCTGTCAGTTTAGTCATGCATAAGAACATTGCACAAGTATATAAATTACGAAATTATTCTATGCATTTACTTGTGCAAGTCCTTAACTAATCTGTTAAGAGTGTTAACAATAATTAGCCATATAACCTGACGGTCACACCTGAAGATTTTTGCAAAATAAATTTAAATGATTTAGCAATGTATTTTGAATTTACAAGTAAAGAGAATTAATGTTTAAGGTTTAAATTTCTCGGTGATAATGTGAATCTACGGGTTGTTTCGTGGTGTTAATCAATTTATGATAATATATTTTGGTAATATTTTATGGTAGATAAAGTTGCATGGACTTTGAAATTATAAAATCCCACACTGTTTTGAAGTCCCTTGGCATAATTTTATTCCCCAAATGATGAAACTTCATATTAATTTCATCCAAAAGAAAAAATATATGTAGTATTGTCAACAGTATCAGCTCGAAAAACTCAAAGCATTTATTTCAATTAAACAATTCACAGGCACTTTTGAATTTTCAAGGAATCGGTCAGTCAGAAAGATGAAGCTAGTTGCCCATTCCAAAGCGTAGTAGGTTAGATAAGTAGCTCAATCTATACTAGATTCGACAAGATCTTTCAACACAAATCAATTAAACATTTTATTGCAACAAATCAACACCATTGTTCCGAATCATTGACATTACATGGCTTCAACCACAATCATATAAAACAAAAGATGGTTGCACAAGCAGTTGGTGCAGTAAATGATCTCATTTGGAAACTATTGTCTTGACCCGTACCGGTCCAGATTAATGATTGGTGACCGATTCTGAAGGATGAAGATTGGTATCAGTATCGATATTAAGATTACAATGGTCTTTGGCTATGTTGAGATTTGTTACGAACCGTAGTACTCTGTGTTATACCAACCAGCACATTAGCGTCTATAATCAACCTATAATGTTCCCACTGCTGGGACACAGACCTCCTCTGTCTGTGAGAGGGAGCGGGACCCATAATCCACCACGTGGGCCCAATGCGGGTTGGTGGATGTGGCATGTATTCGAAATTTCGAATTGTGTCTAGGACATGCCGGTTTCCTCATGATGTTTTCCTTCACCGTTTTGAGAGCAGTAGTGATGTAATGACTTACACAAAGTAAAGTGCCTACTTGTATATCAACATACAACCTACAACTCGTATATGTCGCGGCCGTTACCGCTGGGCCACCACTGTTCTACTATGGCGTCTATACAAAACCTATATAAGTTTTCTTCTAGTTATAAAATGTTAATGTATTCTTGTTTATGAGACTTATTTCATGCTTATACTTCACGTATATCCTCAAAAAACCTATGGTTCAACAGGTTGCAATTATTTAAAACCTTGACTGTGTTGATCTTACGTGTTAAAATGACCAAATGAAAAAAAGATGATTGCACAAGCAGTAAATGATCTCCATTTGGAAACCATTGTCTTGACCCGTCAGTACTGTTTCAGATTAATGATTAGTGGTAGGAGACACCGATTCTGTTGAAGGATGAAGATTGGTATCGATATCGATATTAAGATTACAATGGTCGTGGGCTATGGTGAGATTTGTTACGACTTGTAGTACTCTGTGTTGAGTTTGTCTTTTGTTTTAGGGTTTTCTCTTTTGTGTTTTGAAGGAATTGATTGAATGTTTAGAGAAGTTTATTACTTTATTGAGAATGTTTGGTTGGAGTCTTCTTCTTCCTCTATATCCGTGAAGATAATGCTTTAGATCATAGGTTCTTAACGTGGCGTGGGCGCTTCAGGGGGGTCAGTAGAAAACCCAAAGAAACTCGTATATCCTATCCTATCTTACGACTATTTGATATTACACGTTTAAATATAATCGTGGCAAAAGCTGTTTCAGATGTGCGACAGGTGGTAAAAAAAATATATATTCTTAAAATGCATTGTGAATGCTTTAGATAATTAACTGAAACGAGTTACCACAAATTTTACAGCTTCCAATCGAAAGGAAGATAATACCTACAGTGCAAAAGATTTCTCTAAAATTACAAACTGGATTGTTAACAAAAACATTCAACAATAGTCTGGATTCGACCCCCGTTTAAATAATATAAGCATCCACAGACTACAATAAACGTTCTCAGGTTAATAAAGTCATAACCGCCACGCTTTATTGTCAACAAATTGCAGAAAAAATCTTCAGACAACCGTTCTAGGAAGTTACCAAAATAAACTTTCCAAAAAGACACAATTGCTCGCTATTCGCACAAAAATAACAAACAATAGACAACCAATAAAACTAACACAAAAATTCTTAAAATAGAATAGAGAAATGAATATCGTGATTGCACGGTTATCAAAACAAAAGGATTGGTTCAAATCAATCAATGTCATGGTGTTCAGGAGAATCTTAGGGCTTTTTGTGGGGTTTCTAAGAAAGGGGGACGATACTGTTGAGGTTCATTGAAGACTTGGAGGGGGGAGGAGGGGACGTGACCGCTGGACCGCGTCAGGTCACGCCGCTGCTGACGACCGACGACCTGCCTGTTTCCATTGGTATCGACGAATTGTACCGGATTTCTGATTAGATAATATATCTATGAGGATAAGTTTAGAAAGTAATAGTCATAAAAACGTGACAACAAACATACTGAAAATAAACACAAGCCCAAAAACTTATTAGGGCTCTTTACAACACAAAAGCGCCATCTGGCGGATTTTATTGGAACTAAATTTCAATACCCGGGAAAACTCATAATTTTCATCGCAATCAAAAAACGAAAGTCAAAGAAATAATTTAAAATGTTGATGAGATGCAGTAAAGTGTAATTCATCCTCACAAGTGTATACAATGCACGACAACATTCAAAAATCGCCCCTAAGTCCCAGTTCCACTTATGTCGGACATCAATGGACACCACCCATCCATCCGACCTCCGACACGGAAGGTAAGCGTCACGACCCGACAAAAAATCATCACAATTCAAATCGTGACCAACACTATCCCATTCACAACACTGGTCTGAGAAAAGCCTACGTGTAACTATTTTCGCAGCCGAAATGCATTCGATGCGCCACAGAATAAGGCCTTTGTCACTGCCGACAATTAAGAAAGTAAAAATCCCTGTCTTTTATAATAAGTAATAGTGTTTTATTCTTTTTTGATAATCTATAATAATTTTTCTCTAAAATACCACTTTGTTATACCATTACCAAACTTCTCCCTATCGCAGTCTTACGCATTTTTCGTAAAAAAAAATTGCATTAAATGACGTCATAAAAAATATTTAATACTGCAGAAAAATATTTTGCACCAAAAACTACTATATAAACACGTTTTTATTATTTAAACCAAAACAAAAATTTTCTTCGTGGACGCATATGTTTACCTCCTACCTCGATAGATGGCGTTGGGATCGAGTTAGATCTCGCTATGGTTTCGTTACCGCGATTTGGTTGGGCTCGAGCCGAGAATTTTTAAAGTTAACTTTGCGCAGAGGCAATATCGTAACCAATGAGGTTAATCCGAGGTGCGATTATTGCTAGTTGAAAACTTTACCAATACCCCGCCGTGTGGACGTGAAATACCGTCCGCGTTGGCAATTTTTGAATGGCCGTAATTGGCCTGAGAATTCATTTGAAATTGCCCGCTGCACCAAAAGTACAAATAGCTGGTTGGAGCTAAAGATTCGCTTCACCAAGCCGAATTCAGTACTGGGCCCACACAACATGAATCCTTCAGTATGTATTAAACTATTTTAAGAAACAATTTTATTGAATAATATTTTTTCTAATAAGTAAAAATCTTAGATTTATCAATTATTCATTCACTGACAGACAACGCACAGTCTAAACCTCAGCTATGTGTTATGTGGTCTAAATCGCTGATTCTAGAAGCATGAAATTTTAAGCAAGAGTTTCTTATATTATAACGAAAGTGAGCACTAATGAAGAATTTTTGGAAATTCTACCCCTAAGGGGGTGAAAAGGGGGATTTCGTTTATATGAAAAATCTTATTCCTTGGGTTTATAAACTTGATACGAATATTTACATAAATAGGTAATTTGGTTTGACATTATTAGTTTTTTTTTTAAACTACCCCCCGTAGGGAGCTTACGGGGTGTTAATGCTCGAATGGAAGAATCTTAACGCGCGGTCCGATTAATTTGAATCTTGGTATTGATGATCTTGATAAAAATAAGATTTACGTTGCTCTTGGATTTTTCGAAAAATCATCCCCTAGCTTGGTGCAAAGGGGTACTTAATCAAGTTTTATGGGAGGGTTTTACTGTTTGCTTTGATTAAATAGAAAATTCGTATACAGGGTCAAACTATGTAAACGTATAAAATTATTTTTCAAAAAATCAACCTCTACTGTGGTGAAGAGAAGGAATACAGTATGTCATGTGTGAAAAATCTTATTCCTTCGTTTCAGAAACTTGGCACAAATACTTATTAGGTAAATAAAAATATTGCATTTCAAAAACTACCCTTTACAGGGGAGGGGTAGAGGGGTGTTTCACGTTGACGGCAAAAATCGAAATTCTTGACCTTTAAATTACAGTACATGTACTGTACGGTCACCAAAGGAGATAAGTAACCAGGGTCGTCGGATATAGTTGAAGATAAGTAAGTAACCACTTTCTTATCTCTTTTGGTGACTGTAGGTACATTACTTGAATAGTTTTTTACAAGTTAACTGTAGGTAGTTATGTTCAGAACGTTTAAGGCTGTTATTATAATAAATAGAAAACTGCATGACTGCTATATTCTTTTAAACTAAAAAATTACTAGCTGTAATGCGAATGATTAATATTTAGCTCATACTGCTCCTCCTCCAACTTACCGATTAATTCAAAACTTCCATAAACATGATATTTGTACGTAATCATTAACCTGTACTTTTGACACTTGAATGACTTATTAATCAAGTTGGTTGCTTGTAATATTGCGTGCCTGGGTCCTACATTAGACATCGTTTATCTACCTGTCTGCGTAAACTGCATACGGTTCTCCTAACATGTTGAAATTGTATCCATTAAAATAATTGTTGTTAACGTAAGCTTTGTAATGATTGTTGTGGTTCTTGCGGTTTCTGGCAAAGAATAGGATATATCACATATAGTATATGGCTTAAGCTCTAATTTCTATGAGCTCTCTATTACATGGGACTTAAACATCACTTGTGAAGTGTGGGTTTATCCCTCCGTATCAAAAAGTCCTAAAAGCAAATAGCAACACTACCTATTTATATTCAAAACGACACATCTGCAAAATGTCGTATTAGCATATCGTCCTATGAGCAAATGGTCCTAGAAACAAAAGAACGGAAATAGTCAGTCATCAAATATGAGATTTTTAAAGGAAAAACCTTCCTTTAAAATGTTTTTTTTTTTACGTTTTTCAGTTCAGAGAATAGGTACTGTACCTACATATAAACACACAATATACCAACTATACACCTGTGCCCAACAACCATTCGGGGAGGTAGGTTATGTTATGTGTCTTTCTGGGAGCTTAGCTGATTTTGGTTGGACTAGAAGCTGACACCAAGTGCTAGAAAATGTATTTGGGCTTCCAATAAGAATAGACTTTACTTAATTGGCTGATGATTTATGATGATTGGCAAATAAAGTGCTTATAATGGGTTAGCTTATGCCTAAATCGTATAAAAATTACACATTAAAACACTATCAAAGAAAACCCTTTATTTAACCGAAGACAAACGGAAACCGCCAACCACTCAACTTTTAAATTCAGATCTGTCACAATGAAAAGGGCGTTCTTGTAATATTTATAACCTTTAATCATACTTGTAACATAATCTGGGCTTTTAAAACAAATGACCGTCACTAAAAGGATTTAAAATCGATACAAACATTCGGTCGGATTACGTTCCGATCCAGATTTTATGTTCATGATTTGACATTCATACTCGGTGAAAGCGCTCGCTTATTACCAATCGATTCAACCGATAATCGATCGTTCGGTTCGCATAATCGCATTAGCTTCACGGGGGGTCCAACAGTACGCGTGCCATTGCACTTCGTTTAGTGTTAAAATTACAGCCATATGTAAAAAACTTACCAAGTCAAAGTTTTATTATGCAATAGATTACTTACCTGCCACGTTCAGATTTTCAGATCAAGGCTCAGTTTACTCTACATTCATACTAATTAGCTTTCAAGTTCTCATGTACAAAGTGACAGCTTATTTGTTATCCGAACGGAAATATTGGCCAATGTTTTATCTGCTCACCGCGTTACGAAACATGGAATCAATCAAAGCTGTACTTATCGAAATTAAAGGACGTTGCAGCCACGATCTTTGCGAGATGGATCGCTGAACGTTTAAAATCAAAGTATAATATTAATAGCGTATCCTTGCGTGTCCCGGACACCCATTCCGTCATTTAAGATTCAAAATTGACCGAGATGTCGTTTTGTTCGTGATTATTAATGTGGGTATTAAAATGTCGCGTAATTTTAACGTGGTTGTGAGTCATTATGGGCAAATGAGTGATTTAGGTGGCTGAGTGGTGTGATAAAATATATGACGGCGTCGAGCCGGCCGGTCGGTGGCGTGCGAGGAATGTCAGTCGGGAGCCGATGCTGTACGGACACGGTGACGATAATCAGATGCAATGGAAGCGTGAAATTACAGTGGACGGACCGCAGGATTATTTTGGATATCTTTTATGAGATATTTGCGAAGGAAATCGACACAGTAGCAGGTAGCGCTTTAAATGCGGCAAACAGTTGAGAATCCTAAAATATTCCAGCCATAAACGCGTTCATGTGTTTTCCGCACTATGAGTTACAAAGAGAGATCCATTGACTTTGGATGATATAAAGACTGATCTGTACGACGAGGACCTAATACCAACAAAACACGAAGCAAATGAATATAATATTAGAACTCAAAAGACTAATTATTATGAATTTAAAAATGTCTGATGTTAGAAGCATCTTAGAAGAGCTATTTTCCTTAACTTTTGTGTTTAGTTATCCAAGTCGAGATCTTAGATTGGCAGGTTATCGACAGTATGAAATTAAATCCTGACCATGAACTATATCAATAGCTCATACATATTCAAGATCCCACAAAACCCATACAAATATAAATCTCAGCGTATGATAGCGCGGGCGGTATCAGGCGTGATTCATACGCTCTCATTACTGACAGATGGCGGCGTAATAGCTCGATTGATTTACGATACCGCTCGATTTAATCGTTGCGTAATCGAGTATCGAATGTATCGATACTCTTGACGCGCCGATTGTATCGTCCCTTTATCGAATAAAACACGCGTCGCGCTGTGGGAATATTGAGTGATGATGCGGTTTCAGTTGCGGTTTGTAGGTTTATGTGCGGATAGATTTGAATATGTTATTCCTGATGGAGTATTGTGCTTTTCATTTAATGTAATGACATTCATCATTTCAGACAACTTCTGGGTATGGGCCTCACCTTTATTCTGCCATACTTTCCTGTTCTGTGTCCCTCATCCAGGTGTTTCCCGCGACTTTGACGATATCGTCAACCCAACGCGCTTTTGGACGGCCCTGGTTTCTTTGGCCTAACATTCACACACGCACAACTTCACTCCATCGGCAATCTTCTCGTCTAACTAGATGTCCAGCCCGACCTCACTATGAGGCGCACCGCCTTTTCTCCGACGGATTTCGGTGTTACGTAATGATATTATCAATCCTTTTTTAATGTGCTAAGTTTATATATATCCAAGTTTTTTTCTGAACACAGGCTTGACCTAAGCCGCGCTATATCAGCCCGCTTTGCCTTCCGTATGCAACTAACACAGCTGTCAGCTGCTAAAGCTTAATTTACATGACCACTGTCTACCTTTGGGGACACATTACTTCAAGTGTCACCAGTCCTCTGACAGACATATAAAGATACATATTCAATAAAACTGCAGCTGCTTTATGAAATGTTACCAAAAAAATTGACTCCGAAACAGAGTCCATCTCATGGTTAGTCGTGTACTAATTGTAACAAAGTGTATGGACAAATGCTCGATATTAAACACGTTAGCGCGCAGGTGGCGGTCGCGTGTGTACTATCAGCAGACTACCGATGCTTTTTACCATATCTACGACATGGGACAAGCCGTATTTGTTACTTGACTATCAAATTCCACACGCACTTCATAATATAGAAGTTAATTTATATGAGTTTTTACATTTTAATGTGTTGCACATTATTTATTAATATATTTGGTATTTATAGCGGTTGTATTAACTCTTCATTTGCGTATATTTAAATTGGAAGTCGAACCTTGATATCTAAAGCATGTTCGCTAAGATACTTTAGTGGTTTGGATTTAAACTGATGATCCCTTCGTTGCTAGTTAATCATCGTCTCAAAGATTAGCCAAATATATGTTTTATCATTTGGCTAACATCTCAGTTCTTTCGGAACCTCCTACTTTTATCTTCACTATCATCAACCAGCACCTATGCTTTGTGGTGATTCTCTCTGATCTACAAACGCATCCATGTCTTTTCTATGATTTCTTCCATGTCATCTACCTCAAATCATCACCTCTCACTATCCATATTATACTCTCCAAAAACAACCTCTTTTGTCCCAATCCCAACTTATCGCTCCAATAATCCTACAGCAGCGTTTTATTTCTCATTTCACCGACCAGGATGAACGTCTAAATCCACGGTCCGTCCGTTTGTCACTGCGGTGACAGGTAACATGCCCTGCCGATAACACTTCTTGTATATTGTAACCGTTTTGGCAGCTCGGTGACGTTTTATCGATGTTTCTTTTACGGTTGGGTTTATTTGCATATCGTATTTCTGGGTATTTTGTTGCGGTTGATTTGTTTTTGTTTTGTGTGTAAGGTTTGTAGTAAAGAGCGTCAGGAGGAAAGTGAGAACTGCTACGTTTATTTACTTCACTAGTTCTTTTTTTTAATCTTGTTACAGATTAGCATTTCCGTAGAACCATAGCAAAAATTTCAGAGCTAAGTTTGTTAGATCAATATATGGAAGAAGTCTTCAGCTTTTTAAGATTATGGTAACAAAATTGGGCTGCACTTGCTCTTTTCCTTCCAAGTGCTACCTACTAAGTTGTACGTATTTTTCTGTTCCTTACTTCTTGTATAAATGTGTGTGGATAAATAAAATAAATAAGATTTTTCAAGCTGTCATTTAAACATAAATATCTAAAGTGGAGCACTTATTTGGCTTTAGTTGTTCTTTTTCACATTTATCTCCGATAACTTCGCAAATAGCGTATCTATTATAGTTCAAACACATCGGCGTAAGGTCTTCGACACGAGAGCCACATTCGGCACGGGCCAACCGGCCAGTAATTATTTTAAGTGTCAATAAATAATAAAGTCGGCCGCGCGCCGTTGAGTGCCCGTCCATCTCTCTTATCTCAATTCTTAATGCGCCTCTTTGCTCGTTATTCTTTTTTTCAAAACTTTTTTATTTCCTTTTTCGTTTATGTCATCCAGTGGAGAGGTTAAATTCTGTGTTGACAGCATGAAGGTTTTATGTTTTAATCTGGGCTTTATGGGCGTTTAATCGCTTATATTAGAAAGAGTACGTCGTCATTTATTTCTTGTTATAAAAGCTTATCTATTTTATGTTCGCTGATGGAGGTAAAACCAAAAATGTGTTATTGTATTTTAATATATTCAAAGTAAAGCATAACTGTTGGGTTAACTGTCCAGTAATAAAACGTAGGTAAGATACGGTTGACTAAAATTAACAATGCGATCCAAATAAAGTTGATATAATAAATCAAAATGTAACAAGTGGACATGGTTTTGTTGTGTTTGGGAACACAGCGGTCCATCGATCACGGCGCGTTCGACTCTGGATTTATGTTACGTAATTGCGGTGCGTGCGCGCAGCTTATGCGCACAACGAGCGATGCCTTCGACATTATGTTGTTTTTCAACGGTTAATGTCTTGATATCTCTGTTAATATGGCAGCGAAGTGCAAGTTTATTATTATTAGCATTGAGTAATTCCTTAACACTTTCAATAAGTTTAATGCAAATGTCGCCATCGCCATGTGTAAACACTGGATCAAATGAAGTATCGTAGCATTTATTACCATGCTACAAGCAGCTTCATGTTTTATCTTATTTTATTTATCGATAAGCACGTTAACGTATTCTTGATAGTCTTTACGGTAGTCAGAAGCCCAAAAGTCTGAAAACCAGTCTTACCAAGGGGTATCGTGATACCCAGTAACTGGGTTGTGCAGGTCAGATAGGTAGTCGCTCCATGTAAGATACTGGTATTCAGGTCCATCAGAGTTGATTGAAGACCGACCCCAACATAGCTGGGAAAAGGTTAGGTTGATTGATAGATTTATTTATTTGTAGTGTTAAGTTTTGAATTAAAACTAAAAACACACAAGTTTAAGAAGAGGCCAAGGTCAGGAGACGAAGTTCAGTTGTGGTTAGAGACGCTGCTAGGCCGGGGTTAGATTAGTGTAATCTTCGCCACAACTCTGTCAAGGTTTCCAATTATGAGTTTATACACTTACGTGGTCATTACAGCGATTGAGTCCTAGACTTTTAGCAAATATTTGAATAAATTTATTTTTTTTAGGCTTTTGACCAATCAATTGTGTTTTTGCAACCTCTTCATTGTTTTAAAGGTCGTCTGCATCTGAAGAGCATAAGAAATATGCTCAACATAGCAAGACACAGAACAGCCTTTACGTTATTGTCAAAATATTGCCTTTTTTACGAGAAATCGGATTTTCTTTAACCAGAGACTATAAGATTATCTAAGTCTACTTCTACTTTCAAACTTTAATTTATTTATTTATACGCTTTGATTAAATTGTATGTGCCTGAACCATAGGAATTGACCTTAATTTTGAAACTTAAGAAATTTTGAAGGAAACTCAGTGTTTAGGTCGAAGCACTTCTAAGTAATCTAAAGTTAGCTAGTGGACTGGTTATGCTTTCATTTGACTTGCGAAATCCTGTACCTACATCCTTTATATTTTCTCGTGTATGATCTGGCATTGTACACTTCCTGCGATGCCGAAGTGTCGCACTATAAATACAATCTTTATGAAATACTGACGTCACACTGCATACAGCGGTTCTAAACAAAGCAAGGGTGCAGCCAGCCAGCAAGTTTAGTAATCTTCCTAATGAGAGGGGACATCTCTGGCACAGCACCACTCTGTGATTAGCGAGCCGCGTGGCGCCACCGCAAGCGCCTTGTCATTTCACCGGTACCTGTGCTGGGTAGACGAGCGTCCTCGACGATGCGTTAGCGATTTTTGGTCGTATCAAGGTATTGGGAAAGGAGATTCTACACGAAGTATGGAAGGATTGGCTGACAGGCCTGACGAGCTTTAACTAACAAAGCTGTGGGAGTAAGGACTGAGATGTTCGACATAAAAATCGGCTTGTACCCAGCATTTGTTTTATGGTCCTCATAGTCATCATCAGCCCCCTGCTATAAATTTTATACAAGCTGAAAATGATAATGATGCTGATGAATGTCATGAATGGTTTGGGATAGACGTCATCTGCACACTTATTTCATCATTATCGCTGCTGAACTCTGGAGTTACACTTGCACACACTTTGGCTAATATTCATAACAAATTATGAAAAGACACAATTGGTTCATGGTTGTTTGAGATATTGTTATTAGAGTCCTTTTAATTTTCGCAGTCTTCGACACTTTCATGCTGTCTGCCGTGTGCATACCTACTCTTGATTACGAAAGACGTTTTTCGGTGGGCATTGTCGGTGTCGCTAAATTTAAACGCGACTGCATCTAAATCCGGCTCCCTATAATCCTTTTGTTTTGTATTTTCACTTGATGTTAACTGTTACTTCGGTTGCGATAGTCAATGTTTGTGCTGTGAGATATTATTTTCTGTTGGTACAACAGGTTGATATAGCGTAGTGCACGATAAGGCAAATATAGATCCAAATATTACATCGAAGCAAAGCATCGAATCTTTCCTTGGATAATAGATATAATTGTGAATAATTCGCGGTGGCGGGGTAATTGCGTAACACACTAAAAATCGCATTGCCTTTTATTTTGACAATAATATTCAACAACATTCTTAGCGTTATAATTACGTTGTCGATCAGACGATTTTTTCAAATATATGAAGCAATGGAATTCCATCAAAATACGAAATAAAGTGAGTTACGCAATAGGAATGACGACTAACTTTTTTTTCTTCGTCTATCAGGTAGATTACTAAAAAGTATTGGGCACGTATTTTTTCTTTTTTCACATAATCAAAACATTACAGAGATATATTGATTTGAAATGTCGCATGACGTCACGTGTTGGTACAATTTTTACCTACACGTGACATCACGAGCCCCCACTCCCAAACTTTGACACGCTTTATCTTTGTAATTTTTTGGTTGATTGACACAAGAAAAAATATGTGTCCATTATTTTTTGATAATCTAACTGACGGACTAAATATAATTTCGTTTACTTTACCCCGTCGTCATCCCTATTGGGGTTGCTGCTTTAGGTAGTGCTGAATAAAAACTGATACTTATATGCTACTAAGAAGGTGTGTCACTGGCATTGGGAGTCTTTCGAAATCGAAAAAACTATTCAATTTTTTTTTTTAAAACAGTGAGTTTGAATCTGTTTAATTACTTTCGCGTGACGAGAGAACAGTTTACCTAACAATAGATATCTACAAAAATATTCAATTCTCAGACCTCGAAATAATCGATTCCAATTATTCGTATAAAAATTATATCCTCATTTTGTTGTGTCTACGCCAATTACTGTCCTAGTTTGATGTTGCACAATGTTTTTGTAATTTGTATAATAATTCTTACAAGTTTATGCTATTAGTATTAAATCATGTCTGTGAATCATCCATATTTCCATGGGTTGAGATTACTTGCCCTTATTATTTAACTAATGACCCCCAATAAGGCTGTATGCAGACCGTGTGGCCTGTACTGCAGCTGCAGCTGTAGCTTTGTATACTTATTTGTCTTGCTGTGATTAAACACCCTTATGAATCAGACGTGAGCTGTAAAAAATATCCGGTTTATTTAATTTTGAGTCTAGTTTCACGTAACCGTCGCATCTATTTTTAGGAATAGGACAGGATTTGCAACGCATAAAATGTATTGTAACCGTTGACCGACCCTGCCGATTTCGTTGATTGTGACGTAGTGTCGCGATTTTGATTTTCAATATTTCAGTACCTATTGTTTCGAGCCTA
Source organism: Hydraecia micacea (assembly GCA_914767645.1). Taxonomy (NCBI): domain Eukaryota; kingdom Metazoa; phylum Arthropoda; class Insecta; order Lepidoptera; family Noctuidae; genus Hydraecia; species Hydraecia micacea. Next base: position 10,369,978 of record OU611795.1, read on the forward strand.
CTAGAGATCCTCCTATTCTGCCCTTTGTTCCCAAAAACATGCAGCCAAAGTGACCTCTACGCTGCCGCAGATAACGCCGTGGATTTGACGAGTATTGGGTCAACAAATTTAAGTAAATGACTTGAGGTGGAGTAGTTTTACCTTTTGGTTGCTCCTTTTTGCAAACTTATTTTATGTAGGTATTCGCCATAATCTTTCACAGTATCTTTGCCAATATGTATCTTAGTATATGCGTGTGTAATCGATTCTGGGAGTAAAATAAATACAGTCAGTACTAGTGATAGCGATGTTTGAAGGACGAGATGCAACGAGCCCCGAGCCGTGTCATCGATAATTATGCCCGCGCCCTGACCCCTTGGCGTATCGTCGTGAACATAGGCTTTACGCTATTCAAATTGTGTATGTTTCTGAAGCTGTAAAGTTATAGACGTATATGTAAATCTTTGAAGCATAAGGCGTCGCAATAGAATAGTGACTTGCTTGACGGATCCATGAATGTCCCAATTTAGACCTTTTTGCCATGGACACGCAAGGTTTTCTCTGCATCTAGTCTCAGTTCCAAAAAGATAAACCAAATATTTTGGGTTATTCTGCTTGCAGGTTTCGCATCCAATGCGCAGGGTAGTTCTGGCTTGTCTCTCTATAGCTGCTGTCTCTCTATTGGATGTCATGCCGTTTTAAGCCAGTAGGAATTTTTAAAGATTCAATAAATTTTTGTTGAATAAGCACATGACTCATCGAGTGTACTGTACCATCGAGCACGTATAGTGGCCTGCACCTAATGGCGAACGAAACACACGTCGGACTACGCTGTTAGCAGCTGATGATGAGGTGGCGTCATCCTCCGTTTAGCAGAGCCTTAGCTCAACCTTTGACCAAAATGGCCAGTTGTACTGTCACCGAAGAAACCACTTACATATGTCCCGAATAGTCATATCTTCAAAATGGAAGAAAATTAGTGTAATACCTACTTTGGTAATTCTTTGGAGTCGCAGGCGCAACACCAGCGGGGTAATTGCGTTACACACTAAGAGTAGCAAACATTCATTGCGAGCAGAATTTTTTTTGAGCATATGAAGGAATGGATTAGCAATATCCTTTAAAATTATTCAAATTCTAATTGAAAATGTGTTAGGGTGCTGATTTAGAAATCGTTAGGTTGATTTTTGCGCCACCAAAGTGCAATGATAGCTTTTATAAAAGGGTTTGTCCTAAACAAAACATTTTCAGCACCGTGTTAGAATCTAGCCCTAGAAAATTGATTGCTATAAGGTTCAACTTGAACTTCCTATGTTGTCATTGGATGTAGTAAGGTGCCATCATTGTGATGACCTAGGATTAGTCCCAGACCTACACCTACTGAATTACCTCTTGCAGCTTACAGACATCCTCGTTTATTTAAAAGCAATTACATACAGATTGCACTGCACAGAGCCATCAAGCACGTCTAGTTCTAATAGCTAGTAATAACGTGCATCAACTCACGCGTCAGGTGATGATGAGGTGACGTCATAGACTTGCCACTAATGAGAAATGTGCGTAATCAACAGACTTATTTTTGTATTTATTAGGCAGTTTGCATGTTTCTTGTGACTCGGTTGTCCAAGGTGACTTCCTATTTTATTTCCTTAATTTGGCCATCTCATCTTTCTTTGCTCAGGGTCGGTTTTTATAGATGTCTAATGGTTTAATTTAGTACTCAACAATTTACCTTCTTATTAATGTTATGGTTAAGACAGGTCAAACAAGCTCTTTTTTAATTACTATTATCATCTCATGAAATTTTATCTGTTCATCAACCCCCTCTGAATCAAATTCTGAAGGATCAGCAGTTTCGTACGCTTTAGCAAATTATTATTATCATTATAGGACCCGTGGGATACAATACACAAACAAGTCTTGTTTTGTTGTTTTTATTGTTCATGTAATTAATTTTGCCCTGACTACATAATTGTATAATAGTCAGGTCAAAATTAACTAGGTATATGGACAAAAGACTAAAACTGATGGCAAACGGTACATAAATATCTCAGTTGTATTCTGGGATTGTTTTTATTTCTGATATTTTTAATAAACTACTGTTTGTTTTCCCTTACAAAATAAAATAAAACTGTCAGCTTCTTAAAATGATTTTAATTATTCTTTCACAGAGCTCAACATCCCCTATCGAAGAGAAGCCAAGCAGCGAGACAAGCTACGTGGTAGGCACCTGGCCGCAAAGCACTCCCGGTCATACTGGGTACCTCACCGTCGCGACGCAGCCTCCGTATGCACGCAGTAAGAATTTATTATGTTAGGTACCTACTAGCCGTGTCACACGGCTAGTAGGTACCTAACATAACAAATTCTAAATATATAAATTAAATATATAAAAAATATATAAATAAATTTTTGCCGACGGGAAATGCCATCGGGCACACGGGCCGTGTGCCCGATGGCATTTCCCGTCGGCAAAAATTACGATATTTTATACAAGCTTACATCCCCTTTTTAACTCCTTTAGGGGTGAATTTTCTAAAATCCTTCCTTAGTCCTCAGCTTCGTTATTTAATCCATTGAAGGATACTGAACGAGACACAATAGAAGTATGATTGTTATTACGTCTGGGGGCGAGGGCAGTCGATTTCTGAACATTGTTTAACTGACGAAAACTGAACACGCTTAAAAGTTTGTAGATATTTCGGGAAAAAAAGACAATAAGACCAAACAGTGCATTGGTCTAACTTTATATCAATAAATTTACAAAGATTTATCTCTTCTATTACAGGTAAAGCTAAGAAAACGAAGACGGAAAACGACGAAGACAAGAGTTCGTCAGAAAACGGCGACAAAATGGTTATTGACGAAACTGTATGATAGTTGATGATGACGTAATTGTTGTAATAAAATATTACAAGAAACTTTTTCTTTCATTATATTTATGAGTATTCTATCTACTTATAACTATATAATGTATAAAAATATGTCCGGAATAATTAAGTAAAGGCTAGCGCAGATTTGGGCGAGGCGGGCCACGATGCAACGCATTCAAAATCTTCCTACATCATTTTCGTATAAACCATCGCACACTATAAGCGGGCTGCAGCGCAACGCACAGGCGGGTTTCTCGCCTGGCGTATTTTTGCGGCCGCTATGCGTTAAGGCTCCTACACAATGCCGGCGGGCATGCCGCCAACAAGCCCGGCGGCATTGCCGACGGGTATTTGAGCTGCCGGGCTTGCCGCACAAACGAGCTGCACAACTGAAATGATGCCGGCGCATACCCGCTCGGCAAAAAATCGCCGGCATAGTGTGTAGGAGCCTTTACGTACGTTGCGGAGCGGCCCGCCCAAATGTACGCAAGCCGCATTGCACTGGACTGGATCGAATTCAAATTCTAAATTTAAATCTGTCTGAAACAACTACTCCTAATATGCTGTGGCGCAATTTTCATTGTGCCGCGGCTGTAATGTGTGCTTAGCTTAACCTTTTAACCGCTTACGTCGGATTAATCCGACAAATATTTTCGTGTCCATTCCGCCAGGGTCGTATATATACGACAAAATAACACACCTCGTTTAATCTGAATTATTATTACATCATCACAGCTCGTTTCATCGGCGTTTATTTTTCGTTTTTTTTTTTTTTTTTGTTCGGGCGCTGGGGGCACGACAACTCATATAAAGTCGGGCGGTTAAAAGGTTAAGGGCCTGAACACACGTACCATAACTGCACCACACTGACACCGTGGACGGGCGCTACTTTGTACGATGAATAGTTAATTCGCACGGACCACATTTGGCCGTCAACATCAACCGTGTGGGCGATACCGACCAAATCAATGCCTGGTCGCAACCACAAGTGGAGACCGCGTACCTAATAGCGGCCGGCCACATCGCAAACGCAACGAACTATCTGTCTGTCTACTACTAGCGACAACGCAACTGCAAGAAGCTGCAACGACACTATTCTCACGTAAGCACTGCTTGCACCTCATTTTGTAACCGCGATGTGTCCTTAACCCTCTCAGGGTAGTTCAGTCGACGGTGTTCTTTCAAGTTACCTAGTATAGGGTACTTAACGGCTGGCCAGACTGATGACGTATTGTATACGACGTATACTTACAGGTTTATTGACGGAAATCCTAACTAGTTTATTTATTTATTTAATATTATAAATGCGAAAGTATGTCTGTTACCTTTTCACGCCTAAACCACTGAACCGATCATCCTGAAATTTTGCATATGTTTTCAGGTGTACAGAAGCGGACATAGGGTACCTTTCGTCCCGAAAAAAAGTGCTGTTCCCGAGAAAAACAACAATAACGTTATTATGATAATAGATGGCGCCACATGTCTATTGAACTATGTCAAATTATTTAATTCTGAGGCGGTACGAAGTTCGCCGGGTCAGCTAGTATAAAATAAACAACAGATTGTTACTATGTTAATATTCTTTATTGAACCAAAAGCTTTAAAAATAGGTACAATGATTGGCAACTTAGAGCTAAATAAATATAATTTTCTTAAAATAAAACAGCTAAATATAATTAATTGACTTGAAGACAAATAACTCAAAATCTAAAATAATTCAGCGCTATCATAAAATTAATCATTATAAAAGCCAGAATAGGACTGTATTAAAATATGGATCGTACTGATGTCATCCTAGATTACGCCAGCACATCAAGCTACTACAATTTGTCAAATTTCTTTAATATTTTTTCAACTTTATCGCTAAAGCATAAGGTTCAAAGTTGATTGGAAAAGTTAGACAGTTTCGGGTAGCTTGATGTGCTGGCGTCTGTACTAGATCATTTGATACTCGTATCTACTTTGAGATGATATTATAAAACAGTCAAATACCCTACTTGTAGGAACAAGTGAAATAGCACTCAAACATGTGTAAAAATGGAAGCATAATAAAGAAATTTTCTTTTATTTATAAAAATTTGGCATATTGGATCTTTTGTCGCCGCATGCGCAACATGAATGAAATGGAGATCGAATAATATATTTTAATATTTAAAAAAATATTTGGCATAGAAGTTCATACATGAAGCCATTTGACATTTGAAAAAGACGTAAATCATAGTTCGAATTTGATTAATTTTAATGCCAAAAGTATGAAAAAAATAATGTTATCACCATTCCATTCATATCTGCATATTTTAAAATCAAAACGTCATAATTTAAAACTGTTTTAAGGAACTATCACAGGACTGTTGATTTCCATATAATTTCATTTCGTTAAAAACGTTAATTTTCTAAATATACGAGTATTTTATAATTTTCTACGAATATTTTTATTTTAATCGTATAATATGATTTTTGACTTAGGAATACTTTTTCCCTTATTCATTAAAATGTTTTAAGACAAATCAGTTGCCATCTCCTCTATTCCGAACTGCAAGTTTTTATTTTTGCTTTCACAAGAGCAAAAGTCAATCGGTCGTCGAAATATTGTGTTAGGTTGGCCGCACATCTGACGGAAGATGCACTAACGTAACTTTGGTCGCGTCAATTTATTCACTCGACGCACTAACGCATCATCGATTGAGTGTGTAAGGTTGAATGTTTTAATTCATCAACATGTCCGTTCTGGGTGTTACGCGACGGATTTTCCGTCAGAGGTGCGACCACTCTTTAGAATCCTGTTTGTTCGGTTCTAAGGATCTTGTATTATTTTACGAATATAGGAGATTAATATCTACGATATAACGAGATCGCTAGGCATCTCTCTAATCTATGTTATTGTTCTAAAATGTATTATAAGTATATTATAGAAATAGATTACTTAAATCTACTAAAATGAGGATCTATGTGTATAAATATAAAATGTTTAGGTATCAGTATAGTGTTAACTTAGTTATGGAATGGTTAATATTATAGTCAGCGTACAAATTGTGCATACTTCATTCTCCACGTCATATCTATTAATATAATGCGTTAAAAATAAAATGCAATTCATTATTGCAGACTTGTTTTAGCTGTAGGGCAACTCCCGTATTTTTGAGAACGTTCGCGTTGTAATCTTAACCCCTTACTAATAAAAGTTGTATAGCGTCAGAATAGTTACACAACGCTATGACTTCTTTCAAAATATTACTGACGATTGAAAGAGAGAAATCGGTGAGTAACTATTCTTCTGATATAATACGTTTATTAGTAAGGGGGGTCAGTCTCAATCTGTCAAAAATACCTCTAAGTTTTATACATTTTAGACAAATTTTTAAAATTGATTGTCGCTGAGATGAAAGTGCGGCTAGATTTTGAACATTTTTAACCACGGGAATTGGCCTTCAGCAGTTTAGATGGGGTCTCTTTTAGGGCAGTATTCATATTATAATGATCAAACAAAATACTAACAAAAATAATTACCGAAACAATATTATGGGCAGTTAATGTGTTTAATAGTTGCAAAAAACGTATAAATAAATACGTTTTCCAGTTAGTTTTGTATCGCTTATTGCGATGTTTTTTAAATAAAAGTTACACGATGGGGCATCATGCATTGCCGTAGTTTATCTTAAGGCTTTTATACACAGATATAGATAGACCTAGATAACGCAAAACCAAAACTCAAACTGCGGCGTGAGTTCGGTCATTTACGGTTTCAGTCACCAGAATAATTCTCAGGATAATCAATATTTAAATGACTTATACTTATTAGAAATCTACACGAGTAAATAATAAGACATGACACATAAAAGACATGATAAATACACAAGAAATCCTTGCGTAAAATAAATAATTAACCGAGTTATATTCTCTATAAACTGGGCATATACAGTGCCCTCCAAAAGTTAGTTGACATTTTTCCACATCAGCCATGTCACATTATGATTTAAAATTTAAAAAATATAGAGGTACTCCTAAGACGGTGGCACAGTGTCACGTGCTGCCGTACATAGCGAGGCTCATTTGGATCACTGCAATTTTAATTTTAAATCGTAATTAAATAAATAAATTTTGATTTTATATCACAGCTGAAGTGGAAAAAAGTCAACTAACTTTTGGAGGCTTTTGGTACCTTTACAGTCAAGATAGGTTACATTAGCCACATCGAGCACACGCTTGTAACCTATAGTCGTCGGAAACAAAAACAGTCCCCGAAGCCGAAATCGGCATGGGATATATTATTATTACTAGCCACTGGGCATCTCCTTATACTAAAATACTCAATTTCTCACTCGGTCCACATAATTTGATCCATTATTATTTTAAGAGGCGAAGCCCTTCTTTAATATAATAATATCGCTCATTTGGAGAAAAATCGGCGTAACTGCTACATTTTTTTTAAGTCTTTTCTTTCCTACTGTAAATACGCTTTCTAAGTGCTTTGTCATTTTTGGAACAAAATACATACACGTCGATTTTTCTCCAAATGAGCGATATGGGGCTGTTTAGGCATCATTATAATCACAAGTGAACCGTATAATCAGCATATAATGTTCCCACTGCTGGGACACAGGCCTCCTCTCTTTGAGAGGGAGTGGTCTGTAATCTACCACGCGGGCCCAGTGCGGGTTGGTAGATGTAATTATGTCTTCGAATTTTTGGTTCTAGAACATGCTGGTTTCCTTCACCATTCAAGAGAACAGCAAATAATAGAAATGAGATTTAACCCAGGTACACACGGACAATTTTTTTATGGTGCACTGGATTTTCAACCCTCGGTATTGAGCCCAGCATTGAGAATTACACTGAGCGCGAATCCCAGCGCGTCAAAAAAACGCTGTTGGATTTTCAACTCTTGCAGTGCGTTGAAAATCCAATGCGCGAAAAACAATCGCCCGTAAACGAGGGCTTAATGTGTTAAGACCACAGATATAGATACACCTAGATAACGCAAGAGCAACTACTTCGCGTGCCAAAAATCGCACCAGCTTACGTACAAAAATCGTAAGCCGCCACTCTCGCGCTCAGTCCGGTGTACTGTTGGCTGGATGAGTGAGCGCTCGCGCTGGCGCTAGGCCCCGGCGGTGGGGCGAGACGGGTGCCGCACGCGGCGGCGTCTTTGAATCGATTTGATTTTCCCATCACTAAATAGTACTTGTGACGTCATAGTAGGTAGTCAAAAAATGGCACGCTTGGTTGTCATACTGATTGTGATACTTGCGTTATCTAGGTCTATCTATATCTGTAGTTAAAACCATATTAATAAGAGAGATTTCTTTGCTAGATCTCTGATGTAGTTTTATAAATATTCGTTTAAGATAAGATCATTATGGATTATTGGCAAACAGTTAAATTAAACTAAGATGACGTTACAATGAAAAGTGTTACTTCAATGACATGATTCACACAATTTGATCCTTTCACACTCATAATCCTGTTGCTTACAGTTTACCTAAAATCGCTGAAGTCTGTCTTCAGTTGTATGGTGGGTTTAGCTGGTTTCGCGTCGAACAGTGGTCGTGACTGGGCCGCGCGTCCGGCCCGCGTACTCGCTTGGTTCGCTTTCAACGCGTTTTCTAGCTTGTTGCGCAGCTCGGATGATTGTTGCATCATAGTTTTGAATTCCTGGGAAAGGACAGTAGGATTTAAATTCATCTAAAGCGAATGATTGATATTTTTAGGGTCATTCTATAATTATGCAGGTCTGTATTTTCACGCCTATCTTAGCAAAAGAACAAAACATACTGCGCTCTATGTGTTAATGCAGTCGTTGTATGCCATTTATGGTAACTGACAAGGTATTTCCTCGTAGTGATTACACTTTTAACAACAATTTCCAGTGATTTTAAATTACACTTAATTTGAACTTTTGAAAGTATATTATTTATATAAAGTTTATTATACCTGCGGATGCTTAGGCCCGACTCTGGTAAGCCATTGCAGCGCAAACTCGTGTAACGCACGTACGTGCGGCGCGGCGCGCTGTAGCTCTGTGCCCTCGCGCAAGTACGATATCACTATCGGTACTAGCAGCCAGAGCATCTTGATACCTGTAAGCAGAAATGATTGATGTTCATAAGTTAAAGTAAATAAAAACAAAAAATCGATGACTTTGAATCAAAATAACATAACATCACGCACGTTTCCGCGAAGAGTTGGCCGGAGGTGTACAGTAACCAGGGTCGTCGGTTTGAATGACCCTGGTTTAAATGGAATGGAATTAAATTTTATTTGAAAACATCAATCGGTTTCTTACTAAACTTGAACTATGTCCGACGACCTTGGTTACTTATCTTCTTTGGTGACCGTACTGACATTTCGTTAGTTATGTTTAAGCGCCATGTAATAAGGGGTGAGCCTATTGCCAACAACCAACAACCAGGCACAAATATTGACTCCGGTGCTGCTACTGAGAAATTCCAGATAGAAAAACTCAATTACACTGTCCGGCCTGGGAATGAAATCTAGGACTTCATGCTTAGCTGTAGCGCTTGCGATCAGTAGATCAACGAGGCGTTCGCATGGTTTGTAACTAAACTATTGTTTATGATTTTAAATAGTATGTATTACCTTTAGGTCCCTCCTCTACATAGCAGCATATAAAATAACATTAGAATGATTAGTGTATTAAACTTTATACAGTGCAGTAGTCTACGATCAATGAAAACTGTTGGCTTATGATAAAAGTGCATACGTCAAACTACTTGGTTCACAGCCAATAATGGCGCATGTGGGCTTCAAAAACCTGTTGCTAACATGTTGAAAATCGGTATGCAGTGGTCAAATCACAACATACAAACCCAAACTAAGTCTTGTAACCCTAAATACTCACGTGCAGAATCCGGTGCAGCATTAACCAGCTCGTCTAGCGCTGTGAAGGCCGCGACAGCCGCGCGCGTGTGCGACATGTCGCTGGGGCGGCGCGCGGCGGCGGCGCGCGACACCACGATGGCGGCCAGCCCGCGCGCCCACCACGACACGCACGCCGGCGACGCGCTGCTCGACCACACCGAGCGCAGCACGGAGCAGCACGACGAGAAGATCTGGGGGGACGATTGACGTGAGGCGAGGTCGCAGAATATTCTTATTCTGAGGGAATTTCGTTTGTAAGACAAAATATATGGCTATAGTGGTGCTTTACTTTGTGTAAATAATTTCATCACCACTACTCTCAAAACGGTGAAGGAAAACATCGTGAGGAAACCGGCATGTACTTGAAGGAAAAATTGATATCTACCAACCCGCACTGGGCCCGCGTGGTGGATTACGGCCCACTCCCTCTCACCGAGAGAACGCCTGTCCCCCAGCAATGGTAATGGTAACATTATAGACTAATACTGATTGTGTCTTAGCACTAATTGTGTATATCTAGCGTTGGCGTCGACAGCCGCGACGTAAATGTCTACGCTACACTAAACTAGCATACATATGAAAAGTGAATTGAATCAGCGTTACTGTCACGTCTGCGATACGTTGCGTTCTACCCTACTACAGACTCAAAGGTACTGAAGTTACAACTTGAAAATTATGGATGTTTGTATAATTAAAAACACATTTTAAGTAAGTTTAAGATCCACGCTTATTGTTAAATTACCGAAATCTATACACAGGGTTATTGGAAAAACATTAACAACCTCTTAAGAGGTCATTGTACTCATCATTATGAACAACTTTTACTATGGAACCAAACCTGAAATCGCGAAAAAAAAATCAGCTGTTCCCTATATTTTGACGAGTTATACGAACATAAATGTAGAGAACAGTTGATTTTTTTTCGCGATTTCAGGTTTGGTCCCATAGTAAAAGTTGTTCAAAATGATGAGTGCAATGACCTCTTAAGAGGTTGTTAATGTTTTTCCAATAACCCTGTAAGTATATAAAATTTGTGAATACCTCATTATCATTAGTTTCCAGACACTGCCTGAAGTGGTTGATGCAGGGGTAGTGCAGCGGCGGCGCGGGCGTCGCTCTGTTCAGCACGACGGCCATGCCGCGAGCACCTATCACCGGCTCGATGCGTTGTTCTGGCTCATCTGATGATAATGATGATGAAAATTGTTAAAACTGATCAAATGGTTACATGGTGATAGTAGATAGGGATTATTTTGACGGAATTGTCAAACGAGATGATATAAAAGTAACGTCCTGCAACAAGACGGTTTTAAGCAAAGTTAAGATTACGTCTTGTGGAGAAAACTAACGAATACAAAAATAGGATGAGGACAGTCATTTCAATTCTGTACAACCCGAAGCTTATGTTCGTGTGCTAATAAATTTTATTTTCACTCTTTCTCCCTTATTTTTAATACTAGTGTTTAGGTTTTTATATCAAGTCAGAAAGTGAGTGGATAGAAATCATTTGAATAACATTTTGGACGTTTGACCGGAAAATTTTCTTTTGTCTCTTATAAGTGAGCATCATGGTGATGATCATGATTGTTGATCAATTGAACATCATTGCCACATGATCTAGATAGTAATCTTATTGTTACACATAACTTACCACTCTTAACCCTCTCCACTAGTTTAGCGAGCGCGCTCTGCAACAGTTGCGCGTGTTGTTGCTTGGTGTGTTCGTGCAACCTCACTACGCGACACTCGGACGCTCGTTGCAGCAACACTACCCCTGCTTCCGCTGCCGCACCTTCTCCTTTACTTTCACGAAGAATCTCGGTTGCGAGGTACAGAATTGTTGGCAAGATTGATAGTGCACCTGTAACACATTGAAAGGGTTTTTACATGATCCGGTAGTTCTGTTATTAAAGAGCTCGTTTCCAACCTCTATGCGTATTTCTGCAGTCAAAGAGTCTTGTTGTAGTTCGAGTTAAAATTACACCGGTAAAATGACAAGTGACATTTTAACTTGGCCTTGAAGAGTGGCAATAATATGTCGGTTCACTCTTTATGTGTAACAGCGGCTTATAGGACGCCGTGCCGACGTGGTAGCCAGTCTGACGCAACTGTCTAATAAAAAAACAAACTATGAAACGTGCACTAAACATAATGGCGGCTATCGCTGTCTCGCTTTAACATCTGCAGTCTGTGCATAGTCTGTGTCATTTTTGCTATGTTGGTATTCAGTTTTAGTGCAAGTTTCATACAAGCGCCGTTTTTGATCTTTTTCTATGGGACACCCGTCTCTTCTTACATTTAATGAACATTACTTACTCTATGGTGGTAGCTACGTTCCATTAGGTGTCCGGACTATGGAGTCCGGACACCTAATGGAACGTAGCTACCACCATAGAGTAAGTTACGCATGCGCGTAAGTTATAAATCATAATAAAACACGTAACTATTTTTATAATAGTTGAGTTTGACTAATAACTAATGCCGTTAACAAACTACATTAAAACAGACAAAAACCAACTCACCCTGAGGACTAGTCAGCGATGGTAATTCCGACATAGCCGACAAACTCTTCACCAACAAAGTATCTCCATGAACTCCCAATCCTTTCGGCACCCCGATGACACCAACAGCTCCGCCATGTTTCTTTGGAGACAAGGCTGGGAGCCTTCGAACGAGCAGACATAGACATGCTTCTAGACACGCGAAGACTACGGACTTGCCGGGAGGTAGGTCGCCTGTTGGACCTCCCTCGCCTAACGTATGGACTACTTCAAGGACTGATTGGGGTGTGGATCCATCTGTGGCTTCGTTTGGTGCTAGTTCTGTGGAAGAAATGGAATTGTGGAAGTATTCGAGTTAGGTTATGTCTTAGAGAAGGAAATAATATTTCGTATAGAAGCTAAATTACCCCTCGGAACGCGTTCAAAGTTAGGCTATTAACTACAAGGGCGATGACATACATACCTGTATAGTTAACCGGAATTGCCAGTCAGATTAGAGCCAGGTTCAATCATGACTGGTTCATCGTATCATGTATAAATGTCTCGGGGAGTATCATAAGCCTTATTTCACTTATATTTTAAATCAAATAATATTGCTATCATTAAGTTTTATCATCTGTAGGTACACTTGACTTGTTAACAAAACAGGTGGGTGTTGCAACTAGCAAATAACTTGTATTATAGGGGTTTTTCTAAGTGACGTATTTTCATTTTCTCTTCTCGTTCCCAGTTTATAAGCAAAACAAGTACTTTCGCATCACAAAACGTTTTCTTACCTTTAATCTTAGCCTGCATACTCGCATGCAGTTGCTCCCTAGCGCCATCTATGACTAGTTTCAGCACATCAGCGGCTAGAAGTAAGGCCTCAATGCTCTCCTGAGTGAGGCCTGTTCGGTGAATGATTTGGCACAGCTCAATAGCGAGCGATCTGAGAACGATAAAATACAGCATTGTTTTACGACATAAATAGGGATCGTGATTTGTAATATTGCTAGAAACGCAGGTATGCATAGTTTGTGTACAGTCAACAAAAGAGATAAGTATGCAGGACCGTCGGATATAGTTGAAGTTTAGTAAGAAACCGATGGATGTTGTCGACTGAAATTTAATTTGATAAATGAGCTGTTTGTTTTATATTAGTCAAATTAAATTTTATTCGAGAACATCCATCGGTTTCTTACTAAACTGCAACTATATCCGACGATCCTGCATACTTATCTCTTTTGTTGACTGTACATGTAACTTCGTAGAAATCATTGGGCTCTTTTGGATTCGGGAGAAAACAAAAGAACTTCGCGAACGGTCAGCCGTTCATTATAACGTCGGTTGTCATTCACGGAAAGAGGGAGATTATAAAATGTCCGGAAGACACATCTACAAATTTTAGCACGAAGCAATGCTTGAATTTAATTATTTAAAGTTCTATGAGAAATATGATTTACCTGTCTTTCAGTAACCTGGCCCTGTTTTCTGGGGCATCGAGAAGAGTAACCAGAGACAATAGTACAGAGATTATATTCTCGTCGGTCATATCCCGTTGTGCACAGAGCGCTTCTGTACAAATACCTAGAAAAAAAATAGTTTTAGATTACGAGTACGGAATTACAATATGTAATATTTTTAATTAAAAGGTTTACTATCAATTTCTTACCAAACAATAGATGGAATCTCTCGTCGACAGGTTCGAAGAATTCAAAGTTCCCATTCTCAGTCTTAGTGGATCTGTTGTCTAATACACCTTCTGATTTATCTGGATGAAAAATATTATAATATTTCTTTTTAATAAAACTTAACTTGCTAGCAAAAGGGGTGCCGTTACGCAAATGGTTGCCGATTCTGGAAAATTTCATGCATTTTTATGGAGGGTTGCATGAAACCTATCAAGACACGAAATCATCAGATGCTTATACGCTGATATTGCCATACCTTTTCTACAACCACGTTACCCCACCCTATCCTGGTTGTGTGTCCCTTGTTTGAAGGTGCATACTTGAAAACATGCAAATATGCAGTTGGGTCATTATCTAACCAGAGCGACCTTGAGAATCGATACTTTTTGAAGTGAAACTTCTTTACGCACGCTTGACTTGGGGAGTAAGCTGGCGAACGCGTGACGTTAGCGTTACGAAAAGTGTGATCGGGCGAGGCGAACGGGAGTTGAGTGGGGGATATAAGCAAGAGATAGCAGTGCGCGCGCACATTTTCTTTCTCTCTTCCTCTCATAGCCAAATACGCAATACTGAAGTTTCACTTCAGTCGTGTGGTCATAAGCACACTCGTTTTTTTTGAGGTTACATTATATCAATTTCGCCCAAACTAACGTCCAAGACATTCGCGGCAACTTACCCGCAGCATTATCAGTCTGTGGATGTGCAATATTAGCGTTGAATCTCAACGACGCCGCGTACAGTAGCGAGGGCCAGGCGCGGGCATAATGTTGTCGGGACGCTTCGGCTGTTTCCGCTGAGTAGAACGCACCACCACCGTGTGGGAGCTGGGATGCGAACTCTGTAGACGAATATGTATGATGAATACTTGTTTCCTATATTGGAGTTTCAGAAGAGGTCTTTACTTCTGCTAAAAGACAGCGTTTCCAAGACAAATAGAGAGCAACAGTAGACCCCTCATTCCAGATCATTTATTTCCAAATCGGTCTAACAGACCACTACCAGCACGTGTAGCATGACCGCCGTAGAAACGGGTTTTGTCGATGGAAGAATAGACAAAATGACAGATTGTAGATTGTCTATTCTTCCGTCGACAAAACGTCGTCATGCTACGCGTGCTGTAGTATTGTTTCTCCTTTCTTTCTAAATCCACAAACTACCTGTCCCACCTTCTCCCTTAATCCATCCAAAGGTTGTCTTTAAAAGATCGCTTTTAGCGATAAGACCGCCCATTGTGCCACCCCTTGTAAAATTTCTACATCTATATCTGTAATATTTATGGTGTACAAAATAAAGAGGAGTCTATTCTAAATGAACCCCAGGAGTCCATATAGACCTGCAAAGGGTCAATTTCCGTGAAAAAATAATTGAGGGTGCATGCTCTGTAAATGAGCTTCTACGAAAACGGATCCTGTTCAAGCAGGTCGTCACCAAAATGTTGGCTTCCCGTAAATGTAGGTACTCCTGAAATACTTTCTTGTAATAGACATTTAAAGGAGAGAGTTACTGTTGCTGTTACTCTGCGTCATCTCACTGCTGGGCAAAGGCCCACGACTTCCAGTTCTTTCGATTTCGAAGGAGAATTGCAGAAAATATTTAGACCTATGTCCCTAGAAAGCCATTTTCATGACCAAAATTGATAGGGTATGGCTTAGTCATACTCCCGTTGGCAACCTGTGGGTACGGAACCCTAATAGTATTCACACTTACCAGGCGGCAAACTCAAAAGCGCATGATCCTTCAACGCGGCAATCCAATTCTCGCCCAAACTCTCCAACTCAGGCTCGACCAATTTGAGCAGACTCTCCCCTTTGGACTCAAACTCCCCATACTCCTCATCTTCAGGCGTTTGTGGTTCCGCGTTGTCGATCTGGTTGTTGTTCTGTAGCAACTGGTTGCGCCATTTGGCGAGTTCCGCGCGGTTGTTGAACGGTTTCGTGTCGAGTTGTTTGACGTAGCTGCCCGGGGCGCTGCCGTTGCTTACCATTGCTACTATGTAGACCTGTGGTTTTTAATGATTGGTAAGATTTTGGGCTTGAAATAAATAATAAATGGTCAAAAATTTTCAACAGGAAAATGCAAAAGTATCATGTGTCTAGATCACATCCAAATAAAAAAAAAAACAAAATAACGTATTTTAGCAAAGCGAAGTTGAGTATACATTTTATACCAAATTGATTGACTCAGTAGCTTACCTCAGCCCATGCTTTCAAAATGGACAACTTTTCCAGTGTTGCCATACTTTCGTTGTAAATTAACGTGGTGTTGCCTTTAGTGTTTAGTTTATCCAAACTGGAGACTAGCAGTTGATGAACTCTGAAAGCATAAGAGATGTTGTTTCTCAAATTTAAAAAACTATATGTCGTGCCTCGTGAAAACTTTTTTATGCAAAATGTTATTCAAAATTTTAGATGGATTTCAAATATCAAATTTTACTATCTCTAACGGTTAGTATGCCAAATGGCACCCTCTTCTTGAATTGAACCTATATTAGTACGTACCTCCGCAGATCATTGATATCCCTGGCGACCCCGCAGCCGATCCACGCTGAACACACGTCACACGCGGCTGCTGTTACGTGCGATGCTGTGTCGCCGGCAAACGCGGGACGTACTGCGGCACCCACCTGTATACAAGATTGTATATTAAGGAATTATACAAAAAAAAAACATAGGTTATTATAGTGTGGGTAAAAGAAATTCCAAGATTTTTGACAACTTGTCCCAGCAGGTAATTGAACTGAAAAGAATGTCAAAATATTATCGCGTAATTTTTTGGCATTAATCAACAGGGGTCAATGATAGTGGCTTATTTGTACGAGCCGTTTCTTGCACCGAAAAGGCTATTTTCGAAAGGAGGTTATAAAGTTGACTTTTGTAAAAAGTACGCAATATAAACATAAGTTTGAAAGGCGAATGCCTCGCCATCGACACACGCAGGGAGTCTTATGTTAAAGGGAATATTAGGTAATCTACTCTAGAACTAACTTGTGCCTGATACTGTTCCAACAGCAGATGTCCAGGGAAGTCAGGTTCTGGCGCCCTGGCGTACTGTTGTATGATCATCTGCAAAGTCTTGAGGCCACACAGTCGTAGTGCGTCAGATTCGCCTGTGGCACCCACGAACGCCATGCGGACTAGGTCTGACAAGTATATGGATAGGTAGTCACCTGAAAACATAACACAGTATTTAAACTGGATGCCTGGAAGGATTTGGGGGAGGCTTTTGCTCAGCAGTGGGACAGTGTAGGCTAAATAAAAAATAAAATAGATACATAGGATGAGTTTAATTGTACACTACCTATTTATATTGAGGTCTACTAGCTAACAAAGAAAAACAAAGAAAGATTGTTTATTAACTATTACGAAATCCAAACAAATGTAACATTTCTGCCAAAATGGAGGCGATACTGCTAATGCTATTCAAGTTTTTTTGAAGGGATACTGACTCCCTTGTCGCGCTAAAAGGAAATTTTACGCGGTGGTGAAAAATAACCACCTAACCACACATGTAAAGTCATCCCCCCTGTATGCCGTCTCTGTGTTGTAAACAATTTTAAGCTAGGCTATATTTGAGGTTATTTCATTACTTTCTTGTTGCTGTTAAATGTTATTTTTTTTATTCCAGGCCCTGCAGTCTCGACAAATATAACGACAAAAATCGGTCGCTTAGTCTAATCGATGTCAAATTTCTTTAAAACATTTTCAATCTTATGCTTTCGAAATAAAGTTGAACATCTAAACGATACGACTTAGCGACCGATTTTTGTCGCTGTCTAATGTCAAGACTGCAGGGGCAGGTCGTAATAAAGAAATACAACTACCCTATACGATAAACTAAGTTGCTTGTACATACCCTCTGGGTTATTCTGTAGCTTCTCCTTGGCTTTGACGAGGTCGAAGTGTGCGCTGTCGCCGGTCGCCTCGCACGCGCCCATTATCTTCTGTATACACTCCATTGCGAACACCTGAGTAGAAAGTAATAGAAAGATTTATAGACGACTCCGCCTTGGAGTGTAAATGTGGTGCTGTTCCACAAACAATGGGACACTTAATATCGTGCCCTGCGTGTCCTGTCAGCTGCACGTTACAGGAACTGATGGACGCTGGTGATGGCGCCAAATAAGTAGCTGAATTCTGGGCCGAGTACATTTAGATCGCTATCAACACGCTAAGAAGAAGTAGAAAGTAATACGACGATAAAACGGAAGCTTCGAGAATTTATGTTTTCATGCAATTGTTTAAGTCATTCATGTCATGCATGATAAACCCGCACTGGGCCCGCATGGTCGATTACGGCCCACTCCGTCTCTCAGAGAGAAAGCCTGTGTCCCAGCAGTGGGAACATTATAAGGCTGATTATGCGTATGCATGATAAACACAAATTATACTTTAATTTCAAAGAGTAAGTGCCTTTGTCGTAAAAATTGTGGAATTCGTCATGTCTTCTTCATGATACACAAAAGCGAAGTTCACAACAAACTCTAACATCTTCTCTTGAAGCTAGAGAACAACAGTTAAATGTGCAGGCCAATCTGGCAACATAGTATAGCCAGTCTTGACTTAAACCAACCACGTACCATGAACTCGCGAAAAAAAAAATCAGCTGTTCCCTACATTTTGACGAGTTATGCGAACATAAATGTAGGGAA
Organism: Hydraecia micacea; assembly: GCA_914767645.1. Lineage (NCBI taxonomy): Eukaryota > Metazoa > Arthropoda > Insecta > Lepidoptera > Noctuidae > Hydraecia > Hydraecia micacea. The sequence continues at coordinate 10,388,528 of OU611795.1, forward strand.
CAGCTGATTCTTTTTTCACGATTTCGGGTTTGGTCCCATAGTAAAAGTTGTTCATAATGATGAGTACAATGACCCCTTAAGAGGAAAACGGTGATTAAAATTTCACGCTGTATAGTTGGTACGTAGAAAATGGCGCAACTAGTCATGTTACGAATAGGTCTGACTTATTTAAAAGCTTTGAATGTTTTCAAAATAATCACACTGTCACTACAGCATCTGGACAGACAATCAATGCTATTAGCAAAGGAACTATATGCCTCGATATAGATGTAAATGGACGAGTCGAACCGCTTCTTTTACAAGATGTATGGTATATTCCAGCATTACAAAGAAATGTATTTTCAACTAGCTGTGCCCGCGATTTCATTCGCGTGCATGACAGAAAACGTTTTAATTTTTTTGTGCGGAAAGCTAATTATTTTTCTAAAATAAAAGTAGCCTAAGTTACTGCTTATTACATCAGCTATCTACCAGTGAAAGTCCCGTCAAAATCGGTCCAGTCGTTTCAGAGATTAGCCGGAACAAGCAGACAGACAGAGAAAAATTGTAAAAACAATGTTATTTTGGTGTATGTACCGTGTATACATCCTTATGCATTTAGTAAAAAGCGGTTATTTTAATATTACAAACAGACACTCCAATTTTATTTATTTGTATAGATTATTACATACCCTTGTCGGCCATCTTGACTGTACCGCAGGATGTGTAGACGTTTCAGATTCAGCGTGGAACTCTGCCTGATCATCATCACCTTCCGCGTCGAAGTCTGTCTCTGGATTGTTGTTGTCTTCTGCAAGTATAATTTGACTTTCCGATTAGGGTTAATCAAATATTTAGGTACCCTTAGGGTACTCTAATGCAACTGATCAGACTTGAGATATGGTTGATGATTCAGCTGCATTTGGTTAGACTGGAAGCCGATTCCAAAATAGTTGGGAAAAGGCTAGGTAGGCAGATTTGATATGCCATTGACACGCTAAGAAGAAAAATAAAGATTATATTATTACTAGGTGTGCCCCGCGGTTTCACCCGCATAAGTGTCGATCCCGTGGGAATATCGAGATAAAAATTATCCTATGTCCTTTCCCGGGACTCAAACTATCTCTATATCAAATTTCATCTAAATCGGTTCAGCGGTTTAAGCGTGAAGAGGTAGCAGACAGACAGACTTTCGCATTTATAAAATTAAGTATGGAATATGGATTATGTTACAGGATACATTACCTAGTCTAATAGTTAGAACTCTCTTTGCTAACGCAAGCCAGTCCCTCACACTCCGATGTGTTGCCGCCGCTAAAAGACAGCACGTCAACGTGTCACGCGCGTATGACAACGCTGTGGGGTCACGCTCGCTGTCCAAAAATGTGAATAGAGCTCCGGGAAGACCGGTCTCTGTGATTACAACACCTGTAACAAGAAATACTAGATGAAAAAAAATACGTGTGGCACTCGGGGACTGCCGCGGTAAAGCTATTGCATAGCATTTTTATCAACTTATGCTATTATAATATTTATGCAATATTTTTTTTTCTTTGATATTAATTCAAGTTACACTTTTTTAGCGTGGTGACCGATAAGAAAACAAAACACGCATACGTCTAGTCGCACGCACACAAACACCGTGCCGAAGTCTGCCGAACTGATACGACGTTAGACGATGCACGGCTTTCAACGCTGCACCGCTGTGCCGGTCGGAGTGGGGGGTGTTAGGTTTATTTTCGTTACGGAATTTCTTCATTCGGTCGCCGCGCTCAAAGCCCAAGATAAAAGCTATGCAATAGCTTAAAAAATGTCTTGAAGACTTTGGATATTCAACTTTACGCTTGGCAAGCGGTTTGGTTTACGTGTGAAAGGTTTACGGCCTTGTAAACTGTCATAAACCGTCCGTCCGTCCGTGTGTGAAAAGAGCCTTATTGTATGTTGTGCAAACCTGTGTCACTGTAGTCAGAAATTCTGGGCAGAATAATAAATCATAGACAAAGATGATGATAGACAACGATTACTAGAATAATATTTCGAGCAGTTTTGGGATGTAGGTATGATACTTTATTTTTCTACGATATCGTCAATCAAATATGCTTTTTTGTTTTGTTTATATTAAATGTAATACGTTTATAACTTACCACAATAAGGCTTGGCAGGCACGTGGTCTTTAGCCAAGAGCGCGTACTTGCATACTTCGGCGGCTTCCTTCTGCGACAACTGACGCAGACAGCAGAGCGCCGCGCGACGAACTGTCAGCTCTGAACTTGATAGGTCGCGCTGAAAAGAAATAATACGTTATTTTACTCTTACAGGGACATTTTGTAGTAACAGTTATAGTGCACGAACTCGTTCGCTTATAGTTCAAGCCTTTTTTTGAATTGATTGGATAAACTTCACAGACTTGATGGGTATCTGTACCAATAAAACAAAAAATACTATTTCCTTCAGTCGTAATTTAAACTAAACAGCTGATCGCGGAGATTATGACTTTGTAAAATCACTTTTTTTTTTTGTTTTTACCTATTTGTTCGGAATTGAGAATGCGATTTATAACACTGACAATCTATGGACCTCTATTCTTTCTAGTTATAAGAGAATGGAACAAAACAAATGTTTTTTTCCTTTTCAATTTTCACCTAAAATTTCAACACTATAAGATGCCGCCGATACCCATCAAGTCTGCGAAGTTTCGCCAATTAATTAAAAAAGGCAATGTACACTTCTGTATTATACTCACACATAGATGTGGTACAAGCGTGTGCAGGTTGATGTGGTCGGGCGCGAACATCTGCAACTGCTGCAAACAGCCTAAGGCCTCGGACCTTGCGCCTGCGCCGAATTCGCCTAACGCTGCGCAGGCACATACGAACCGACCAACTGCTACCACTGCAGGAGAAAAAGACAATTTGATTATAGAATAAACACACCGAACAGTTGCCTGGATGAAAAAAAATAAAAATGCAAAACAGCATAGATATTCACAACCATTCGACAGGCTTCTGCGTCGACAATGACACATACCGCAAATAACCGTTGGAAGAATAGTGGCAGTCTATTTAGTGTAAACTGTCAACATTTTCAGGTTTCGGATTTGTAAACAGCCTTCAGAGGACTCTTTCGATAACAGTCGATTGATGCTCGATCCGGCACGAAAGCGTATTGAGTGGATATAAACAGCTATGCTAAGTGTATAACGTTCAACAAAGTTCAGGTGGACGTGAAATGTTATGTAAACTTATTCAATTACAAAATGGTTATGCATCGCGCGGCCATACGCAGTTTACTAATAAGATATTAACGCGCCCGAACGATATTCTAACGTATTTCAATCCCGGTCGTTGATGGCTGCTCGTTATTCGCCCTCTTAAAGACTCATATTGGTCTACCCGGCGTTGATTAGTTACAGAAGAAGCTCGGGGTCATGATTAGGATTGAGACAAAAGTCTATACAAAAGACGGTGTTGATTTCATGACAGTTTTTACAGAGTTACACACTCGAGAAAAATATTTTTAAATGAATGAATTAATTAATTGTACCGATCCCAGCATGGTTAAACCAGACTCGATTAATCGAATGAACCCCAAGATTCGCACTAGCTCCTGTAGCCTCATGTTCATGGTGCTACAGCTACCATTGCATATCAAGGAATAGACCGGGGGGCGCGGTAATGATAGGGTAGACGTGCCCGAATGATAGGTACTAGGTCGAGCTTCATTGCTGAGCCTTTTGGCGGGGTTCTACTGCTTTCTCTGTTCTTTTGTATGTCGTTGCTCTGCTGTGTTGTGTTAGATGTTGCGTCTATAAATTCGTATTTTATTTTATTTACCTTGTAACTCAGGCCCAACAACAGTAATCAAAGCCGACAGCAATCTTCCAATGCTGCGATGTAGATCCTCTTGGAAGGGAGGCGCGCTGAACAGAAGCTTTAAAGCTAAGTTGAGAGTAGACTCCACGTGGCCACGGAACATTGGACCTGATGCGTCTGCTAACACTGAGAGGGCGTGTAGTGACCAGACCTGGGAAAGAAAAATTCGTCGTTGGCTTACCATGAAGTAAATAAGTGCATGCAATAGTTTGCGCAATTGCGCAAATGATATAATTCGTAATTTTGTGCCCGGTTGGTGGCAATAGGCTCACCCTCTATTACATTGGCCAGACAGGGGCGCGGGCGCGGGCTGCCTGTCCGCACTGGAGCGCGGCTGCGTTCTGAGTGTTGTCGTGTCCAGTGTTTGTCAAAATATAATATGGATGAAGAAGACTTATTTTTACTAGAAAAAAGCTCGAACTAGTCTGAGAACCACGGTCCCCGCGCGGGCGGCCGCGCCCGCGCAGCTTGCCTACTATGGACACTCAAAGGAAGTTCATATGTTTGAGTTCGCCGCGCCGCGCCCGCGATGCCAATCTGGCCAAACACTATACATAACTGGCGAAATGTGGGTGTACAGTAGATACACTTTTACCGTGTGTTGATAATAACATAATTTACTGTGCAAACCTGTTTACATGTGTTTTGATTAAACTTACTTGTAACTCAACAGCAGCCGTATCTTGCGCGAGTGCCCTCAACACTGGCAGTGCTGTAGCGCTTGACGTCGCGCCTCTCGCTCTCTGTACAGCGCCTACAGCGGCTGCAGCGGCTGCGCGCACAGATCTATTTATAGATAAAAAAAAGAAACTTGGTTGTACTCCACAATTTTAACACAGCGAATATTCAGGGTCAAATTAAATTAACTAGCGAAACTTAACAGATATGATGGTGTTTTTTATATTGTTTCCAACCAATAAGAGGGCTTATTGCAAAGTTTTTACTAGGTGTAAAATTCGTGTGACATCTACCAACCCGCACCAGGCCGGCGTGATGGATTACGGCCCACTCCCTCTCACAGAGAGGAGGCCTGTATCCCAGTAGTGGGAACATTATGGGCTGATTGTGATCGCATTTTTATTAACCTTCACTTACGTCTATTTGTATGGAATAATTGGAGCTACTTCAGTTTCAGTAACAATTAAAGTTTTTAAACGTAAACGAGATCGAATAGGTAAAAAACAAAAACTCGCATAAAGGCCACAGGTAAAGTTTTGCCAGTTAATTCTAAGTGCCTTTTCACACGTTCCGGCAACCGGGTAGCCGGTATCGACTATCCAGTAAACTTGCCAGGCAAATTACGCCGGTACGTGTGAAAGCTAACGTACATGGCTATACACTTCGCCGCCAGGTACCCGGCACCGGCTACCCGGTTGCCGGGACGTGTGCAAAGGCACTAAGGGTGCATAAAATGGTCTCATCGCGGTCTTATTGCTGAGCGATATCTACCAGACAACCTTTGGACAGAAAGATCTTCACTAAAATAGTGTGTGGTGTAATTACTATTAAAAATATAATTACCTATTGACCGCTGTGCGAGCTAAAGCGATGACTTTCTCAGATAAAGCTTGGCTCTCCGCTTCAGTGATACAGCCGCACAGACGGCCGACGCACGACGCGGCCGCGGCGCGAACTGTTGCGCTGTTCGCTGATAGACCGTTCTGCAAAAGGACATTCGTCATTCAAAAAACCGTTATTTTAAAAAAACGGGCTCGTTTTTATTTGAAATTTCTGTTGTAAAGCTTTTGGAAATAAAAACTACAACACAAAAGCCAAAGGACTCGATTCCCGATTTTATTTTCAGTCATTTATCCAGCAAGTATTAAGGTGCACTAGATTGTGGTAGGATGAGAGTTGCCGAGAATCGAGCTGAATGGCGTGCAATTGAAAAGGCCTATGTCCAGCAGTGGACAGCTGTAGGCTGATGATGATGAGATTGTGGTCGATTTATGACGTCGATCGTTCAGATCGATCAAAACTGGTGCATGGCCGTCGCGTTCATGTAGTTTTGAGGCGATCAAAATTTACTGGTCGACGTCGATCGAACGCAATCTAGTTGCACCGTAAACGAAAAACCAATCGTTCTCAAAGCTATTATAATGATAGATTTTTTACTGATATCAGCAGCAATATCATCATTATCATTATCAGCGGCAATTCTCATAATTTTAGAAACGTTCACAGTCTGATCTCAGTATCATCTGTCAAAAATACTTCTAATTTCCCTACATTTCGACAAGTTTTTGACATTTGTTTGTCGCTGAGATGAGACTGCGACTAGACTTTGAACGTTTTAAATTACGAGAATTGGCCTTCTGTACTTAGATGATTTAAAAAGGCTTACTCACAATAACAATCTCCGTAGCAATATTCTTCACAGCTTCCTGTCCCAGCGAACTCTTGAGTTCAGCTAAAGTTCTCAATGCTAACAGCAGAGCGGTGTATATGTTCACTTGTATCGCTTCCTGACGAGCGCCTTTAGACATTTTGATGCATTCCGCGAAGTGCTCTAACATTTGTTGTCTGTGAAATAATAAAAAATATTTATAGATACACTGAAATACTCTGGAACATGTAAGTTTTCTATATAAATTTTATTTTAAAGTCGCGCTTTCCACTGCACACCAACTCGTTGTACGTGAACCAGCACTTAGTATATTAAAAAAAAAAAACTATCTGTTTTGAAAAAAATGCTGTTTTTTTTTAAAGGTGGTATTAGCGCACACGTACGCACGGACGTAACAATATGGCGGCGGGATTTTATGGTGCACTGGATTTTCAAATCTCGGTGTTGAGCTGAGCATTGAGAATTTAAGAGAGCGCGTCCCAGCGTGTCAAAAAAACACACTGTTGCATTTTCAACTCTCGGCGCTAAGCAGAACGTTGAAAATCCAGTGAGCGAAAAAAAATCACCGGGGGAAAAACGTGCCCGGGCGTATCTATCCTGCGCTCGCGATTTATTTGCCAAAAATGTAAACAAATATGAATTAATGAAAAAATAACTTTAATTCCTACACAGTAAAGTTCAGTTTACGCTACAACTTCAAACAGTTTTATAACTTTAGTCACTCTGAAATCAACTTAATTGTCATTTAAATAAAGTTGATATTTGTTTAACTTGAAATAGGGTGGGGTTGTGCAGCACTGCGCACTTTTACTATAGGCTAAAACACTCACCGGTGCTTATTCGCAGCTCTCGAGAATATCTGCGGGAACAGCAGCACGGAGGCGTCGATGACGGCGACGCCCAGCGGCTGCGCGCCCGTGAGCCCGCGGTACAGGCAGCACGGGTCGTGCTCCAGCGCGCCCGAGCCGCTCGCGCTCAGCGGCGAGATCAGCTTCACCGCCAAGCGTTGCGATAAAGAAAATAATTTCAAATTATATTAATGTATAATTAATAAAAGTCTCTTTGGGTCGGACAATCGTGGTCCAAATGCTCTCACATCAAAATAAATATCACAGAAATGACCAACAACATAAGTGAAATATTAGATTTTTTCGCTCATTAGACTGTCGAGTTACAGTACCCGGGCGTTAATATGCACAGAAAGAGGCTGTCACACAGCGTATACAGTAAGAATTTTTGAGACGTGGCAGTAAAGGCAGGTACCTTAACCATTGTAGCTACAGGAAAACGATCTTAGGAGACTGTCCTTAACTATTTGAGACATTTTGACCTGCATTAACACATTTTGAAGAAAATTTACAGTCCGCAAGAAAATGTGCAGTTTTCACAAAAACTTTTTTTGATGCCAATCGATCCTATTTCTTATATGGACCAAAAAACCCTAACAGATCAACTGAAATTTGAGTACTAGAGAACTACGAAATCGCAAAAAAAAAAAAAAAACATTTTCCGTTCATTTCGTAGGAAAAAAAAAACAGTGGCACTCCGGGAGTACCGACAGAAGTGAAAACAAAACACAAACAGAATAATTTGCCATCACTCACTGACATATCGGATATATACATTAAAACCGAGTACATCCCGAGGACAGCCGAACACATCCGAAGCGGTGTCGGCTACGGTAACAGTGGCGCGAATTCAATTGTTTTTCCCATTTCAAAAAATGCCCAACTCACCTAAAGAAGTTTTCACTTCAAAAAACTCCCAACTTACTTTTTTTTAACGGACAGATTAGGCGAAATTCTCCTAAGATTATTTTCATATAGCGACAACGGTTAAGGGACCTGACCTTACCACTCGATCTCAAAAATCCATCCTGATGTCTGACAATAGACGCTCAAGAAAAACGGACAACTTTTTGCCAAAACGCGTCATGCCATTATTATCGGCTTCGTGCTTTATCTATTATATTAGTAAGTTACCTGTTCCTCGATTTCAGCGTGGTCGGTGTCGTATATCCAGCCTTCTTCGCCTAGCAGTATGGTGTCACGCGGATGCATCGCGCTTCGAAGCGTACCTGTTAATGAAACACAGAATAATAATTATTATTATAGTAAGTTATGGCGATGGTGGTGAGCAGTGGTGGCCCAGTGGTAACGACCGCGATTTATAGGTCGTAGGTTCGAACCGTGACAGGCGTTTTACTTAACTTCTTCTGAAACCCCTACGTTGAACATTTTTCTTAGATTATCAAAAAAACAACAGTTTCATAGAAGTGTCTATGCATTCATAATGTATGGAACAACCAATTTTTTTTAATGAAGCCGTGGGTGCGTTTGTACGTCGATGTTTCTGCTACCCTGTATTTACGTCCAGATACTGTGAGAACTATTCGACTTGTGAAAACATACCCCTTCATTGCAGTTGGGTAAGAATACCAAAAACAAAGGCCACTCCAAGCATACCTGTAGCCACATTAGCGCCACTGGGGTCTGCCGAGCCCGCCAGCTCGGCCGCCAGCAGGCGCAGCAGCGGCGCGGGCGGCGGCGCGCCTGCGCCCAGCGCGCCGCACGCCTGGTACACGCGCAGGCGCAGCAGCGCCGCCGGGGCCTTCAGCGCGCCGCCGTACGACCGCACTACGGTGCTGACGCTGGAAGCAGGATAGTGCTCAGAGTTACATCTTACCAGCCGATCAAGGTTTACGACTGTTGGAAGATCGTCATCAGTTAAATTGGAGTACCGACACGGTTGTAAGACGAAAAGAATCCCTGAGAGTGTAGTGGTCTAGGAGGTGGCACGTCTTATAATTATTTTATTTGCATTATTCACCACGGACGCTTGTCAAAAATTATTAAAAACTAGATAAAAAATGCTAAGTGCTAGAATATCTTAAGATCGTTATTTACTTGGTTCTTTAACCACTTTGCTCTACTACCCATAGTTTTGGATTTAGCCCTGATGTGCCCTGAAAATCAACCGGTATAAACTGAAAAAAAATTTGGACTGATTTTCGTTATTTATCGTAATTCAATATTTCGTCTAAGTTACATTGTACCTATTTTTTTAAGTTTCAATAATACCGGCCGCCAAGAAAAGCACCATTACTCCAGACATTTTAATCATTGGCTGACAACACTTACTTGGTAAGAACCGCAATAGCTCCATCTATCGGTTGCGTCAGACGTTTGGCTGTGTCATCATTGTTGACTAACGAAGGACAATGTATCAGCAGACTGTGTAATGCTGATAGCGCTCCAGCCCGGCCTTCCAATGTCACCTGAAAAAGTAAAATGCTTTGAAGGAAAGAAGAATATATGAGAGACATTTGCCTAGCGAACAGTGGAACAGAACAGACCCGGAAAACTATATAGTTTGTACTATTACGGTCATAAGTGCAGTAGCACGGTAAGGATTGTTTTGCTGTGAACGCGCAGTACAAGCCGTAACCGTACCTAATATGTGTGTATAAGTGTATTAACACAGAACGCACACCTCAGAATTTATACACTGGTGTCGAGCGAAACAAAAACATATCACTTTCTAATTACGTATGACCTTGGGCGGTTCATAGGATTGCTAAAATTGACAGCGTTTTAATAAGTTCAAATAGCTCATAGTGTAACGTATAGGATAAAGAAACACTAGGTTCTAGGTTCCAATCTCGATATGAGTTTTTTTTTTCTTTTCAACAATTATCTTCATCTGTTCTTTTATTATTCGATAAATTAATAAACGGGAATAATAATGTAATAATTGTTTTTATTATTATATAGTTAGTGAAATATGGGGTTAAGAATAAAAATCTTTTATAAGTGATTACAAAATGTTTATTCGTTATAATTTTATAAAGTATAAATAAATTTCTAGTTTAGGACTTATTGTGGTTATAGCTTAAGTATTCATTTTCATTACGAAAAGAAGATTGAAACTAAACCTCAAAATAATCCTTATTACGAATATGCTACAACATAATTTTATTATTATTATTTACAATTTTTTATTTAATATATTTTTTTTTATTTTCTAATTCCTTGCTTTCCATCGCTGTATCGCAAAATGTAAACGTTCTTGTTTATGATTTTCAATCAACTATGGTTTTTGAGCTGGTTTTCGTTTGCACGGCGAACGGTTCGTAAAGACGTGTCGAATAATAATTCGGCAATATATCTCGTTGGTATATAACCAGTCGCTTTCGACTGGCAAGGCTACCCTCTTCCTTATTGAGTGACCCTCCGACTCACAGAAGGTAATTTCTCTAAAACAAAAAAGAAGTACTCTTAGGCTACTAGCAAAATACGAATAAGTAAGTATTACCTACGATTTAGAAACAAAATTATAATGAAAATAGAAATGTTACATATAACTATAATAATCATCATTTAAAATCTAGGACTTCGAAATTATAATTTTTTCATCTATTTAGACCTTATAATACGTTTCAAAAAAATAACTACAAAAATCAGCAATTCTATTTTAATAAAATAAATGTTTGAAAAAATAATTAAAACATATTTATAATACTCACATTCAGTTCGGTTTCATAAGATATTTGTGTTATATTAAGTCCACTTTTATGCAGCGCAATCATAATTCGCTTTCGTTTCAATATTCTGTATTTTAAAAGGAACTACAACACGGCTAATAGATAGAACACAGACACACGTCGCTATCCCACAATAAACAACCAACCAACAACGTTCTATTTAATCGCGGTGAATGACTCGTATAACTTAACTGTGTCTACCTTATAATTTATTTATTTAGATATCTGTGGGTATAATCATAAAGTTTTACGAATTAAGCGCACAAGACTTATAGTCAAAAGCGTGATTATTCAAAGTAGTTATTAAAACATTAAAAAAACTATCATCGCGCGTGAGATTTGAACTCACGCATCGCTACGCAGAACGCATTTACCCAGATATGATAACCGCTAGGCTATCATGCCATATACCGTACCGGTTGAATTTATGAAATACAATCAGTTGCAAATGAATGTGAGTGTGTGTGTCTATAGTAGAGAAATGACTCATTAAAAGAAGGTCGTAAGTAAAACCAAAGTGTCAATCTATTGCTTTGTGAATTTGCTACTCCACTTATGACCCCCACTGTACTTTGCAGCATGGATCTGGAACGGGGCGGAGTCCGACATTTGAGGAGTATAGAGAAAAGAAATTGTGATTTAAGAAAAAAACTAATCCTTTTTTTTAGCCCCGCGTATGCAAACGCTTGAAATCTTTCATTGCTGTAATTGATTGCAAAACTAATCAAAGTTGATATGAATTATGAAACCAGTTTTAGTATATTTTCCGAATTCAGGGGTTATAGTAAGAAATCAAATGGATGATGCCAGTTTAAATAACTGACCTGCTAAGCATTTTAACTGACCTGCCAAGTAAACGCATCTCCTCTGGACTTCTCAGATTCAAGTTCCTTAGCAGAACGAGGGAAGCTGTTACGCCATAGAAGTAACATTCTGGGTAGCAAGCCACGGACCACAGGTACACCTAAAAGTGTAGAAAAAAAAAGTAATAATAAGCAATGTGCGTTAGTGGCGACATCTACATCGCCACATGCGAACTTCTACATCACACTGACGTCACGCAATAATCCTGCATCGCGCAAGCGAAGTTTGACGTCCCGATGTCAATCGTCGAACAGAAGCCCACGACACCCGTCTGGTCGGAGAATCCTCCCTTTTTCTATGAAGGTTGACTGAACTTTACACCCTGTTCCTCATACCTCTATATTCATCTTTGTAAAAGTAAAAATAAACAAAATGGGACAAGAAATATCGAAATAATAAGACCAACATTTGAGAACGCTCGCGTTAGGCAGTTGGTATGTAACAAAATTATGGATAGTTAGTTAAGTTAGCCCTGCCCCGCGGCTTCGCTTCCGTGGTATAAATTAACGAATGTCACTTGGGAATAGTGCAGCTGTCCATCAGTAAAATATTTTTAGTAATCGGATTACATTTGCAAAGATTACCTTTTACAAACATAGAGATAACTTTACCTCTTTAAATAATAGACAAGATTTAATCAAAGCGTTATTTCACTTACCTAGCGTACATATAGCACCGACAATCAACCAGCCCGCATTAGTCCTTGCAGCGGTCAATCTACTGCTTTGTCCGGCAGACCTCAATAGTTGTTCCGCAGCATTGAAGGCTACTTTACCCCGACCGTGTGGCACGCCTAGAGGTGAAAGACGAACGGCGCCTAGGATAGCCGCTAGAGCTGCTGAGTAGCCTGGAAGATTTATGAAGAAATTAGGCAAGGATATTTGATATTTTGTACTCTCGTCAGTTTCCACAAGATAAATATAAAACAATTGTGAATAATGTAAAATACCTCTTCTATATCCTACACAGTAGAAAATTGATAAGGTGTAACATTTTCTTGTATAGATAAAACGCCACATGTTGCCGTTTTTGTTACCTACTACTGATACCTATATAGGAAATTAAAAGGTTAACAACTAAGGCCAGCCTCGTTGGGTAAGCGTTGTGATTCCTGAATCCTGCATTTATCATTTCCAACGACGGCTTCAAGGATTCCTTTTACGACGTAAGCAAATACCATACTATGACGAGGACACTATAAAGATCTATCAATCGAAATAGATGAAATGACCATTGCAAAACATGAATAGTTAACTTGTTTCCAGGGCTCTGTCTGATATACATAACATACATACATAATCAGCCTATAATGCCGGTTTTCTCACGATGTTTTCCTTCACCGTTTTGAGAGCAGTGGTGATGAAATAATTTACACAAAGTAAAGCACCTGTCTGGATTCGAACCTACGGCCTACAACTCGTAAGTCGCGGCCGTTACCACTTGGCCACCACTGCTCTCATGCTCATGCGCTGCTGTCTGATATATGATGACATAATTACCAGAAATATGATGCGGTGTAGGCCTAGCCGCGTCGAGTGCGTCCACACATTTGTCTATGAGCGGCGTGATCTGCGACGGTAGCGCCACGCACACGCAGCGGACGCACCACGCGGCTGCTAAGCGGGCTGCTACACAGGGATGTTCTAGTACCTGAGGTTGAATGAATAAGATGGTTAAAGTTTGTGTGGCTAATGTAACAGACAGACTTGTGACACACGAGACATGAACACGTGAACAGAGACGTGTCCGTCAATTAGTGCACTTGAATACTAACAGATGCTTATATTTTTCGGGCCTTGATAACACAAAACTAAGTGTAAGAATGTTATTGATTTGTTTTTGCACAAGTATAAAAAAAAACTTTACAAAGGTAGACTTAATGCCTGGGGCAATTTTTACTCGTCAACCTTAGTTATTTATTATGAGTACAATATATAAAATTGGAGTGTCTGTTTGTAATATTAAAATAACCGCTTTTTACTAAATGCATATGGATGTATACACGGTACATATACCAAAATATTTTTTTTTACAATTTTTGTCTGTCTGTCTGTTTGTTCCGGCTAATCTCTGAAACGGCTGGACCGATTTTGACGGGACTTTCACCGACAGTTAGCTGGTGTAATAAGGAATAACTTAGACTACTTTTATTTTAGAAAAAAAAAATAGGGTCCCACGAAAAAAAATCCACGCGGACGAAGTCGCGAGAAACAGCTATAAAGAAATAAAAACATAAGCTCACAGATCATGTGTAGATGTGAGCAGGTTAAAAGATATCTAAAACAAATTGCTTGAATTCCTATGCACTCTAGTCTATGACCTACCTATCAGTGGCGAAGGTACCATACAACTCGATTCCCACCGGCTTCCCTTCGAAAATTCAGAACATAACCACTCTATAGTCAATTCATCATTGAAATTTTCTTTTGGCAATTTTTTGTTTGCTCCGGCCTACCTCTGTCATAAATTCACCCTTCGCCACTGCTACTTATGACACAATATAACGTAACAAAACTATCAATGACCGATACAAAACAACAGTACAAAATCTAGTTTATTTTGCACACTTTACATAAAGATTAACCCTTCATAAATGAATACTTACGGTACAGATAGCATCCAGCATGTTCAGCGACGTATCAGACACGAGGTTCTGCACTGAAGTACCCAGCTGTAGCGCTAGTTCACCGGCTTCCATCAACGCACATACTAGTAAGTGCTGGCTGAAGAGTGTTTCCTAAAAACGATATTTTATTTAGCTTAATGGCAATCGAAGAGGTCTATGGAATTTAGGGTCTATTCTATGCACGTGGACATCTACCGTGCATTCGCGATTTATTTGCCAAAAATATAAACAAATTTAAACTAATGTAAAAATAACTTTAATTCCTACACAATAAAGTTCAGTTTACGCTACAACTTCAAACTTTTTTATAACTTTGTCAATAGTGCTAGTCACTCTGAAATAAACTTAATTATCATTGAAATAAAGTTAATACTTGTTTAACTTGGAATAGGGTAGGGGTTTGCAGCACTGCGCACTTTTACTTTAGTCATTCGCCGCCGCATGGGAAGGTTATGTCGGACGGCTTAAAAGATAGTTATTTTTTTCAACTTATATCTGGGGCTTGTATGTTACTTGTGCGGTTGTCGTTGCTCCCGGCAGAAAGCTGAAATCTTTAATTTTAACTGCTTCTTGGGTGTGTTCGCAAGTGCATCTGCTGAGCGTGGCGTCTAGGGTTCGATCCCAGATTGGGCAGTGCTATTGAGATTTTCATTAAAAAAATTCAGAAGCACCCCGCAGACTGGATTGAGGCCTGGCATGGCAATAGGTACCTGTGTACCTGCGTACAATTTTTTCTTCAATCAAAATTGCATCTTTTGCTAACTAAATGTTACCTGGTTACAATCCTTAGCGTTCTCCGGGTTGAAGTCAATGCTGTTCATCTGCTTGATAACTATCTGTATGATCTCGCGACACGCCGACGCCTGCGCTTTCTCGCCCAGCATCTTACCGAGAGTGTTGCGCAGTATGAAGTTGATGCATTTTCTGGTGAGGAAGGTTTATTATTGATTGACTGAAGCGTGTATTTCGTATGTCATCCCCTTCAATTAAACGGCAATTTAGAAACCTTTGTTCAGAATTGGATAATAACGTCCTGATTAGGAACGAGCGCAAAGCATCTTTGGCAAATTTAGCGCGGCCGGACCTTAGTTAGGAACGACTTAGTCAAAAATAGTAAACTGTTAACTAATTTTGACTAGATTGGGCTCATGTTCATCGTAGTTGACAGACACGATGAAATAAATCTGGCATCGAAATGACTTCTTAAGGAAGTGAAGAAAACTGGGTAACCAGAAACTTGTAGTCGAAAAACAATCAAAATTATAATGATTTAAGTAAGTCTTTCTTGTACGTTATAATTTACCTAGAATAAACGGCGTCGACATGTGAGCTAGCAGCCTTAGGATTAGCCACCAGGTCCAACACGTGATTCAGGAATGTAGTCATGTTGCGTTCCAACCATACACCTCCCATATTTTGTACGAACACCACATACGCCTGAGGAATAAAGATAAGCTTATAATAATTAACGATTTGACACAGCTTCCAGTAAAACGCCGCGTTGACCAATAGGTCACATCCGGCCCCAACCGTCAAGCCCCGCCGTGACCAATAGGTCACACCCGATTTACGCGGCTTAAACCTCTATTATTACTGTTTAATAAGGTCCACTATCCTGTGAGTCAGTCTTAGTCAATGGTCCGGTAGATAGTATATTCGACTAAATGAATGATTCAAAAAGAAAACCATTTTTTTGTGAGAAGGTCGTAGACATGTCGCGCAGCGGGACGTCGGCACGTGACAGATGTCGACGTCATAAGTGACGGCGTATGATGTTTTTCTTTGGACTGTCTCAGGAAACCTTAGAGCTGCGGCAGATGGAGTTTAAATGCATGAGTGACCGGAACGACGCTCTATAATGCCGAATTTTTTTTCTAATACACATCGACGTAAATGTATTTTTTTCCAAATATGACAAAGCACTTAGAGAGCGTATTTACGTTAGTAAAGCAGACTTTAAAAAAAAAGTTGCAGTTACGTCGATGTTTCTCCAAATGAGCGATATATCCTTCTTATTCAGTTAATGAAATATCTTTTAAATTGGTCCAATATTAGAGTAGGAAATATGCGAGAGCCAACCCTCGAATTACGACTTTTTACTTAGGATTTTTCAAAAGTCTCTCCCGACCGCATTTCCTCTTAAGATTATTTTTCGAAGCTCCTACCATTCTAACCCTGGCTATCGCCATATAGCCATCAAACTATCTCATAGGAACATGATGCATACTCACATGTGTAACACAAACACGCACTTCCCGGTTAACTCCAGAGCTGGACTTGATGATCTCTCCCTTGAGGAAGGACGTACCGCCGCGGAGAAACGCACCCATCAACAAGTTTAGTGCCTCGTCTAGTGATACGACGTTCTTCGGCGGGTCTTTCTTCTGTTGGACTGCAAGTAAAAATAGAATCGTTATGGTGGGTACACATATGTGAAAAATAACATGAAATGCCTTAGGTCTTTTAAAGCAGCTGTGTGTGCTATACTAGAGTTATATATAACAATAAATTGTAATGATTATGGTACCTGATTGAGCTCCAACTTTCAATTTGGAATTCAGATTTGTTACTTCGCCGGCTTGAGTTATTGCTATCAACGCACCAAGCAACTCCGCAATGGCGCATCTGTTGAAAGAAACAATCAAAACTTATAGTTATTCCTTATAGGATATTTCACTTCGGTCATTCAACTATGCAGACCTTGATTCATTTCACTTCAGAGCTTCACTATACACCATTTATCATTCTGCTTCATTTTGCTTGGGATCCTATATTTTATCAAGACAATAAGTTCTCATTGACTCCGTTTGCTATCGAAAAGTTCTGAATCTCGGGCCTAAGAACCAGCTACAAAAAAAAACAGCCGAGTGTCGTGGGACACCCGGTCGAAACGACGTTCCTTTCGCTTTTGCACACTTAACGAATGAGAGCTAGGCCGAAAAAAGTGTAACATTTTGACCGTCACACTTTTGTCACGTAACATAAACGAACGTCGTGACGACACTTCTGTACAACAGAGTAAAACTCACGGAGTATAAGGCTGTCTTTCCACCAGGGATGAGCGAGGATGCGTAGCGAGGGATGTGTGTAAAACTAGCCAAGACCAACGCTAACTTAGTTCCAACTATAAAAATGAAGCGATGTTATTGGTTGGTTTCACACACATCCCTCGCTACTCATCCTCGCTCATCTCTGGTGAAAAGGCAGCCTAAAGGCTGGAAATACTGTCACGCCGACGTCGGTCGCTGACATCGTTCGCGTACTGATTTATATGGACTCGCGCTCGCTGACCGTCGGTGCTACACTATACACGACCATTTATTGTCAGCCTCTTGGTACGCGTAACCGACGGTACGCGACCGACGTCAGCGTAAGAGGAATTCAGACCTAAAGTGCGGTAAGGAGCATCGTTTAAAAAAATAATTTGAGTTTTTAAAAAGCGAGGATGGATGATTCAATAATAAAATCCATCAACAATCTCACCTTAATGAATAATCACTGGAATGTGCAGCCCTCAAGCAGGCCGCAGCAATAGCATCTAAATCAGCCGGCGTCAACCGCATCAGCGGCAACAAGTGCCGCAGAGTGTGTGCCGCGGCCGCACGCACCGCCGTCGCGCGCTCCGACACGAGCGCGGCGCGGGCTGCGCGCGACACCTCGCGCACTGCCGCTGGGGCAGCCGTGCCCATGCCCACGCAGATCTGAAAGAGTTCAATAATATAAAACTGGTTTCGAGAAGCCTATCAATCTTTAATAAGTTCATCTGTCTGTTGTCAAATGATCAAATCTTAAAGTCGTAAAAAAAATTAATTAAGGCTAATTAATTTTTTTTACGACTTTAAGATTTGATCATTTGACAACAGACAGATGAACTTATATAACTTATATATATGAACTTATATATATATCAGGCCACGTAGGAGATGGCGGGACGAACTGGATAAGTTGCGTCCAAACTGAAGAAGGATGCGCGGGCTCGCGAAAGATGGAAGGAGTGGAAGGAGGCCCTTGCCCCAGAGTCGGACAGCGCAGGCTAGAGAAAAAACTAAATTAAAGAGATGGCTTTTTCAACAAACCAGGGACCTGAGATTTTATGCATTCTGTCCTTCTAAAGTTAATGCATAAATGAATCATCTTCATCAACTTCAAAGAATTATTTTGATAGTTTTTTTTTTTCTATTATTTTTTTGCTATTGTAACAACATGACAATAGACATGTGTGTGGAACTAACAAAATGTGTTGATAAACATTTGTCATGATTGTAGCAGAATATGTGTCAGAAAGAACATTTTTAAACGATTATGCTATTTCGTCGACTTGCGGCAAACGTCTCCGGTACACTCTCACATAAGTCTACCTGCTTTTTGGGTGACGTCGGCGATTTGTGGCACGACAACATTGGTCCACATTTGCTCAAAACAGAGGAGTGAAAAGGAAAAAGGGAGGCCTTTGCCCTGCAATGGGACACATAGGCTAAAAAATAAATACTATTTCATGATTAGAGGTCTATTATTCAAACATGAAAAAATCGGCTAGCCGTTTTATACACCCGGGTAGTTAGTTGCCAAA
Organism: Hydraecia micacea; assembly: GCA_914767645.1. Lineage (NCBI taxonomy): Eukaryota > Metazoa > Arthropoda > Insecta > Lepidoptera > Noctuidae > Hydraecia > Hydraecia micacea. The sequence continues at coordinate 10,407,329 of OU611795.1, forward strand.
CTAATAAGATAAACTCAAACTCAAAGCATTTATTTCAATTAAACCATGTACAGGCACTTTTGAATTGTCAAAATTAAATAGTCGGTCAGTTAGTCAGAAAGTTGAAGCTAATTGCCCATTCCAAAACGTAGATCTCTATGGAGAAGAACGGGCAAGAAACACCATGGACACTCTTTTAAATCAAGATATTACAAAATCCTGAGTACATTATTAAATACTTGGGTGTAATCCTGGACAAGAACCTGAACTTTAAGTCTCACATAAATCTTCTGACTGGCAGAGTACGCAAACTTATATACATATTTAAAATTCTTCGAAATATAACAAATCCAATTATAATACGTAATGTTTATTTTGCTTTATGTCTCTCAATAATTACATATTGTGTCTCGTGTTGGGGTGGAGCTCCTAAAACTACCTTAAAACCATTAGAAATTGCACATAGGGCCATACTAAAGGTAGCTACATCTCGTCCAATATTGTTTCCGACTGATCAATTATATAAAGACTGTCAAGTTCTCAACATTCGACAACACTTTATTTTACAAACAGTCACTTTGCAGCACCGCAATACCCCATACAAAGAAATCACTAAAAGACGAAAAGACAGTGTTTGCATACTGCCGCGAGTGCACTCCACATTTGCAAAAAGATTCTTTTATTATTTAGGTCCATATCTTTATAATAAGATAAGCAAGAAGGTGCAGATTTACGGTTTATCATACGCTAATTGTAAAAAAACTATCCGGTTATACCTTCAAAATCTGTCATATGATGCAACCGAAAAAATACTCACTTAACATGATGAGCACTCTGCGCTGTACACACACTATCACGTACCATTCCACATACACACACATACCACACACACGCACACACCACGCGCACACCTTCACACACTCCCTAACACACCCTCATACACACATATACCCACATTCATTGATACACCTACATTCAATTATTAAGTAGAATAAGATTTTTCTAAAATATAAAACTAGTATTTACTCATGGTATTATTACGTAATGCCGTTCAAATTGTAGCATCAGTACAAGTACTATTATATTATGTTATGTATAAATTATCACTGTACCACTAAACATAGGGGACCGAGACTGTTTCTCCTTAACACAGATTATTTTGTAATCTAGCTAGGAGAACAGTGCTTCACCCACTTGATTGTAGACTACCTAACATTATTCTTGTTGCTTCTATATTGAGAACAATGTAAAAAAAAAAAACAATTGAAGAAACAATTCAATATATAAGATTAAAAATAAGTCTTGGCAGTTAAGAGATGACCAGTCTCAACCGACGGCGCCCGTTCACGAACATGACGCGTGGATCAGCACCATCCAGCTCAACCATTTTGTAGGGAACCGAATGATCCAACACACGCGCCACCATCAGTGAGACATTTAAGTGAGATAAGATAACCATAACGAAGTAATTTCCATAATGTATGCTAATAAGTACCTGCTTACAAACTAAAAAGTACAAACTTAGGTTCCCGTCGATAAAAACTACAACGCATAGACGGTTCTTACGATAAAAGAAAGTATCTCATTGGTCTTTTTGCCATATTTTTGAATATAAAGTTTTTATTATTTATTATCATTATCTTTAAATATATAATTCTTATGTACGTTTGTATGTCACTGAACTCCTCCTAAACGGCTGGACCGATTTTGATGAATTTTTTGTGTGTATTTTCGGCGCTTCGATCTTTGTGTTTAGTTTACTATAATTTTGTTCACCCGAGACTGATTGAACTACGAAAAACGCGGGTATATATGGTAAACGCCCGAGAGTCGACTGAGTTGAGTTAAACCTGCGCAGTAGGGTCGCGCGACCCCTATAGGTCATGTTTGCCAAACGCGTGCCATGTAGTAAATAGCAGTTTCTTAGTGAGTAACTGAGTATAGCAAATTCAGTAAATCGCAGATTCATGTCTTTATAAAACATACCACCTAAGTTCACATTGTGGAATGCAAATAAATATTGTGTATTGAATAACAAACCTTTTCAAGAGTATTCATAATCTCGAGTCGTGTTTGCGACTCTGCATTCTTCAAGGACTTCACTAAGGTTGACACAGTCTCCTCATAAGACCTCCCCATCATCCTGCCGAGCTTCTCGTACATACTGCCCAAGCAGCATATGGCAGCCCTGTAAAAAAACATATGCTTACAAAATGTAGGAGTGAAATTACCACCCTTCACCGCCCTTGGTTACTGGTAGAGAATGCCTAAGGCATTAAGCCCGCCTTTGTACCTTTTTATGCGAAAAGTTTAAATAAATAAATAAATTATGCCTTGCATGGAAGTAACCGACTCATTGGTCAATCGCCACTGAGTGTCGGTCCTGAGTTCGACTCTTGGGTCGGACAACAAAGTGGTCTTGGTTTGTTATAATGACAGTTCGAAGTCTAGATTTTTACCAGTTAGTTAGTCGCAATAGGCTCTGCAACGGGGTAATTGTGTAACACACATAAAATGACAATCGATCGCATTTTCTCTCATTTTGACAGTTCAGCCACGTTCATTGCGTTATTTATGTTGTTGAGCAGACGAATTTACGAAAACTAAGAAGCAATGGATTAGTAATATCCTTCTAAGGGCGTTCGCTACGTTAAGCGTGCGCACGCGGCGGGTGCCCGCGTCGCGTGTTTGTATTGAAAGATAATATGAGCAGCGCTCTCTGACGCGGACGCGTGCGACGGGCTTGTACACCGCAGTGGCGCCCGCTCCATGCACCCGCCTAGCGAACGACCTAAACCCTCAGATTGAGATTGAAACTATGTTACGCAATTAGGGTGCTGGTGCCTATCATCCATGGAATTTATTCTTAGCTGGCGAAAACTGGTACTATTATAATAATACACACGTGCCTACCCCTTTGTTGAATACAAGGATGATGTTATGCATGGAACAAACATAATGCCATTATAAATATAATCTGTAATAAGCTCATTATGGACATGCTTCGTTGGCGTATTATGTAATGCACAATGAGATCCTCTGGGCATTAAACCAGAATCTAATAGGCTTATATTGAAAACATACGTAAAATCATACCTAATATTTTGTTTTGTAATTTAATTTTTTTTTTTTATCTTTTATACAGGTTACACAGTCCCCGAAGAATTTCCCCAAAAATAAAAAAAAATATTCATATCTCCTAAACTATCAAAAATCGCGGAACATACATGGGGTATTTTCGGATACCCCTAGGTATGAGGAATCTATTTTTTTTTATTGACGTCACTATTTGGACCACCCTGTATACTGTGCATTTAAGGCTAGCGTAGAATGGAGCGAACAACAAAAATCCTCCTTCATCACTTTCGTCCTTCACTACAGGTAGGCCGCATCGCACTGTTTGTTGTATGAAAATGCGATGTGTGGCGGCCCGTTGCGGCTGTAATGTGCAACAAAGTTGCCATGTTTTATTACTGACACACTTCAGCCAGTTATTACATGCGCTATTCAAACCTATTGAGATTGTACAAAGCTGCTTTGTTCATGTATGTACTAGCTGTGCCCTTTGGCTTGGCATTTAGAAATACTTTGTAAACTATAGGACAATTTATAGGTTAGCCCCATGGGACATTAAATTCGGTGAGGGGTAACATTAAGTGGACTCAATATAGAGCTTCTTTGTTTCGAAATAGTTTCGCAGTGTTGGATATAAAATATTGAAGTGAAAACTTCTTTAGGCGAGTTGAGCATTTTTTGAGATGGGAAAAAAACTATTGAATTCGCGCCACTATTACCGTAATCGATACCGCTTCGGATGTGTTCGGCTGTCCTCGGGATGGACTCGGTTTTAATGTATATCCGATATGTCAGTGAGTGATGGCAAAGTATTCTGTTTGTGTTTTGTTTTCACTTCTATCGGCACTCCCGGAATGACACTGTTTTTTGTTTTATTTTTTTAATTACTAGCTTCCACCCCGACCCATCCCGTCGCATCGCATCGCCTGCCCGCGCTATTCCTTTATTTTCGCTTAGCGTTCATTCTGACTTGTTTCTTTTTGCTTGGCCCCTAAGGGTTCTAACGTGATGTTAATATAACCTTCCTGAAGAATTGGGCTATCAAAAGCAAAAACATTCTTATAAATCCGACCCGTAGTTCCAGAGATTGGCACGTTCAAACAAACAAACTCTTCAGCTTTATTATTATTATAGAATAATTACTTTAGAACTTTGCTTTTCTTAAAAGCATTCACAGACCCAAACTCGCTGATCTAGAGAGACAATATATAAGCCACACAAACATTTGTTTTGTGCGGGAATCAAATCTGTTTAGTGGATAAATTGACATCCACCAAACATATTTGATTACCTTCTCATCTCATTCTTTTGTTTCTTCTCATTTCATCTATTTCTCTTTCATTTCTGATTTGTGTTGGAGATATTATTCAATACATTACAATGAAACTAATATGATTTATATACTTATTTAAAACTTTTACTCACAGTCTTGTCGGCAAATAGGAAGGCGAATCATCTTTAACCTTGATGATGTCATTACACTTGTTCACAGTATCAAAGAGCAGGAAGGTGTCCCCGACAGAGAAGAGTGTGGCCAGGTTTCTTGCTAACAACCTCCTTGCTGGGCAGCCGAGGTTCTCACGTAAGAGGTTCACTAGTTGGGCCACTAGTTTTTGCTGGCAGCTTTTTATGTCAGACTGTTGGAAAACAATTAAAACCCATAAATGAATCTCTTTATAAACAACGGAAGATTAACCTGCGGGGTAATTGCGTAACACACTATCAGTAGCAATGGGTTTTACTTTGAGAGTTTAACAACATTCATTGCGTTATTTACGTTGTTGATCAGACATATTTTTTCGAACATATGAAGCAATGGATTAGCAATATCCTTCAAAATTATTCAGATTGAGATTGATAGTGTTGCGCAATTAGGGTGCTGCTTCAATAAACAATGTTTATACAGGATGGCATGACATCGCCAAGATGACTCTAAATCCTCTAGCGTATAATTTTTCGTCGGTTATCAAACAAAAATTGCTGTTTCATAGAAAAGTGCACCTAAAAAAACCTATTCCATACATTTTGTCCGCAAAGGTGGGATCCTTTGCAGTCAAAATGTATGGAATAGGTTTTTTTTTAAACCAACGAAAAATTTAAACGCAGATGGGTTTGAAATCATGTACTGAATCCATGGTAACAGGTTGTTGTGCGTCGATGTATATGCCATCCACCACATCGCCACCCTGTATATTTATTAATAACATTTATGAAACTCATGTTCACCTATTAACTAATCAAGTCATCACTGCATGTAAGAATTACAATATCAGAGAGAGTTAACACCAACAAGGATTGTTTTTTATTTCCTTTAAGTAAAATAATAAAGTGGTTTCCCTTCAGGGCCCATTGATTTTTTCCATCCTGTATACTTCCATTATGCATTTAGTAAGAATCTGTTATTTTGACATTACAAACAGACACTTCAAATTTATTTATTTATATAGATTTAAAACTTATTGAAATTAATAAACAATCCTAGTCATAATAAAATTATAAACTTATTAATCTGACCTAATTGTAAAAAAATCAGTGCATAGCTTTCATGCTTTTATTAGTATTCTTGAAAAGATGAAAGTAATTACTACTTTGTTAAACAAGTCACAGTTAACTCAAGTTAAATCTATATAAATAAAAATGAATCACTGAAGTGTATGTACGCGCATAACTTCCGAACGACTGCAACAAATTGGATAATTCTTTTTTGTTATATTCGGTATTTCCAGGACAAGGATTGTATGAAAGAAAATATCGGAAATTCGAAAAAAAAAATGCACCCGTGCGAAGCTGGGGCGGGTAGTTATTTATAAATATTCCTTCAACATCACAATAACAAATGTATTTAAAAATAATATTTACCTTATGTGCAGCCACAAGCACCTTATCAAGGAATCGGAGCCATTCAAATATAAAGTGAGGCTTCTTGTCATCGGGTAGCTGTTGCAGGGCAGACTCGTTTAGAGTCAGGGAGTGGGACACCTCCATTTTTCTACAAAAATCATGGATAATATAGGTCTTTAGAAGAAAAGTTGTAATAGGTACACATACTATAAGTTTGTAAAAGATTTCTAGAATATTATTTATTACATACAGCCAGCACATCAAGCTACCCGAAACAGTCAAATTTTCCCAATCAACTTTGAACCTTATGCTTTAGCGATAACGTTTAAAATTTATTAAAGAAATTTAACAGATTTTAGTAGCTTGATGTGCTGCCGTCTGTACACCATATTATCATAAACTATAGATACAAATGTAGATATTTTACATAGAGTGACACAAAGTGTGGTCTTATCACTAAAAGTGCCCTTTCAAATACAACCTTTGGATGGATTAAAGGGAGAATGAGAGACAATACTGCAGGTTGTCTATGGTGTACCATTTACATATCCAATAAATACATAATTAGATACATATACCTATCATACAACATTTACTTAGAATAGTTAGAATAGATGAATAGTTTGTTTTTATTTTATTTGTCTTTCAAATAGATTCTTTTATATTTTGTGAATGTGACCTTGTAGACTGTAGATTTTTAGACCATTTTCTTTTTTGTTAGTACTTGTTGACAGGCCTACACTGTCCTTCTATACCTGTTAACACTGTAATTTGAAAACATTGTCAAAGCCATTTATTTTAAAAAGCGTAACCATGGAATTTCTTGCCGGCTCTTTTCCATAGGAAAGACCGTGCACCTAGCTTCTGACGTTCCCATGTACCGTACGCAAAATACGCGCATTGACGTGGCGTTGTGGACACCAGCCCGAATTACCTACCTAAGTGTCCATGTAGATTTATGTGAAATAAAATATTTTGATTTAGAAATAGAAATATTTATTTGCTAATTTTTTTTAAATACTTAAACATCTCAATTCAGAAGGCATGTAAAAATGATTCACTTGGTTTGGTAGTAAGTTTCCAAGTTATCAATGTTTTACATCAAAATTCACTGATTGTATAAAAGCAATTTTCAACCAGCCTGTTATAATAAACGGAAAAGTACATTTAGTATTGCTAGAAAGCAAAGAAAGTCAGAACCTTATTACTGATTTTCTAGAAAGCATAGGCTCTACAGTCTATCACATCACAGATCCTTTGTCAATAATTGATACAGTATGATTGAACAATCCAGTGTTTACTCATGGCCTCTTACAATAAACCTAGTTTCACATACTTGCTTTTTTAATGTGTGTAAAAACAGAATCAGTAGCGTAGCCCCGTTGAGCTTACACAGTGGAGTTTGTTTATTAAAGTTAATTATACCCAGCAATGGCGTCAACGCGATGAATCAACCGGAGACTGATAATATTACCCAGAAATCAGCACAGGGTCATACGGCACTGTTTAGGATGAAATATAACACGTTTAATTACGAACAGATAAAATTAAAATGTTACAAACCAATAAATGTAGGTAGGAAGTCGTAGAAAACACAACTTTCACATATTATAATTGGGAAAATGGTGAAGCAATACGGCGTCAAATGACTATGTAATAGCTTAGAATTAAAACTTTTAAGCGGACACAATGTTCACGATACTAGACTAGTAAATTATTAAATAAAAATACACAAAATCCACTGATCGCTCAAATACAGCAGACAGCAGGCCAACTGAACTGACAGCTGCTGTGGACAGTAGCACGCCACAGAGAGATTGCTAAAAGGCGTTCTACACGATCCAGACCGACCGCCGACAGAGGTGACCTTGGTCGGATCAACCAACTTTTGTATTCGTTCTACACGGTCGGTGGTTGACACCAACTTGTCAATTCCATCCGGTGTTCACAGCGTAATGACGTATCAATATGGCTCCTTGCCTTTCAAAGCAACGGAAGGTCGGTTTGGCAATTTAACTTTTTTATGCTTGAGTGAAGAAGAAAAATTAATTATTAAAAAAAAATAAAAATTAATTAAACATTTTCTTATTCTTATCTTTATATAAATTAGATCCAATGTACAGACGCCAGCACATCAACCTACACCTAACTGTCAAATTTTCCCAATCAACATTGAACCTTATGCCTTAGCGATAAAGTTGAAAATCTATTACAGAAATCTGACAGATTGTAGTAGGTTGATGTGCTGGCGTCTGTACCAAAGACATGATAAATCAGTGTATAAAGATATAAATTTGGTCAGAACCTCTCGTTCGCGGGGTTCGTTTTGTGAATCAATAAAGAGCACTCTACATTTTTTATAACATGCGACTTACATTCAAAAAATATACCCGTCGAGACCCAACACGGCTAAGAATTCCTTCACATCAAAGCACATTATGACATAAGAATAGCTTTATCACAGCAATAAAAATATTCAACAATATTCCAAAAGAAATAAAGGAACTCCCTCTAAAACGCTTTAAATCAAAACTACACAAATGGCTTATTGATAATTGTTTTTATAGTGTAAAAGATTTTTTTGATAAAAAAATAGACGATAAAATATAAGATATGATGCTGAGTTTTAATTATATTACTTTGTATACCTATTATTCTTATGTGTTCAAATAGATACGAAACCCTAATAACCAATGTTATTAAAAATATGTTAATTTTAACAAATTAATGCGTTAAAGTCACATTTAGTATGTTTAAATATTTGCATGCCAGTCCATGGCGAAACATGTAAGATCATCACTTTATTTATAAGACCTTAATGTACCATGTTTTAAAGCAAATAAATATATTCTATTCTAATCCATCGCTGTGACACGCGATGACGTGCGCCCACATTGACTGACAATCGCACACTGAAGCTCTCCCGTCGGACAACAGCGTTCCAGACGGTTGGGGCCGACCACGGACGCAGCCTGTCGCGATGGATGCGCTGCCGACCAAGGTTGTCCAAAGGTCGTTTGACCCCGCCCATATTTGGTCGACCGACCAACGTCTACACGGTAGATTTTCATACCAACTGGACCAAGGTCACCTCTGTCGGCGGTCGGTCTGGATCGTGTAGAACGCCTTTAATATGTAGCAAGCCAAGCGACACCAGTGACACAGAGCATGTAACCTTTTAACCAGTGAAGTGAAGAAAATGTCACAAAAGTTGATTGGGTTTTCCGGGTTTTCCCTAAGGTTTTCCCGGTTTTCCGATTATAGCACAGATTACTAATTATAGTGGCGAGGAGGGTCAGCACAGGGTAAGGAATACAGTGCTCGGTACACACGTGGCCACAAAGAATTAAACCCAGTGTACACATACATTATAACTTTGTAATGGTATTGTAAAATGTGAAAAATAGACATTTTATGATGAAAACTATGATAAATAAAGTTTATGATCATATTTTCTAAATAACTTTGTTTTTCATAGTTTTTTTTTAATATACTATGAAGTACAGATGCCAGCACATCAACCTACACCTAACTGTCAAATTTTCCCAATCAACATTGAACCTTATGCTTTAGCGATAAAGTTCAAATCTATTAAAGAAATTTGACAGATTGTAGTAGCTTGATGTGCTGGCGCCTGTACAAACCAATTCAATATTCAAATATTGGTAAAATATTTATTTAATTTTTCTCTTTGTAGTGTTTATTTTGCAAGTCAGTCGTTTTATTTTTTGCACAGAAGTTATCCGTTGGTTGTTGTTTGATAATATTTATAATTTTGTAGGTGTTGTACTACCTATCCCACCGAAGTCGTATATTATATCACTATATAGTCACTAGGTACATACATATAGGTATAAACAAATCGATAGGAAGTGTTGTAACATCATCAATATACACAAAAAGTTACCAAAGCAAAGTTTTTTTTTCCTAAAGTCGTTTAAAAAGCAAGTGACTTTTAAACTTCACTGTGTCATTTTTACCGATGGTAAACTCCAACGGGCGGGCGCACGGCTTGTAAATAATAAAACCGGTATTAGCGATAGTAAGTCTAGTGTGAAAATACCTTTAGGTTATTAATTTTCATTGGCTTTGGGTTGGCCCACAGAGCACCACAGAGCACTTATAAATATAAAATACGGTTGGCCTTCTTCTATGCCTGTCAAACTGAACGTCACGCTTGCGTCAATGTCGTCGATTGTCCGACGCTTTCGAGAAATAGTTAGTTATTAGTTAGAATTATAATCTCGTTAACAAGTTTAGTATTAAAGTTACTACCCGATAAAGCAAATAATAAATTAACACATGGTTCTGTGAACTTTTTAACTTTATTACAAAAATACAATGAATTTAACCTTACACGCAGCCTACGTGTATTGTAAAAAGCCAGTGCTAAAGCATTAGAACAAGATCAATGATTAACATGACTACCCAGCAGAGCCCGGCGAACATGCAGTCCGTGGACAGGGAAAAGATATTTTCGTGGATCCTGGAGTTGTGCAATCCTGAGACGCGAGAAAATGCGTTACTGGAACTGAGTAAGAAGCGTGAGAATGTGCCGGACCTAGCGCCCATGTTGTGGCACAGTTTCGGCACTATCGCCGCGCTGCTGCAGGAGATCACCAACATTTACGTGGCCATGATCCCGCCGACGCTCACGGCTCACCAGAGCAACCGCGTCTGCAACGCGTTGGCGCTCATGCAATGCGTCGCTTCGCACCCCGAGACCCGTTCGGCCTTCCTACAAGCACACGTACCGTTATTCCTTTATCCTTTCCTCCACACTGTTTCCAAAACACGTCCATTCGAATACCTACGCCTTACTAGCCTCGGAGTCATCGGAGCTTTAGTCAAAACAGATGAACAGGAAGTTATAACATTTCTGTTGACCACTGAAATAATCCCACTGTGTCTACGTATCATGGAGAATGGATCTGAACTATCCAAGACTGTTGCCACATTCATTTTACAGAAGATATTGCTAGATGACAGTGGACTTTGCTATATTTGCCAAACATATGACAGATTCTCCCATGTAGCTATGATATTAGGAAAAATGGTATTATCATTGGCCAAAGACCCGTCCGCACGCTTGTTGAAGCATGTAGTGAGATGCTACCTGCGCCTGTCTGACAATGCAAGAGCTAGAGAGGCATTAAGACAGTGTCTGCCAGATCAATTGAGGGATTCCACATTCGCAGCATGTCTCCAGGAGGACAATTCAACCAAGCACTGGTTGGCTCAGCTGATTAAAAATTTAGAAGCTCAGCCACCGCCAGCCAGTCCGGCGCAACAGAACATGTGAGCCTTGACTTTCTGAGACATGCCCACTATGGACAATATACAATAAGTAGTGCAGTTTTATACACTAATAAAATAAAAATATAGCTAGCATAATTACACATCACAGCTTAGTAAAATTGTTGATGGTAAAGTGTATATTTTATTGCAGAGATGTATGAAAAGAAGCCTCAATAAAGGCTTAGACAATGGAACGTAATGTTAGATTGGTGCACATGTGCGGATGTTGTTTTCTAAAACAAGCTAATATAAAAAGCTTGAATAGACTGACTAGAAAATGATCACTCTCTGCACTCGTAGATGTCAAAAAGTATTATATTAGGTCCTTAAGGAAATTCTGGAAATTTCAATAAGGATGCGTAATATTATATTTGATTTTATAGTATGATAAGGAATACTATAAGTGCTACTTTTTGTTATTGTTTATAGTGGGCCTGTGAGCCTTTTTACAATTCCCAGGTCAAATCTGTGTTTACATCTGATATTCTACAGATTTGGACTGTTATAATTATTTGTTTACTGACATATCCAATGATATTTTGAAATAATTTAATTCATGAATGTACTGACAAAATTTTGCCTTTTTAAATGTTATTATGTATTTGTCTCTTACACGTTATTGTATTATTTTTTTAGGTACAAAACAAGGTAAAATTTCAAGAATGCACTAATTTTGTATGCAGTCATAGTGGACTAGGAATAAACTTTTTATCATTTCAATTCATTTGTTTTCTTTTGTATCTTTCCCATTAAAAGACATAAGAGGCCTATTAAGAGCAGTGTCTACTGTCTACCAAGCTCATAACATAAGTCACAACCAAAAACTGATTGATCTAATTCTATCATAGCCTTCGTGCCCCCACGTCTGTCGAACTCGAAGTTGTCCCACGCATAATATAATGTACTCTGTGGTCCCACGCATTGCAGCCTTGAAGCTGTGCTAGCGCTCTAGTATCACGGCTCCTCAATGCATCACGTGGACATGTTGTTAACCGTCTTCAAAAAAAGGATGAGGTTATCAAATCAGTTGATTTTTTTTTAACCAACTTCAAAAAAGGAAGTTCTGTTTATGTTTGTTACCTCAGAACTCTGTTATTTATAAGCCGATTTGCAAAATTATTTTTTATTTGAAAGGATATACTTTCAGATTGGTCCCATAGAAATTTCATGAAACGGTGGTAAAAATTCAAATAAACGAAATTGTTTTTGTATGTATTTTAAGCGATATCTTCGGCAAACGGCAATTGTAAAACAATTTCAAATAGTAGATTGTTTGCCAAGGGGGCAAACAACTATTTTGAAGGCGAGAGTGTTTCTTTGAATCCAGAGCGCAGCGAGGGACAACAGTCAATCCTCAAGCAAAATTTTACTTGAGGATGGACTCATAAATGTATAGTTTTGAAGATATGGGTTATTTTCGCTTTGAGCTAAGTTTTTTTTCGCAGTTTCTTTGAGAAATACCTACCTACTATGAAATACCTACAAACTAATTATTTTTGAACATAAACATGCACCCTTTGATTATATAATGTCTAGATAGAGCATCAATTGCGCGCAAACGTGTCAAAAAATACCAGCCAACTGTTGGACTGTAAGTACTTACCCGCCGATTAGTGCCGATCGTACCGCTTTGGTGTCACTACGTATTACGCGCGCTAAGTAATAAACAAATAACAGCGATAAAATGACGGTATGTGCTATTAAACTGTGCCGAAATTATAAAGGAAGGGTAAAAAACACCAAACACATGACATATCATCAGTAAGTAACCAAAAAAACTACGTATTTGTTTTTTGTTTTTATATTTACCAAATTACGCCATATTACGCCATATTTTATCAGTGTTGCCAGTTTCTTTTTCCATTCTCCCAACTTAACGTCCTTTTTTTGTGGGTATATTCGTTGCTTTATGGTTACGTTTATATTATTTAGTTGATGTACTTTTATTATTCGATTTCAAAAATGGTAAAGTTTTTCAATTCGTCTGTACTTTTTTATAATAATATAATGTTCGCGTATAACTTTTTTGTTTATGAGCCCATTTTAATGATTATTGTTGCATTGGGTCCAATAAACTGATTTCAAAGGTGCAATTTATTCCATTCGTATTATCTGTGATCTTTCATTTGAAATTTCCAAATACAAACTGCCTAAAAAGTTAAATATTCTAATTGAATTAACTTAGCTGATTTAATATAACACAACATTCACACACACAACTCTAATTCAATTAAATAGTGTTTTTTATTTATAAATACAAGTAAATAAAGACACTACTAAAACTGAATAATACTACAAACATACACCTAAAACTTACTTATATTATTTGTATAGTCAATTTTTTTTAATATGTGATTTATGGGAGAATTGTAGTAGCTGGTATCATTATTCACGCACACAGAGACATAGATGCACAGTGTAAAACACCGCCCGCACGCACACATGTTTGAAATTGTTGCCTCGTTTTCTTTGTTTTGATTGTAGGGCGACGCTCTATCTAGACATTATATAATCAAAGCATGCACCTATGTTTAGAGTCTCACAGTCTCATGTAGGTACAGACGCCAGCACATCAACCTACTACAATCTGTCAGATTTCTGTAATAGATTTTCAACTTTATCGCTAAAGCATAAGGTTCAATGTTGATTGGGAAAATTTGACAGTTAGGTGTAGGTTGATGTGCTGGCGTCTGTACTTAATAGGGGGCGACATGCATTATTTGACCTTTAGGTACGTAGTACTCTTTGATTATATAATGTCTAGATAGAGCATCAATTGCGCGCAAACGTGTCAAAAAATACCAGCCAACTGTTGGACTGTAAGTACTTACCCGCCGATTAGTGCCGATCGTACCGCTTTGGTGTCACTACGTATTACGCGCGCTAAGTAATAAACAAATAACAGCGATAAAATGACGGTATGTGCTATTAAACTGTGCCGAAATTATAAAGGAAGGGTAAAAAACACCAAACACATGACATATCATCAGTAAGTAACCAAAAAAACTACGTATTTGTTTTTTGTTTTTATATTTACCAAATTACGCCATATTACGCCATATTTTATCAGTGTTGCCAGTTTCTTTTTCCATTCTCCCAACTTAACGTCCTTTTTTTGTGGGTATATTCGTTGCTTTATGGTTACGTTTATATTATTTAGTTGATGTACTTTTATTATTCGATTTCAAAAATGGTAAAGTTTTTCAATTCGTCTGTACTTTTTTATAATAATATAATGTTCGCGTATAACTTTTTTGTTTATGAGCCCATTTTAATGATTATTGTTGCATTGGGTCCAATAAACTGATTTCAAAGGTGCAATTTATTCCATTCGTATTATCTGTGATCTTTCATTTGAAATTTCCAAATACAAACTGCCTAAAAAGTTAAATATTCTAATTGAATTAACTTAGCTGATTTAATATAACACAACATTCACACACACAACTCTAATTCAATTAAATAGTGTTTTTTATTTATAAATACAAGTAAATAAAGACACTACTAAAACTGAATAATACTACAAACATACACCTAAAACTTACTTATATTATTTGTATAGTCAATTTTTTTTAATATGTGATTTATGGGAGAATTGTAGTAGCTGGTATCATTATTCACGCACACAGAGACATAGATGCACAGTGTAAAACACCGCCCGCACGCACACATGTTTGAAATTGTTGCCTCGTTTTCTTTGTTTTGATTGTAGGGCGACGCTCTATCTAGACATTATATAATCAAAGGTAGTACTATTAAGTATTCTGTGCATTAGGTTTCAGCAGTCACGATGATCGTTACATTGTGTTATTTCAAAAACTTATTTAGGCATGTATTTTTTTTTTATCACATCTATTCAAAAAGAGCTAGTGTATCCTTCGTAAACAGGGACTAAAATAGCTCTTTAATCCTTAGGGACTAAAAGTGATTTGAATTTCCAAAGAGATCAATCACGAACATTGTATGAACAAGTAACAGGCTGTAAGTATGATAAAGTAAAACGCGCGCGAACAAAGGACATCATTCATTTTGGACCAAAAACTGAAAGTGCCGGCCAGGATAAAAATGTGTAATATTCGGATAGAACTCACAATTCCTATCATTTTTTACTACGACACCAAATCTGTGCGCCCTTTGGTTACGGTGTTAAACACTTTTAAAATACAATAAAAATGTTATTATGAAGTTGTTATTTTCATACATTTGATCATGTATATTTAATTATTCATACTGTGTATGTCCTTTTGATGTGCAATAAAATGAATTCTATTCTCTATTGAGAGAGTATTTTCATCATTGATACTCCACGCACCGCACAGGCACAGACAGAGCGTCACAATTCACAACAAGTCCAAACCTGTTTTAAGCAGGTACCTGGAAAATCACCGGTTTGTCCCTCCCCGCCGCCCGCAACTACTGTACCCCGCGTCACCCGTCTTTTGTTTTGTTCAGTTATCCATGCGACTCTTGTTACATCGGACGGCTAAATCGCGACTTGCACTCCTCAGTTAATATTGTTATTCTTGTTTGTTGTTATTTGTTTATAGTTATTTTTTGTTATTGTTTTAACTGACGTTATGAGTGGACAATTGTGTATTTCGTGTCGTACGCCTGTCGGTAATCGTCGAAGTTATACTTGGACTTCCCGAGAATCACAGCATACGGATGTTGCACAGTTTGTTATTGAAGATCTATTAGTTCGACAGGTATGAATCATTATTATTTTATTTCATTTTATATACAGACCTTTACCTACCTAGAGTTTTATATGATTTTGACTAAGTCTTTATTTCATCATTTCCTTGTCTGTATACCAGTTTACCTGATGTCGGCGCAGTATGTTTTCTTTTTCCAAATAATTTGGTCACTTGCCATCAACTCATTCATTTTGACCATTTATTAGAATTATTTATTTCACACGTTTTTGTTTCTATATACATATAAGTACTCCTTTGTACTTAACTAATCATTGTATCACCTTGTATGTATATACCGTGAAATAGAACCCTTCTTGCTTAGGAAACAAAACGATTAGAATATCACGGCTCATGTATGTACATGTGCAACGAATAATACATGTTTCTTGTTTTACAGGAAGAACCTACAGAGGTTATTTGTCGACCCTGTTGGCAACGGGCTGAGCGTCGGTATCTCCGACACCAACGTGAAGTGGATCATGATGTTGCAGACGAAGAAGTCAACGCTGAACCTCATGCTTCACCAACCGTTTTACCCAATTTAAACCGAAGGCGATCACAGTTCCAACCCATGGCTGCGGATATGACAGATTTCAATGATTTTCCAACATTGACAGAAGAAGATTTAATATTATTCAGCCTTGGTGTATATCAGCTCAAACAAGCAAAAAGTTATTACGGAGAGCACCTTCAATCCGACGGAGTTTTTATCATTGAGCTCGGTGGTGGGATTCCTCTGGAAATAGTCAGGGAACTTGAAGGGGAAGACTTGTGGATTATAAGAGGACGAATACAATCCCGCCACATCCAAGCCAAAAAATATCATGTGTACATTGCACTAGATCGGGCAGCAAATGGTCGTCGAGCATTAGCTCATTATTATTGTACATGCAATATCGGCAAGAGGACCATTGGATGCTGCTCACATACCATGACCATAGTCTGGTACATGGGTTATGCTAGACATGACCCATACCTCACCCCACCTGCAATAGGATTACATGATGTATATGTTAGATTAGGACAAATATAAATGAATTTATACAATTTAATGTTGTTTCATTTTGCTCTTTTTTACCTAAATGAAAGGTACTGAATCTAAATGAGGTACTGTTGGTATTGTTGCTTGTTTTTTTTTTTCATATTTACTATATTTGACCAAATGTATTAAAATAACACACATCTTATAACATTTTATTTCACATTTTTTTTTTAAGCATGTAACAACATAACCATAGGGCGCACAGGTTTGGTGCCATAGTAAAAAATAATAGGAATTTGGTGATCTATCCGAATATTACGTTTTTTTTTTCTGGCCGGCACTTTCAGATTTGGCCCAAAAATGTATGAAACGTGAATGATGTCCTTTAAAAAAGTTTGTGAAAAAATAAAAAACGCGCGCAAAGCATTCTGCCTTCGTTCGTAATTATTTATCTTTTCATAAGTTGCACTTACTTATTTTTTCGTAGAGGGTGATAAAAAGTAGTGTCCACCTCGGGAGCAACACTATTTTACGTTCGAATGACGTACCTACTTCTCGCCTTCAAAATAGTTGTTTGCTCCCTTGGCAAACAATGTACAGACGCCAGCACATCAACCTACACCTAACTGTCAAATTTTCCCAATCAACATTGAACCTTATGCTTTAGCGATAAAGTTGAAAATCTATTACAGAAATCTGACAGATTGTAGTAGGTTGATGTGCTGGCGTCTGTACTATTTCCATTGATGTATGCGATAGGCAGTAGGTAAGTATGTTATTTTAGTTCAATCTCAGATTTGATGCCACCAACTAGCAGCTCAGTGGCGGACTAAGCCCGTCAGAGGCCCGGGGCGGCAACGCTGAATGAGGCCCCCCAGCTTTAAAAAAAATGTAGTTTTACAAGCTTTTTATTCAGTTCACATTTGCATGTATAAATAAGTGCTTATGTTTATTTCGTTAAAATCTGGCAAGTGAAATTTAAATTCGAATTAAATTATTTAGGCTATATAAACCTACATACCTACAATATGGAATGGATCATCATCTGCCTAGCCTTTTCCCAACTATGTTGGGGTCGGCTTGCAGTCTAACCGGACCGGACCTACAATATGGAATGGATATGGGAGAGGAAAATAAAATACGAATCGATCGACAAAAAAAAAAATTAGACAAAATAAATCAAAAATAGTTTTTCCCTTATAGTTTTTCCCCCAGCGAATTGGACGCGTTCAGCAACGTTAAAAGAATATTAGTACCGCGTAAAAAGTCTAGATGGCTGTAGTGTTTTGATCGGGTTACCGGTTACTGCCTGAGTACCGTAAAATGCTGTAACATTGCCTTTATAGCTCAACATTGCCTAAATTCAAAAAAGTTTAATTATTCCCGCTGCGAAATGTTTTTTATTGTCTATGGTATTACTAAAAGCAAGTCGGCAATCTGTATGGCAACATTCGATCATACGTCACTCCAAATTTTACTTAACAAACTGTCAGTGTCAGTGTCATTGTCAGTGCGGATACTCGCTTTTTACCGGCTCTCAGGAAAATTTCATTTTGTGAGTATTTATGCTTTATTTTCTAGCGTAATATGTTATATAGCAAAGAAAATATGCTCTTTTATGTAATTAAACTGTTCTTTCTGTATTATATCTTAATTTAAACCGTTAAATCATGGTCGGCAAAGTTGTGTCAGATTTTCGCAACTTTTTACTCAACATTATCTAGGGTTAGGGCTGCCACTTTTAATTTTTTCAACAAACTCTTAATCGACCGTGGTTTTGCTTGTGTAATTCATTTTTTGTAATTGATCTAAGAACGTTTTATAGAAGCTAGAACTATTGTTTCTTTATTTATCATCATCAGAAATTAAGGATGTCGAATGTAATTTTCTTTAAGTCATTTATAGTACCTACCTATGTTATAATATTGTTCGACAGATTTTAAACATGAGCAACCCACCCAAGAGTAGAAGAAAACCAGGGGCTAGACAGTACTCCGATTATTCGCAGGAGATGCTGAATGTGGCGGTAGATTTAGTCACATGTAAGAAAATATCTTCATACGAGGCGGAGAAGAAATTGTTTTCTTAGAACTTAGATAGGTACTAAGATGTTTTCACATGTTTATGGAAAACTATTTGTTGATCTCACTAATGTAAAACTCTTTGTTGATTTTATGTAAAACTATTTGTTGATCTCTCTGCAGGCTGCTGTTGTAATTTTTATTATACATAATAGGTACCTACATACGCCAGCACATCAACCTACCCCTAACTGTCAAATTTTCCCAATCAACATTGAACCTTATTCTGTAGCGATAAAGTTGAAAATCTATTACAGAAATCTGACAGATTGTAGTAGGTTGATGTGCTGGCGTCTGTACCAACATTATTATTTTTTAAATGTTATTACCTACCTACATATTTGTTTTCCTATGAAAAAATGTTATTAGAATTTAAGTACAACAATTTGATTTCTTAAAAATATATTTGAATATTAAGAAAAATTGTTGCATTTCCTTTGGGGCAGCCCTACACCGAACTCACTTTTGTATGGGAGTTTTAGAGAAACCTGCACAACTTTGCCTAGCATTGTAAAAAAAAAATTCTTGTTCTATTCAAGATTCAGTGAAGTCTAACGTGGAAAAGAACTTCATGGCAATATGGGTGTCCAATCCGTTACCAAAATACCTATTCATTTAAAAAGATATTATGACAGGCAATGTTGTAGTTTTTACCTCAAGTTTGCCTACGTTTTCAAAGTAATTTTTTGGTGCTTTATAGGTGTTTTTTTTACTAGTAGCAAATGTATTCCTATAGCTTAAAGTCCAATATTGGACAGTAATTGAAAAAACATACGACTTTCTTAACGATTAAAGATTTATCGAAGAAAAACGTCAAAATCCGTGCAAAGTTGCAGCATTTTACGGTAGGTACCCCGATCCCCGAGGCTCCCGTCCCGGGTGACTCCGATTTATTTTTATCATGATAAACTCAATTAAAAGTCAGTTTACCATAAAAGTACCGTCAACTGTGTTGGGGTCGGCTTCCAGTCTAACCGGATGCAGCTGAATACCAGTATTTTACATGAATCGACTGCCTATTTGACCTCCACAACCCAGTTACTGGGTAATGCGATACGGTAATATGATAATAATAATATTGTAACATTTATTTTATATTTTTGATAAATTTTATTCCAACTGTAATTACCTCTATTAAAACTCTGATTCGACATTGTACAAAATTTCAAGTAAACTACTTTCGTCTTATGTATTTCAAACACGTAGTAGTACATTTAAGCACTTTTTATGTCGACCATACAAGTTGAAAACAATAGAAAAAAAAAACAAAAGAAATCATATTCGGTCTTGGGGGGCCTCGGGGATCGGGGTACCCAGGGAGTAACCCTTTTGATCTTGATGAAATTACGTACATAGGTACTAAGCACATTTTTAAAGTCTTGTTTAGGATTTGATCAGGGGAACGCGGAGGCATTTGGGGGCCCCCCAAGACCGGAGGCCCAGGGCGGGCCGCCCCTTCCTCCCCCCTGTTAGTCCGCCACTGTAGCAACTGCATCAGACTGCTTGAAAAGTTAGCTAGTTTTGAATGTTAGTTGCGGCCGGGTTTTGATTTTTTTATTTTATTTTTATTTGAATCCTTTTAGTGTGTTATATTTTTGGAATCGTCTCCTCAAGTCCTTTATATTGATAAAAAAAATGTACCATTACTTTGTGGGGACATAGTAATGGAATAATTTTTTTTTCTTTCAAGACAAGCCTATAATTTTCGCGCGACCCAAACGAGTCGATAGACTCCCCATATACCTATTACATCCATCCGGCCGTTAGGATGCTTCGAGGGTACAAGGAATTCCACATACAAAGATACATACTCGTAGATACCTAAGGGTCGATTTATACTAGCGCAGAGTCGAAGTGCATCGAAGCGTCAAATTTTTTACAACTAAAGCGAAGCCGCACGAATGCGCGCGTATTCGCACGAATGCGCGCGTATTCGTAATTTTTCGTCCGAGTCCATTGTGATTAACACCGACGCGACCAAGAAGCTTATAGATAAAAGTGGAGGCAACACTCTGAATACCTCACTGCGATTCTGTAACCATCTCGCCGTGAAAACTTAGGCGAAGTGAGCGTGGAGTGAGCTGTCAGTGTCATTCCACCTGATACTAGGGATTGACCAAGCAAACATTTATAATCATAATCGAGATTTTAATAATATTTTTTATGTTAATTCTATTGAAAATTTTATATAATTTCAAAGCTAGTATTTTAGTTGTCAAAACACTATTATTTCATGGGGGTTTTAAATAAAATAGCAGCACAGAAACTTAATGTTTTTTTTTTTAATTTTTTTCCTAGACTGACTAGTCAATATAGCCTGAGGCGTGAGCGCGTCACGCACTAACAGTAAATAAAATCTGTGGTGTCTGGGAGAAACCTGTTAAGTCCAAAAACGTATTTTTTCAGTATAAGACTTTTAAGGTTCAAGTTTCATTTATAAATCAGTTAGGTAAAGTAGAAAAAGCCAACCACCGCTACGATTCTCCCACTCCTATGGTAGTTACACTTATCAGCAATACACCAAAATAAAATATGTTTTTTTTTTTTTAATAACAACATAGTACCAAACTAAAAAATTACGAAAATGGATTCACGTTTAAGACAGCTAGACTAATGAAAATACGCATCGACATTGTTTGTTAGTATGAGCGATTTTAGATCGAGTCTAGTAAAGACTAACAACGCTAATCTATTCAATTAGAAGAGATAGCCTAGTGTGTCAAGTCACCGAGTGCTAACGGTGTGCCTTGCTGATGCGTGACGGACCATGGTTAGACTTTAACCCCACTTTGTGTGGCGTGATCACTTCACTAGAACTAGTTACTAGTTAGACTGGAAGCCGACCCCAACATTGTTGGGACGCCTTACAAGTTAAATAAGTAAGAACAAATCTCCAATGTGATAATGACAGTGACTAACGCGCAAGCGCGGCGTGATCACTTCACGCGACCCATGACATTTAATGGCGTGAATCAGGTGAAGTGATCACTTCACGCGACCCATGACATTTAATGGCGTGAATCGGGGGTGAAGTGATAAGATCACGCTGCGCTTGCGCGTTAGTCACTGTCATTACCACATTGGAGATTTGTTCTTACTTATTTAACTTGTAAGGCGTCCCAACAATGTTGGGGTCGGCTTCCAGTCTAACCGGATGCAGCTGAATACCAGTATTTTACATGGAGCGACTGCCTATCTGACCTCCACAACCCAGTTACTGGGTAATACGATACCCCTTGGTAAGACTGGTTGTCAGACTTTCGGGCTTCTGACTACCCGTAACGACTGTCAAAGATCCACGAATGACAGCCGGGACCAACGGCTTAACGTGCTTTCCGAGGCACGGAGGGGTCTCAGTATGTAAAGATGGTCACCCATCCTCAGACCAACCGCGGCAAGCGTAGCTTAACCTGATTGTTCGATCTGTGCGGCTGTTATTATTTAGCCACAGACCCCTCTACGCGTGCAAATATATTATTGTAAATAGATACCTACTTAGGTAACTCGCCGATGCCACTATTAAAAGAACATTAATCAAATAATATTACAAAATTCAACGGTTCAATCGACACTCGCTCAGCTCGCAATCAGTGTCTCCCGTAAAAATAACTAAGACCCGTATTTTTTATGCTAGTAACTCTTAAATGAAGAAGTGGTTGGTGGCAACCCTACGCCGAAGTGATGTTGCTATGGGTTACGAGATTCTTGGAAGTGAACTCGTAATTCACTTCCAAGAATTACTACATTCCGAATTGCACTGTAATCGTTTACAGCTTGCTTACACTTTGACCTCAATTATTCTGTATGGTATAAATTACCTATTATTCCCCGCATAATCTTACCACGCCGTACGGTTGTCAAACGTGGTATTTTGACAGTTCAAACCGGTTTCGTTCATTAAATTGTGTCATAGAGAATACGTAAATAGCAGATATGTCGTGATTACATAGGTAAGGAATTGATGTGGTTTCGAAGTAAAGAATCATTAAGTGGGTCATATTGAATTAGGGCCCTTTTTCCGAATTAGCGTGAGCGCGATAACGATGTCCCGTAAGTCGACATAGATGACGTCATGGCATGCGCCATCTTCCGATAACGGCGACCATGCCCTAAATTAATAATTATCACCGCGGGCGCTGTCACAAATGAATGACAGCCTGTTGTGCTGTTTTGTTTTGTGTCGCATCATAATATATTGCCTTTAAACTAACGTGGCATTTTTTAAATCGTGCTTCCGCCAGTACAGTCGCCACCTTAACAAAGATGAAGAAATTCGTGGTGCATACACAAATAAATACTATAATCCAACCATCCAACCATTAGTACCTATTCAAGTGAATATAGTTTAGCTGCCATAATAGTGATTTATCTAAATCGGAACGCTAATTACTTATGTGAGCGCTGTGCCGAGCCATAACTCCCGCCGCGCATGCGCGTTAGGTATCAAACTAATTTTTTTTAATATCCAAGTGAGCGCTGTCGGTGATGATGGCTTAATTCGGAACGAGCCAGAATTCACGCGCATGCGCGGCGTGAGACTCACGCCGTGAGTCACGCCGCGCATGCGCGTTAGACGCAAATCATCTAACAGGTCGAGGCTAAAAAACATAAAATTTGGGGACTTCGAACATTCAAACTCCACCACATGGGGAGTGAATAATACATCATTTAATTTTATTTGACGAATTCATCCATTGTCCAAGTTAAATAAGTAGTGGTAATGAAATTTTTTGATATCTAATGTCGAAGTTTCGCGCCAATCGTGCGTGTTTACATTTTTACTTTTCACAAATTTCACACACACACATGTAGATAAGATTTAAAATGAGACAAATATTATTGAAAATATTATGAACGACACGAAAATGCCCAAATCTTAACGTAATATTAAAACACAGGTCCAATAACACTTATTATTCATTACCACTACTCAATTTGTGTTCAAAATCGCCGTCCATTATTGTTTTTTTTTATCGTAATGATGTGCGAAAGCGATAATGCTAAACGATTTTTTTTTTATTTCGATTGACTCGGGTAATTAATATGTCGAATATCGGAAATCGATACTCGGAAATTGAAATAAAATTATTTTAAACATTAAAAACAATAAGCATTGTTAATAATAATGACTTATGCTTTTTAATGTAATTTTAATAGTTTTTTGGACATTATATTGAAACTGAGTCAATACCTGAGGAGGACCTTTGACCATAGTCATTTATTGAACTTCGCGCCGAATTGTTTCTATATTTGAATATTTATCTTCGGAATGCGCTCGCCGCTTAATTTTTTTTTATTTATTGTACAATTATTTATTTTTGATACTTTCTAATAGTTTGCTACAGAATGCCCAGTATACATTTTTTTAGGTAGGCTTAGCAAAAGATAGGGAATGATGATTATTAATTGTATAAATTGGGTATTCCGCAATCACTTTACATTTCAATATGTTTTGTTAGTTGTATGAGCTTGTTAGTTTTTGTTTCTATTAGTTTACTTGAGTAATAAATTGTTTTTTTTTGTGGTAGGTTACCAAAGAAATTTAAAAAACTGACCATGTTTATATCGGACCTCGCACAGTCGGCACATTGAAAGGTTCCGTAGTTGGGTTGAATATTTACGCATGCAAAATGCACATAATTAATTTGATCAACTGCAAATATGTTTGTATTTCATAAACTCATCATTCATAAGTTCATAACGTACCCATAAATTAAAGTGCCGACCAGAAAAGAAAAGTACTGTTTTCTTATGGGGAATAACATCTTGAGCATTTCTTACTATTACAGCGAAAGTCTGCAATTAACCCCTTGGCTGCTACTTGAGATTGAAAATGCCAAAAATCTTATTTTTATAACAACTGTTTTAAGCATAACTTTTAAAAAATACCAACTTTAAATTGAATACAACATCCCGAACATGTTTTGACTACCTATGACCAAATGTAAGTAGGTATGTACCTACGCAGTATCAATATACTCGTACTGCGTAGGTACACACTTACATTTGGTCATAAAAAAGTTAAGCAAATCTCTCAATAGAGATTTGCTTAACTTTTTTTTGTTATTATAAAAATATATTTATGACCCTCACGACAAGCCTTTTCATTTGATATATCACACGATACCTACAGTAAGCAAAGCTTTTTTAAATTTTCTATGTGACCCCAAAAAGTAAACCCATAACCCGACATTTAATGTCGTGAATCGGGTAAAGTGATCGCGCCACTCAAACTATGTGGGATTAAATTCTATGGTCCGTCAGCCAGCCACGCCGTTAGCACTCGATAACTTAACACAATTATCTCTTCTAATAGAATAGATTGGGTTACCAACGCTGAACATCGTCGCAGTCTTTTCTAGACTTGATCTACAATCGCTCATAATAACAAACAAATAATGTCGATGCGTATTTTCAGTAGTCTAGCTGTCTTAAACGTGAATGTTTTATTTTATTTACTGTTCGTGCGTGACGCGCTCGCGCCTCAGGCCATAATTATAAGGACTAGTCTAGGGAAAAAAATATATAAAAAAACAACATTGAGTTTCTGACTAAGATTCTGTTTTGCTATTTAATTTTAAAACCCCACAAAATATTAATGTTTTGATCACTAAAATACTAGCTTTGAAATTATATAAAATTTTCAATAGAATTAACATAAAAAATATGATTAAAATCTCGATTATGATTATAAATGTTTGCTTGGTCAATCCCTAGCATCAGTGGGATGACACTGACAGCTCACTCCACGCAAGTTTTCACGGTGAGATTTTTACAGAATCGACATGCCTATCTGAAGCCGACTGTGGGCTAACGCTCTCTTTCTAAATACATACATATGACAAAGAAAGCACATATCACTGTCTCGTTCTTATGTATTGTTACGAGCTTGGGGTTCGTGACAATAAAAACTGCCGATTTAATAACCAAAAATAAACACTTTAATTAAATAACACCAATAAAACACAAACACACTAATTATAAAACACAATCTCACTACTGATCACTCTTAAGTCGCACTTGAAGATCGCTTCGAATGTTATCGCTTGTATCGCAGAACCAATACTGACCCGGTCGCGGCCCATACCGGCCTTATATAGGGCCTCAGATAGTTCCAGAACTTTCTACTGTAGAAACATCTAGAATGTTCGAGTACATACCGGTCCCGACTGACCCGATGTCGATAGTTCTAGAATGTTCTAGTATCGAAAGTTCTGGAAGCATCTCGACCTACTAGTTCTGCTACTCGATACTAGATGGCGCTAGTGGTAGCTAATGTCGCCATCAATCGTGGCGCGCAACACTGCCCCCTCCTAAGACATGCTCGTCCCGAGCATTATCGGCCCCATAATAACGCGCCAATCGATCCACATGGACGATCTTAGGAGTTCCTCTTGCACCTTTCTGTATCCGGTAGGTTACGTCATTGATCTTTGTCACAATCCGGTACGGTCCGTCCCATTTAGCTTGAAGCTTAGGAGATTTCCCTTTGCTGCGGACTGGATTGTGCAACCACACTAGTGAACCTTCGTCAAACCCTTTATTGTTCATTTTGCGGTCATAACGGGTTTTCATCTTTTCAGACATTTGCTGGCCTGATTGTCTGACGTGCTCATAAATGTCATTCATTTTGTTCCGCAAGTCATTCGCATAATCGGTTATACTGCGTGGGGCATCAGGTGGTATTCCGGTGATCAGGTCTGCAGGCAGCCGTAATTCCCTTCCAAAGTTTGCGAAAGCTGGTGTCACCGATGTACTTTCGTGAACAGCACTTCGATATGACAACAAAAACGGTTGTATGTGCTTGTCCCAATCTCGTTGCCGATTTTCCACAACTTTTGCCAGGTATCTCTCCAATGTTTGATTAAATCGTTCCACCATCCCATCCGATTGTGGGTGGTAAGAAGTTGTTCTCGTTTTATGAGTACCCATGACTCGGCAAGTTTCCTGGAATATTTGGGACTCAAAATTCCTTCCCTGATCGCTGTGAATCTCCAAGGGTACTCCAAAACGGCAGAAGACTTCATGAACCAGTTTATCTGCAACCGTTGAAGCTTCTTGGTTTGGAATGGCGAAGACTTCCGGCCACTTAGTGAAGTAATCCATTACAACCATGAAATATTTGTTACCACTTTCACTTACCGGAAACGGCCCCGCAACGTCAAGGGCTATCCTCTCCCATGGTGCACCAACGTTGTACAATTTCAATGCACCTCTACTACGAGTCTGAGGTCCCTTTACAGCTGCACAACTCGTACATTTGCGACACCAGTCCTCGACATCGTCCCGACAGTGGACCCAGTAAAACCGTTCTCGTATCTTCAGTAGAGTCCGTTTTACTCCCAGATGGCCTCCTGAACAACCATTATGGTACAGCTGTAGAACATCCGGTACTTTAGCTTTAGGGACAACCATTTGCAAATGACAGCTGTCCCCCCGAGCACTTTCCCATTTACGGCACAGGACTCCATCCTGAACCACCAAGCTGTCCCATTGGGCCCAATAGCTTTTTGTGATCGAACTCATCGCTGAGACGTCGCTCCATCTGGGCTTAGGTGCACTGGCCTTCATCCACTCTAGAATCGGCTTGAGGTCTGAATCTTCCTGCTGTGCACGTTGTAGACTTTCTTTCCACTCATCGCTGAGGTCTGTTCTGAGCATCCTCACAGGTACCACTTCCTTACCCTCTTGCCTAGTACAATGCTTGCAGTCTTCAGGACAAGGTCTTCTCGATAATGCATCTGCGTTGCCATGAGATTTCCCGCTGCGATGTTCGACCACAAAGTCGTATTCCTGCAGTAGCTCAATCCATCTCGCAACTTGTCCTTCTGGATTTTTGAACTGCAATAGCCATTTCAGTGCAGCATGGTCAGTTCGTAAATGGAATTTCCGCCCCAGAAGATATTTGCTAAAATGCTGCAATGACTTTACCACAGCAAGCAATTCCCGTCTCGTGACACAATAGTTCCTTTCCGGCTTTGACAACGACTTGCTGAAGTACGCTATCACAACCTCTTGATCACCATTCCGTTGAGACAACACACCACCAAGTCCTATGTCACTTGCGTCTGTGTTAACTATAAATTCCTTGCCTGCATCAGGATACCCCAAAATAGGTGTTTTACACAGTCGGTCCTTTAACTCCTGGAACGCGATGTCGCAACTTTCATCCCAGCAGAAATGTCGCTTCTCCTCGGTTAGCTTGTGCAGGGGTTTGGCTATATCCGCAAAGTTCTTAACAAATC
The DNA here is from genome assembly GCA_914767645.1 of Hydraecia micacea. Lineage (NCBI taxonomy): Eukaryota > Metazoa > Arthropoda > Insecta > Lepidoptera > Noctuidae > Hydraecia > Hydraecia micacea. The sequence continues at coordinate 10,435,527 of OU611795.1, forward strand.
GCCGATAATAAGAGCACAAACCCAAAAATGCTCTGACCTGCGTCTTGTCTTTTGGAACTGGCCAATCCTTGACAGCGGCGATTTTCTCTGGATCCGTGCGGATACCTTCTTCCGACACTACATACCCCAAAAAGCTAACTTGCCGTTTGAATAGTGAACATTTCTTTGGACTCAACTTGAGGTTGGCACTCTGGATCTTCATGAGCACGCGTTCCAGGTTTTGAAGATGTTCTTCAAACGTACGGCCTACGATGATGATGTCATCCAAGTAGACCAGACAGGCATCACCAATTAACCCGGTTAGTACAAGTTCCATCAGCCTTTCAAACGTTGCCGGAGCGTTGCACAATCCGAACGGCATAACTTTAAATTGCCACAGACCCTTTCCTGTCGAGAATGCAGTTTTCTCCTTGTCCTTAGGATCAATTTCAACTTGCCAGTAGCCACTTTTCAGGTCCAGCGTGCTAAACCACTTTACCCCAGTAAGCATGTCCAGCGTGTCATCAATTCTTGGCAAAGGATAGCTGTCCTTCTTAGTAACGTCGTTCAGACGACGATAGTCAACACAAAACCGCATGCTGCCGTCCTTCTTTCTTACCAGCACTACAGGTGAACACCATGGACTAGATGAAGGTTCAATAACACCATCCTTCACCATTCCCTCAATCATGGTTTCCACTTCCTTTTCACGTGCTACCGGTAATCTCCTTGGCCGCTGACGGATAGGCAATTCTTCTCCTGTGTGTATTTTGTGTTGAACTAAGCCAGTCTTCCCGATGTCAGCATCGTTTGACGAGAAAACATCGGCGTACTTGAGTAACATCTTCTTCGCCTTTACCATTTCGTTTTGGGACAGAGCGCTGCGGCAGTCTTCTAAAAGTGTGGACACTTTTGTTTGTGCATCCTTGCTGAGGGTACCAGTCGATAGATATTGGCATCGACGCAACCAATCCACTTCCTCGCAAGTACCAACTAGTGTGCCTTTTTCTATAATCTGTTCCTGATCACAAAGGTTCAGCACACGTACCCCTGAGATGTCGGTGGCTCTGACCAAAGTTCGTGCTACTTTCCATGGAAGGTCATTGTCTACCCTTTCCACGAGTACACAACGATGAGTTTGCCCAGGATTCCGAGGAAGACTAACCGGCACCATCGTTTCTGATCTCGGCGGAAGTACAATCTTCTTAAGGCTGTACACATTTCCTGGTAACGCCCCTTCCATAAAAAGTTCCTCTTGTCCACATTTCAAAACACCTTGCTTGACGTCAATCTCGCAACAATTCTTCCTCATAAAGTCAAGGCCCAAGATGCAATCGTCCATTATATCAGCCACGATGACATTATGCAGGTAGAATCTGTTGCCTAGCTTCAACTCCATCTTCTTCTCTCCATGGACGGGTATGCGCTGACCGGTGGCTGTTACCAAATTAATGCGTTCTCGGTTGTATGCGGAGTCCCCAAGGAACCGACTTGTAAGTTGGGAACTAACGACCGTACGAGAGGCTCCTGTATCTATGGTCAGCTTACAAGGCGTTCCGTTGACCTCGCCCTTGATGATTAAACTGTTCCCGTCATGGGTTTGTGTGATCGAAATCCTTGGGGCTCTTTGAACATCAGCCAGCACCCGCCCCGCAGTCCTGGCTATTACTCGTTTCCCTGATGCTGATGCAGGGCGGTGCTGTTAGCCGCACTGCCCTCTGGAGATCGGCCGTCTTCTCTTTCTGCAGTTCGCTTAGGGCAACTGGATCGAAGGTGGCCCCTTTCCCCACAGCCGTAGCACCTAGGGCTGTATCCTTTATTGCGGTCGCGAACTGTAGCCGCTGCAACCTCCCTGACGCGATGGGAACGATGATCCTGCCGCACAGCTTCCACCTCCAGTGCATGGGCCAAGGCGTCCTTAACACGTTCAGTGCCGGGAGCCCTCCTGGAGGGTTCACTCAAATCCCTTATGGGATGCCGGGAGCCCTCGCGGAGGGCTCATTTTAAATGTACGTTTTTCTTAGCGAATACAGCATTATAAACTATGAAAATAAAATTTGTCGTATATTTTAACAAGATTTATTATAATATTCGTTGGTTTTCAAATACCAGCATTTTTATTTTTTAAAATAATTGGGAGCTATTTCAGGGGTGGTAAACCATTTTACGGTTACAAATATTCACTAAAAATAAAAATATTTATTTTGAGATTATAAATTACGAGGATGACTTTAAAAATAGAAGCTTTTCAGGGTTCCGTATCAAAATGGTAAAAAAGAATACCCATAGTGCAACTTCGTTTGTCATTCATTCATTTTTGTCCTCTATGGTTTCTGACAGTAATCTTCTACATCATAATAATATTTTGACTTCTCATGCTCTAAAAGTTCGTCTTTATGTTGTGCTTAGGCGACATAAAATCGCTTTTTATGTTCTAGTGCATAAAGTAATTTTTTTTCTAAGACTAAGATAATGGCCCAATAGCCACACGAACAATTTTTTTTTTTATTTATACCGCTTCCGTGTTTTCTATCGTTAATTTAATAAAATCAGATAAAATAGTTGTCATTTATTATTTAAAAACACAAAGAAACGTTTTTATGACTTGGCAGTATGAATGAAGTACCAAAGTCGAATGACACATGTTGAAAATTAAAAAAAACCTTTAAAAAGTTTCGTATAATAAAATATACGTTTTTTTAAACAAAATTTTCCTTTGACACTGAAAACTAAATAAAAGTTGTATGTAAACATAGGACTTAGATTTTCTTTAATTTTATTTACTTCAAAAGTTTCTAAACAGTATATTACTTCGTCTCCTTCTGATAGCTTAGGTATAAGTTATTAGGTTCGTTTTACTGATAAAAATTATAAAACCGTAAAACGAACCTACTCTATAGTGATATTCATAGATATAAGAAAGAAAGGTTCTGTAATTTCTAAGAGAAAATTAACAGCCACACAAACAAATTAATGCCTAATGTAATAATACATAACCTCACGAACCCGAAAACGCATACTTATCAATGTACTCGTATATACATGGATAAGTATGCGTTTTGGGGTTCGTGTATATGTATCACACCAATAGGCATAGGTATTGTATATGTATTACACCAATAGGTAGTGTATGATTTCCGTTTGTCTTCGTTCACGTAATGATGCTACCTACGGAATGAGTAAATGACGCGGTGTCGTGATGTTTATAGCTGGAATAACTTAAGGTAATGTCAGGCAAAGGAAGCACGGGAGCGAAGCTACAAGTAAAAGTAGTTATGACATAAATCAGTTCTTATCTCAATCGGAGTTTTTTCGTAATTATTTTATACGTACTTTCTCAATTAACATTATATGAATAACGACTGAAAGTAGGTAATTCCAGAGTGAATCATTACCGTCAAGTAAATAATAGAACACTACCTAATCGTTAATAAGCTGTTACAAAATAATTACGTTTTCATTACATAAACAACTACTAATATTGCATAATGTAACTGTTTGTTGTTCATTAATAAAATAAAATAAAAAATTATTACATGTTTGAAAATTTCAGAAGAGGTTGGATACCCCTGTCTCGGGATCAAAGCGAGCGATTATACTTTTCTTGATTTTTTTATTTTTAAATATTTCACGTTTCCACCCCACTAGTACATGTAAATACCCCCAGAGATACTAAATATAGCAACAAGACGTTTTGAAAACACTATTTTACTTCTTTTTACAGTGTTTTATAATACGGTTTCAAACCTAATGCCGACGACCCTCCTCGAGGGTTCACTTTGGCGCAAACGTAATGCCGGTGACCCTCCTGGAGGGTCCATTTGCAATATGTATGGCGGCATGGCGTATGAGTTCTATGAAAAGTGGGTGGAGTCGAAAGTGTTAAGCGTCCCGTGGTGACCGAGCCTCACAGCAGCTCTAACTTCAAGGTCGCGGATGCCATCGATGAATACCTGCACCAGGTTCCCATCAATGAGCGCAGGTACAGACTGGTATGCTTTCCGAACCAGCTTCTCCACTTCAAGGGCCCACTGCTGCAGGTTTTCATTACTGCGTTGCACGCGATCCTTAAGCTGCGCACGAAACACGTGTTCCAGGTGAGCGTCGCCATACCGAGCCTCCAATGCCTCAAGGAGCTGCTCGTAAGTCACTTCCTTACCGAGAGCTTCAAGAACAGTCAAGGCCTGATCGCGCAGGCCTAGGGTGAGGGCAGTCATGGCCTGACTTTTATTCCACCCGTTCGCCTTCATGACAGCCTCAAACTGGATCTTGTAGGCCGACCAGGAAGAAGTTCCGTCGAACGGTGGCACTTTGAACCCACGTAGCGTAGGTGTTGTAGCTACGGGAGCTGCGATTCCATCCTCAAGTTTCAAGTAATCCAGCGTTTTCTTCACGTCAGCCATCACGGTTTTCTTCACGTCAGCCATCACGTTGTCAACCCGATTATTCACTTGGTCGATTCGGGTTTCGGCTTCCGACAGGCGGTTTTCATGTTGGACAACCGTGTCCTTCACCTCCTTTATGTCTTTCCCGAAGGTAGCGTGAAGGTCCTTCATAAGGAGCATCTGCTCTTCCTGGCGGCGCGCCTGCTCCTCCTTATCCCGCTGGAGCTGTTCTTCCAACCGACGGGCCTGTTCCTCCTGACGGCGGGCCTGTTCCTCCTGACGGCGGGCCTGTTCTTCCTTGTCCCGCTGGAGCTGTTCTTCCAGCCGACGAGCCTGTTCCTCCTGACGGCGGGCCTGTTCCTCCTGACGGCGGGCCTGTTCCTCCTGACGGCGGGCCTGTTCCTCCTGACGGCGGGCCTGTTCCTCCTTATCGCGCTGGAGCTGTTCTTCCAGCCGACGAGCCTGTTCCTCCTGTCGGCGAGCCTGCTCCTGCAGCATCATCATCAGAGCAGCCAAGTCTGGTGCTACTGATGCTGGAGCTGCTGCGGACGGGCCGGCCTCCGTGGTCGGTAGCTGGCCATCCGAGCTCTGTGGCATAGCTCCACCAAAACGTCTCTGGTCCGTCTCCTGTTGGCGTTGACTCCGGGTACGGATACCCTCCGTGTCGTCTTTGGGTAAAATCGGCATGATCTTAATCCTTGCTTCTGACACCAATTGTTACGAGCTTGGGGTTCGTGACAATAAAAACTGCCGATTTAATAACCAAAAATAAACACTTTAATTAAATAACACCAATAAAACACAAACACACTAATTATAAAACACAATCTCACTACTGATCACTCTTAAGTCGCACTTGAAGATCGCTTCGAATGTTATCGCTTGTATCGCAGAACCAATACTGACCCGGTCGCGGCCCATACCGGCCTTATATAGGGCCTCAGATAGTTCCAGAACTTTCTACTGTAGAAACATCTAGAATGTTCGAGTACATACCGGTCCCGACTGACCCGATGTCGATAGTTCTAGAATGTTCTAGTATCGAAAGTTCTGGAAGCATCTCGACCTACTAGTTCTGCTACTCGATACTAGATGGCGCTAGTGGTAGCTAATGTCGCCATCAATCGTGGCGCGCAACAGTATGTATTTAGAAAGAGAGCGTTAGCCCACAGTCGGCTTCAGATAGGTATTCAGAGTGTTGCCTCCACTTTTATCTATAAGCTTCTTGGACGCGACGCAGGCCATCAATTTCCGACTGACGACGCGTTGGTTCGCTAGTGGGCGCGTGGATACACGAGAATGCGCGCGCACGCGCAGACGCGCGAATTCCGACGAATGCGCGCGTCTTTTTAAAATCTCCGAAGTAATGTGTGCGTTACGCTGTGGAGTTAAGGTTGAATTTGTTATGTTCAGTTTTGGATAGACGCTTCGATGCGCTTCGACTCTGCGCTAGTATAAATCGACCCTAAGTGGCTAAGTTCCTACGCATAAAAACATAGCCCTGTCAACCCCTGTCCTGTCAAGTAGTTGGGTAAATAGTGTATGACACTGCTTAGGTTAAGGTAGAGTGTTCTCCTCGGGGATAAAGGTGTCTACGTCTTGGGCGAGCTTGAATCCCTCACTGACCTCAGGATTCTAGCCTTAACTCCCTCGCTTCGCTCAGAACTTAGGTAACTCAGGGCTCCCTCTCCCTCGCTACGCTCGGGGTGCAAGGCAAGACTCAAGTGAATAATCCATTCATCCATACTATGAATATGAATCCATACTAATAATTATTATAAATGCGAAAGTGTGTCTGTCTGTCTGTTACCTCTTCACGCTTAAACCACTGAACCGATTTAGATGAAATTTGGTATATAGATAGTTTGAGTCCCGGGAGAGGACATATGATAGTTTTTATTCAGATATTCCCACGGGATCGACACTTATGCGGGTGAAACCGCGGGGCGTTGCTAGTCCTTCCTAACTAATATTATAAATGCGAAATGCGAAGTTTGTTTGTTACCTTTTCACGCCTAAACCACTGAACCGATCATCCTGAAATCGTGAAATTTAAAGTTAAGAAAATAATTTGAACATTCAAAATAGATACTTTTGTTTTATGTTTCTGGTTAGTGACCGCGTCTGCCTAGACTAGACCGGCTGTCTACCTATTCTGAAAACCAATGCACGCCGCTGACCACTGCTCTTTAGTTACTACCTAAGTAAGTACACATTCTGGAATGCAATGCATGATTGAGTATGAAGTAAAAGTAAGGGTAAACCTAGAAGTTTTTATTAAGTATAATTTGTGAAAGAAGGTTTAGAAGTCGGGTCCACGGACGTTAAGCGACTGAGCGACAGCCCATCGTTTGCAAGAATGGTTCTCATTACTTGATTGGTGACTTTTATGTGGTTCGGTAGTTTTCAGACTTCTGGGTTTCTTCGGGATCAATTTTAATGATGTCCTCAGATTGGCCAACATATCCTCGTTATCTCGCTGATGCTTAATTTCTTTGTCTACCATGATTTCACACTGTGTACCTTCAGTGGCTGTATCAACAACTTGTGAACATCTATCGTCTAACATGCATTCAAACTGTGTACCAATAGTGACTGTATCGACCACTTGTGAACAGGCTTTATCCAAAAACGCATGCAATTTGATATTATGTGTTTGAATTAGCTTATCGCTAACTTTCTGATTAATTTTTCCAGGACGGCAGTGGCAATAATTATGAGAGCTGCGACTGTCCCGTCTGCGAACATTAGTAATACATTCATTATCACACATCGAAGGCTCATCCGTGGAGGGTGTGTTAGCTGACTTTGACAAGGCAGTCCTTTTAGAGGTTCGAGCTTCATTTTCTTTGGCTTTGTACCGAGCGCTGGATCGGGTTGGACCAAGAGTATCACGTGTCATAGTCGTAAATCTGGGTGCTACCTTAATCGATACTGGAATAGTTCGCGATCGGGCGACGGAATGACGCCGTTTGCTAGTTCCAGAACCAGGTGATAGAGTCTCATTTCTTCTTGATACAAATGCGCCAGGACTGGAATTTTCTAGGACAGGTTCTACGATTTCACTACACAGTTTCTGAGCTATAGACATTGAAACCAGCTATTCTGAATGTTTCATTATTTTTCTTAGTCATCCCTATTTGTAATCTTACCAGTCATTTTGAAGCCAGCTGAATGTTTCATTATTTTTCTTAGTCATCCCTATTTGTAATCATACCAGCCATTTTTATATCTTCGTAGGTACTGAACATCACCAAATTTTGGTGAATATGATAAGTAGGTAAGTATTCCGAGATTGTAAGATCCAAAATTTTTGATGGCAACTGCCACAGAGCATGTAACTATCAAAAAGTACTCTGTGATGTAACCTCAGACTAAGGAGGATGTAACCTGGCCACTGCAATGCCAAATGCCAGAGTATTTGACAACGTATATTTGTGAAATAGTCCGTCAAGTTATTTTTCTTTCCTATTTGGTTTTACTTCCGGTTGATTATTAGTACTTACTGCCGTCTCAAGGTGCTGGTGGCTGCGATTCCGACGATTCCGTGCATTGTGATTATGAGACTACCTTACTACCCTATCAAACTATGTACTAAGTAAGGTATAATGCATGCCACGATAGATCAGATGAGACTTGACACACCACGTGGTTTGACTTGAGCAGTACACGATTTTAGGTATCTTTAGCGGTATGAGGTCTGAGCGCGGGACGGGACTGGACGTCATAGGGGCGGCGGAAAGAGCGCGGGAGGCGGGGTCAAGTCTCATTTTGTGGCGCGCACTGTACCGTACTCTACCGTTAATGTCCTAACACCGTGGTGGGCAATTATTATTCATGTAGATAAGTAGTAAGAAAGGCACTGGTGATCGCCGTCACCAGGAAAAGAATAATTCAAGGTACAGTCAACAGAAAAAGTAGATGATGAAATTTTGGACTCAAAACTGATCACGAATATATGGCAGCCGTACTAGTAGTAAATGTTTGGTATACCTACTTTACAATCACATACTTTTGAATCACTTCGACGCCACACAGTTCTGACGCGAACTCCGTTCATTAGTATTGAATTTCTGATTTTCATCATCTACTTTTGCTGTTGACCGTACGAACGAACGAACCGACCGAACGTGGTTCGGAACGAACCTAACATAACGATATAGTAATGTATAATTAGTACTAAAGCATTGGTGAAATTTTGCTGACAAATAGTTATTATTTTAACCAATCTCAAAAAGGAGGAGTTTGTCGAGCATCTGCTCTAGTAACAAGTCTATCTGTGGATGGTCTGGATATATGTACAGAGGCCAGCACATCAAGCTACCCCAATCTGTCAAATTTCTTTGATAGATTTTCAACTTTACTTCAAAGGAATAAGGTTCATATTCAATTGGAAAAATTTGACAGATTGGGGTAGCTTGATGTGCTGGCGTCTGTACACACACGGGACATCGGGACATTGAACCAGGATGGCCGACCTGTGACCCTGATATTTATGTTTAGACTAGCTGCGCCTCCGGGTTTCACCCGCGTAAATGTCGATACCGTAGGAATAGCGGGATAGAAATTAGCCTATATTATTATATTAATCCGGGGTGTCAGCTACCTCCGTACAAAATTTTTATCAAAATTGATCCAGCCGTTTGAGCGTGAAGAAGTAACAAACATATAAACACACACACACACACACACAAACTTTCGCCTTTATAATCTTCTTCTTCTTAGCGTGTAGATCTGGAATATAGGAAGTCCTGCAGCCCCTTGGGTTGTGTCTTCGGGAGTATGTAGTTGACACAATCTCAACAAAATTGGTCGTAGTTTTGCAGGGTTGGCAAGACATTCAGGAGGGCATCATCAATGGACCGCGTGAACGACTTTCAGTCGGCCTTGGTGTAGTTAAAGGGGACATTTATAGGTCGGGCCACCGGTTCAAAGCAGCACATAATAGGTCTGTACTGGGTGCGAGGGATAGGCGAACATACGCTTTTGGTGCACTGTGAGCTGATAGACGAGCTGACAAAGATTAGGTCGGGGTTGTATCCGCGTTTCCAGCGTCCACTATTAAATTACGCCGGTTGTTTGGCATCATGTATTAGCATCAAATCATTCGTCTCCGCCCATTTCTCGACTGCTTCTCCGCCAGTGTCCGTGTCATTGCAGCCCCAGTTGGAGCTACGGCTGTTGAAGTCACCGATTATAACTTTAATTGGTTGGCTGTTGAAATTCTCTAGCGGAACGAAATATGTGGTGCCAGGTGGTTTGTAAACGGAAGTGATAGTGCAGTTACCAACAATAACGGTGATGATTTCTATGTCGTTCTCGTTTGAGCACTTGGTGGATAGTATGCTTACGCTGGATGCAGCAAGCACAGCGTTACCGTGCTTCGCAACGCAACCGACTTAAAAAAAAGAAGTCGGTGTCGTCGGTTCCGCATTTTCGTTTTTTGACACCGACTTCCAAAATTAAAGTTATTTATCACTTTGTAGTGTTTTTTTTGTCACTTGTTTTTTTTTTTACTTTTTTTTTAATTTTCAGTTTTTAGTTGCACCTACCCCACACAAATTCACTATTGCATTGAAGAATTGAAGAAACCGACTAGAAGAATCATCAAAATTCGCATAGAAATGCTGGAGATGCAGTACATTTATGCATATAACTTCGTACAGACGCCAGCACATCAACCTACTACAATCTGTCAGATTTCTGTAATAGATTTTCAACTTTATTGCTAAAGCATAAGGTTCAATGTTGATTGGGAAAATTTGACAGTTAGGTGTAGGTTGATGTGCTGGCGTCTGTACATAAGAATAATTACCTTACTTATATACTAAAACCTTCCTGAAAGTATGTACTTAGATCACAATGAAAGAATTATCAAAATCGGTTAATTAGTTTTTGAGAAAATCGCGGACATACAAACATACATACATACGGGTCGAATACAGAACCTCCTTTTTTGAAGTCGGTTAAAAAGATAAACCTCCACAGAGCATGTAGCTTTACAAACCTATAAAACCGTATAACGGCCTGGCCACGACCTCGCCACAATCAGCGGCAGCTTATACCCTGATTACACATACCGAGTAGAGCGGCGGGAGAGTAAAATGTCACTCGGCCGAGAGAGTGATATGGCCGAGTGAGTGTTTACACGTATTTTTGAGCACATGGCGAGACAGTCAGTCAATTCAGTTTAAACCCGGCACCGAATGACGAGTGGTCGCCAAGTACACGTCGAGTGCGTGTTCAGATCAAGTACCTAAATATTATGTTCCTTGGTTCAAATCCATCGAGTGAGCGAGCGACACAGTGCGGGGAAACCGAGGGGTGGTTAGGGTTACTCGGCCTAGTAAGTAGAACGGGGTCCGAGTGACTCGGCCTGTTGCTCGGCCGAGCACTAGGCAAAGTGTTTACGTGTGAGCGCTCGGCCGAGGGCACTCTCTCGCCACTGGTACTCGTCAGGTGTAATCAGGGCATTAGCGCGGTAAAAACAAATATACCAAAATGTATGAACCATATTATGCCACGACGACGACGCACGGCGCACCGCTCGCAGCGTCAACCACAGAGTACTTTTTGATAGACTAGCGCATGACTGGCGTAGTGGCGTCAAAAGTCAAAAGTCGTAAGTCGTGGCCACAGAGTACTTTTTGATAGACTGAAAGTCGTGGCCGGGCGGTTAAAAGCACAGAGTACTTTTTGAAAGACTTGGCTGCTGAGTGCTGAATGGAATGGAAACGTCCTATTTTATTGACTCTAATAATACGGTAATTGGATATAAAAAAATACATACGATGTGGGTGTTTGGGTACGGATCATTGGTATGGAAAGTAGATTTCAACTATGAATGCAAAGTTATAGGTTATATAAAAGGTTACTTGAGAAGATTTTATCAACACAGCATTGATCACCGAGGAGTACCTGGAAAAGTAAGTTCCTAAATCAAATGTAGGATGCAAGATGCGACTTAACAAAATACATATTATTTTATCTGTTTATTTCTGTAAATTAAAATAATAAGTAAGCAAATAATAGCATGTGTTTCCATCCAGCGCGGGGCCCCGTGATCTAAGCTCATAAAACTAGTGGCAATGCTTTGTTTGTTCATTGTACCTCAAGGGGTATTGTATATCCAGTAACTGGGATGTGGACTTCAGATAGGTACTTATGCAGTTGCTCTATGTAAAATACTGGTATTCAGCTGCGGTTAGACTTGAAGCCTACCTCAACATGCTACGCAGAAAATTAATAATATAAACCATTTCTTATTCCAGCCAGGCAGAGTTGTAACACTGATCCAAAGTGATGACCCAAATAGCAAAGTATGGGGCGTAGCATACAAAATAAGAAAAGAAGATGTAGACCAAGTAACTGAGCATCTGGACTTCCGAGAGAAGAATGGATATATCAAGAGAACCGTCACTTTCCACCCAAAAGATACTCTTGTACCATTTAAGTTGACTCTGTATGTGGCAACGGAGGAAAATGAATCTTATGCAGGTAAGATAGGTTGTAATTTGATATGAGAGAATGAATGTTTAAGCTTTTGCATGCTCCCTTAGCCTAGGTTACATCTATAGAAAGCAGAACATGCAGTTTAAACACACAGTTTTACCTGAATGATTGGTATTTAGCCACAATCATCTTCCAATAGCCCAATAGCTTAATTAAATGTATTTTGAGGTTGCAAAGGTCTTCCTGACTGCATAATACTTAGCCTATAATGTTCCCACTACTGGGACACAGGCTTCCTCTCTGTGAGAGGGGGTGGGCTGTAATCTACCACGCGGGCCCAGTGCAGGTTGGTAGATATCACATGTCTAAGAAATTTTGGTTCTAGGACATGCCGGGTTTCCTCACAATGTTTTCCTTCACTTTTTTGAGAGCAGTGGTGATGATATAATTTACACAAAATAAAGTGCCTGACTGGGTTTGAACCTATGACCTACAACTCGTAAGTCGCGGCCGTGACCGCTGGGCCACCACTGCTCTCCTGACTGCATAATTAGGCCAAAAATAGAAAAAACTGTTGAGAAATAGTGCAGAACCTATGTATGTTAGGTAGGATGCAGGTGTATACATACTTAGTATCCATTTATAGTTTTTTTTGTATAGCTTAGAAAGAACCCAGCCATCATTCATAGATCTTTAACACTTGTTACGGGTAGATAGAAGCCCAAAAGTCTGACAACCAGTCTTACAAATTGGTGTTGTGTTACCCAGTAACTGGGTTTTGAAAGTTCGATATATAGACATTTGCTTCATGTTAAATACTGGTGAATGCAGCTGCATCTGGTTAGACTGGAACCCCACCCCAACATAGTTGAGAAAAGTTTGATTGAGCTTAGTAAGAAATTAACTAAATGTGTTACAACATTTAGTTCCTGATAAACAAGCTATTGGGTTTTCTCAATGAATCACATTGCTATTTCATTTAAGTAGGCTCATTGGACATAACTATTTGCTTCTACAATAAACTATATTACATGGGATACACTATGAAGGTCTTCATTGGCACTACATGCAACTAATCCATTATATTTTCGCAATTTTCATTTATGTACTTCCTACCACATAATATTGCTATTTACATAACAATTAGCAGGTAGTCAGTATGTGGTGCATAGTATTTCCATGACTTTGCTTCCTTTTGTTCATATGTCCGTGTTTTCCCTATTCTTGGTTAATTATATTTAACTACTAGCTGCGTCCCGCGGTTTCACCCGCAAAAGTATTGATCCCGTGGGAATATTGGGATAAAAAGTAGCTTATGTGTTAATCCAGGGTGTCAGCTACCTCCATATCAAATTTTATCAAAATTGCTCCAGCCGTTTGAGCGTGAAGAAGTAACAAACATATAAACACACACACACAAACTTTCGCCTTTATAATATTAGTGTGATACAGAAATTACATGCTTCGTTTTTCATATTTTTTATTGAAAAAATGTCAATCTGAACATCTAGAGCTGCACAAGGCAGGGGCACAATCGCCTCCAAGGCTGTTCAAAAGTATTACATATACAGGGTGTTCAAAAGTGAGTCCCATTGACAAGGTTCTTCCATATTTATGCATCTTTTATAAACTCGCGCGCTAATATAGCAGTTCACTTCGTAATTTTTTTTCACGAATCAAGATTTTGCCTTTAAAGGCAAAATAGCGATTTGTGAAAGTTTTCATAATGACACTTTTCATAATGATCCATCTTGTCTACCTAATACCATAGTTTTCATTTCTAAATACTTACAAAAGACAATTTACTTTCAGGAGAAGCATCTATAGAAGAGATAGCGAAACAAGTGACAAGCTGCCAAGGGCCCAGTGGTCCTAACAAGGAGTATCTATACAACCTCGCAGCAGCTATGAGGGAACTCGCACCAGATGTTGAAGATGACCATCTCTTCTCTTTAGAAGCGGCTGTCAGACGGCTAGATCCAGATGCCAAAAAGACTTGAGTGTGATATTTTTTTTGTAATAAGTAGATCAATTATTATTGCTAAGAGCAGAGCGTAGCTTTGGTGCTGATTTTTTGTCGTTTTTTAAAGCATACAAATAATCAGCCTATAATGTTCCCACTGCTGGGACACAGGCCTCCTCTCTGTTAGAGGGAGTGGGCCGTAATCCACTACACGGGCCCAGTGCGTGTTGGTAGATGTTATGATAGTAAATGTCTTTGAATATTTGGTCTAGGACATGCCGCTTTCCTCATGATGTTGTCCTTCACCGTTTGAAAGTATAAGCAATAAGCAAAGCTTACTGCTTGATTTATAAGCAATTGCTTGAAACAAGTGAGCCTTCTAATATTTCTGAAGATAAATTAATAATATTAAAACGCGATGTTCTGCAAATTGCTGAATCTTTTAAGAATTTAAAGAGTATGTCAAAAATCGGCCCAGGCGTTTGGTCTGTATAGTGCTTCAAAGGAACATACAAACATACATACATAGGCTGATAAACACATTACCACTCCTTTCCGTCGCGCAGTCGGGTAAAAAAACGCTGTTATCTATATATATAAAAGGAGAACTGACTGACATATCAACGCACAGCCCAAACCGCTGGGTCTAGAGATTCCAAATTTGGCATGTACGTTCCTTATGAGGTCTAGGGGTGCACTAAGAAAGGATTTTTCAAAATTCATCCCCTAAGGGGGTGAAAGCTAGTTAATCATATTAAGGTCCTAATAGTGATTAATAACAGTGATTTTTTGACATACCTACAACCATTTTACTTTGAACATGTATTTTAGTAAGTAAGTATCTGCAATGTGATTTTAAAATTGTAAAAATTATTTTCGTAAAAATGTTCAGTATTTTTACTAAGGCCTGTTATACAATGATGATTAGTGCAAGTTTTAAGAAAAAATAAGTATAATCGCAGAACAACCTCTTTCTAATTCTAATTGATGACTGCAATATGTCAATTCTATTTGGACTGTTCAAGCAAAAATACACGTTAAGGTGTTCCGCGAGTGTCGAGTCTTGTTTAGAAATGCTTTGCTTCTTACAGAGGTATATTAGAGTCTTATTGTCGAAGTGTCATAGTTCAGCAATGTTTGGTATTTGTTGTCATGTGTTTAGAAAGCTGCAAAAAGTATAGGTGAAGTTTCACCTAAACCATATTTCAATAGGAGCCTACAATTGCTTTTTTCTTACCTCTTACACTAAGGCCCTTTGTACACAGCACTGTTTCTTTACGGTACCTACGGCCTATAAACCATGCCGTAGAAAAAACGTACCTGTCAACAAGCTTCCATAGTGATCCTTATGTCGCAGCCAACTGATTAAATTAGCCGTTTAGTTAACCGCCTGGCCTTTGGAAGTAGTGCTCACCTCGCTTCGCTCTTTTGGCTCGCACGCGGTTGATCACAGTTCTAACCTAACCCATTTGGTCGGGGTGGCCTGGCTTAGTTACTGCGACCAATTCGGCACGCGCGTGTTTGGTTACAGTTCCAACCTAAACTATAATTGAATATCATTCAGGCCGTTAGTTGAACGGCCGCCGATAAGTTAAAAGGCTAAGCGGTTAACTAAACGGCTAATTAAACCAGCTGGCTGCGACACATAAAATACGTACGACTGTGTTTACACACGGCGAATCAACCGTAGCTTTTCATGGCAAGAAAAATATGTGTGTACAAAGGGCCATTGGGAGAATTTTCACAATTTGAATTATGTATGAGCAGTGCGGCCGCGCTGCTGTCGTGTGATTGGTTGCGGCTAATTTGAAGGCGCGCCCTAATCGTATTGCAAACAGGCCCTACTGCTGTAGCTGATAGAGTACTAATAAGTATCTAGTTGCAATTGAAATGTATTTAGATTTTATATTTAGATTTAACACTATTTATTAGACTTAATTATTTATTTTAGTAAATATAATTTACTTATCATAATAGTCTGTACTGAGGTACATCATAATTATTTGTTTAATATTTTTATTCTATTAGCCCCTCAAGCGTGCACTGTACACCAAGTGTACATAAGAGAAAGTGCTCAAGTGCTCGAAACGTCAACGGTACACCAAGTGTACACAACTATTGTCATTGTTCTATTGTCATTGTCAAAAATATTACATCGATGCAAAAAGATTGAATAGGTGACATGAATTGGTTACTTCTAGGCGAATGTGGACCACCGTCGAATGCATCTACTTATTACAATGTAATATGTGGTCAAATTCAATTCATAACATCACGCCTGTATCCCTCGAAGAAGTACAGATAACGCCATCCACGAAGACGCGCCACACTCTCACACTCATTCGCTTATAGTACAAGTGTGCAACATTCCGCTAGTGTTTTAGTTTTGTCGATACACAGTAATTACTACAATACACAGTACAGTTACAGTAGTTAATTAGTGGGTAATTAGTGTGTAGCAAAAAACTAAAACACTAGCGGAATTAACTAACGATAACCACTAGCGATTAGTAAGAAGAGTGGGGCGCGTCTTCGTGGATGGCACTATCTATAGTCAGAAGTGTATATCACACCTATGATTCGCCTCATTATGTTAAATTCCCATTTTAAAATGGGATGAGTGTGTAAGTCCGATGAATTTATCGATTTACTCTATTTTATTTAATAGAGGTGCTCTAAAGTTCTGGCTTACGAAAACTTTGACCCAGGTTTGAATCACAGAGCCTTTTTAACCGACTTCTAAAAAAGGAGGAGGTTCTCAATTCGAATGTTTGTATTTTTTTTTTTTTTTTTTTTTTTTTTTAGGTTTGTTCGCGCATAACTCCGTCGCTTGCCAACCGATTTGAAAATTTCTTTTTTTGTTGGAAAGGGTATACTTCCCAAATGGTCCCATAGTCAACAAGTCGGGATCTGATGATGGGATCTTAGAGAAATCGAGGGCAACCCTCAAATTTTATAGGCTCACTTATTGTTTTTCGCATATTTTATTAAGTATCTTGTGTATTTGCGTATGGTTGTCACCATCTCAGGTAGCTGAGCTGATGATGGAAGGTACAACTTCTTAACAGTAAGAAGTTACTCGAACAGGCAAGGGTCCCGTTTTAGTAAATTATTTTGATGTTTGGTATGGATAGGGCATTTGCCACATTTGGTGTCATGATCATCATGTCATGACCTGATGCTGCATCAGGATAGTCTGCAGAGTGCCTAACTCCTCGACAACTAACAGCAGATATATCGTGTTTAGGCTCATTGAAAAGGGCTCGATGTGTAGTTAAATGTACTGTTAATGAGGAACACGAGAGAGACCTGATGCTGAAGCCAGGAGCATCAGAAAAAGTACAAACCTTGAAATTACAGCACCATAGTCGTGTTTGGGCTCATTTTAAACAGGACTAAATTATAAGTTCAATGCAATGTTGACATAAGTCTGGCCTGATGCTGCAGCCAGGATTATCAGCATCTAGTCTAATTAATGAATAAGGTATGCTTCAGAGGTGGTCCCATATAAATTTTATGAACTTTGCTTGGGTAGTTTTGGAATTAGATTCAACAATACGTTTGTTTTCCACTTAGTTTATATTGATGATGTTTATCTTCCTGTCACTAATATTCACATAGCAATTAGTGTTATATGAATTTGTATTATGGGGTAGGTACAACTAAAAAGCGAAAAATAAAAACTTTTTTACAAAAAAAAACAACCGACTTCCAAAAAAAACACTACAAAGTGAAAAATAACTTTAATTTCGGAAGTCGGTGTCAAAAAAACGAAAATGTGGAACCAACGACACCGACTTCCAAAATTAAAGTTATTTTTCACTTTGTAGTGTTTTTTTTGGAAGTCGGTTGTTTTTTTTTTTCCAATTTGGAATTCTATTACGACAAAGTTAAAGTTCTAATTACAAAAACTCTACTCAAACTCGAGTTAAAGTTGTAAATTTTGTATTAAGAACTTTACCGTGCTCTAAATTAAGTTTAAAATACAATACTACTGCACGAAGTTTTGGGCTTGGGAGTAAAGTAAGAACTGATTTTGTAATAAGACGGTTAGCGCCTATTCTATTAGATTGCTTGCTTAGCAGAGGATTGCTATCTAGTAGTTGCAGGCGATTATGGACTGAAAGTTTATAGTAGTGAAGATACTTACAAGTATGTATGAGTTTAGGCAGCGTATACTTGCTACTCGTCGATACTAAATAATAGTATTGGAATCTTAATACATATGTGTGTATGTATGTGTTCTTCAGAAAAATCTGGAGGCCTACCACGAGCTACCTAAACTAAACTTCTTCTAATTCGTACCATGACGTCAGTTTAACGATTCAGTTTAGGCCGTGCCATCTGCTGACAGCGATTGTCCCAAACTGAGTCGCAAGTTTTGAATTCATTCTACTTGTTTGGTACCATGACGTCCATAGAGCAGCTCAAGCGATGCAGTTTAGGAACCTAAACTGAAATGTCTTGTTTTTGAATCGTTTTTAGATCATGGTAGGCCACCAGGTGCGTAAAACTCGCAACCGGCGTGCGTGTATGATGCGACGACAGATATACGAACGTAAACGAAGCAATAGGAGTATGGGAGGATCATAGCAGGTGGCGTTCTGTACTTTCTGCCTAACCCCATGGGAAGAAGGCGCGAGTTTATTCAAACTTATGTTTCAAATTAATATTATTTCAAGTTAAACAAATAGCAACTTTATTTTAATGAAAATTAAGTTGATTTCAGAGTGACTAGCACTATTGAAAAAGTTATAAAAATATTTGAAGTTGTAGCGTAAACTGAACTTTATTGTGTAGGATTTAAAGTTATTTTTCCATAAACTCATATTTGTATACATTTTTGGCAAATAAATCGCGAATGCAGATTGTGTGTATTGTATGTGTTTTATAATAAAATCATATCAATCCGCAAAATTTTAATTGCAGAATTTCGCTTTTTGTGCAAGAACTACCATTAAAATATATTAAAACTACGGATTTAGAAAACAACTATGTGTTATTTGAACAGTACCTACTGTTCTTATGGGGACAGACAGAGATGCGTGGATAATGAAGGTGATATTTTTTTAATTTCCAAATTCTTCTATTCAGTGTGTTGTAACTCCTGAATAGGGCAAAAAACGTGATTCCTCTTCTAATTATAATTATCAAGTTGTAAACTTGAAATGTACGTTGAAATGTATACTTTGTATAAATGAACACAGTTATTTCCTTATTCAGCCGGATAAAAACACAGAAAACGAATATTATAAAGAACAAGTAGGTGCAATTATTTTGTGATACATATTTTCGTTGTAGGTTATGTTATGGCAAAATAATTGCCTGTTCTCATGCTTATCCAATATTTTTTTTTTGCGTTTTGTTACATATTTTTGTGTGTATTACGTATTATTTTCTGTCTGTACCCAATGAGCCTGCAACCATTTTCGACAAAAAGGTGTCATTGAATTCGTCTCAGTCACGCAAATAAAAATACAATGGTAGGTACCTACCTACATAACAAAGCTAAAATGTCGGTCGAATATGTATGTTTTTGTGCATACGCTACATTCTAGATCTGATTTCGTAACTACCTACCATTATATCTATTAAGCAATCAATCAAGTAAGAGCAAATGGTACTAACAGTTGCTTACCTAGATAAATGAATTCATTTAAAAACCAATTCAGTAATTAAAATATCAACGTTTTTAAAATGTCATTTGCGTTTGACTTTCATTTATGTGTGCAACATTGAAATTCCTTAGTAATTTATTTATAATATACTTTGTAAGAAAAGCACTGTGATATTTATGTATCTACTTAATTATATTTATTTGACTTTTCTGAAATATAATTTCATTGAAGATATCTGTGTATCTTTTATTTTATTTCTAAAGAGTATCAATAAAATTCAATGATTAAAAACAATAAATTTATTATGAAAATATTTGGTTCGAAGGCTCACTAGCTTATGAACTTTGAAGTATTTGTATGGGAATTGTAACATTATTATATGGAACGAGTTATTAATAGTACCTAGTGATAATGACATCATAGAATTGTAGGTACCTATTTATAAACTAAGGCACGTTTACGGAAAATTTACAGGATGTACCAAGTAAGTATTAATTAATTAAACAAATAATAATAGTAACAAAATATATAGCGTTAATAGCACAACTATTAAAATTCTCTTATAAAACTAGTTATTCACATTAAACATTATTTGTTATAAAACCGTTTGAATTTGGCAGATAGGGCGTGTCACATGGCACTTAGTATTATCAGCTAGTGATAACCCAACCAATGCATTACGATAAAAAACAGAGGAAGACTGGCCTTAATTATTTTAGATATAAATAAATCTATCGGTTTATTCCTTTGCGATATAAAGAAATATCTACATATCAAAAGATTACAGAAATGACGTCATGCTTCTTTTAATCTTTGGCTGTCCTGCATTATTTGCAGTATATTCAATATCACATCAATGTTATAATATATCGCTACTATTTGTCCTTCTTGCGACCTAGCAACTTGTCTAAGAAACTACGTTTTCTCTTCACTTTTTTCTGCATTTTACTCGTACTCTCCAGGTTTTCGGCCTCTGCAGTCATTTTCTGTATCAGTGCAGGTATACTTAAATCTACGATTTTGTTGTCTAAAGGTTTTTTGGCAGAGTCTTTACTCAATTGCCTTTGAATTGTCGACAGCTCCGGCACTTGATCTTGTTTTTCGTCTAATTCAGATTGTGATGTTTTAGACTCACTTTCCTTTGCTGCGCCTGCCTCCGTACTCAATGTGTCCGGTCCATTTTGTATGACCTCAGCTTTAACTTCCACGGGACTTTCCACAGAATTTTCACTTAGAGCAGCCGCTGCCACTTCACCATTTTGTTTCTTCTCAAACACGTCATCATCACCTTTTTCGTTTTTGTCGTTCTTATCTCCACTATCAATACTGTCGGCCACACTAGAATTAGATTTAGGAACAGACGCGACTACCCTTGGTTTGGTGGGAGGTAACTGCCAGTCGACTGGCTTCCGCTGTGGTGAATATCTCTTCAATATCTCCTCAAACAATTTTTGTTGATCCACTTTATTGGCTGGCTCGTGCGTCAAGCTTTGATGTCGCGGTCTTTCTGGATCTTGGTTCTCCTTACCACCGCCTTCTTCATCGGCGGGTCCTAAATCAACAATCACTCGGCGCACCGGTGTCGGTGTCGAGTAGGGCTCCGCGAACGGGAACTTGTATAAATTGGGACTCTCAATTTTATATTTTAAAGGCGAAGTGTTAGTGTTAGCCGGCATGGAAGCCCGCGTTCCAGAGCGGTTGAAGGGACTGGTACTACCTGGCTCGTGTAGGTTCGAAGTCATGAAGTCGCGCCGCATTTTGGACAGGCGGCGCGTCCTCTCGGTCATGGTTTGTCTGTACTCCACATCGTCGCTCTGGTTCAGCTCCGAGGTGAAGTTGTCGGAGTACTTCCTGGGTCGGAAGTCGAAGACCCGCTCGTCGGTGCGCGACTCCCGCATGCTGGAGTAGCCAGGCGTGTTGCGCTTGAAGTTGGCGGTGGTCTTGCCGTGGTTGGAGGTGACGATAGGATCGACCTCGCGGTAGGAGGCGGGCGTAGGCGACGCGGGCGGCAGGAACACGGTGTCGTGCTTGCCGAACACTTCGCGGCGCTGACTGAACTGCTCCTCGCCGATTATTTCCCGCGACTTTACACTCATGGTTGGTGATTTGGCCGACATTTCCGTTCAATTACAAACCGCAACACTTTGTTATTGATACTATTTTCCTGTAAACACTGTATTTCTATTTTTGTACGACGCACATTATGAGTTCACCGGTAACATCGCGCCTATAACAGTACACGTCTATATGTTAAATTGGACAATAAAGGTGGCACGGTCGTCCGTATAAGGCGAGCCGTTCGCGATATGTGTCGAGTGATCAATAGAGTGGATGCGATAAGATACGAGCGTCGTGTAGCGCGCCACTTTAGCTATTTCTTTATCTTTCAGCAGTCGAAACAGTTGAGTAAATATAACCAACTGAACACAATCGTGTACGTAATTAATAGCGAACCGAGTGAAAGCGCGCAAGGCGGCGACCGATCGCCGAGCGCCTCATTATATAATGAATATTAAAACAAATGTCCCAAATTCGATGGAACGACTTCACACTGCATTGTTAATATTTATTGAACACTAATTTATTTCTGGAAGCACTTCTGTTAATGAATGTCAATATTTACTTGAGACTTGGCGTTTATCACTAATAATTCACAGTCATTAGATAATTGGTAACTGAATAGAAACCCGATTCTCACAAACAACGAGATTATTGTTGCAACAATATCTTACAACAGATAACATAGATTATTCACAGTAGAGCACGGTCGGGATTGTAACAAGTATTGCTCTCGTGTAGAGACTAGAATCGAATGCACTTTGATACGTCTGTATTCACCTACTCACACGAGTTTTGTTGGAAGAACCGTTACAACAAAAATTGTTAAAGTTGTTAGCGCTTGCGGTGAGAAATATTTGTGTGATACAATGGATTCCGAACACAATTCAAGTCTGTCTCACTTTTTACCGTAACGCGAAGACGTTTTCGAATGCTCTTCATGTTTTTTCGTTTTTCACAAAAAAAAGTATCACTCATCACTTGGGAATACCGCGGAATCCGTGGAATCACTTTATCTTATCCTTTTGAATAAAAAAAGTTCACTTTAATCCGTCCGTGCGTAAGTTGTGAGACAATTAGAAACACACACACGTATAAGGATGAATAATTTATAACACCCTTCAGTTTTGACGGGGGTTAAATATAGCTCTCCCACTAAATATAGAACTAGATAGATGAGTTTATAGAACGATATAAGCTACTAACGAGAGACTCCGCTAAGGTGAAGTATTTACAGATCGGATTGTTTCAGACTTCCGGGATTTCGTTGCATAGATTCTATGCTTATGAGTCGTATGACTATCTGCTGCTTCGACTATGCCCTCTGAATATTTCTCTGCGGGAGTATCTAAACAAACTCAGATGCATACATTAGTAACCCTGATTCCATGATCGAACTATTCCTTATGAAGCGAAGTGTTAGATCGTAGATGTAAATTGAAATAGATAATTAAATACTCAGAGTTCAGACAGTTATACCTATAGGTACATAATTCTGGGTAGATACTGAGATAAGTACTCAAGTGTAAGCAACAATTGAATTATGTTGAACGGCATAACACTGTAGTGCTTACGCGTGTAGGTAGATATAGGTAGTATAAAATAAAATCCAATGATAAAACCTACAGGCAAGGTAAGTAACAAAAGATAATACACACTTACTCAACACAGATAAATCACCCAGCTACATACCTTTTAAAACAAGGTTGATTTATTCACACTTCCATTTTTGTCGTAGGCTTGCTAGTATGATGAAATGACAGGCCATCTACCTACCAAATATGCTGTGGATATGCCAGCCTACGACTTGGACTGTTTTCTTGGGATCAACAAAAGAAAAATTACAAAATTTGATGGTAGTTAGATAGGTACCTACTTTTAGCAATGAAAGCAAATACCTGCACGTTGATATGCGAGTTCAAACTCACGTTTCATACAATTATTCTTCCTGTTAGTGCAGTTTACCTCATATTTAATAGGTAGGTAGGTACACTGCAATTGTGTTTTAAATGCTGATAATTATAAAAGGACAAGGTCTATTGGTTGCTAATTAAAATGAACTAGATATAGACTTATATGACCTATAAATGCATATCTCTCAATGACTACCTAATTCGTACTTATTAATCCCCATATCGTATCAAAATGTCACATGTTTTGGTATTAGATACCTATACACCTGTCTGCCATGTGCAGTTGTACGTTTAAGCAGAAACTAGGCGAACAGGTTAACGGTTGACCTTATGTTAATTAATTGCCGACGGCTAACAAGACTAGCTATACTCATACGGGCTAGTTCCATCAATGATCAACTTTCGCTCAGGTAAATCTCATTTTCTATGAGGGAATGAAGTCTGAAATAAATGAATCCAACATTGATATAAGAATAGTATAAAAACAAGGGGACCGGATCCCGCGGATATCCTAAAATACACCCACAAGCTTTATAAAATTAGAAATGTGATGGTATTTTCTCAATGACATGCTTAAGAAATATAAATACGGTTAGCACAAACCTCTACATAGAACAGCATTGTTTTGCTAATGAGGTGTGTTTAAGTCCTTAAGAACGGTACTTTGTTCATGAACAAAGATGTTATTAAACACTTATGCTAATGAAGATGAAGCCCTGAACAAGATTAGAAACGACGAGACTCCTAATTACTGGTAATTTCAGCGTCCATTATTAGAATACAAACTCCAACATCAAAAAATAAAATACCTATAACGACTAAGAACATAAAGCACCTATCTAACGAATTTATCTAATCTCTAAGACATTATAATCAAACTGTGTTTGTATTGTAAGTATCATTTCAAAAACGTTTCTGAACATATTTTTGTAATGAATACTTTCTAGACAAGCGCACTAGTTCCCAAAGATATCTATGTCGGTGTTACTATAGGTACCTACCTATTTCTTTCATTCATGTCATTATGAGTTTCTTGTATGTATGCAATGCTTGCAAAAACGTCGAGGTATGTTAACGAGTATAGGGCAAAACGATTATGCATTTATACAGCGAAACGGAATCGTTGAACCCAACCTTGAAGTGATTATTTGGTGTATGCTAACTGTTATTGTCGAATAGCCACATTATGTACCAAAATGCGAAGGTCGAAATCTTCACAATATGGTGATCTCATTCGCGTTTAATTTGCATACAGATTTGGGGTTTGGCCTCTCTCGTGTGACCATCATGGCTGGCCAGTAACGCCTACGACCAGAAATGCTACAATCCATTAGGTAGGTACCTAAGCATATTAGGTACTATGAGATCTGCCTACCTACCTACTGCATCAAGGTCAGTATGTTTCAAGATCCATAAGCTGTAAAATTGAATGCTAAAGACAGGTTTATCCGGTGTGGGTGCCAGTAAACAGTAGCGAGTGGTGTCACCGTTTTCGATGTCGAATGACTAATATACAAGTCATGCTTAGAATTATTAAAATTTATTTTCGGCTGGATAGCCGGAAGAAATCGTGTCAACGATCCCTATTGATATTTTGTCGTATCCTCTTTTAGTTCAACGAATACTTTTGCTATCAAGTAGCCTAGACACGATTTCATTTTTGATGTAAGAGAAAAAAATTGCCGGCTTTCACACACAAAAGCCACAGCTCAGGGGCTTACTTTTGTCACGCGATTAATTGTCAAATTGATAGCGAGTTGAACATCCTGCATCCTAATTGCGTTCCTAACACACTATCGATCTCAATCTGAATCATTTTGAAAGACATTGCTAATCCATCGCTTCATATGTTCGAAAAGTTGTCTGCTCAATAACGTAAATAACGCAATGAATTTTCTTGAACTGTCAAAATGAAAGCGATTGCCACTGATAGTGTGTTACGCAATTACCCCGCTGTATGGCATTTTGTCACGTTCTATCCTTTTTAGGGTTCCGTACCCAAAGGGTAAAAACGGGACCCTATTACTAAGACTTCGCTGTCTGTCCGTCCGTCTGTTTGTCACCAGGCTGTATCTCAAGAACCGCGATAGCTAGACAATTGAAATTTTCACAAATTATGCATTTCTGTTGCCGCTATAACAACAAATAGGTACTAAAAACAAAATAAAATAAATATTTAAGGGGGGCTCCCATACAACCACGGACACTCTTTTAAATCATCTAGAAGACTTGCTATCGAATCATTTACCTAACTTTTAGCTAATCGTATCCGCAATCGATTTAATTGTTTCATCTTAACATTAAATTTTTCTTTTTAGTTCCAAGATTGGCTGTTAAAGTTACGTAATAAAATAATTGATGATTAAGTCCGGATAGTCACGACCCCTGGCGTGCAAACTCGATTGCGGTGCACTCGATGGAATATTTCTTTTGTCTTCGCCAGTATCGCGTGACTGTTTCCAACGCCTGTAATTTCATAATAAGTGGAACATACAAAATGGTTTTTACACGATTTTGTACGTTTTAAATATGCTTTTACGTACGCAAATGTGTATTTTATATATCAGAAAAAAAGTCGAATCATCTTTTAAAGCACTTGCAGGGTGTTGCCAGCTCGATCTCTGACTGATTAGGCTTTTAACATCTTTATAAAAAATTAAGATTTGCAGATATTAGGTACTTCTAATGCTGTTGTTTGGCATCCATCACATGATCACATCAATATCCTTCCATTTTGCTTTCTACCTGTGGTATAGCAAAGGCTCTTTTAGCAGCGCACTGGCATAATGCTTCTGGCCTTCCGCTTTATGATGAGGAGAAACCATCAGTTTTGCTCGATTGGAAAAGTTAATTAGGTAATACTAATACCTATACAAGGTGGCAGGGACAAGCACAAGTTATCATGGATTCAGTAGGTACCAGATTCTGGAAACCAAAGTCAAAATTTTTAAAATTTTTCATTGGCTATTTAAAAAAAAAGCTGTTTCATACAAAATTACCTGCAATTACCTACACGGTCAAAATTTTTCGGTTACCTATAAAAAAAAAATTAAAGCGCGCTATGGAGCGAGCTATGCTCGGAGTCTCTTTGAAGGACAAAATCAGGAATGAAATTATCCGGAAAAGAACCGGAGTTACCGACATAGCTTCCAGAGTAAGCAAACTGAAGTGGCAGTGGGCTGGCCATTTCTGTCGAAGGACCGATGGCCGGTGGAGCAGACGAGTCCTGGAGTGGAGGCCGTGAGACGCCCCACAGCTAGATGGACGGACTATCTAAAGAAGGTGACTGGGGTAGACTGCATGCGGAAGGCGGAGGACAGGGTGCTGTGGCTTAGCCTGGGAGAGGCCTATGTCCAGCAGTGGACTGCGATAGGCTGTTGATTGAAAAAAATTACTGATGTTATACTTAAATCACTAATTTTTTTTTAATAACCGAGAGATTTCAACGTACTCTGCGTTGAAATTTTTCGTTTCAGAATCATGTGCTTACTCAGGTTGCGCGTCGATGTACAGACGCCAGCACATCAAGCTACCCGAAACTGTCAAATTTTCCCAATCAACTTTGAACCTTATGCTTCAGCGATAAAGTTGAAAATCTATTAAAGAAATTTGACAGATTATAGTAACTTGATGTGCTGGCGTCTGTACCCTGTATTATTTAGGTATAGCGTGGCACTCTATTTAGGCTAAATACGAGTGCCAGATATACTTCTAGGACCGTAGAACGATAATTACAATAGTGGCTCCTACATAATAAGGCGTCAAACAGTTCTTGAAAATTACTGCCACTTGAAACTTTTTAGACACTTGATTCGATTGCTTGTAGATCATGTCATCACTTATATTAATTGCATATTAGTTTGTAGCGTGGAATATAGGCGTTTCGATACAAGAAAAATAAAAGTACGTTCGAAGTACAAAGTACCTAGATATGCAAGTTTTGATAAATAAGTATACTGACTGTACACTACCTCCTAAATGATGACATTTTTACGCCGACTGTACCTACCAAATGATGACATTTTTACGCCGACTGTACCTCCTAAATGATGACATTGTTACCCCGACTGTACCACCTAAATAATGTGTTCTTATACCAATTATACCTACTAGAGCGATGTCGATAACAGTGATATTTTACATAAATTCCATGGATGGACTAGTCTGAAATAGTAGGAAAAAGATGAATGAATTCAATACAGAAGTCATATGACTGACCATCTACAGAATATGTTATGTCCGTGACCACCGCAGGACCACCAACGCCAATCGCTTCCATATTTGGTGAATAATTAGTACTCAATTGGTACTAATTAGTACTCTAACAAAAAAATTGGTACCTTCGTAGTTTTCGAGAAAATCGACTTTGAAGGTGGTCCTGCGGTAGTCACGCTCCCTTCAGCAGGACCACCATGAGCGCCGAAAAAGGGGGCATGCTACAGCTATTCTAAGTATACAAATAATTAGTACCCACAAATGTGATTAATTTCGTAAAAAAAACAGAACCGAAACATTTGTATTTACCGAGAAATCAACGATGATAACTTTCGCGCAATTGTTCAGCAGGACCACCGTTTTGAATGTTGATTCCAAGTTTGAGAAGCTTGTCGCTTTCCTCAAACCTACATAGAAAATTAGTACCCTGCAAGATAAAATTAGTACCCAAAATTCAACATTAGTACTCCAGTAGTTTACGAGTAAATCGACTTTGAAGGTGGTCCTGCGGTGGTCACGGTGCAAAATTTTCATTTCAGGATTTCCCTATTAAAAACCCTGTGATTTCTTCCCAAATTTATACAAAAATTAGTACCCATAAAGAAGTTATAGCGACCAAAAATTCAGATTCCTAAGTGTTGTATTTCAAGAGAAATTAGCTTTCATTACTTTTCCATACTAAAACTCCGCGTATAACCCGACCAAATTAAGTTGTCAATCTAACTTAACTAAAACTCATATAAAAGTATAGATAGCGTCGAAAAATTCATCCGCATCGCTGTCATTTTTTTTTATTAGGTATTAGCAGAGAATTAAACGGTATTAGGTATTAGTTATTATTTGCTTATTTTACTATTTGAATAAAAGTTGTTAATGGTATGGAGCTGTTTATGAAATGTAAACTCATGCAGATAAACTTATGGATGTCGGAATAGTAGGTAATAACAACAGTTCAATATCTAAATTTTATACAAACTGTGTATCTAAGTACATATAAAAAATAACCTATCGCTACCTTTGTTAATGACGTGAGTATGTAGGCACTCGAATAATTATTTTTCTGTATTGTAAGTACCTACCTATTCTCTGTGTTGTTATATGAATAAGAGCGATAGGTACCTATGTCTTATTTATTTCTTTCTTTCCTACTAATTTACCGTTGATGCAAGCAGTACCTTAGTATTAAAAACCTAGTTTACTGCAGTAACAATATGTTGTACGCAAGTATAAAAGGATTACATAAGTAATAGGTACCTATATATTTGAATAATATGCATTGCAAAGAGCACATCACGCATGTTTTTAGGAAATATGTGTTTTCATATCAAGGTGTACTACTTACCTATTATCTTCGACAAGCACATACCTATATTTAAAATACCTACTATATCTATTTATAATATCGTTAATATCGAAATATTTCTGTAACTTTCTATTGCTAATTAGCCCTAATTTAAAGAAACTTTTTTTTTAAATATATATTATACTTCCTTAGGAAATAATTATTAATTATATCGTTTTCGGAAACCTTTAATATTGAGACATTTGACCTTTTGGAAATTGCATATTCATTTATTTCTTTGCTCAAAAAAATCTTGAAACCATAAACGAATAAAAAAGAACTCGATGTACCCCGCACAACACGCTTCGCGAACGCTTTACTTCGATAGGAGTGAGGCGTATTTATCGTAAAAGTTATTGTATAACAGGTATCACAAGATAATAGACTGTAACTGTGACAAACAAACAGAAAAAACAGCTTCTGTTCCACGACCGACGAGATAACAGAATCCATCCAGTCACAAGCTTTTCTCTATTCATGCTTATGACAGTACCTTAGTTAGAATAAGATAAAAAATGTTACTGTTACTGTGACACCCTGTTACATCGTCCGTTACAAGCGCTTTCCTTTTCTCGCATAGGTGTACACCTTCAGAAAGAGAAGTAGGTACCTACTCGTATGACTCAGGTTTTTTGGTCCTGTTAGCCGGTTACATGTTACTGCGATCGGATACACACTGCATGAGTTTACATTTCATAAACAGCTCCATACCATTAACAACTTTTATTCAAATAGTAAAATAAGCAAACAATAACTAATACCTAATACCGTTTAATTCTCTGCTAATACCTAATAAAAAAAAATGACAGCGATGCGGATGAATTTTTCGACGCTATCTATACTTTTATATGAGTTTTAGTTAAGTTAGATTGACAACTTAATTTGGTCGGGTTATACGCGGAGTTTTAGTATGGAAAAGTAATGAAAGCTAATTTCTCTTGAAATACAACACTTAGGAATCTGAATTTTTGGTCGCTATAACTTCTTTATGGGTACTAATTTTTGTATAAATTTGGGAAGAAATCACAGGGTTTTTAATAGGGAAATCCTGAAATGAAAATTTTGCACCGTGACCACCGCAGGACCACCTTCAAAGTCGATTTACTCGTAAACTGCTGGAGTACTAATGTTGAATTTTGGGTACTAATTTTATCTTGCAGGGTACTAATTTTCTATGTAGGTTTGAGGAAAGCGACAAGCTTCTCAAACTTGGAATCAACATTCAAAATGGTGGTCCTGCTGAACAATTGCGCGAAAGTTATCATCGTTGATTTCTCGGTAAATACAAATGTTTCGGTTCTGTTTTTTTTACGAAATTAATCACATTTGTGGGTACTAATTATTTGTATACTTAGAATAGCTGTAGCATGCCCCCTTTTTCGGCGCTCATGGTGGTCCTGCTGAAGGGAGCGTGACTACCGCAGGACCACCTTCAAAGTCGATTTTCTCGAAAACTACGAAGGTACCAATTTTTTTGTTAGAGTACTAATTAGTACCAATTGAGTACTAATTATTCACCAAATATGGAAGCGATTGGCGTTGGTGGTCCTGCGGTGGTCACGGACATGAATATGTTTTAAAAACTGCACCTATCATTTTACAAGAAGTAATTAAGATATGTATTTATCGCGATAGTGTTTTGATATACAATTGATAAGGCCATATGGTTATGCAATTAGAACACTGATAAATAATTATTGCAAGATAGAAACAATAATTCTAGAATAAGTCGACATTACGTAGGTAGGTACCTATAGCTAGTTCTGATACTTTAGTCGGGGTGGGGTACCTACATAAGTATGTGCGTCAGCTGTAACTGTAACGTTTTATGAAAAGATTTTAAATGTTTTATCAGTTCAAGGTCGTAGGTTTTTTACACTGACGATTCTAGACTTCCATACCACGACCTTTGGGAGGTCGGTAGCACGTAGTGGTCACGTGCTGCCCATACACGGATGCTATAACCTATCGCCCTTTATCCAACCCCGATTCGACCTATATCCTATAGCCCTTCATCAAATCGCGATTCGCACTATACCCTATAGCCCTTTATCCAACCACGATTCCCGCTAGACGCTATAGCCTTTATAGCTGTAATAAATTAATTAATGTACTACATAATTCAAACACAATGCGAATTGTTCCTTGAATAAATAAATAAATCCAACCGCGTTTCGCGCTATTCTCTATACCCCTTTAACCAACCGCGATTCGCGCTAGGGATAACATGGATCGACTGAGGTGTGAAAGAAAAGAAAAATACTTTGTACAACATTTATTTTGATCAATAAAATTTGATTAATCTATAAATTAAACACGGAAGTTCTTTATGCTTTACACTTCATCATGATAATAATTTCCATTTACCTACAATGTCAATTTTTTTCCAAGCAAATAGTAAATTGCGTTATTATAATGAGCCCATGATTAATGCACATTCACGTTCTATAGTATATGTATTTAGGTAATAGATAAATATTACTGCAGTCTTCGATATGCGCAAGAGATAAGATTGTTTTGTTAAACTGAGTCAATGTCATAAATAGTCCATTTTGTTACTTCCTTAGCCGAACAACATTTAACGAATATTATATTAATAAATAAAACTTACGCTAAGTATGTAATATATTTGAGACTATATTACGGCCGATATCTACTAACAAACCAATGCACATGTTGACAGTTCTAGTTACATTCCATTTCAAGTTATTTTACCACTGTCGTAAACCTTATGGTGAAGAGAATAAAGGTCACTGTGATGCAAAATCAGACGTTAAATTACTGTGAATGGACTGTTATAAAACTTGCAGCAAGTCCACTTGCTGTCAACGTTTACGTTGTGCTAGCTAAATTATTGCTAGTAGACATCATGCATTAGGAAAACAAGAGATTCGCGGAACAAAATTACAAGTCGAATCACTGGTAACTTAACATTCCAAGTCTATAACCAACCTTAGTGTACGTTACCCTAGCAGGAAAGTAGCTCCTAGAGTGATATGAGTGGAACGTATAATTAGTGCGTAATCTGCTGTAAATGTGCGCCAAATAAAAAATTTGTGCGCTTTGTCGTTTTGGAAAAAAACGGAAAAAACGATTCCTGCTAGGGTAACGTTTTTCCAGCAGGAAAATTCTAAACGAATGATCGGAGAGAGAAATATTGTGCATAGGCAGAGAGCTTATATTTGTGCAAAAATGTGCGCTGAAAATATAATTTGTGCTTCTTCAGGTTTTCGAGATATTGAGTTTCCTGCTGGAGTGACGTTTTGCAGAATCGTGTATCTCTAAAACTATTGTATGTGCGCCTGTAGAATAAACATACACGAGTAGCCCTTAATTTGTGCGTATTTGTGACAGAATTAGATTCAAGAAAATATTTATAATTTTCAAGTAATCGCGCTTTTTTGAAAACGCGAAAACATGTCACAGCGCCTAAACGAGAAAACGTATAAGATCGCTGAAACCTGGTTTCGGTCCTTCTTGATGCTAATAATAACCATAACAAGTTTCAAAAGTGTACGTGCATGCTTTATTGAATAATATTGCCTAAAGTCAAAACGACGGGGTCGTAACTTTGACGGCAAAATACAAGAAATCGGCTAAACCCAAGATGTGTAGTTTAAACCAAAAATTAGTGCGTCTAGTCAAGAATATATAGTTAAAATATTCAGCTTGGAATGTTTCGCATTCAGTAGATATAAGCAAAAAACATAACATGTAAACAACGGCTGGTTATCCGACCAAATTCGAATGACCACAAAAAAGCGACGGATTCATACATAACGATGGTCTTCTTTATTGGTCGTATTAAACCTAAGCTGTTGTCCGTACAGTTGCGTTCAAACATTTGTTTGCAATTATATGACCTAGTTTTGAGGGAGATTCAGCTTTGCAGATTTCGGCGAGTCACGTGTCGATCGTATAGCATATTTACTTTACTAGTAATATAATATTATTAAGTTTAAAAAGCAAGAAATAAAAGTTAATTTAAAAAAACCCCGACTCAAACAAAAACCTCTAAAAACTAAAAAATAATATATTATTGGCCCTTTAAGTTTAATATAAGTTGCAGGAAATATTTTGATCCAAGCGTCCTCACGTCGGGGTCACCTCATCTGTTTGGCGTTTTCATTAGCCGTCGCTAATGAAAACGCCGAACAGATGAGGTTTAAACCCAGCAATAATGAATGCATGCTATTGTAGAAAACATAGCTGCTGTTAACTTCCAATTTTCATTAGCCGTCCCCCGACGTGAGGAAGCTTGGATCAAAATATTTCCTGCAACTTATATTAAACTTAAAGGGACAATATATATTATTTTTTAATGTTAGATTTGAGCTGACGCTCCATCACAATAATATGTTATCTGCTGTATGTATTTTAATGAAAGCTGGAATGAAGAAGATAGCTTATTCCTTGGAATAGCACATAGGCTACTTTTTATAATGTAGGTACTTACTTAATCATGTGCGGAGAGGAGAGGGGTCCGTGGCTAAATAATAACAGCCGCACAGGTCGATCGATCAGGTTAAGGGACGCTTGCCGCGGTTGGTCTGTGGATGGGTGACCATCTTTACATACTGAGACCCCTCCGTGCCTCGGAAAGCACGTTAAGCCGTTGGTCCCGGCTGTCATTCGTGGATCTTTGACAGTAGTTACGAGTAGTCAGAGGCCCGAAAGTCTGACAACCAGTCTTACCAAGGGGTATCGTATTACCCAGTAACTGGGTTGTGGAGGTCAGATAGGCAGTCGCTCCATGTAAAATACTGGTATTCGGCTGCATCTGGTTAGACTGGAAGCCGACCCCAACATAGTTGGGAAAAGGCTAGGCAGATGATGACTTAATCATGTGCAAAGTCACGCAAGCTAGTAGAATATAATCTAATAACAAGTTTATTTTTTTACTTCTTTTCTACTTCAGTGTACTCAGGCACAACACGTGTCAACCGGTTCGTGAGTAAAGTTAAGAATGTCATCGATATGTATGAATCCGTCGCTTTTTTGTGGTCATTCGAATTTGGTCAGATAACCAGCCGTTGTTTACATGTTATGTTTTTTGCTTATATCTACTGAATGCGAAACATTCCAAGCTGAACATTTTAACTATATATTCTTGACTAGACGCACTAATTTTTGGTTTAAACTACACATCTTGGGTTGAGCCGATTTCTTGTATTTTGCCGTCAAAGTTACGACCCCGTCGTTTTGACTTTAGGCAATATTATTCAATAAAGCATGCACGTACACTTTTGAAACTTGTTATGGTTATTATTAGCATCAAGAAGGACCGAACACAGTTTTCAGCGATCTTATACGTTTTCTCGTTTAGGCGCTGTGACATGTTTTCGCGTTTTCAAAAAAGCGCGATTACTTGAAAATTATAAATATTTTCTTGAATCTAATTCTGTCACAAATACGCACAAATTAAGGGCTACTCGTGTATGTTTATTCTACAGGCGCACATACAATAGTTTTAGAGATACACGATTCTGCAAAACGTCACTCCAGCAGGAAACTCAATATCTCGAAAACCTGAAGACGCACAAATTATATTTTCAGCGCACATTTTTGCACAAATATAAGCTCTCTGCCCATGCACAATATTTCTCTCTCCGATCATTCGTTTAGAATTTTCCTGCTGGAAAAACGTTACCCTAGCAGGAATCGTTTTTTCCGTTTTTTTCCAAAACGACAAAGCGCACAAATTTTTTATTTGGCGCACATTTACAGCAGATTACGCACTAATTATACGTTCCACTCATATCACTCTAGGAGCTACTTTCCTGCTAGGGTAACGTACACCCAACCTTAAGCCCCGTTTACATTGTGTCGTAACGTATATAGTCGCCTTGTTTCAATGTATCGTGGCTTCATAGCTTGTATATTAAAATGGGAGCTATTGACTTATATTATGTTCCTTATACGTTATAATTAACTGTCACTTGTGAAATCGTACAGTACGAATTGTTGATTTCCTTATTGGGTATGTTTCAGGATCCATTAGGAGCTAGAAACCAAAGTCGTCTATCGATTATTAAACCTCACAACACTTTAGGAATGGTTGCTTACTTTACTCACTATCAAGCTTATGATTTTGATAATATTTCTTTCATAGCGAGCTCTATTTTCAGTTGTATACAAGCAACTCTTTCTTGGAAGATCTGGTTGATTAGATTAACTCTCTTTTGTTCTAACAACGCGTTTTCCTTTATCAGTCTTTGTCTTAATTCTTGTTCCTCTGGCGTATTATTTTCTTTACTGTCCTTCGCACTTTGCGCGCCTTCAGCCTGTTTATTCTTCAAAGCAACATGACTCCTAAGCTTTACGATTTCGAACTGTTCCGAGTTGATTTTCGCTTGGAGTAATGACTTTAGTTGTAAATATTCTGCGTTTTCAAGTTCAAGTCTCAATACTTTGAGTTCTTTTTCTGTTAGTTTCGGTTTTTCTTTAACCGGTTCTGCGGGAGGGATCTCTTGTTCGGGCGTTTCTTTTTTAGTTTCGGGTTTCGGGAATTCAAAATTGTCTTCGAATTCTGCTTCGAATATCGGTTCTGTGCTGGGCGATTCTTTGGGCTCTAGGAATGGTTCATTCGGCGTTTTTACTTCAGCTGTTTCTTGTTGCGTATGTTGTTGTAGTTCTGTTATTTGTGTGGGTTGTGATGGTTGTGAGTTTCTTCGCGCTGGTTCTTCTTCAGGCTTGTTCTCTGGTTTTTCGTCCAAAGAGGCGTGTTGTGGTTGTAAAGAGTTTGCCGGTTCCACAGACTTCTGTACTGAGCGAAGTTTTCTCTGTAATAGAAGGTTTTTATTACTAGATAATTCGTTTACTTATATAATAAATCTGTATTTGTTCTGTATTGTATATAAAAAAAATACCGTTTATGTAAATTAAAACGTAATATTTGAGTGGAACTAGATTAATGGCATCACAACGTGTTGAAGAAACTTTAACGCGACTAATCGGAGAATAGTGACATGACATCGAACAGACAGAATCTATCAAAATTCTTGTACCAAAAAACGTTTAAAGATTGTCTTCAGCATCTATCATTCTAGCTTCACTAATTAATTCTGTACGCTAATGCTAAAGATACTTTCGATTAGAAACAAGTTTGTCTTGTTTAGTCGTTACGCAACTCATTTAGGAATCCATGACGTCAATTTATTTAATGATTTTCTCAATGATCTGACACTATGTGGATATTTAACAATTTTATGAATACTGTATTCAAATTATGTAGGTACGAATGACGAAATATCAAGCTAAACATAGCATATACAATGTGAGGTCAGCTAAAACTGGAAATATATAGCTTGATGTGTCGTCGTGTGTACTAGCTTCTGCCCGCGACTTCGTCCGCGTGAAATTGCTTGGTTTAACATATAGTATATCCTATGACACTCTGCAATACTGTAGCTCCCATTAGTGAAAGAATTTTCGGAATTAAATCAGTAGTTCCAAAGATTACCCCCTACCTACGAATAAGTAAGAAGTACTTATTCGTAGCCCCGTACTCAAATACGTCTTTATAAAAGAAAAAAAAAACAGATATAGAAAAAGCATAGATGATTAAAAGTCATCGTTTTTTTTTTAATAGCTGATAGCAGTAAAAGGCATAAGAAACTCCTCTTAAAATCAACATAAATTGCGATCACTAATGCATTTATCAAGCGAGATAGTAATAATAGGCCAACAAAAGTAGGTAATTCGAAGGTCGTTTTTCCTATAAGGATTTTGATAATCAAAGGATTTACACCCCTAATGACCAAAGATTAAATATTTTCCCCGGTGAATTTCCGGGACCAATCGTTATTTTATTGATAGAGCTAAAAATAGTTAAGTAAATTGACACAACCGCGATAAGGAACTGGTGTGACTAATACCACTGTCATAATAACCTCTAGCAAACAAGTTCTTGTGTTATTATTATTATACATAGTTGCAAAATATGATAAATAAAACATGACGAAAACAACCAAAATACAACAATTTTAAAGTTGAAATTGTTGATAGTTGAATTTGAAATATTTACTTCATTTGCACAAAATAAGTCATCATCATCAGCCTAGCCTTGGCCAACTATGTTGGGGTCGGCTTCCAGTCTAACCGGATGCAGCTGAGCACCAGTATTTTACATGGAGCGACTGCCTATCTGACCTCCACAACCCAGTTACTGGGTAATACGATACCCCTTGGTAGGACTGGTTGTCAGACTTTCGGGGTTCTGACTCCCGTAACGACTGTCAGAGATCCATGAATGACAGCCGGGACCAATGGCTTAATGTGCTTTCCGAGGCACGGAGAGGTCTCGGTATGTAAAGATGACCATCTTTCAGCATCAAAAAAGCAGTCAAGACTGCTTTTTTCGGCAGTCAGATGTCTCAACGCCTGATGGAAAATTCACAGCGAATTCGCTCAATTTGGTTTTGTTGTAAGTAATTTTATTTATTTTATTATCATAAGCCTGTTTTGTCCCACTGTAGGGCAAAGGCCTCCCTTCCATCTTTCCACTTTTCGTCTACTGCGAAAGTGGGCCAATCCTTTAACCGGTCGAGTCCCGCTCGTAACACATGTGGCACGTTACAATAGAAAATCATTTGTGTCTCATTAGCGGGGGGGGATCAAGAGGTCCAATACCCTAATTATGTAACACGCTTTCAATCACAATCTGAATGATTTTGAAGGAAGTAATGAATGTTGTTGAACTGTCAAAATGAAAGCCATTGCTACTGTTAGTGTGTTACGCAATTACCCCGCCATCTCTTTCTGGGCCTGCAAGTCGTTTCGTGCTATTTGGGATCCATTGAGTGGTTAGTTTTTGCGTATTGCTGCTCCGACATGCGACAGTTTGTTGTGGCTAGCCCAGTTCCACTTTAGTCAAGCAGTTGTGCGGTCAGCGACCGCCATGTGTGTTTTGCTATTTATTTAGTAAAGCAATGTAGCAATTAATATCTAACCAAGAGGTATAGTGTTATACCCAGTTAAGAGTTTTGGAGATCAGAGGGGCAATTCTCGTAAGTCTGATCTCAGTCTCAATCTGTAAAAAATACCTCGTAATTTCCCTGCATTTATGACAAGTTTTTGACATTTGTTTGTCGCTGAGATGAGACTGCGACTAGATTTTGTACGTTTTAAATTACGAGAATTAGCCTTCAGACAGGCAATCATAGCATCTCGGTGAGCGGGAGTGGGCCGTAGTCTGCGACGCGGGCCCAGTGCGGGTTGGGTGATGTCAGTGTTGGAATTTTTGTTCTAGGACATGCCGGTTTCCTCACGATGTTTTCCTTTACCGTTTTGAGAGCGGTGATGATGAAATAATAATTTACATAAAGTAAAGCACCGGTCTAGGTTCGAACCTACTACGACCTACAACTCGTTAGTCGCGGCGTTACCACTGGGCCACCACTACTCTCATAGGCATTCGCTCCACGTAAAATACAGGTATTCAGACTGTTATCTGACCCCAGTATAGTTGGGAAAAGTCTAGGCAGAGGGTTAGCAGAATTACCTGCTACTGTGTCCTACCATATATTTATAATAATGATGATTTACCTTTAACTGTGTAACAATTCTCTGCGCCTCCCATAGTTGTTGGTCTCGGGCTGGTGTTATGAAACCTGCGTGCATTTCAGCGTGTATCTGATTCAATAAGGACTCTTGTTTGCGAAGCTCCAGACTGATCTCTGGGGCCGTTTCTGGGAAGTCTGGAGGAATTGATGCGAGAGGTGGTACGTATCTGTAAAAGAAAAGGCATAGGAATTGGTTTATAATCATAGAAGCCTCTCTCTCGTATAAATCCAGGAAAATAGGTCGGTTTTTGTAGGGTTACTTCCTGACGCAATTTATGAATAACATCAACCGGTTCTTTTTTCTGGCATTTCTGCTGAAATTTTGTGTCCATTCATCCAATAACAGCAATCGCGGATAATTTGTTTAAAGTTGTTTCGGTTTAGATCAGAAAGTGAAAGGGGATTGAAGATTGTTATGTGGAGCCTGCCATACCTAGTGTCCGCCATTTTTTTTTTTCAAAATGGCGGTCACGCATGGACCCTATATGAATCAATAGCTGACATCAATGCAAACGTAAAACACAGGACCAAACAGAACTTCAGTGATTATTTCAAACATCTATGCAACAAGATGTAAGCAAGTTCAGAAACTATAGATGTCACGTGATCATCTTGAAACGATAATGTCTCTGAAACGTGACGCTTTCCGGGATTTGGCCTTATTATGTTTGCTTTTGGTTTATCTGTTGCAATCACAATATGCTTATTCGTTAGAGTGTACTCAGCTTCAGGTATTACTTACTTAGTCAACTGGACGTCAGGGAAGAGTTTATCTGCCTTGGAGATGAGGTAAGTCAATAGATTCAATGACATGTTGAGCGCAGGACCCATGGCAGTCGCTATCGTTTGAATGTTCGCGTGATTCGCCTAGAAACAGAAAATACAAATGTTAAAGTATTGTAAAATTATGTCTACCGATTATTATATAGCTTACATGGGGTGGTAATTTATTCTGTCCTTACAAATAGGTTATCTAGGAAGATGTGAAATACACTTTATTTGAAAAAACCGGTAGGTTTAATTTTTTTCCCTTGTGTGTAAAAATTGCAATACGAAAATAAGTTTAAAACCTAAAACCCGACTACTGAAAACGATGAAACAAGAAAGAAAGTACATTCCCGGGGTCGCATGCCGCTGTACTAACATAATATTATAAGCTATGGTAGCATGCGACCACGGGAAGGTAGGTACTTTCTGTCTTGTTTCATCCTTTTCAGTAATCGGGTTTTAGTTTTTAAACTTATTTTCAACACAGTTCCTTATGTAACGAAAGTGAGCACTAAGAAAGTTCTATGCTAGTTAAGAAGGAGATAAAAAATCCTATGGAATATCGTCATCATAGCCAATGGGGACCCACCAAGCGCACAGCTTATAAATAAAATAAATAAATAAACTCCTGCAGACCGAATTTCGGCCTCGGCGACCAATCTCAGCGGAGACCAGCCTTCGGCGCGGGGGATTTTGTAGACACAGGTGCACTCTCTCTTCCTCACTCTCATTGTCCGATGGGAAGGCAATCCGACACAACCGGAGAGAGATCATATGCAGGACCAACGACTTAACGTGCTATCCGAGGCACGGGGGTATCACACCGCCAACTTCCAAACTCCGGGCTGTTACTAAGAAATTCCCAATGGAAAAACCCAATACTACTTTTCCCGACTCGGGAACAAAACCCAGGACCCCAGGCTCAGCAGTCGCGCTTGCGACCACGAGTCACGGTTTGTATAGTTACTATAAAGGTGGGTACAAAGGTGTCCACCCACCTGTTCGTTAGCCACAACGCATGCAAAGTGCGTCATTAGCCAGCCCAACAGACTGTAGTTAGGCGGCGGCAGCTTGGCTATGAGAGACAGCATGGTTGCTTCGCGCTGCGGCTCGGCGATAGCTGTTGCTTGTTCGAACTGACCGTGTAGCTCTTGTGTTAAAATAGAGTCCGGAAGTTCGCTGG
This sequence comes from Hydraecia micacea, assembly GCA_914767645.1. Taxonomy (NCBI): domain Eukaryota; kingdom Metazoa; phylum Arthropoda; class Insecta; order Lepidoptera; family Noctuidae; genus Hydraecia; species Hydraecia micacea. The sequence goes on from OU611795.1 coordinate 10,475,966, forward strand.
AATTTTGATAAAAGTATGGTTTAGAATTAGAACAGCTAAAATTAAAGTTGATACTTGAATCTGGATAAAGTATGCATGATTGATCACGCTTTTAGAGCTACATATAAATTGCGTCTAGGGATTCAAAATGTTGTTTTGACTGATTATGGTATGGATAAGCACGAAAAATAAGTTTGCTTTTTGTTTATAAGGACTGTAACGTTCAAGACTATGGGGCCAGTGAGTGTCTTGGGTATACCTTACACTCTTAACCTTAGTCTCTAAAAGACCCCGGCTTCACGACTGGGTGTAGTACTTTTTTACCATGCTTGGAATGTCCCCTCTATCGAGAGTAGGGAATGCAATCCGGACTATCCGTAATCCGAAAAATCCGGATATCCGCACTTTTTTACTAGACTTCCAAATCCAGATTTGAAAATCGATTCCGGATTTTTTGAATAATAAGAAATTGTAACAAAAAATCGAACCGAGCGAATTCGCTGTTCGTGGGTCGCGTCTCGCGAAGTCGCGAGTGTCGAGTCTATTGGCTCTGGGGGGAGCGAGCGGGGCGGTGTGTAACTATGCCAAATCGAATGCCAAATAATCGAATATCAATTGATCGACCACTATAAATCGAAAGTCTAAATACTCGAACGTTTATAATATAGAATGGTTAATAAATAGAACATTCAATATATCGTACACTCAATACATCGAGTGTTCAACATATCGAATGTTTGTTTGATCGAGCGTTCAACGCATCGCATATTCATTCTATCGAAATATCACGTACGGAGGGGTCTCGATATGTAATGGATGGTAACCCATCCACGAACCGACATCAAATATTTCATTTAGCCACGAGCCCCTCTGAACTGATCCCGGCTTCACGACTGGGTGTAGCACCTTTTTTCATGCTACTAAAATAAAAGAAAGAAAGAAAAATATTTATTTTCTACTAATGTCCCCTTTACCGAGGGTATATTTATAAACACAAATCTAACATAGCGTTTGTTTGAGCCGGAACAACTATGTGAAGCCCATACAAATATTGGTTTAGACGGGAATAACCCAATACTGCGTGAACCGTACGTCCGGCACCGTAATTGTGTTTTGTGTCTAACAATCTGAAAGATATTGAACAAAATTGCTAAACCATTGCTTCATTTTTTGAAAAATTCGTCCGCTCAACAACGTTAATAACGCAATGTTGTTCAACTTTCAAAACGAAAGGCATTGTATGTGTATTACCCCGCGGGTCGATAAAATAAGTAAGTAATTTTCACTTACCTAATAAAGCATTTAAGCATAGAGCAAGCCACTGCAACGTCCCAATGATAAGGAAAGGTAGGACCTCGATCTGTGAAGAGTTTCTTCAGCTGCTGTAGTTTTATCTTGTCGGGTTCTTGTCGATAGATTTGGTTTGACTTTAGACCGTGCGCCTGAAAATATAATAAGAGCATTGATGATCCATTGAGTGGTGGTGTTGGTTAATGATAAATCTTTATTTATTCTGAACATCATATTACAGACACTGATTTATACAGGGTGTAAAAAGACACATCACATAGTCAACTACGCATTCTGTACATCAAACTAAGCAACATTGCACAAAAATAATTGCTGGGAAACGACCTTTATTTTTGGTATAAAAATGTGCTGTTTGCGGTATTGCGCAATGGTTACATTGCGCACTACCGCAAAAAGCAATTTTTTTTTTTTTGCGTTAGCACGCAAAACATTGTGCTTATGGGTGCATGGAACGGTACAGGAGTCGTGGGGCTATTTGAAGTTGTGTTATAAGATTAAAAACTAGTTTTCGTAAAAAAACGTCAGTAAATTGGAATTTTGACCTTCAACATCTCTGCCAACCAGAAGGTTCCCTGGTTTGGTTCAATACAAAAAAAATATTATAATGACGGGAGTACACGTGTCTCTCGGCTTCGTTAAGTGTATTTTTACACCCGTTATAATGCACAATATTAATTAGAGAAAGGTGTCTGATAGGAGGGTCCATCACCCGGTTCTCTTAGATGGTTAACGGCAAACATGAAAGTAAAATCGATAAAGGGGGAGGTATTGGTTGTCCAATATTTACTAACAGCTGGACTGTGTTTATGTGTTAGTCTGAAGCATTATTGGCGTTGCATTATGGTGGCCAAGGTTAGGCCAAAGAAGCCAGGGCCATCCAAAAGCGCGCTGAGTTGACGATATCGTCAAAGTCGCGGGAAGCACCTGGATGAGAGAAGCACAGAACCGGGAAGTATGGCAGAAGAAACCCCTTTCTAGGCCTGTACCCAGTAGAGGGTGATTCCGGGCTGAAATGATGATGATGAAAGCGTTATTGCACGTGTCATAATCATAAGGCGAGACGCGCAGCGAATAAAAGTTTTTATATCACTTGAAAACAAACTGAGCAAGCTTTGATGCACTGCATCTCTTCTAAGTTCTACGCTACAGTAGCGGGTGGAGGAAAGAGGCTTTGGACATAATAAAAAACTGTTAAAAAAAAACGATTTCGAAAAAAAACCACTACAAAGTGAAAAATAATTATAATTTCGAAAGTCACTGTCTTTGATTTTGTAGTTTCGTTTTTTGCCACCGACTTCAAAAAATTAGATTTTTTTTTTCATTTTTCTGTTGTGGTACCTACCCTACACAAATTCGTATAACCACTACTTGCTATGTAAATAACACTGACAAGAAGTTATTATAACATAATCAACATACATAAATACGTATTATTGAAGCTAACTCAAAATCTACCCCAGTAAAAAAAAATACAGACGAATTGAGAACCTCCTTTATTTTTAAGAAGTCGGTTAATCTAAAAATAACACTCGAAACAACGTTTACACCTTGTTTAGTCTAAACAACTGTAGCGGTATCTACAACGCCACATGCGAACAACGCGTCATACTGACGTCACGCAAATCCTGCATCTCGCAAGCAGAGTTTACCGCGCAACTAGCATAGATACAACGGCCCAACATGAATGAACCATTGGGCAGTTGCCCGCCAGACACAACACCCGTCTGGTCGGAGGATCCTCCCTTTTCTATAGAGTATGAGTGAACTTTACACCCTGTTCCTCATACCTCTATACAACTATTAACCTTTTCGCCGCCAACGTACACAAAACACAATGCCTCGCCGAGCGCCAAGCTATAAATGTATAACTAAATATATAGTAAACAGTAGTGATGGGGATATCGTCATATCGATGAATAAGATTTGTACGCGTAAAGTTAAGATTTAAAGTTGATTTTACGAATATAAATAAAAACTGATTAAATATTTCTAGATTTGTTTTGTTTCACAGTATCCTTAATAAGAAAAAACAGTATAAATTATGAGTATCAAAGAAACTAATACATAACTCAATTAGAACTATAAGGAATGGGGTACATCTCTATTTGTTTCATGATCTCATTCTTTAACTTCATATCAAGTTATTGGCACTGAGGGCACGTTGAATTCGATTCTGATCAGGGATGGGGTCTATGGTCTTTCTTTCTTCTATTTTTGTTTATTCCTGTGTTTTTTTAATAACTTCAGTTAACGTTTTTTACCGTAGGTATCTAAGTGGCAGAATTTTTAATTGTTCTTAAAGTGTTTTTTGAAATGGAAAGTAACTATATATTTAAATTCTATCACGCTTGTAGCCGTGTACTTATCAAAGCATTGTTTTTTAAGTGTTGTTTCTGTTCTTTTCTTAACTCATGTATTGTATTTACCATAATAGTGTATGGAGTACAAAAACAGTACCTAAATCTACTGTAATTACAGTGCATCTGGAGATACTGGGCTCACCGAACATTTTACATACTTATTGAATTCCTACTCTTTGATGAATAAACATTATTATTATCATCCAGTTAGACATACCTCAGAATTATCTTCTGGTTCAATGTTCTCCACAAAATACTCCCGAGTCCGATTCCACACCTTGCAAAATTTTAAGAAGTTCGTCCGAATCAAGTTCTTCACTCATTTTTCTATTTGTTATCAAGTGAAAGAAAGAAAGATGCGTGCGCGCGAATCCGATTTTGTGCTGCACTATGCCAAAGTGACCTTGACAGCCGCACGCCTATGACGTCACTGACCAACTTCTATAGTAGTTCGTGGCACTCGGTGGCGCACAGGGGCATAGACGACCAATTGTTTTGTAGAGATGGGAAAATAACTATCGACAAGAATTGGTAACAATTTTATAATTACGTATCGGCATCTACCTGAAGGTCGAAATTCATCTACTTTCCTTTGTAATGAAGTAGATAACTAAGTTCATATTTTATTGACCTCAAATTGTTTTCGATATTCGTAACTTTCTGTATTTATAAATATTTCAATGGTGAAATCAACCTTTCACGGCACATCACTGGCCAACTTGATATGAAGTGATTGGCGTTCTGAGGAAAGTAACAAAATTCGGATTTTCTGTTTTTGCCGATTTTAGGACAAACTAGGGCTTATTTTGTGTAGAAAAATAAAAAACAGGGTAGTAGACAGTGCTATCTTAAATAATAAAATGGAACAAAGCTTTTAATCACAGTAAATTTATTTTAATAAGATAGTTAAAATTAACAACTTCTATAGAAGTTGTGGCGCTGGTGGCACGAAAATCCCGAACTTCTATAGAAGTGCTTGGCGGTGAAAAGGTTAAACAAGATGTTTTTACGATTTTGTATGTGTATACGATTTACGCTCCTTTCCACTTTCACAATTCTGCAAAATTACTGTTCACTAGTCAAATAATAATAGTTATCTTTGAAAATTGAACTGCTGCATCAAGATTTTATATCATTGTGTGTGTTTTCAACAATGCATGAGTTTAATCGGCTCACGAACCGTATATCCTTTTAACTGTAGCTAATGTAGCTACTATATTTGTCCGTTTTACACAATATCTTTGAATTGAATATAAACAAAGAAGGAAGTCTGCTGCATTAATGATAGAACAATATTAAGGGCTGATTTTACCAAAGTCAGATATATTTTATTCTTGGAATACAATTGACGTCCGACAGTTTCAGTAGTATGGATAAACTGTCAAAAATTCAAAATTTATTCTCAGGGTAAGACTTAATCTAAGTATAAAAGTTTGGTGGAATTCGCACCAAATGGCATTAACAAAACTTTGAATAAAATTGCTGTGCACTGAGTATACACACGCTCCGGCTGCTGGGTAGTGGGGACCGTTTGCCCGGTTGCAAAATGTATGGAGCAGTCCGAAAGCTTTTATTACGTACCGGTATAATGTTCCCGGTTGCCCACCAGGTACCCGATAGTCAGGGGTCTATTTAATAAAACCCACAGGTAACAGGCGAGAATTTGACAATTTTTTAGTTTTTTTTCTTCATCTTTTTCTACTGTACCATGAACTTTTTTGGCGCAGCCTTGATTTGAAGTTAAACCATTAATAACACTAATGTAGTTAAAACATTATTTCCGATTTTTTATTTTGTTATTTGTATTTTTATGTTTCACGAACTGTGTCCAAATAAACTTTATTCTTTCTCTCTTTCTTTCTTTAGTAAACAGCATCTGCCGTGAAAGTACTGAAAGTGCGACAATTATGTCATTTATATCATAATTATATAATAGATATCGGCATTATAATTTATATTAAACTACCAGCGCCACGTGGTTCCACACGCATAATTTTCCAGTGGGAATATCGGGATAAAAACTATCCTATGTCCTTTCCCTGGACTCAAACTATCTCTATACCAAATTTCATCTAAATCGGTTAAGCGGTTTAAGCGTGAAGAGGTAATAGACAGACAGACACACTTTCGCATTTATAATATTAGTATGGATAGGGCCCAGACTAGGTATGTGAAAAGGCACTAACTACTTGTATAATAGACTCATATACATCATAATCATAATGAATTACCGTATGTATAGAAGAACGGTTGAGATAAATTACCATCGCGACGAAGCATTGAGACTGTCTCTAAATTACCGTTTGAAGTACATACATAACTAGGTCAACTACACAACCTTTGTACGGGAAATAATGACCCGGTCTTTGAAAGCCTATCCTATTAAGGCTGTCTGTTGCTTAATGTTATGTCTGACTTTAGGATTAGTTATTATTATTGTGGGTGGAGAGCAGTGGTGGCCCAGGTAACAGCCGCGACTTACGAGTTGTAGGTCGTTGGTTCGAACCCAGACAGGGGCTTTACTTTGTGTAAATTATTTCATCACCAATGCTTTCAAAAACGGTGAAGGAAAACATCGTGAGGAAACCGGCATGTCCTAGAACCAAAAATTCAAAGACATGTGACATCTAAAGTCCGGCCGCGCGTCTAGTTAGCTCGAAGACTTAGACGAAAACAAACATTACTTAAAATAAATGTTCTTCTATATCGATTTTATTCGATTTCGAACGGCCGTTGTTGTTTACATCTTTGGCAAATTTAGCGAGGACGGACCTTACCAAACCGCATTGGGCCTGCGTGGTGGATTACGGCCCACTCCCTCTCACAGAGAGGAGGTCTGTGTCCCAACAGTGGGAACATTATAGGCTGATTATGCTATGCTTATGCTATTGTGGTTAACCAATCACAACTCGTAACATGTGGCTTGACAGCAGATTTTTCTCAGACTTCCAGAAGGCTAGCCCCCGGTGAGTAAGCCTTCAAATTATTTGAATTTTTGCTTGTTTACAGCGTTGTTCACTGGCAATCACGACATATTAGCACTAGGCGACTATTTTTAAACTTATACGATTCACTATTATTTGCCCAGCCTTTTCCCATGTTGTGGTAGGCTTCCAATCTAACCTGATGTCAAAGTATTTCAAATAGATACAAAAAAGGAACTTTTGAACGTAAAAATTTACAAGAAAATAGAATTGATTCTAGTCGCCCCTTCCAAAAGTTAATTTCGTATGGAGAACAATGGGCATGAAACTCCACCGTTACTCTGCAGATGCGTGATGCAACTGAATACCCGTATATTACATGATGGTATTGTGAATACCCGTATATTACATGATGGTATTGTGAACACCCGTATATTACATGATGGTATTGCCAATCTTCCCACCTTGCCATTACCTAAATTAACATAATTTTATGACACGAACATCTAACATAAAAAGAAGTACTGCCTGTCAGAAGTTCTGCGAGAGGGATTTATGAAAGTATTGGTAAACTTTTACCCCAACTTTATGATTTTATATATTTTCTCTTTTTATATGTTAACTAATTACAACAATTAAAGACACGGTTATAGACACGCTACATTATAACCGTGTCTTTAATTGTTGTAATTGGTTATAAACCGTATTATTGAAAAAAAGGTACTTAACAAGGTAAAAATATTGAGTAGATATGCGTACCTGCAAGTAATCGATGCTGTCTCGAACAACGAGAGGCAGACCGGTGTCGTCGTGACATCGTGAACGCTCCACCGACTGCGCTAACGGCACTCCGAATATTGGCAACGCCACTGAAACAGGAAGTAATAAGTTGTAGATAAACGTTAATAAAAAGAAAAACGAGAAAGATTCGGAACTTTGTTTACAATGGGGCTCCGAAGATTGAGCTATTTGTAGTAATGAGGTTTTTACAACAATGCCAAGCTTGGCTTGAAATTGTTGTAAAACAGGTTAGCCTGCTTACCCGAATATTCAAAAATCATTTATTAAAATTCGCCTGAGGTACAGTACTTTTTGAACGTCAAACTTTACAAAAGACACCTCCAAAAACGCCTACTTTTCGCTCAATTCCTAGTGTTGCCAAAAACTTAGCTAAATAAACACGTGGTCTCTACAGGGTGAAATTGAAAACATGCGACAAATCGAAATGGGGGATTGTACTCATAATTATGAACAACTTTTACTAAAATTTTATGTTCGCATAACTCGTCAAAATGTAGGGAACAGCTGATTTTTTTTCACGATTTCAGGATTGGTCCCATAGTAAAAGTTGTTCATAATTAAGAGTACAATCCCCCATTTCGATTTGTCGCATGTTTTCAATTTCACCCTGTATAAGCTACTGTTATAACTTATAAAACTCTAATTTTCATGCTGCGATTATTTTAACTTCATCTTGAATGTAAGTAGAGTGCACTGATTGCAGAACATAGCAACGGACTATGAGAAGTTTTTGAAAAGGATCTGACATGGACTATTCTGGGTGGATCATAACGTCAAATTTCCTAAGTAAAACTACCTTAAATTGGCAATCCAAATTCCAATGTGTTATCAAATGAATGGCTCGTCTTTTGAAGCGTGAAATGAAACATGTGTAAGTGTAAACGCGGATTTATATATAGTCAATCGCTATAGTAGTCGTATGTTACACGATAATTAGTCATTTACTTTGCCACAGAAAAGACGGCTTTAAAACATTTTTTTTATATTAATAAAAAATCCTCTAAACCTATTTTCAGATCAACCTTAGCTTGTTGCAGCATTAAACATATAAAAGCGATGATTCCGTAAACCACATGTACAATCACGTACACAAGTAATAAAACAGATTAAAAATGCAAACCAGAACACGTCATGTCACATATCAATCAAAATTTCCGTCGTACACGCGTCTTTTGTTCACATCCGCTATTGTAACTCTATGGTATTTTTATGAGCTCTTACTATTAAATTGCACCGTATCATTGGCCGATTGTGCTAGACTGTACGTGGTTAAACCTAAATCGATTAGGAAATGTTTGTATTTATTTAATAATACTTCAAGCACATAGTTGGACAGAGCCGGACTTAATGCCATCATAGGCATTTTCTACCAGTCAACCTTTGGGTGATGCAGATTGCAGAGATAAACAGTAATAGGTGCAATCATGAAAATTGAAGAATAAATATTTAAACTATAAATATAATATATACCTAATTACATATAAATATAACCACAAATAAATATACATGAATATACTAAAAAGAAATAAGACAAACAATGAGAAAATATTAGCGTTGTGATGATACTGCCAGCTTCTTGCGAATGTGCTCGCGAACATTAACTTTAAAGGATAATCTCTTGGTTGCCATCCTGATTTCCTGGGGGAGCGCCTTCCACAGAGGGATAGACTGAACGAAGAAGGAAGAGTGAATGAAGTCTGTGCAGTGAGTGGGACATTGGATAAGACGATTGGGTGATGAACGTAGATTTCTATTGTGGTTGGCACAAATGTACTGAAAGTGGAGGGCTAGATAACCAAGGGAAGAGAGAGAATCAAGAAATGAAAACAAGGTGGTCAGCGCCCTTAGCTCTCAGTATTTCGCTAGTTCTGCGACATAACATTGTAAACATAAAGTGTTGCTACCTTGATCTAAATAAAAAAATAACTAAGGGTCCTCCTTAGTTATTTTTTTTTTATTGGAGAAAACTTACCGCCTATAGAAAACCCGCGAATAAAAGGGTTCATAATGAATAAAAATAACAAAGACACGAGCTGAGCAGTAACTAACAACAGACAAAGTAAGTACGACATACTTCCAAAGAATGCATATTTACACGCCGTGTTATCATTTACCTTGAAAAGAATGCTCCATTTAGGCATCGCAGATAATTTTGGCCCGATCATGGTTTTTTCGATAAAAGTAAAGGTGCAAAAATCAATATTACCGCAGATAAAAAGGTGTGTAACAAACAAAACAATATGCCAACTAACTACCTTATACCTACTGCCTATTAAGGAACAATAAAAAATCCACAAAATCTGCCTATCCTTTTCCCAACTATGTTGGGGTCGGGTTTTAGCCTAACCGGATGCAGCTGAATGCCATTATTTTACATGGAGCGATTGTCATTCTGACCTCCACAACCCAGTTACTGGGTAACACAATTCCTACCCCCTGGTAAGACTGGTTATCAGACTTTTGGGCTTCCGACTACCAGTAACAACCTTCAAAGATCTAAAAATGACAGCCGGGACCAGCGGCGTAACGTGTTTTCCGAGACACGGAGGGGTCTCGATATTTATAATGGATGGTCATCCATCCACGAACCGACCGCGGCATGCGTAGCTTAACCTTCAATCGCCGGTGCGGTTGTTATCATTTAGCCACGAGCCCCTCAGCTTCGAGCCACGAACTTGGAATAAAGGATATTTTTGTTTATACATATTTCAACCGATAGAGGCATGAATGTGTGGATTACTGATTATACCTTCTATCGGAATATTTACCAGAAGAATGTAAAACTTAAAATCAAACATAGTCAGCTGTTTATCCTTATTATGCGTCATTTTCAATCATTTGTTTCTGAAACACTTTGTTGGGAGACCAAAACATTGTACGCGGAATGTAAAAAAAGAACATAAATCAGACTGGAAAAGATTGCCATTTGCAAGAAAGAAAAACACTATTCTTTTTAACCGACTTCAAAAAAGGAGGTTCTGTATTCGACCCGTATGTTAGGTAATTATTCTTATATACGAAGTTATATGCATAAATGTAATGCATCTCCGGGATTTCTATGCGAATTTTGATGATTCTTCTAGTCGGTGTCTTCAATTCTTCATGCACTAGTGTTAATTGAATTTGTGTGGGGTAGGTACAGACGCCAGCATATCAACCTACTACAATCTGTCAAATTTCATTAAGAGATTTTCAACTTTATCGCTAGAGCATAAGATTCAAAGTGGATTGGGAAAATTTGACAGTTTCGGGTAGGTTGATGTGCTGGCGTCTGTACAACTAAAAAGAGAAAAATAAAACCTTTTTTTACAAAAAAACACTACAAAGTGATAAATAACTTTATTTTCGGAAGTCTGTTTCAAAAAACAAAAATGCGGAACCAACGACACCGACTTCCGAAAATAAAGTTATTTATCACTTTGTAGTGTTTTTTTTTTGAAGTCGGTTGTTTTTTTTTGTTTTTGTTCGATTTTTAGGTCGGGCAATGTTTTATTGGGTTTTTTCCATCAGTAATTTCCCAGTAGCAGCCCGGAGTCTAGATTTCTACTCGGTTGATGGTAATATGCTCGCCCCTATTACATGCGGGTTGCAGACCAAGAGTTAATTGCACATAGCTGAGGTAATTCTTCAATCTTCATACTTCTGTTCATAGTTTGCGGTCTGTACACAAGTATGAAAAACTACATCACCTATGCGAGCTAAGTTAGACTAACTTAGCTCAGCTCTTGGTCTGCAACCCACTTTAAATAAAAACCACTTTATATAATGAAATGCGGGTGTACTATAAATACTTACAACTCTGTAGCCTTTCGGGGATTCCCGGCGTGATGTTATGATATGTTAAGATTAAGTACTATTTTAGATTAGATAGAGTTACCAGTTAAAAGCTGAAGTGCGAAAATAAATACCATCGAATTTTTTTCGTGGGATACCCGTCGTTTGGGTAGAATGGAGAGTTATGTCGGACCCTTAACGATTAAACACAATCCCCTTTATTCATAAATGTTGCTTAAAGTTAAGTAGTTATTAGCGACTGTTTAACCATATATTTTTGACGTTTAAACGTCTCTTAACTTTAATCAATGTTTATAAATAAGCCCCCTAGGGTTCCATACAATGAGGGCAGCTAGATAAACTGTGGAGTTTTACTCGCACCAAATAAAAACCTGTTTAGACAATCCAATGACATTAGCCCATTAAATTACAATGATGATAATGTGCAACACAATGCATGCATAATCATTTAATCAAGCTACTGACCATATGTCTGTTCAATCGTATGAAATGACCTTTGTTAAATTTAATTATTAAAACCAAAGAAAAATTTCGATTCGCTTATCTTATTCCATTTATATTAGAAACACAGCTATAACATAGGTATCTTGATTAGTACAGATTAGTGTCCCGTTAATTCACGTCGTGAACATTTTGTCACCATGACCGCGCAAAGGGCATGGGCAAAGGCTGGCGGGTAATCATAAATAACAAAAAATTCATAATTATTTTGCTTACCTCCTAAAGTAAATATCTCTTCAAAGGGAATCCCACAAGTGAATGTAGATGGAACTTTCGTCAACTTCTTATCTTTTTTATCTTTATCCTTTTCTTTAACTTTTTCCTTTTCTTTCTCTTTCACCTTTTCCTTGTCCTTATCTTTTGTCTTATCTTTCTTCTCATCTTTCAGTTTCTCCTTAGATTCTAATTTGAATTTCGCTTTCTCTTCTTTTTCCTGTTAAACAGCACACTATAAAGTACTGGACAATAATATTGAACATGTGTCGCAAAAAAGTGTTGTCAACAATAGAACTGGATGCGTTTATCAAAGTAGCATAAAGTAAAAATGGCACTGCAATGAAATCGTGAAATTGTAAACAATACAGTATTTACCCTATAACCCTATATTCAAGTAACAGGTACTAAAATTAACTTAACAACCGATGCACATCAACCACTTTACATTATATCAACTTTCAATACACGATCATGACCGATTTTATTTCACGAAACAACCACATAATCTAAGTACGGATTTAAAATAAAATCTATCGCATTGACATTGGCCAAATGATTAGAAACTCTTTGATAAGAAAAAAATAAATAAACAAAAAAAGAACTCGTAAATTCGCGCACCTTTGAGAAAACATTGCGTAGGTGATGCATGACGCGCATTCAAGACCCAACTGAGCAAACCATGACCGTTCTGCCGCCGTTTGTTCAAGGTCGGAGCTATACCTACTGAACAGTGAAATTATGCAAAACGTATCAACTGCTGAACCGCGAAAATTTAACCTGACATAGAAAATATATAGTTACGTTCCTTAAACATATACACTCTCCACTACATTTGTTTTATATATTTTTTATTGAAGCAAAATTACTTCGGATTAAACAAAGACAGTTCTAATAAATAAATGCGCGTAGTGCAAGGCTACTGAGACAATAGATGTGTCATGTTCCTTCGAGTTTATTTGGATCCTTATGTGAAGGGAATAAGGCGTATTTTGGCTGTAAACTGGCAGCAAGGTCGAGCAATGTCTCAACATTTTGTCCTGGTGGTGTTACAAGTACCTATTTGTTGGAAGTTCATTAATATTTGTTGTTCATTATATATTTTAAAATGTATTAATTATATTATAATATTTTCCTTGTTAGAGCAGATTTTTATTTTATTTTGGCCAGTGTGACTTTGGTCGTTTATTCGAAAACGCAACAGTTTTTTTGCAAAGCTGCTACAAAAATGTTTGCAAACAAAATTCTTCAAGTACCCATTAATTAATTGACATTTCGAAAGGTGAACCAAAATGAATCGTGTAATTTGAAACCTTCGCTATTATTCAACAGACGCTGTACAAATATATCTAATTGGCTTAGTTCGATACAGTGTAACTTCTTTATTTTAATAACTTTGGATAAATATACTCAAACTTTTGTCAACATTATTTATTTTTAAGATATTCTGTATGAGAAGAATGTTCACGAGAACCAACTGCAGTAAACATTTACTAGGTACAGTCAATAAAAGAGTTTGGTATGCGGACAATAAATACCGTCTTTGGGGCGAGTTTTTTGCAAAAGATTGTGCAAAGTGCACATTCTTTTGCAATAATTTCTAACGTGAAGATATTATTGTGGACGTCCACGTCACAGCATCACGATGACAGAGGGAAGTAAAATGTATGGAAATATATGAAGACGCTTTTAAATTTCCGTCCACGATAACGTCACGTTAGAAATTACAAAAGCGCAGTTCCTGGCTTTTTTTGAGTAGTTCTAGTGAATCTAATTTAAATCCAGCCCTGCCCCATGCCCGGACGCCAAATGCGGGCTTAGTCGTAGAGTTGCGGATAGTAGCCAGCTACACCGTACCATAATTGGCGTATGCAAGCATTTCTCATTGTAAACGCTTGTGATTATTTTTGAACAGAAGCGCCACTCAGAGCCATGTCAAAGATTTAACCAATGAGCACTCGCACTACCTGGGTTAAAAATTAGGTGTTGTACTTAACGACCTACACACCTATCTCTTTTGTTGACTGTACATACTGAATGCGACGCATTACGTGAGTAAATTAACCATGAATACACAGTGTCCACCACAATCATGTAATCGCAATCACATGAAACAGCAAGCAAATGAAACAGGAAGTATATTTACGAGTATATCTGTTTTGAACATAACAAGCTCTCGCCTTCTTCTCATGGGGTAGGCAGAATGATCATGCTAAGATATTTTGAATGATTGCCATTATTAAGTAGTGTACCATGGCAATATATATACATTTTTATATAATTTAGGATATTATGTTGGTTATTCTGTAATCTGTAGTAGCACAATAAACGAATGCTGTTTGGCTCAAAGTGAAAATGCAGAAAATACAGAATGCGATGATCTTGCGATCATACTCCAGTTGCTTCATCCACATTCATACATTTGGGTCAAAATGCGCGCCGGTTGGGTGCTCCGAGTACTTGACCTTTTGCGTCACCAATTAGATTAGTGTATGCCCTTCCTTCATATAATCCCAGATGTTAATTACCTTTTATCCGTTCTCTCAACATGACCAAAGCATCCAAGCTTTCTCACATTCTTGTTCGTCACTAGATTTTCTAACTCTGAACACAACCAGTCTGTCATACCTACATACAATAAAACTCTAGTGTTTTTCTTTTAAATACGCACGTATTTCAGAAGCGATTGTAGTGCCAGCACGCGTAAATATTCGCACGAAAGATCCTTATGGAAGCTCGGACACTTGGTAAGAGTTAGACGTGCAAATACGCGTGGAGTCCAAACGCGCGATATCCTAAATAATTATTATGGATAGGCTCGCGTCTGAACACTCTCTTATCTGACGGACATGCTAACACACGTAGGTAATGTAAGTTTGTACCCACGCCTTCGCTCTGGTGGTCTATCCATCAGGATTTTACCGAGATAAAAATTGCCTACCTTACGCTGCTCCGAATACGGAGCTCCGTAGCTGCGTGAAAAAAGGACAAAGCAACAAACACATACATAATTATAATAATAGTAAGTAGGGGTTACGCACCTTAAAGATATTACGCACCTTATCCTTCTCCTTCAACTTATCTCGTTTTTCTTTCTCTTTCTTTTCTCTCTCCCTCTCTTTCTCCCGTTCTTTTTCTTTTTTCTTCTCTTTTTCTTCCCTCTCCCTTTGCTTTGCTGCGTCTTCTAATACCTTTTCTTTATCACGTGATTTCTCACGTTTCTCCTTACTTTTCGTTGGGAATTTAAATGATTTTGTTTTCTTCGATTTCGAAGGACTTCTGGCAAAAATTTATATATTAATTTTGGAATATGGTGTTAAATTATTTTATTTATTTATTTTATTCAATTATGTAGTTTAAAGTCATTTATTCAAACTAGGTTTAGAATAAGCACTTTTTGAACATTAAAATTACATAAATAAGTCTCACAAAACATCTGCCTTTCAACAGTTCCTGGTGAGTTTGGCGTAACAAAATCCCGAACTCATGTGCTGAACCCCATAACAGCAATTCATAAGAGTTTTTTTTTTAAATGCTGCTTCTTGCATTACTGTATGCGAAAGCAATTTCAAAGGTAATATAGGCTGGCATCAGCCCATATTACCTATTACCTATATAAATAAATAAATTACCTATGCCATCTCCAACATCCAAATTATATGCCTAATGCTGTAAATACAGTGCAAACGCAGGTCTGGTAAGACTTGTAATAAACGTTTTATCTATCTATATCAATATGTCAAAATGTAGGGAACTTAAAGGTATTATTGACAGATTGAGGCTGAGATCAGACTGTGAACATTCTTAAAATTACGAGAATTGCCCCTCAGGTTATTGCTTACAATCCTATGGATTGGAACACTATGTCCTAATAATTTTTATCTGCAGCTCCGCCCGCATGGTGATTGGAAATTATCCCACAGGAATGTACTACCAGGCGTAAAAAGTTGCCTATGCTATGGTCTATCTATGTGAAAAATTTAAACGAAATCTGTTCAGTTGTTAAGGTGTGGAAAGGGTAGTTAGACAGGAGTTTCTTTCGCATTTATAACATGTGTGGATATAAAAAACCTAAAACCCTTTCACGGGATTGTGAACCAGTAACGCTGGTTACAAAAATAAAAAGAATAATAACTGACTTAGTATCAGTATCCTCCTCAGGGGAGCTCTCTCCCTCAAGTGCAGCATATCCTCTATCTTTTTTCTCCTTCTTTTCTTTGCGCCTTCCTAAGAGGTCTTTCTTGCTTGGCTTTTCATGATCAGCTCCATCGCTAACTGGACAATTTAAAATAAATAACTTTTAATAGTTTATGTTTGTGAGGTTGTATGTGTGATGGTTGTTTTATTTAGCAGTGAGGTTTCTTTTTGTAGCGTATGAAGGATATTGGGAATATGTTGGAATATAGATTTTGGTATATTGAAACTTTAATCTCTACAACACAGGGTGAGCTTGATCCTGAGTGGTCAAGCGCACAGTTAACAATATCTGTTTAATTTTAAATGATGATTTCCAATATAAAGTTGGGTCCACAGGCCATGAACCTGGTATGGGATATTATGGTTTTGCGACGAATAATGAATACAATGATACATGCACATTCTCAACACGCATACTTACAGTCACTTTCATTACTTTTCCTGCCACTTTCAGACGCGTACAAGCCTGGAAAATCTTTTTCTACATCTGGACTTTCAAAATCCATGATGTGAATAGTAAAAAACTTATATCTTCATGTATTAATGTAAAATGGAAAATATATTTTCGGCAAAACAAGAAACCATTGTTATTTTGTGTCACAAACCAACCCAACCACAGAGTACATTTTTAATTTTTTATTATTCACAAACACAGATAAAAATAAAACTTGACATTTGACATCACTTAGGGCGCCTTCCGAATTGCGTTAAAAGCGATTATATCGCGAATCCGACCAAATTTAATAGTCACAAAACATAAGGGCTATTGAGTAATAATTGTGACATTGCGCGTTGGTCGGATTCGCGATATTATCGCTTTTAACGCAATTCGGAACGTAGGGTTACTAGGGATGCCAAGCATCCATTTTAGCAATAAAAACCGTAACAATAACATGTAATGTCATCTCTATTGGGATGTATGTTTACGTGTCAACTGTCAAGTGTCAGATTGTCGTGAAGATGTGATGTTTTGATTCAGTCGATTCAGACAAAAAATAAATCGGAGAAACTAAAACCACGGCCCCCCATTTTCCTGATGCCCGGTATGTGAATTTTCTCCATGATCGTTCATTTTGAATATATTACGGAACCGACGGTACAAGTAACAGGATTTGTGATGTTCCACTCAAAGTTATATTAAAGACATTCTATATTTTTATTTTTAGGCATAAAATAATTATTATAAATGGCATGGTTCGCGGACCTCGCCGGGAAGGCGGAGAACCTCCTTAACAACCTGGATGAACAGACCGGCGCGGCTTTGCGAAACCATAACGTTTCGAAAAAAAGGACTGATCACCGTGGAGCAGATTTTGGTGACTCTCATACCAACTTGGAGACCGCTTGGTTGCCAAAGAAAAAAACGCTGGGTCGTAGTCCGAAAAAAGCGATGCCTATCCCAGATACAATAAAGATAAATTCGCATCATCAATCGCGTTCTCACGTAAAAGACAATCCAGATTCTTCAAGAAACGGTTCAGTTAAGTCTAAGAAGTCTCCAACAAAGAAATCCAGTCCAGTACGACAGTACAACATCGATCATTGTCCTAAAACATTAGTCCGTGATGTGAAGGACAAGGATATCAACACCAAAGTCTATTTGGATCAGTTGACACACACAATAAAACTTAGAAGTAAGTATACATTTTGCTATCTATTATTTACAACATAATATCAATATGGGAGACCTTTGCCCAACAGTGGCACAATACAGTTGAAAAAAAAAACAGAAGGCTTTTGCTCAGCATTGGGATAATGCAGGTTAACAGTAACAGTAATATCTATAAGCTATGCCCGATTCATGGAGGGATAGTTTCAAGTGGCAATAAACAATTAACTTTTTTTTCTTTCCTTTTTGGCAACTGAGCCGATGTTGACTATTCTGCCAGTGTCATGCAGTGACAACAGAACAGCAAGATGAGCCGTTCAATGTTTCACTTTGTGGTAGTTGTTACTCGTTACTTAATGTTAGTAGCTGAAAAGACGAAACATGTTTTGTTAGTTAACATTATTTTTTTAAGTAAATAAATACTAATTATTACTCTACTATAAAACGTCACAGATGTTTACAATTATAATTATTATTCATTACACACCAAGCTACATTTTTTTGTCATTTTACTTAAATTCTTTTCAGTTCATGTTTTTGCAGTTAGTATTTCTGCTTTATCAAAGTAATAAAAAAATCAACATTGTTATAAGGTAATGCTTCTCTAAAAATAGTTTATTTATACTTCAAAAAGCTGCTAAATATGTTCTTCATAGTGTTGGTCATCAAAATAATAGTCATCATTGACGTCATCACCTGCCTAGCTTTTTCCAAACTATATTGTTGAGTAGTATCACAAAAATTTAAATAATGCCTGGAGAGCTACTGGTACATGAAAGAGCTTATGAAATGAAATCTGCCTATGAGACTAAAGCGATAAATTATGGACATGTGTATCCTTCCCATTCTAACCTATGGATCGCAGACTTGGTCTTTGACAAATATTCAAAAGTCCAAATTTAAGGTTTGCCAACGTGCAATGGAGCGCAGTATTCTAGGCATCAAAGTGACAGACTGACTGACACTCCAAAACACAGATTACTGACGTTGCTCAAAAAGCCGCTAAGCTGAAGTGGGGCTGGGCTGGCCACATATGCCCAATAAGCTGTGGGCCAATATAACTACCATGTGGAGCTCTGACACAGGTAGAAGGCGTCGCGTCAGACCCCGTAGAAGATGGTGGGACGAGCTGGACAAAACAAACAACCAGTGGTCCACTTTAGCCCTGGATCGAAAGAGCTGGTAGTCATGGGGCCTTTGTTAGAGGCCTTTGCCCAGCAGTGGGATGATGCAGGCTAACAGTAAATAAAATAACTGTTTGCTGGATTTGGTAGAGAATTTCTGAAAAAACTTGTGCATAAATTGGACTGAATAATTGACAGGCATTCAATTAATTAATTCTTTAACCCCAATCTTAAGATTTTTTTTTTTTATTGAGTGTTAAATGAATTAATTAATAGTCGCACATCACCTCAATAATTTCAATGCTTCAATTTTACAGGGAGGAGTTTACCATCAGACTTGGAACTACTAAGCAATGAAGAGTTTACGTACAAGATGCAAAACATGGAGGTAGAGAATGCAATGCTGAAGAACGAGCTCAACGTAATGAACCGAGAGATTGCTGAACTGCTTGAAAGGCTACGCAAGACGGAGGATGGTAATGATGTAGATAGTCCAGGTAGGATAACTTTTATTACAGATTTATTGCATGCGATGTGTCTTCTGCGTAACTAACGAGGTTTGGTGACAGTTTATTTTTTTATTGCTTATGGTATTGGCTTTGTTATTTTTCTTTTCGCAAAAAGGTAAATAAATAAATCACTGAAATTCTAGCTTCGCATTTATTATTATCTTTTCAACATGAATTTCTTTTTGTTAATTTTTTATCAAAATGGCTAATGGCAATCTTTCATTTCATGGTAAGTAGTGATAAGGATATTATCGTAATTAACTATGTTATCACGCCTTTCAAAATATGTTACGTAACCTATAATGGCAAACTCACTCAATAAATAAACACTCGCAACATAATAAGCCTATAATGTTCCCACTATTGAGACTCATGCATCCTCTCAGTGAGTCTACTAAGTGGGGGCGTAATCCAGCATGTGGGCCCAGTAGAGGTTGCTAGACATTTGTCTCCTAACCTTCTTTTTCTAGAGTAGTGGTGATGACACCCATATTTTTTTTTTCTTTTTTAAATATATTATGATCTGCAATCGGCTTGTCTAGCCATAATCAGATGTGGTTTCAGTAGGTCATATAAGGTGCTATCAAAATATCTGCCACGGCTTCAATGGGAGACAGTATTTTGTATATTGATTACAGTAGTGAAGAAATTTTGGACCCCGGAATAGTTAAATCAATTTGAGAAAATAAAGTACGGTAATGAAATAAACATTTACTCTATACTGCATAATGTGGTTCACAAACTACTCGCGATGTGTCGCTTCGTCACATTTTGCGAAATGAAAAGACGGTGCGGCAACAGCTAATTACTAAATTAATACGCAATTTTTTTTGTATGAAAAAAATTATGACGTAAGATCAATAATGTATCTTTGCTATTGTAATCTATATAGGTACAGAATACTGTCTCCCATTGAAGCCGTGGCACATATTTTTATAGCACCTTATATATTTTTGACCATAGAGTCGACATTAACACAAAGCGTGATAAGAGCTATTCTCAGTCTCTCTGATCCAGGTCTAGTATATGCCATCTTTTTAGGCGTGTTGCACCAATAAATTAGGCAGTAAATTCTCACCAAGTTAAATAAAAAGAGAGGCCTATAAGCCCCAGCAATAAGTGAAGTTGGTTGGGCTGTAGATGTTTATGATATTACTGCTTGTGAAAAAAAACAATAAACCTTTCTTTGTAATTATAGAAGTAGCAGAAATCCGCATCAAGCAAAACACTTCTGAAGTTTTGAATCGTCATCTTACGGAGGAGAAGCGGTCACTGACGTCACAAGTAGAAATGCTGACAATGAAGATACAAGAACATAAAGCTGCTGAAGTGGTCAAGTTTAAGGAGATATGTCAAAGAATAGAAAAAGAAAATTCTTTATTGAGACATACGAATTTGGAGTTGGAAGAGAAGTAATTTTTTTTTTTAATTTTTTTATGGTTCCAGGTTTTATTCCTAAGAGTTTCACCAACAGATGCAACCGTTCACACGGCGCGCGTATAGGCGCGTTAAGAATTGGTTTCCTAAGAAAGCGGTTTCGCCATATTATATCGTCCCTTATGAAAATCTGTCATTTAAAGCAGTATTGACGTTAAGTCAAACCCCGCTGCCCAAAGATTAAAATCGCAAAGATTTAATTCACCGTTCTTAGTTACGCTAAAAAGTGTCCATACTGACGTTGCTCAGAAAGCCGCTAAGCTGAAGTGGGACTGGGCTGGCCACGTGTGTCGTATGCCCAATGAGCTGTAGGCCAAAAGAACCACCACATGGAGCCCTGACACAGCTAGAAGGCGTCGCGGCAGACCCCGTAGATGGCGGGACGAGCTGGACAAAAAAAAACGACCAGTGGTTCACTTTAGCCCTGGATCGAAGAGCTGGAAGTCATGAGGAGAGGCCTTTGCCCAGCAGTGCGATGATGCAGGCTAACAATAACAGTAACTGAGTAGAGCGAGCTCACCTCACACATTATTAAATAGCGTTTCCATGACAATCATGTCAAGTCACAGCGTTATGGTGTATCAGAGGCGTCAACACTAAAATAAAACGTGACTATCTTTTGACAGGGTAGGGCGAATCTAACGATTTAAATCTTGGTCGCTGTCATAATTTTCGTGACAGCTGTCACTACAGCCATGAAGTGCTGCCACTGCCACCGCTCGCTCTTCTAGGAAACCGTAGTCTTAGGCTGCGTTTCTACCAGAGATGAGCAAGGATGCGTAGCGAGGAAAGTGTGTAAAACTAACCAATAACAACGCTAACTTAGTTCAAGCTATGAAAATGAAGCGATGTTATTGGTTTAATTCACACACATCCCTCGCTACGCATCCTCTCACATCTCTGGTGGAAACGCAGGCTTACTCTCTCTAAAACAAATTGATGTCCGCATGTGAGGCGTACTTCCTTTTTTCCTTTCTCTTTTCTTTTTCTTTGTTGCCTTCTTGTCACAGTCATGTCCTGCAGCCGTCGACTATTTCTGCTTTGTGCTCGTGATTTTATTTTTCCTTATTATTAGAATGAATTATCTTTTTGTATGCACGTGTTTCTGTAACAAATAAACCTATTTTTCTTTCCTTTTAATAATGCGCCCGACATATTTTCTTGACATGGTAACTAAAGTCCGACCGCGGCAGATTTGCCAAAGATGTAAACAACAATGGCCGCTAGAAATTGAATAAAATCGATAAACAATAGTTTTTATTTTAAGTAATGTTAGTTTTCGTCTAAATCTCCCAGCTAACTAGACCTGAGAAATACTTAAAAACAAAAGAAACATTTTAATCAAAAAAATATAATCTACGTTTTGTTAAGCTTCTAAAATAAGATTATATATATTTTCAGGTGTAAAAATCTTCACGATAGCACAAAAGACAGAGAAGCTGCACAAACTAAACTAGAAAATGACTTGAGACACGCACAATCTACCGTCAATGATCTACAGGCAAACCTGCAGAAATCCACTGAAGAATGTAGGAGGCTAGAGAAGGACTGGGAGGCGTATAAACTGAGAGTGAAGAATATGTTGCTGGCGAAAGATACCGAGATAAAGAAGTTACAGGAGGGGGCTGATATCACTGAAGATACGAAGGCTTTGATGCAGCAGATGGACCATTTGAAGTGAGTTTTATTTTGTTTTATATCCCTCGGAAAGCATGTTAAGCCGTTGGTCCCGGCTGTCATTCGTGGGTCTTTGACAGTCGTTACGGGTCGTCAGAAGCCCGAAAGTCTGACAACCAGTCTTACCAAGGAGTATCGTATTACCCAGTAACTGGGTTGTGGATGTCAGATAGGCAGTCGGTCCAAGTAAAATACTGGTATTCAGCTGCATTCGGTTAGACAGGAAACCGACCCCAATACTGTTGGGAAAAGGCTAGGCAGATGATGACTATTAATAGTCCGTGCGGAACTAGTTGGCCGCGACGTAGGTATGTGAGCGGTGGGACGGAGGGGCGGGGGCGCATTACTCAGTACGTGCGTTGCGAACCGCCGCGTCACCCCTGTCCCCACCTAAGCGGCCAACTAGTTCCGCGCGGACTATAGCTTTAGCCCGCAACTCCGTTCTCTTGGAAATCGTAAGATATACAAAAATAATAGCCACATTTTTATAAAACTATCACCACCCGCGCTAGTAGGTACCTCCTTCGATATCGCTTAGCGTAGTTTGTTTTTCGCATAGCTTTTCTTTCTGAATGTTTGCTCGGCTCCTAAGGGTCTTAGCGTGATGTTAAATAGCCTATAACCTTCGTCAAGAATAGCAGAATAACTATTAAAAACACAGGAAAGATTCACGAAAAAAATGAGGATAATTCATTTTCTCATACATTTTGTGTGATATGAATTTAATTCAGCTAATAAGTTAACATAACATTAATTGATTTTGAGGCGGTACAAAGTTCGCGGGGTCTGCTAGTTTTACGTAAATTATTATTATTACTTCAGAGAGGAGCGCGACGAGCTACAAGAGGCCGTCGCGAATGTTCGCTCGGAATGCGGAGACATGAAGCTATACATCCAACAAGTAGAGATGCGACACAACGCGGCCGAGCGCGTTGTCGTTGCACTACGAGACGCGCTAAGAGAAGAACGCGCGGCTAGGAACAGAGCCGATGCCGACTCTGTCGCTGTAGCTAAGGTAAACTATAACGGATATAAAAAGAAAGAAACGAAAGAAATATATTTATTTAGCACAGCCCAAAAGACACACAATACACCAGATACACACATCAGTTAAAACAAACAAGAAAAAAAATAAACGAACGCTTAACGAAGCCCAGGGTCACAGGTTCTTCCCGTCATTGTAATCACATTATTGTACCAAACCATACCTTTTGGTAACGGAGATACTGAAGGGCAAAGTTCCGACTTTTTTAACCGACTTCAAAAAAGGAGGTTCTGTTTTGAAGTTTTTTTTTTTACGAAATAATTTTTAAATTTGATAACAACACAATGTTTTGCGTACCTGTTATAGTCGCGAATCATATTTTGATCAAGATACAACCTGACACTGACCTGAAAATTGCATAAAACGTAAGAAAAATTGAATTTCGCGGGCTACAACTGCGCATTCACCTTGACTTTAAGCAACATTTTAATAAATAAACCGTGTTAGTATTAATAACTCACTTCTACCTGCCATGGAAGTCAACTACTTATACCATAGAACATAATATGGCAACCGACAATAGTGTAGGTTTCTATCAGTAAAATAATTTTTATAATCGAATCAGTACTTCCAGAGATTACCTCTTACAAACAAACAAACAATTTTGCCTCTTTATAATATTAGTTTAGAAGTTTTGATAGTTTCAATATAAAATTAATTCTTTAATATACATACTTCTCTTTACAGGAAATAAAAGCCGTACAAATGGAGACAGGCCAAACAATAGCCAGTTTACGAACAGCCTTACGAGATAAAGAACACGAATTGAGTAATCTCCGCGACATGTCCTCGACGGTCCCGACCACAGACTCGAGTGCGCTGAACGTCGCGGATTATGATACCATAGACAACAACAAGATACAGTACCTGACACAAACACTCGTGCAGAGACAAACGAAGATCGACAACTTGCTGGGCGAAAATAATATGCTTAGGATACAGTTGGAAAAATTAGAAGTGAGTATGCTTTTGTTTTATAAGCCCAGCAGTAGTGCTATTCTGTAAAAATCTCATCGTGATAACTTGGGCCACCACTGCTCTCCTCTGCCTCAAGCGCACATATTATTATCACCAAATCTTTGACGTTACAAATATATGTATGTATTTATTTTCATTTCAGTCTAAATTCAAGGCAGAGCTAATGCCAAACCGCGAAAAGTTCTCGCATAGTGTGGTACACTTACAAGAGAGCGAGAGTCGCCGGGCGCGGGCGCATAATACGCAGTCGACGCTGTCCGCGTTTTCGCTACGACTGGGCATCATGGTGAAGCGATACCCCATCCTTAGGATGTTTGTCATTGGTTATATGGTGAGTATTTATTGATGTCTCTAAATGTAAATAGCACACTTTTCAGGAATCATCAACTAGTTACATTAGTTACACTATCGGTCAAGAGATGGTGCTGACCTAAAACTGCAATATTCTATACCGCAGTGTTAAAATTCTCTGACAAATATAGGCCTCACCGATGAAAATTTAAAAAACGTAAATGGTGGTACGGAACCCTCGGTGCGCGAGTCCGACTCGCTCTTGACCGGTTTTTTACTCATATTACTTGTTGCACTGCGTGTTTAGTAATTATGAAAAACCGCTAAACGTCGTCGTTCAGTTGATTTACATAACGGAACGGTTTTGTAAAACAGCTAGCGGTTATGTAAAACAGTGGATTCGACAATCCATCTGCGACAGATATTTAGTATATTCCAGATTGTCGATTCCGCACGGTCAACGGCATTTAAGTCGCTTTTTTGTAGTACACGTCTTGAACTATGAAGACAAGGGCCGTTTTCGTAGTGCTGCGAAATAAAGGCACAGTCGATGTCAAATGTTTACCATAGACGTGCAGTTTGATGAAGCAAATATGTTGTTTCCATCAGCTGCCTTAAAAATATGATATTTTTTGCGTTTGTGTCATATCGAGTTAGGGTGAAATCACGTGTTTTCGTATCTCTATCTGCCATTGAGAGCCGTCTTTAGCTAGAGAGAGAAGTCCGCTCGCAAGCATCAGCATTCATTCGCAATAAAAAAACGTTTACTTGCGGATGGACTTCTCGCTCTAGAGAAGTTGAGAGTGACGTCTCTCAGTGACATAGAGATATAGAGGTATGAGGAATAGGGTGTGAAGTTCACTCATCTTTCATAGAAAGGGGAGGATCCTCCGACCAGACGGGTGGTGTTTCTGGTGGGCAACTGCCCGACGATTGATGTCGGGACGTTGTATATATACTAGTTGCTCGGTTAACTCTGCTTGCGCGTTGCAGGATTTTGCGTAACGTCAGTTTGATGCGTAGTTCGCATGTGGCTATGTAGATGGTGCCACAAAGATACAGAAAAATGCTGATCCGTATGTGTAAGTCTGATTTTATCTCATGTGCCTCTATAATAATATGATGATTTATGTTTTGTCTGCAGGTCTGTCTACATCTCTGGGTCCTCACGGTATTATTTACGAGCACACCAGAAGATTACGTCCCACCTTCCAAATCTTAGTCCTTAGCGATTACAAAATATATCTGTATATAATAATAATTATTATTCCATTAGTATGTATTCCAACATGAACCTAGTTAAGTCAAATTACTCGATATGAGATTCAGTTGAAAGTTATGAAGCAATAAATGATACAGCTTTAAGTTAGAAAAAATAGCATATACTTAGTTAATTTTGGTAGTTTTTTTTTTTTGTTTCTGGTTTCTAAGAGTCTGTTCAAGTTTCCGATCAGAGAATCGGCAGCTTAATCTCAAGTTAAGCTTGGGTTACGGTAGCGATGGCTGCCACATAACGCCCGTCACGAAAATGATGGCAGCGGGGTTTGACTTTACGGTGTCAAAAAACGAAGAACGACTTTCAAGAATAACGTTATTGTACCGTCATTTGACGGTAAATTGCGGACACCCTAGCTTAGATTTTTGTATTTGGTTGTCAAACCAATCATAATATGACGTTGAAATGGAGTTTGATAAATGATTCAAATAAAGAAACCGAGGAGTATTTTTGTATTGTCAGTCATAATCACAACGTTCCAAATTTTTTATTTTTTATATAGGTATGAACTTCGTAATTCGTAACGTATTTTAGTAATTGTATTTCATATTTAGTATCTTGATTCGTGGTGCTAAGTGGATTTGAAAAACTATAAAATTATTGTATCATAATGTAAATAGACGAATCTCGCCAGTGCTTTATGTAATAATTGGCCATAATAATGTACCTAATCTGTTGTCTTTGTTTCATTATTAATTTCCGTTGGTGTTGATTGAATTTTGATATTTATTTTTATGAAGCATAATGTTATTTTGCTGACGGGAAAATGGGCTAAATAAAGTGTTTATACATTATTTTGTATTTCATTGCTCCTAAGCTGCACAGTTTCTCATTCGAACTCATAAATATTATTTTTGACTATCCGAGCCGCCATAGCCTGTTAGGGGGACACCAAAGGAAAGGCAGTTCTAAGGATTTCAATAATATGTTTATTATCATTTTATTTATATATTGGAAAGTGTGTTTTAACTAATATTACGTACGTGAGACGTGTGATCCCACGCAAGGCTAAAAAAGTAGTACAGACACTCGTCTTCCAATTTGGAATCTCAAACCATTCGCAGATATGCGTTGCGCCTACGACGATCACTGTTCTGTTTGATGTTTACCATAGAGCATGGATGGGGACGCCTCAGCGGCTACTTCTAGAGGCCGTATTGTCAACACTTACGATACAAACCAAGCGTTTCGCCGTTTACTGGCACTACGACACTAATGACCCATAGAAATTGACGGCTTTAAATGACAGAAGTAATGCGCTCAACGCAGTTTCGGCGCCAAGAATTACACCGTTTGTCCACTCGCCACCGTCAAGATTATTCCGATTATTCATGTCACAGTGACGGAGTGCTGTGGACACGCGGGCAAAGTAAATGTGTCTTCTTCTTCAAAGTAAATGTGTCTTCTTCTTCAAAGTAAATGTGACTTCGGCGCCGTCATCTCGTTCTCGTTGACGTCACATTGACGGTGGCGGTGGACAAATGCCCTGATGACTGCCGTCTCTAGACGCTGCCGGGCGCGGCGATTACATGTTATGTGCTTACTAACATAAGGCGGCCAACCGTCCCGCATTTTGCGGGACCGTCCCGTAATGCTAGACGAAATCCCGCTTTGAAATTATTAGTAAAATAGTCCCGTAAAACGTTGTATGCGTCCCGCATGTCCCGCATCCCTATTTTTCTACCACACTTCTACACAACACCCACACGCGCGCACGGTCAACAGCGTAGGAACACAGATTACCTATATAATAGCGACAAGCGTATCGCGCACGCGCTAATCTCGTTCTCTTTCTCTCTACTGAACTCATGAGGCGTAAGAGCGGGAAAGGGGCACACGAGTAATGGAATTGTTTTGATTTTGAAAATTAGACATTAGTGCACGCCGCACAGTGGGCCCATACTGAAAATTAGTGGACTTAGGCAACAAAGTTCCAATATCGATGCGATTTTTTTTTATATGACGTGTTATGATATTCCTGACAACTTTTATTCTTATAACATTTCTTCTAAAGTTGATAGTTTGTCTTGAAAAAAATCAATTAGATTATTTTGTATGGAGCGAATCACGTTTAATTTTTTTTCTTCAATTGTACTAATATGTTGGGTGTGTGGCGTGAGTATATGATAGCTAGGGTCATTCTCTATCCACGAAAAAAAAAACAGCGCCGGCCATCTGCGGCAGCGCGAGTAATCATTCGGTAAAAAAAAATGTTTTGTAAGATTTTTTTTTGCCATTTAAAATAAATTCAAAGTAATTTTTTTGTGTCATTAGGCTAATTCACCTTTTCTTTATTAAATATATAGTTTTAACAGCGCATAGGTACTTATAACTAATTATTCTGGTAGAAATTTAGTAATTATTGCTATGTTATCGGTAGCACCTGCATTGTGATTGATGACTCATTTGTTATTGCGCTCGTCTAAGCGTATAACTAATGAGTCGTCGAAAAATGCTTGTCTCTGATTGGCTGTGTTATTTTTTTAACTGCACGTTATCTATTGTTGAATAAATATCGTAATAAGTTTCAGGTTATACTAATTTTGTTAATGATAGGTGAAATAATTTAAATTTGTACGGGCAAGTCGTTGATAATTATCTACATAATCAAGCGTATGAAACTGTGAAGTAATTGTAGCCCTGAAAAGGGCTGTTTGTCATATACCTAGCCCTGATGGGCTTTTGTGAGGATAATCTAGAGCCGGATCACATTATTTCTTGTTCCAGAAGTGCTAGTGGGTCCGGCAAATTTTCGGACTCTGCTATGAGGCATTCTTCTTCCTCCATAATCTCACTGTCACAGGGAGGCTCAGTAGTCTGTAACAACTGAATTGCTTCAGGCAACAACTCATTATGACCCTGTTTCAATATTTTAGGCCTTATGTAGGATATGTGGGGATCAGAGCTTATTAGAAGTCCATGGAGGATGTCTTCGTTTGTTGCTATTCTCCCCGTTTTCCGAGTGTGCCACTCCCTGACGTTTCTGAAGTCCTTATTACGGGCTTCCGAAGCTTCTTCAGATAAGATACCTAAAACGAATAAGTACATACATTTTAATTTCAAAACGCAATTGAGTCAAATAATACATCAAACTATATTTATTTTTTACTTACCGATTGGCAAAACACCAAAGTGGTTACAGATGTCTGCACCGTGCATTAGAAGTTTATGTACACTAACTGGCATGTAGTACCACGAATAGTGTTGCACGTACACATCAGCTGTTTCTCTGCAGTATCTTCTAAATTTTTCACAGTCAATGTTTTTGCCTGATGATATGGCTTGTAGAATAACGGAAAATCTGAAAATCAGATTTTCGTCAATTCCCGTTATTCTGGATGATCTTTTGTAATCTTGGAAAAAGCGCCTCGCAGTATTCCCGTCATTTGTAGTTCCAAAACCCTAAAATGGGAAAACAATACTGTAATATACAATACATAGAGATATAATACACAAACAACATAAAAAGAGCCAAAATTAAATACATACCTGTTTGACTATATCAATCAGCATTCCAGTTTGCTCACGAAACTCTTGTTTCGTGGTATTTTTTTTAGCTTGTTTCAAAGCCTTATGTTCGCCTCGAGCAGTCCATCGTTGAAAATCCAGATTATAAGATATATGGAGAAGACATTCCATACACCGAATCTTCATATGCAGCGAAGAAATTCCTTGTTTGTAAATTTCTTCACGAAGTGGTTTGGAAGTCAAAGCGTCTAAATTATTCATCTCGCTCGGTTTTGCCAAGCAAATAGGACACGTTGCATATGATGGTACTTCAGCAATAATATTGGCCACTTTTCCATCAATCATGGTCATATGCAATTCATGTGATACAATAATATTTCCACACTGTGTAGATATTCGTTCATCAATTTGTTTTTTCATCTCAGACTCTTCAGACATTATAAAATCAGCTGTCTCCGAAGTGAAAGTGAACTTCACCGGTCGACAGTACAGAGTTGAGCAAGGTGTGGGGTTCTCCCAAACTATATTTTCATTCCCAGAAGATGGGCTAGTAGACACTAGCCGAAGAGGGACGATGCTTATCATGACTACTGATGAATCATCGAACTCTGTAGACGTTTTCTGTTTATAATTGCTCTGCGACGAAGAACCATCAAGTCCCCATTTCCAGGTCAACTTGAGTTCTTTATTTTGAGACCTATCAACAGAATTACTAATACCTAGTAAAATCCTTTCCACAGTGTGGTCCAATAGCGCTTGCAATTTAATTTGAGCTCCTTTTTCGGTAATCTCCATACTCTCTTGTGGTGGGTAACATCTTTTCTTGGCATTTACAAGCTTTGGATAAGATGGAAAGGCAGCACAGTTTTCTTCTTTCAGAAATTGTCGAAGAGCTAAGTACTTCCATTTCGAGAGCGCAAGTGATGTATAAAGAGCTAAACAGTTATCTTCAGAGACAGTACTTAAGCTCTGCTTTTTGAATAGTCGCTCGTCTACTTCGGATAGGGCATCTGGATTACTGGAAAGGTATTCGATCACTTTTGCCAGATTCGTTTTGCCGTTGTCTTTCAATTTTGTTATGTACCAGGTCTGCAACTCTTCTTCGGAATTTTCTTCTACTATGGAAGTAGAACGTCTTTTTTTTTGCTTCTTACTTAACTCTTCGAATGGTTTTCTGTGCTCCTTTTCTGTAGATGTTCCCGCTTCCGCAGTACATACTGCAAGAGTAGGAACATGGGAATCTATATCCACAGGTTCAGATAAGACTGCGTCCGAAAAGCCCATCTCACTTCTCAGGTCAACACTGTCACAAACAGGCCAGTTGATGTTTTTTTCCAACCACTTGCGATTACTTACACGATTCATAAAAGTTTTTTGGTTTCTACTTGACTCTATCCACTTTTTATTTAGATTTACACAAAAAAGTCGACAGAACTCCTTGATTCGGTTCTTGTCTTCTTCAGAAACTTCGGTAGTCAAGACAGAAATGATACTTTCATATAGAAACATATGATTTTTCAGATCACCGCCACTTCTTAATTTCACAAAAAAATCTAGGTTGGTACAAAATCCAGCCATAGTTCTAATGTAAATATAAAAATAAAAGTATTTCACTGTGTTCACAAATAAGCGACAAGAGCGAAACTAGATGGACTTAATGAATGTCTTTATATTTATAGACAGTGTTAATTACTCAAGTAGTGGACACTGTTATCAGTGAGTGAAAATTATTCAGCCAATCAGAGACGAGCATTTTTCGATGACTCATTAGTTATGCGCTTAGCCGAGCGCAATAACAAATGAGTCATCAATCACAATGCAGGTGCTACCGATAACATAGCAATAATTACTAAATTTCTACCAGAATAATTAGTTATAAGTACCTATGCGCTGTTAAAACTATATATTTAATAAAGAGAAGGTGAATTAGCCTAATGACACAAAAAAATTACTTTGAATTTATTTTAAATGGCAAAAAAAAATCTTACATAACATTTTTTTTTTACCGAATGATTACTCGCGCTGCCGCAGATGGCCGGCGCTGTTTTTTTTTTCGTGGATAGAGAATGACCCTAGCTATCATATACTCACGCCACACACCCAACATATTAGTACAATTGAAGAAAAAAAATCAAACGTGATTCGCTCCATACAAAATAATCTAATTAATTTTTTTCAAGACAAACTATCAACTTTAGAAGAAATGTTATAAGAATAAAAGTTGTCAGGAATATCATAACACGTCATATAAAAAAAAATCGCATCGATATTGGAACTTTGTTGCCTAAGTCCACTAATTTTCAGTATGGGCCCACTGTGCGCCGTGACAAAAACCAAAAACTTTTTGGTAATTACATCTACTAATCCCTAACCACCCCCCCCCCCCCCCCCCATTCACGAAAGGTTAAGTCCCGCATTCAGTTTTCGGAAAGTTGGCCGCCTTATACTAACAAAGTGTTTGCTTATCAACAAACGCTTATTCTCTGTATCTTATCAGCCATAAATAACAAAGTTAGAATATTTCTCGTAAGAAAGATAAAAATAAATTAATATTTTTTCCTGGATAGTCACTCACAGACTGCGAGGTTAAAGTTACAAATGGAAAACTAGGAGTTCTTAGTAATCGCTCAATCAACCGTCGACTCATCATTTGAAGTAAGTTACTTGCTTCTATTTCTAGTTATTTTCCCCATTTCCTTGTTCGATAATGTGGCTTTTCAAGTAAGTATTTTAGTTTGTCGCAGCCGAGCGGTTCTGCATTACATTCGAAGCGAATCCGAGAAATGTCGGTCCGATCCGAAGTGACCATACTCGTAGACCTATTTGTATGAGGGGTTGGGTTTGCGCACTAGATCCGAACTAGGAACATTCGAAATTAGAACATTCCCAATTCGGATTGAAGTCGGATCTTTAATTCGGATTCGGATCGGATGTAGTGCAGAACCGCTCTAAGTCAGTAATAACTAAGGTACGGCAAGGGCGGATCCAGCTTTGGCACCAGGAGGGGGTCACATAGTCGTGGTCAAGTCAAGAACTTATAATTTAATTTTGATAACAATAGATAACTACAAGTAAAAAGTAGGCACCTATTTTATCAACCTACTACTACAATCAGCCAAATTTCTTTAATAGATTTTCAACTTTATTGCTAAAGCATAAGGTTCGAAATTAATTAGGAAAATTTGACAGTTTGGGGTAGGTTGATGTGCTGGCGTCTGTACGTAAAGACATTCAAAGACATTTATGTACTGTACTTAAAAATATTTATTCTTTATTGTACACTTAATAACTTGTACATATACACGTACATATTGCCATCTTCTCTTGAAGACATCCAGAGAAGCACTATCACGCACGGTTTTTTTTTTTTGGTAATGGCATCTCGCATTTCAACCTATGAGGTTGTCGTCTGCTTAACCGGACTTGCCTGTGGATGCCTCAAAATTAAGGCCTCCAGCCAGGGCTTAAAAACTTAAAAGCTAAGCGACTACACGCTAAGGGCACCCCCTGTGGGGTACGGACCTCGGCTTAGGGCGTCGCTGGGGGAGGGCAGCAAGGGACAGGCTGGATCGGAATTATTTTGGGGCGAATTTAATACTACAGGCTCAGCGGCGCGGGCTGGCTCGAGCAAGGATCAGGGAGGAGAATTTACGGGGCGTCGCAACGGGCGTCCTCGACGGCGGGGACGGAAGGACGGCTGACGGGTCTTGTTTATGTATCTCTTAATGGTGCTGGTGACTTTTCTGCTCTCCTGTAAGAGGGTAGTGGCGTCGTCGGGGATGATGAGGGTATGTCTTGGTCGGCGAATCCTAATTATACGGGAGGGAGTATATCGGGAGGCCACCGCAATCAGGGGATTGGGGTGCTTAATAGCGGAGTCGAAGAAACACTTGGCGACGAGTTTCATGAACTGCTGGACGGAGGGTATTCTAAGATCCAGGTGGAGATTTATGTTACGGACATGGAAGGGGGGATCCCGTGACCTTTCTGAGGGTCCAGTTTTGAAGGGTTTGCATTTTATGCAGATGGCGAGGCTTGGCGTGTGCGAAGACTACGCAAGCGTAGGTCATGATGGGACGGATGACTGCGGTGTAGAGGCGCAATTTGAACTTAAGTGATAATTTGCTGCGGGCAGTCATTAGGGAGTGGAGCCTACCGAGAGCAAAAGCGGCGCGCGAGCGCGTCGTCTTTATGTGCTCTTTGAAGTTGAGGTTGTGGTCGAGGATGACACCTAGGTATTTGGCTTGTTTACCCCAAGGGATAGGCTTGCCATACATAGAGATCGGGCTGGGGTATCACGCACGTAATGAGGCAGCCTATTTATTTTCCATAACCGTGGTGAATTATTTGTCATAACAGCTAGAGGTATGTCGAGGGGTATGACGCAAAACTCCGCATTTCTTGTAATGAATGAATTTGCAGCAACAATTTTTAAGAATACTTATAGAGGTACACTTATAAACACATTATAGGTAGAAAGAAATTTTAGTTTTTTAACTTAGAACTATGTTATGATATGTTTAAATATTGAAGGTATGTAGTTACATAAAATCTGTATGGTGACAAAATATATAAATAAAATCATTATGTTCAATTAGTGGTCCACCTAAGTCCTGGAACCAGCTCAGGGGGGGGTCATGACCCCCATGACCCCCCCCCTGGATCCGCCGTTGAGGTACGGTCAGCAAAGAAAGTCGATGAACTGTTATTTAAACTATGTCTCTCCGTCTAAATTGACACAAAATTATTCTATAAGCTAGTCTGGTTTTAAGTATTTTATGTACCTAAACAAGACTAGTGCCCGTTTTAACTAACACTAGTATTTTAAGCGCTCGGTTCAGCGCTTAAAGTTGAACCTCCAACATCGCGTTTATATTTAGGCATTCGTTTGCTATCCGTCTTTTGCGTTATTTTAAATATTATGTTATGTTTTAAAACACTGTAGTTTTTATTATTATTTTATGTTATGCAGGGGCGAGCTGGTACTTTGGTGATGTTCGGGAATGGTTTTTTATTATTCAATAATTCTAACTAGGATAAGTTAAGTATATTTGGATAGACATTCCAAAAACTAGCGATTCTAACTATTTTATACATTTTTAAACACCTCCAATTTTGAGAAAAAGATTTTTTTATTTTAGTGTGAATTTACTCTAAAAACGAACAAACCTTTCTAATAATCTAGGATAATAAAGTGAACACACCCTAAAAAAAATATAAACTTGTCAAAATTGAGAGTATTGACTTGACACATGGTCCTGCCATTACTGACATTATACTGACAACACATTTTAACCTATAATCTGGTGAGGTTTTGGCGCCGTTTTCGAAACTACGTGGTTTTTTCATTTTCTTTATTTAGGCTGTCGAATGAGTGTAATTTAGTTGTATAGTGTAGCAGTGTTGTTTGTAGTGTGGCTCAGTGTTAGCGAAGGTAGGTTTTAATATTAATTTAGTTTATTTTTAAATATTTTACCCGGCATCCATTATGGATACCAAAAAACCCCCTGACCCTCCCGATGCCTTTGATTACACTCCGATGTTAACAGTTTCCCTCCCCGATGACAATGTGATAAATAATTCAATGGATTTCGAATCTACAAGTAGGAAAAGAATGGCTACTTCTTCTCCGACTACTGTAGCGAACCCTCCAAAACTAACAAAAAAAGAAATGGGAAGACAGTCTTACACGGTAAGGGATAATCCGCCATATATTGTACACGTTTCTTTAAAAGACGGCGACACCCCTGGTACTGTTCTACATCCGGTTAAATTTGGAATGTTTTTGACGCAAAACAACTACAGCAATATTCTCCTGGGTAGTGTCAAACGTCTAGGAAGAAACAAAGTTTCAGTTGAGTTTAAGTCTCATCAGGATGCAAACAGCTTTTTGATAAGTCGTACATTACTTCAGAATAACTTCATTGCTACAATTCCCCAGTTCAATATTACTCGTTTGGGTCTCGTTAGAGACGTACCATCAGAATGGACAGAGGATGAGGTTATTGAAAATATCAAGGTTCCTGTTGGATGTGGCCCCGTTATAAAGGCAAGGAGAATGAGCCGAAAGGTGACTTCTCTGGGTGTTACAGAGTGGAAACCCACTCAAACCGTTGTTTTGACTTTTGACG
Organism: Hydraecia micacea; assembly: GCA_914767645.1. Classification (NCBI taxonomy): domain Eukaryota; kingdom Metazoa; phylum Arthropoda; class Insecta; order Lepidoptera; family Noctuidae; genus Hydraecia; species Hydraecia micacea. The sequence continues at coordinate 10,511,592 of OU611795.1, forward strand.
GACAAGTCTTACCTAATCGAGTTTATTGTTTTTACTCTGCCCTTTCAGTCGAGAGATACATGTACCCAACTATTCAATGTTTCAATTGTTGTCGTTTCGGTCACACACGTACAGTATGTCGCTCAAAACCCCGCTGCTTTAAATGTGGCCAAGACCACCCAGGTGATGGATGCCAAGTTCCCACTGATTGTGCCATTTGTGTATCTTGTTCTGGCAATCATTATGCTAATGATAAGGCTTGTCCTGAGCTTGGTCGGCAAAAGGGCATTAAAGCTCTTATGGCTGAGAAATCTGTCTCTTATGCGGAGGCAAGTCAGGTTTTCCCTCCGGTTTCAAGATCGTATGCTGAAGTGTCTAGAGCATCCCAAAAATCAAAACCAATACCTAGGTCACCCGATCATCCCAGTTCTGCTCCCCAAACAACAAAATCATACCGTAAAACGGTCTTCCTAAAACCCAAATCTCATTCCCCCCTTTCACCTAGCTATGACAAACAGGCTCATCAAGCCCTTATTCAGGATTACTCCTTTTCTCCCTCTCAAAATGGCTGTGCTTTCCCCACGGAAGGTACAAGCAATCCTGATAAGTCTGAAAATATTCTTAATATTATAGCCAATATCCTACTAACAGTATTAGCTAATCCTGCACAATCCTTACCTGACCACGTTGCCAACAAACTGTCATCCATTGTTAAATATATTAATAATGTTCCACCCCCTGACATTCCTTCAATGGAACGTGAGGAGTATTACTCCTAGGAAACCTGACCTACTCTTTATCATTAATAAATACAAACCATCGATCTGCAGCATTGCTGAGACATGGCTTCGTTCTGATAGTAATTTCAGGATTCCGTGTTTCAGTAGTGTTCGTCATGACAGACCAGATGGATATGGAGGATGTGCTTTGTTCATTAATAACAAAGTACCATTCTCCCCAATTCCTCTACCCTTCGTTGGTGACACCATCAATGTTGTTGCTGTTAAGGCTGAGGGTATAAATATCTTTAGTTTTTATATTGCACACCCACAAATTGAAGATCTTATTACAGTTAAAAGTTTGCTGAGTAGTATACAAGGTCCATTACTTGTTATGGGCGATTTTAATGGCCATCATTATAGATGGGGTTCAGAAAACTGCGACAACTTTGGTATAGGCCTAGTGGATATATTAGATGAACTAAACCTATGTGTAATTAATAATGGCAGTTCCACACGTAGGTCTGCGCCAGGGCAGAACAGCAGCTGTGTTGATTTAACATTCTGTTCGTCTAGTATAGCCAGCCTTTTTAATTGGAGTCGCTTGAATATGACATATGGGAGTGATCACTATCCCATCATGGTCGAAATCCCTTCCAAGACTATCCCTGACAAAATTTCCCCTCCTCTGTTAAAATACCAGCTGAACTCAGCAGATTGGGACACCTACTCAAAAATTTTAGACTTACGTGTCTCTTCTCTCCCATCCATTAACGCTGAGTCCACGCAGGAATGCTTTTCGTCATTCTCCCATACAATATCTTCTACAGCAGATGATTGCTTCCCTTCAAAAAAAGTGCCAACAGGCAAAATTCCATCCCCGCCATGGTGGGATAGGGAATGCTCTGCCGTGATCAGGGCCAGGAATGAGGCCGAAATGAACTTCAACTCCGACATGAACTTGGATAACATCATTGCCTTTCAACATATCTTGGCTAAGTCCAAAAAATTACTTAAGAATAAAAAGAGAGAAGGTTGGCAGAAATATTGTGGCTCGCTGAATCCATCCACTCCAGTGTCGGCCGTGTGGCGTAAGCTGAAGTCGTTCAGGAGTAGTTTGAGTCCCCCCTCCGGGACCATACTATCTGAGGAACTGGGTAACCAGTTTCTTTCTAAACTGGCCCCAATCTATGTTCCTAATTTGGATGAATGTGTCGCTACGGGCTCCCGGCTAGCATCAGATGACCCTCTGGATAAGCCTTTTACTCTGGGGGAGCTTAAATCGGTCCTCGCCCATGTAAAGGATTCTGCTCCTGGAGTGGATGGATTCCCTTACTCCTTCATTACAAAAGCGGGTGATAAGACCCATCAATATTATCTGGACTTAGCTAACTATTGTTTTTCTTCCGGTTATATTCCTCCTGATTGGAAGGTTCAAGTGGTAATTCCTATATTAAAACACGGTAAAGATCCTAGTGATCATTGTTCTTACAGGCCGATTGCTCTATCGTCCATACTTATTAAGCTTCTAGAGCACTTGATTAAAAACCGTCTTGAATGGTTTGTAGAAAGCAGGAAACTGCTCCCAACGACTCAATTCGGCTTCAGGAAAGGTCTGGGTACAGCTGATAGTGTGGGGACCCTTACATCAGGGATCCGTCTGGCCCTTAGCAGGAATGAGTCTGTGGTAGCCGTTTTCTTAGATATTTCGGCTGCCTATGATTCTGTTCTCCTCCCAGTTCTCAGGCAGAAGATGCAAGAGCTGAGAATCCCGGCTAGGATTCGTCAAATCATATGCAGCATTTTTTTAGAACGTCGTGTTACACTCAGGATACCGGGGGAGAACTCTGAGCCGAGGTCGGTTTGCAGGGGTCTTCCTCAAGGATCTGTGCTTAGTCCCCTCTTATATAACATCTATACTTCTGATCTTCATTCTTGTTTAAATTTTAACTGTAACATTCTTCAGTATGCTGACGATATTGCATTATTTGTCTCTGGCACTTCCATCCAGGATGCCGCTCAGTCCATTAATATATCTTTGTCCTCATTAAACCAATGGCTTTTAGATCACGGGTTATCTTTAAGTGCTCCAAAAAGTTCAGCAGTTGTCTTCACTCGTAAACGCCTTATCCCCCAAGTCGACATTAATATTGACGGCCAAGCAATTCCAGTTGAGGAGAAGGCCAGGTTCCTGGGGGTTACCCTGGATTCCAAATTGTCAGGAGTGGATCACATTGGTAATACGGTTAAAAAATGTGAGCGCTCGGTCTCGGTCCTTAAGGCTTTGGCAGGTGTCTGGTGGGGTGCTCACCCATACACCTTAAAACTCGTCTACAATGCGCTGGTTAGAAGCGTGCTGGATTACTGCAGTTACTTAATTGAGCCGTGTAACAAAGATGCTCTGCGTAGACTGGATTCTGTCCAGGCCAAATGTCTAAGGACCGTGACTGGTGCCATGAAATCCTCCCCCATAAACGCTCTCCAGGTAGAATGTGCAGAACCCCCTCTTAACCTTCGTAGACAATACTTAGCAGACCGTTTCTTGTCAAAAGTTTTCTCCCTTTCGTCCCATCCTTTACTCCCCATTTTAGAACAAATCTACCTCTCTCTTAACGCGTCTTCCTACTGGAATAATAAATCTATTCCATTGATGAGTAGGTACAGAGAGCTTAAACACCTCTCCTCACCTGTTTGTCAACACCCCACTCTTCCGGTCTTTTCCTCCTCATATGAGGTGGTCCATTTCAAACCAAAGGTCGTTTTGAGACTTGGTATCACCAAAAACTCTCAGGACGTAAAGGGTGACTTCGATCGGGCCATTAAAAGATACTGGGAGGGTTGGAATTTGTTTTATACGGACGCATCCAAATTGTCTTCAACAGGATGTACAGGTGTTTCTGCGTATTTTCAAAACTCTAAAATAGCCCTCTTATTCCAATGTCCACCAGAGACCTCAGTATTTACAGGGGAATGCATCGGTATCCTAGAAGCCATCAATTTCATTCTAACTCATAACATTAAAAATTCAGTCATTTTCTCAGATTCGCGCAGTAGTATTCAAGCTTTAGCTCAAAACCAACTTAAATCTAAAATTCACAGTAAACTCATCTTTGATATACTAAATTTACTATTTACTTGTTCGAACAACGGTTTAAACATTGAAATAGCTTGGGTTCCCAGTCACTCGGGTATAGGTGGCAACGAGTGTGCCGATTCTCTGGCAAAATTTGCTACATCTAACCCGGTGGATCGGAAGCACTACGTGGTGCATAGCTACGACTTACGGACTGACACCAAACATAAGCTGTACAACTCGTGGTCAGCAGTGTGGCAGTTAAGTTCGAAGCTCAAGGGGGCATACTACGCCAGTATTCAACCCGACATCCAGCGGAAACCTTGGTTTTTTAAATGCCCAAAATTATCCAGAACAACTGTTGCAACCTTGTGTAGACTGAGACTTGGCCACTGCTGCAGTCCAGTATTCTTAAATAAAATCCGTGTTCGTGACAGTTCCTTGTGCGAATGCGGTCTTGATGATGGTACTCTGGACCACATCTTTTTCTCTTGTCCATTAAATTCCCAATCATTTGACTTGTATCATAAGCTTTCCAAAATTAAAATCCCTCTTCCTATCAACTTCCATTCCCTCTTGACTAAGTTTTCTCCTAATCTTATCCAAATCTTGTCAACTTTTTTAAACTTAAATAAAATCAAATTGTAGTTTGGTATGTAGTAATAATAACTTTGTAAATATATTAATGTAGATAGATTTGTGATGTTGTGTGTATATTTAAATATATATTCTTCTTTTTCTTCGTTCTTTTAGCTACTATTTTTGTAACTAGTAATACCACAAAGTTCGACGGCTCACCTCGCTGTACTGCCGTCACCACTTGACGTTGGCAGAATAGTCGACATCGGCTCAGTTGCCAAAAAGGAAAAAAAAAAAAAAAAAACCTATAATCTTTAGTCATTGACAATATCAATAATAATTGATTTGCGAGTATATCACAGACTACAATATAATACATTATGGAGTATATCAATATGAACGAAACGAATTTAATCAGATTATATTTATTTACCTCTGCAATAATATAATCTATACTACTAATAAAGCTTAAAAGTTTGAACGCGCTAATCTCTGGAACTAGTCGGATTTGAATAATTCTTTTTGCATTTTATAGCCTAATATTCTTGAAGAAGGTTATATGGGTGCATGTTTCAGCATAGTCCACAGGAATGGCTTAGCAGCAGTAAATGATAATAGTATCTACTGATCGGGAGTTCTTCTCCATAGGAAACGACCAATTGGAACCGTGCACCTAGCTTCTGACGTTTCATAAGTGCCCCATGTTGGTTTATGTGAAATAAAAATATTTTGATTTGATTTGATTGATTTGGAGCATTTTTTAAGTTATGTATGAGAAATCTTTTTTAATGATTTGGAATCGAGAGAAAAGCGTTTCGACAATAATTATCCTATTTAAAAAACTGAATTTATATGCTATAATTGGACACAAGTGTTACTATGTATGTAGTTTTGTTATGAAATAAAAGGTTTTTTTTTTTTTGTTTGAAATATCCATTTATTAACTTTCTTCATTTTCAATATCTTCTCTTATTAAAATATTGTCGAGAAACTGAGCAGGTGGAGATATATCGTTTTGATGCCGAGCCCATCCAAGATACCAGACAATTGTCATCACATTATGAGCACAGCTTCCTACAGTCCTTTTGCCAATTATGCAACTGCAATAATAGTCAGTAATACACCTTTGCCAACTAGTCTCTGCCACTTTCAATAATATGTATGTATAGTACACTCTATTACTGTAGTGGCGAGACTTTATTCTTCCTCTGATCAAAGCTGTCTCATGTGATGACGAAATGCCTGGAATATTTATTAGTTCTAAGTCTTCACTTACTTCTACACTAAAAGTACCGTTCAGCCGAATATGTTCCCCGTAGTAAGAGCGAGCCTCAGATTGGTCTGAGGAGCGAGCTTGTTTAATTTGGTAAATTCCTAAGCTAAATAAAACCAAATCTGACATTTCCATGGTGGGGAATATATTGAGCTGTGGTATTTGACCATTTATTTGGACGAAACTGGCTCGGCGTCTATTAAGCTGATGCCCAATTACATGATCAGCTAAATAATTTGGCATGTTCATTCTCTGGTGAGCTCTTTGCAGTATAGTTTGGGCATCAGGACGGTCAGTCAAAACGGGATGGAATTGGTTTAAAATGGCTCCTGCAATTTTGAAATCATCCATAAGATTTTTAGACCCAATATTAAAATATTTATTCCGAAAGATTTTAAAATCCCTTTTAAACCGACCGTTTACAACTTCTACAACCCACCTGCACAGTGTCACTAGTCGTGATTTGTTGGCTTTTTCAGTTGATAATTGAGTTTCCCCTTCACTTAGGGTCTCTGGTTTACACACAGTATATCCCAAAGATGTGAGCAATGGGATAGAGTCTCTAAAGCCGCGGTCAAGAATAAATATATCATTGTGTCTAAAATATTGGCTTAAAGTCGAATTTTCATTTTGGAACAGCAGTCGCATAATTGTAGCATCAGAAGTTGTGGCTGCGTATGGGCCAAATATGTCTATAATGTGGCCATCGGTGGCAAAGTAGAAGAATCCGTTGTGCAGAGGCCAAGTCAGTTAAATCAGGAAAATCAAAGAAAGCAAAGTACCTACCGTATGACGTTGACGTATAAAGGTCATAGCACACTTAAACGACTCTGCTCCAACACCGCTCCCACCCAACACCGCCCTAAACTAAGACGACTGCTAGAAGTCCACGCGGCGACAGCTAGCAGGCACCCAGCAGTCCACCCGCCGACCGCTCTCGCTTGTCGCGATAGACACAGCTCGCGATCGGTTTCCATTAAAGCAACTCATATTTTTTACTATGTCCCAATTCACAACGCGTGAACTAGCAATTATTATTGCTATTGCACTTGAGGATGAAGAGAGAAGCGCAAGAAATAACAGACGAAGATTTTGGGTGCATAAAATGCTGAAAGCAAGACATGGCGCGGCGACTGCTAGCATGAGCGCGCGGATACAGAGCCGACCGCTCGTCTACAACGTGCGACCAGCGAGGCGTCAACTACCGAGCAGTCTGACGGCGGTAAGCTCGCTGAAAGCGAGCTGTCTGCTAATTTATGATGCCAATGTAAAATATATCTTAAGAGCAATATTTAAAGCCCATATTTGAATTATATTCATTTTGCCGGGTTCCCGCAGAGTCGTGTAAGTGGGCTATGACCTTTAGCCTGACGGCTCCTGACACTTTGACATAATTGACAGATGAATACAATCCATCTGTCAATTGTGACATTTTCAAAGTGTGTGACAGGTTTCATTTGGGCTGCCATCAAGAAATAAAATATTTATACTAACAAATAATTTATAATTTTTTTTCTCTAAAATGGTGGGGTCTAAAAATATTATTTCAGTGGTTCTAAGTTCCATATATTTGTAGCTTTTATGTGGGAGTAGTTTGGTTCTAGTTAGATTTTTCTCGGAATAAAAAACCAACGTCCATACAAAAAGCGGACATCTCCGTACCGCTTGAGGTACACATGTGTATCAGGTTTAATTATGACATTAAATCAGCTGTCATCTAGAATTAAATTTCATTATGTGGGTCTACCCTACCTACCTCACCTATATAGGTCCTAGGTACAGGCAACCATAGCTTTGCTTTGTTAAAGATAAGATTGCAGTAAGTATAACTGTATCGGTGTTTCTGATGATTCTCGAGTTTTCGTAATAAAAACATTAATACTTACCTAATTATTTGTTCCGTTCTTGCAAGAGTTTTATTTGTTTGTTTTCCCTGTATATAATGTACGCACGGGGATCTTTATTCAGGACAAATATAATTATACATTTACATACGATATTTACAAAACTTGGCAATGACATCTTTTGGGAAAGGCACATGTATTTTTGTGGTCGATAAAACTGTCACAAAAAATTACGTTGGTTTAAAATAAACTTTCCAAACGTGATCACAGTCTGATTAAAAAACAAGGAAAACGGTGAAGAAGCTTAAAGTGTCTGCAAATAGGTTTGTAGGGCGGAGGATTTCGGCTTTATGTTCACGATTAAAACTTACTTTCGGAACTCTAGATTTTTGCCACGCATGAAAGAAGGGTACCTACCTAGCTACGTATAGGTAAAGTGAGGGAAATTAATTGTTAAACAAATTAACTTCCAATTTAAATTGTCCGTATATTAACTCTTGAGAACACATGCAAAATGTAGTGCAGTTTGGCAGGAAATTTGTGTAGGTATTATCAATTTGTACAGACGCCAGCACATCAACCTACTACAATCTGTCAGATTTCTGTAATAGATTTTCAACTTTATCGCTAAAGCATAAGGTTCAATGTTGATTGGGAAATTTTGACAGTTAGGTGTAGGTTGATGTGCTGGCGTCTGTACGTACTGGGTAAGAGAGCAGTGACCCAGTGGTCCCAGCGGCCCCCATTTCCGAGTTGTAAATCGTGAGTTCGAGCCCAGGCAGGTGCTTTAGGTACTTTGCGTAAATTATTGCATCACCACTGCTCCCAAAACGGTGAAGGAAAACATTGTGAGGAAACCGGCATGTCCTAGAACTAAGAATTCGAAGACACGTGACATCTATCAACCCGCACTGATCTCGCGTGGTGGATTACGCCCCACTCCCTCTCACAGAGAGGAGGCCTGTGTCCCAGCAGTTGGAACATTATAGGCTGATTATATATAAGTAGGTAAGTACCTAGGTAGTACTTAGAAACTTAGTTTCACTTACTTAGTTAGAGACTTTACTTTGCCAGTTGTTATAAAATGGCTACAACACGAAAAATTCACGCAGGGTGCCAATTTGCTTAACAGTTAATCTTCCCGACTGTACAAGAGACATGAAAAGTAGTAACGGGGTGAAACAGACATCTGTTCCTCTAAAGGAACCCGACCGGATATAGAACTGTTTCGGTATAAGGTCCGGCCGCGCCAAAGTCTAGTTAGCTCGGAGATTTAGACGAAAACAAACATTACTTCAAAGTAAATACTCTTGTTTATCGATTTTATTTTTCGAGCGGCCATTGTTGTTTACATCTTTGGAAAATTTAGCACGGCCGGACTTTAGGTATTATTACAATGGATTCATGTCCTGGGGGCACTAGGTGTGAAAGCTGAAAGCTGGTATGCACCTTTAATGTTAGTTACTTATGTATAATTATGAAAAACTAGATTGTTATTTTGTGGGGTAACTACATTATTGTTTACAGTTAAAATCCAATACCGGTAGGTATACAGTAAATCCACTTTGTTTATTATGCGGGCTATAATTATATTGCATTTTTATATGAGGCCACAGTACCGTTATCATTTACGTAAACCAGTCGAAGGAGCAGTGATCTCCTTTCGAAAAATGCATTGTAAGTATCTATAGTAGTTTCTATAGCAAGTAGGTATATCCCGTCGTTTTGACTGCCCCGTTGGCCTCGTGGTCGCAAGCGCGCCTGCCGAGTGTTTTCCTGGGTTCAATTCCCGGGTCGGACAAAGTGTGTGTTTTTCCTTCTTTCCCTAGTAACATGGTCTGTCGAGTCGCTAGTGGTGAGCCACTAGCGACTCGACAGACCACTTCTTTCTTTCAGTTTTAATAACTTACGTCTGAAGACGTTTCGAAGAATCGAACCCAGGACCCCACGCTCAGCAGGCAAGTGTTATTTGGGTTTTTCCATTAGGAATTTCTTAGTAACAGCCCGGAGTTTGGAAGTAGGTGGTGTGATACCTCTGTGGCCTGATCTCTCTCCGGTCGTCTCGGATTGCATGTCATCCCATCGGACTATGAGAGTTAGGGAAGAGAGAGTGCACCTGTGTCTGCGCACACATTTCTGCACTATAACATCTCCCGCGCCGTAGGCTGGTCTCCGCTGAGATTGGTCGCCATGCCCGAAATTTGGTCTGGAGGACTTGTATCCCACCGTTACTAGTACTAAGTATTTTGACCATTTCGGCACAAATAGGAATGCGTAGCAGAAATAGACAAGGAAAGCGTCAGGGAAAAACCCTGAAGCCTAGATGGGTATTGGACTATTGGTAGACGCAAGGGGAAAAAGGAAATTATAATTCTGGCGCCATAGGTATTAATTTATTATGAGTAATAGTGCAATGACTTCCAATAAAACGATGGATATAATGGGTTCAGAGAAAGGCTTTTTTAACGCATAATAGTGTTATACGGGGGAGGGGGGGACAATAGTTAGACAACGAAGGGAGCGAACAAAACCCTTCGAAGAGACCAGCCAGGTCAGAGTACACTGAATACGTCGCTTCGGGCTAGAAACCCATACCATTCCATTCTCATAGTGGAATATACAAATCTGTTAGGTACCTACTTCCTATGTGGTTAATCTCACATATAGGGTGACTGGCAATTACGATACTTAAACACGTGATTGTACTCATGATAACAAACAACTTTTACTATGGGACCAAACCTGAAATCGCGAAAAAGAATCAGCTGTTCCCTACATTTATGTTCGTATAATTCGTCAAAATGTAGGGAACAGCAGATTTTTTTTTCGCGATTTCATGTTTGGTCCCATAGTAAAAGTTGTTCCGCGATCTTTTTGAAGAATATTAATATAACCAAAAGTTCCTCTAACTGCATGAAATCATAATTCTATAAATAAAAAGTTGTCCTAAATATTCACATTTTCGTTAAGTGCCAAAAATGGTAATGCCAACGTCAGTTGTCAGCTCACGATCCTCAACCACGATTAGGAGTAGGGTTTTCCCGAAATCAAAGACCCTCGGAATGGAGCTCAACCTTTTAGTTGTCAGATAAAAACTTAATGCATAAGTCCTTCAGCACCTTGACGTCAAAATTATAATCCTAAGCCCTCTGGTATGACGAAGCTAAAGGAATCCTGTAAAAGCAAACAAAAGGTCTTGTTTCTGGTTCCATAATGTCATTCAGGATCATCATATCTCGTACCTACACAACAATTTTTTTCTTCTAAAACCTTGATGCGGGCGAAAAGGAGTATCAGACTCTTTAGTGTGCATACACACGAGCGGCACGCGTCAAAGGTAGAAGTAACTGCAGCCACCGACACGCGTCAACGGCAAAGGTAACTGCAGCCGTCGACGAGTATCGACGCCCGCCGTCGACGCGTCGGCGGCTGCCATCAACAACGTGCCACTCGTGTATTTGAGTACTTACTGTTAAAAATCCCAAGTACACTGCCTGCAAGCCGTCTCTAACAGTGCCCTTCTATCTTGCTCCGTATGTCCTGTCATCTGTGCGCATAAGGATGAGGATCTTCTTCTTCTTTTGCCATCGATAGGTAGGTGCCGTAAAGGTCTGCAAAAAGGAACGTTACCTACATCACGCAGGCTGGCAGGAAAACTATTTTGGTCGAATTCGATCATTCAAGTGAATTTATTATCAGTTCGAAAATATACAATAAAAACGTTTGTTTGCAAGGTACGCTTGCCATATCGATACACCTCCGTGTCTCGAACAGCCGTTAAGCCGTTGTTGCCGGCTGTCATTCGTAGATCTTTAACAGTCGTTACGGGTAGTCAGAAGCCCGAAATTCTGACAACCAGTCTTACCAAGGGGTATATCGTATTACCCAGAAACTGGGTTGTGGAGGTCAGATAGGCAGTCGCTCCATGTAAAACACTAGTATTCAGCTTTATCCGGTTAGACTGGAAGACGACCCCAACATAGTTGGGAAAAGGCTAGGCAGAATGATGAATGATTTTAGTCAGGTCGTCTTGGTGATAATAAATTCTTAGGTAAAATACAGCATAGCTTTTCATAAGAAGTTGTGTCTTCTCATTTCTCAATCTCATCTGATATTCTTGGATTTCAAAACAATATGCGACTATCTGAAAGCAGAATTGCTGTCCAGTACAGAATAAGTAGATACATATTTAGTGCTCTGTTTTAGTATTTAATAGTTTCATTAGCAGCTGTGCTATATCTACTGGTACCAGGGCTCCAAAGCCCTAACAGTACCTACTTACGCTAAGAAGAAGAATGGCTGAAGATCCTTGAGCGTTCACTGCAGAACCTCGACGATCTTCCAGAATAGAAGGTACAATAACACTACGTAGGTACCTCATCATCATCTCCTGCCTTTATTCTAATTTATGCCAAACAAATTGCAGATAGAACTGCTTTTCATATGTTTAACTCATTATAGACCAACTGACAAACAAATAGATTGTACTTTGCCGATGGCGTTAACACCACAAAAAAAGTTGTGAGTCACCAGGATGTATGATCATGGTATAGAACCTTTTACAAAATCTCGGTACTGACCAGAAATTCTGCAACCAATCCAGTTTTCGTTTACCCAGAGAATTTAAGTCAGATAATTATGTATCCAAAGATGTAAATATAAAAAGGCAGATTAAAAACAAACTTCGCTGATTTTATACGTGTTGGACCTCATTATTATTCGTCGTCGCACGTTGATAAACCGGTTGCAATGTCAGAAATGTAAAGACGCGTTCCCACTACGGGCCGCGTGGCCTCAAAGCCTCGCGAGGCAAGCCTCGTGAGGCTTTTCCTATTGTTTGCAACGCGTCCCCATTATAGAAATCACGAGGCTCGGCCTCACGGAGCCGCACGGCCATAGTGGACGCGCCTTTTGGAAACCTTCCTCGTCATGCGGTGCGTGCGGACAGTATTTAGTCGCGGTCTGCGCTCCCACTGGTGAACTCGCGTCTCGATAATGAACATAGAATCAATTTCAGCGTATACTTAGTTATAGTGATAATAGTCAAATGGTCTCAACATAAAGTCCGTATTTCACCTTGAACTTAAGATTTTTTCTGTATTTTGTGATTTTCCTCGTATTTAAGTGTAATCGCCATGACATCGATAATTATAGTGTTTTTTGCTGGTGAGTTTGTTTGACCATGTTTACTTTATTTTTAAGTATATCTAATGGAGACTCGCATGTATTTGAGTAGAATGCTAATAGATTTCCAGTTCTTTGATTTGTACGCGTTTGACAACATTGTTTACCCTTTAAAATGGTAAAAGGTCATCGTTATTGATTATGTAGATATACAGTCTGTAGAGTGTTTATAACAACTTTGTTTTTTGCAAGTTGATGTCAGTGAGCGTTCTGTGCAGATGCTACAGACAAAACATACCTACCTACCTATATCATTCAGTTTATAACAAGAGTTCATGAGTTTCTTACTGTACCTACCTAGCAACTTCTGCGTAAAGAAAAACTTTACTGATTTAAAATCAATACGCCCTTGAAATTCTCAGAACCAACTGAAAATAGTTAGGGTTTGAAAGTCTATGTAGTGCTCAAGACGCTCAAATAAAGAATTAAGTATAGTGTCCCGGAAAAAGAACTGATTTTGAGAATAGATTTGAAAAGAGATGACTATGAATCATGAAGATGATCCTTTTTCGTAAGACCACAACTTGGGAAAAAGGGTAATCCAGAATTCCTGATAAAAGAAAGATTGACCAAAGGAACACAATACATATCTACCTAGGTATAGAAAGAAGCGTAGAAGAATATGCAGAAGAACAGTTCTCAGCAGTGATAAAACAGAGGTTGAAAAAGATTTGCAGCGATTAGTAACCCTTACAGGATCATTGAGCAAAATATTATGTCGGCAAAATATTAATGTATAGAGATCATTGTAACAGCGCTCTGTGAGTGAATTTGGAACTAAAAAGTATCTTGAAGCTGAAAAATGTTTGGGACTAAATTACCTACTAATTACAAAGTTGGCCAAAAATGGATATCTACGTTCACATTAAAATATAGGCTCCAGGCTCTGAACCAAACACAGCTGATGTTTCCACACATTTCTGACATGCTGTCGAGTTGTCTGATCAAAATTCTAGACACTAATAAATCTCACTTATTGGAAACAAGGAAAAGCTCCGCAATCTTTTGCAGACACAAGTTAATTTCAAGTATGAAATTTTGGAACCAGTTCTATACATACTGGTTTGGCAGGTTTTTACATAAATTGCCTTCTAAGCATTTTTATAATTTATGATATCATTAGGTATTAGCACCTATTAAACATCTGTATAGTGGCCTCCCGAGTAACAAGATGACGATAACGTCAAATTCGTGGAGAAGACATATATTTCTATTTTGAAAAGAAGAGATGGGAAGGGAAGGGCATAATCGTTCCATCATAGACCTCATCCATCGCTTTTTTTTTGTATTGCTGAATGGGCACGCTCTTGACCTCGATCACGCTTGATGGAAAGCGATGGATGAAGTCTTATCGGCACGAGCGTGCCTAGAAGATGCCTAAGACACTGGAACTCCCACGCATCGACGAAACACAGTAGGCTGCTTGACGCCGGACTCCGATGGGAGGGTGGTCGCAAACCAGGTGGGCGTTAGCCCTACCACCGCAAGGGAAGAATTGGCCAGTGAAATAAGGTGTTCGGTGTGACTGTCTAGGATGCGCCGAGCGCTCGGTTCAGTTGAGTAACTGGCGGAACAAACTGCGCTACACGAGGAGGCTTTCCGTCAGGCGTGACCTCGGTCAAAGCGGGCCTATTCAGCGATAATAAAACAAAATAAAATATTCAATCGAAATACGTCCGGTGTCCACTTCTGGACTTAGGCCTCCCCCAAGTATCATTACAAAGACCGATCCTGCGCTTCCCGCATCCAGCAGATTACCGTCATCTTCTCCAGACCTTTCAGTTCACCTTATAACACAAGATATAATCATCTGCCTAGCTTTTTCTCAACTATGTCGGGGTCGGCTTCCAGTTTAACCGGAAGCAGCTGAATACCAGTATTTGGACTTGCAAGTCAACCTATTTTCTTTCTTTCTTTTTTTTTTCTTCCTAAGATATAAGGGGTATTAATTATTTTGCCAAGCCTGTAAAGTTTTGTCAGTTATTCGCCATTCGTTTCGCAAGACCATACTTGATTTTGGGCTCCCACTTTGGGGTATTGTAAATTCAAGTTAGATGTGATCGGAATTCGTATTTCAATAGGTAATTTAGAATTTACATTCTGATGTTATGTTTTGTTTGAGGTTCCAACATTATCCTCAAAACATGACGTGGAATTTAATCACATCTTAATTGCACAGTAATGGCAAATCAATTAAGTTATACAATAGAAACCTGTTTAGCTTGTAAAATGCCTTGTCCATTTTGTGACACAACATTCGTTTTTCCGATCCTACGTTTAGCAAACCAAAAGAGCATTCTTCGAATCTATATTAGTCTGTCATCCACGCCGCCATGCTTTTGCTCATTCTCAAGCGTAATCCCTGTTTTAGTAAGGATGGTTTCGGGAAACTGATCGTTTGCTTCAGACCTGTCAACCGAACAGTCTTTCTACAGAAGCCAACACAGTGCCGCTGTGTGTGACTTTGACTTTTCGACACAAGTATAATATAGGTACCTTTTTTATAATCTGTATATCTTATTAAAATTAGTAATATACTTAGTAGTATTCATGTAAATTTACACAACATTTTGTCTTCTTCTTTCGAAAGTCAAATTACTGACGACTGAAAGAGAGAAATCGGCGTGTAACTATTCATCTGATATAATACGTTTATTAGTAAGGGGGTAAATCATCAACTTTTACAACTGGTAACACCTAGATATATTCTCTGCAAATAAATGATTCTTATTCTTACCTAACCTAAAATATTTCATTTCACATAAATTTGCAAGGGCACTTATGAAACTTTAGAAGCTAGATGCACGGTTCCAATTGGTCGTTTCTTATGTGGAAAACTGGCAAGAAACTCCACACCTCGTAGCAGATTTAGAGAAATAAAGTAGTCCTCCAGTTCTGTTTATTTTGAACTAGGACAAGCTGAAATCTAGTTAAATAAAAAAGAATTAATAAATATTGAAGTGAAAGATTATTAGCTTGTAATCACGACTAATATGGCAGGTTATCAGCAGGTCAGTTAGATAGCGTGTGAATGATACTGCAGATGTAGGTCTGTTGTTAAACGTAACTACACATCGTTATGACTATACAAAATGATTATTTACGTTACGGTCCAACCATATTGATTCCCTTTAATGTGTACGTTTCAATATGGTGGCTTCATCCAAATAAAACGTCTATAAACGAGACCAGTGGGTTCAAACAATATAAAAACAACAACGAAGAGTCCCATCGACGCATGAAAAGAAGAAGATCCAAATTTAAAGGCAACTGTGTAGTTTTTGGGTTCATTAGGTACCTCTTTTATAAGTCTGACTATCAAGCTGACTTCCAAATTGGCGGAGGAACACGAACAACCAAAACGGTGAAGGAATTGAAATGATAGAGGAATATGTCTTCGTCTAGCCGCAGCAATGAAGATGAATGAGTCATAGACTGGCTCGCTTAAACACTAGAAGACATTGACAACATAGCATACCGAATAATTCAGAATGTACATATGTGGTGGTCTGTCTCGGGCAAAAGATGCACCGTTTGAGGTGGCGCGTTTATAAGGGGACACCACAGGACACCACAAACCAGTAAGAAACTGCTACATCGTAGCCACATAGGGGGACGATCGAAAGTGGAGAGCTGAGTAAAACTATGTAGGTATATCATTCATATATCTATGGTATATCTATACTTATCCATACTAATGTTATAAATGCGAACGTGTTTCTCTGTCTGTCTATCTGTTACCTCTTCACGCTTAAATCGCTAAACCGATTTAGTTGAAATTTGATACACTTAGAGCTAGGTAGTTTGAGTCCCGGGAAAGGACATAGGATACTTTTTATCGCGATATTCCCATGGGATCGAGACTTATGTGGGTGAAACCGCGGGGCGCTGCTAGTATACTACTATACAGTATACTATGTAGTTAGGTGCGAAAGTTGCCCCACAAAGTGAGTTAACAATAAAACAGTTATAGGATAACGAATTTATCAATGTTGGCTACGCACTGCGAAACTTCAATCTATACAGTTCCACTTTCCAGTATAAGCTGACTGCTCATTGTATGAAAAACCTATACAATGCGAGAACAGCTAAAACTGAAAATGTGTAGTTTGATGTGGTCGCAGCAAATAATTGGGCCAAAAGAAAAAGACTTTAATAATATTTTGTCTGGCGGTTCTGACATCTGAAGATAGTCTTTTTCAATAGCAGAATTTAATAATTATGAAGACATGATTGAACTCGATTCACAACTAAAATGAAGCCCTAATTAATGAATTCTTGCTTGCCAAAGAGCCATGGAACACCATAATACGCTCCAAGACAGGCATCACTGATATTGGCGATGAGTCTTTGAGGCTGAAATGGGACTGCGCGGGTCATACGTATTTATGATGCCTCAAGATAGGCCAGGATCGTCACACAGTGCGTGAAGAGGGGCGTTCGCGTTGGCGTCGTCACCGAGGCAGGCCTAAGAAACGCTGGCGTGACGATTTGAACTGGTTCCTGACTGATTGGCCGGAGGAGGCACAAGATATCTAAGGAAAATTGGAGAAGTAAGGGGTAGATCTTTGCCCAGCAGTGGTACAAAACTCGTTAACAAAACAAAAAACTAATTCTTACATATCTAGGATTGAAAATGTGTTAGGGGAAGCCCCTGACAACTAAGAAAATAATAATAAGGATAAATAACCGAATATTAACGTGAATAATAGACTGGAAGCCGACCCCAACATAGTTGGGAAAAGGCTAGGCAGATGATGATGACCAATAGCAAATAGTTCCGGTAGTATACGTGTACTTGAATAATTATTTAGGGTTATTGGAAAAACACGAACAACCTCTTAAGAGGTCATTTTACTCATCATTATGAACAACTTTTACTATGGGACCAAAACTGAAGTCGCAAAAAAAAATCAGCTGTTCCCTACATTTTTACGAGTTATAAGTATGAACATAAATGCTTTTTTTTTCGCGTTCAGGTTTGGTCCCATAGTAAAAGTTGTTCATAATGATGAGTACAATGACCTCTTAAGAGGTTGTTAGTGTTTTTCCAATAACCCTGTATAGTCAATATTTCGCGGCAAGCCCTGAACGAGATGGTAGAATGAACTGGAATTAAGAAAAGGTTCACTGGGCCCTAGATGGCAGTAGACAAAAATAAATTGGAACGTTGTAGGCTTTTTTTTCAGATTTTTGTTATGTAGTTATACCTATTTTGTACTGACATATTTTTTAACAACATAAGTATAAGTTAGCTGTAAGCTTCCCGAATAAAATAAAATAAATAATAATAAAATCAACTGTCGCTATACGCCAATAGTAAAATCTCATGGACGCCATGTAGCTACTTGTAACTGCACGGTTTATTTAACACGTCAATCAAGTTACCTGCTTCGGTAAATTAGTGGTTTTCCCCATGGGAATCTCCGCACTTTTAAAACTGATTTATTCATACGCATTTAAAAGAAAATACAGTCATGCTATAACTATGCATTTAGGTCAGTGACATTGATGACATTATAAATATTGTGATGTTATGAATATTGTGACATAATTCACTTAACATAACATCACATCAGCCGCCCGGGTTTCCGCAAAGGGTTAGACAGCGGTGTACTTATTATATTATACCCACATTTCGCCAGTTATGTTCCTATGGGAACGATACAATGTAGGACTTACATACATACATTACACCTGGGGGCTAAAAACGCCACTTTGTGCAGAATCATAAAAGGATAACATTATGAATCATAATAAAAGCCGTAAAATGGTCACAAACACAAACTGACAATTCATAATATTATTTGACATTAAAGTAATTCATATTTTTTGTGGACCATTTTACGAATCTCCATACAAAACTGTCAAACAGGTGAATTGCGTGACGTGATATGAAATTGTACGCAAACAATATTATGAAATGTCAGTTTGTGACCATTTTACGACTTTTATGATGATTCATAATGTTATCCTTTTATGATTCTGCCAAAGTGGCCTTTTTAGGCCCCCTGTTCTGAATATGATCGAATGAAAAGTAAGACATTATACAACAAGGGGATAATAAATAAGTCCTAAGAGCTAAAATCTTGGAATTACATCTGGCACAGTTTCCCCAAACTTGAGAGTTGTAGGATTTTTTTTTCCAGGAATGGTATAATTTTTTTGTAACTTGCAAAAGCATTTCCGATATTTTCACTAAGTAGTGTTTTGATTTTGTCATCATGAGTAGAACCTGGATGCGTCAGGTAGAGGAGGGAGGGGATTGGCACTAGAAAAGAGTCGGGTTGTGGATGATGCTGATGAATGAATTATCAGCAATCCTTGGAAAGGCGACATTGAAGGTTTTCGACTAAAATAATTATGAGCCTAGCTAGAGATTACATTGAATATCCCTGCGTGCATCAAAAGACAATGCCTGAAATTGGCGTCTTTTTGTTTTCTCGCGGCCATCAACCAAGTCTTGTTTTTCTAGTACAGAATAGTGTAACAAATTAATATTCGGCACACCCCCCTCCCGTACGTTACGCACTCCTCACCAATTACACATTGTCAGGTCGGAGGCAGTATGATGACCATTTTTCATACTTTTGATTTTCGTTAAGTCGTAAAAAAAACAATTAAACTACGAAATATCCAAAAGCATTTAGCGGCTACCTATTTTGTGGTAACTTAACACTTTTAGGAGTAAAAAATTGCCTACAAAGCTAATACTTACAAACTTCTAACTCTTATATCTCGTTTCGGACTGAGATATGCATGCCAAATAAGTTTCGTTTGTTACACTATTCTGGTGTGGGTCAGAATGACGGGTGTATTGAACCAGATTTGGTTGATGGCCGCGTGAAAACAAAAAGACGCCACCTTCCATACCAAAATCGGCATTGTCCTTTTATCTTAACAATATCATGACGATAACCTATATTAACTCATTTGTCCATAGCGTGCCTCGCGTTATGTGCATCGGCAAACATAGCGTTAGATTCTAAAGCCCTACATGACGTGTTCGGAGACTACTCGCAACGACAAGCAGTGGCAGTGTCTGCCGACTCCCACATCCGAGCCGCTGCGGTGACACCAACGCCGGATGACACTCTCGTGGACCTGGACTACTGGGACGCGGATATCTTCAACCCAGCTCCCGCTGATTATGATAAATTCGACTGGACGTTGACTAAGGTGAGATTTTTAAGCGTGACGAGACTTGAGATTTTGCACGCAGTTGTACACATTCCTAAGTCATTTAGGTGATTATAGAATAAAGGTGAAATAGTAGGGATGTAGCTCAAGCCAAATAAAAAAGTCAAGACATAGCGCTGCGAACAATACACAGTGAAGCACGCTAAAACTAGACCTCCGGTCTGTGCATATAAAAGTTATGAACAATTTCTGTTTTTTTTTTCAATCACTTAGAATAGTTCTCAAAGAAAAAAAAAACTATCAGGGCTATCAATTTATTTTTTTTGATAGCCCTGATAGTTTTTTTTAATGATTTTAAATTTTTTCTAATTTTTGAACCGTAAAAAAATTTACCGACATTGTCAGGGTTAAAAAGTTTGGAAATGACCTTGCCCACGCCTCTATTCGATTTGATCCATACTTCCAGGGACATCCTGTATATTTAATCAGATGTTACACATAAGCTCTGCGGTCTATAATATTTAATCATCTCGGGGAAAACCCAATGATGTTTAACTTAAATATGGATAAGCATGCTCGTCGATACTTAAGGTTTGGTTACCTTTCAAGTAACCTTCAAGTACAGATTATGATCAATATGGGTAAACCCAATAGGTTCGTAATGAACAATACCTGCATGAATGCAACTATAATAGGTAATGTTATGGTATAATTATAATGCTAATCCATTGTTTCATATGTTCGGACTCAACAACGTAAAGCAATGAATGTTATTGAACTGTCAAAATGAAAGCCATTGCTACTGTTAGTGTGTTACGCAATTCTCAATTCGCAATTCTGCAGTGCGCGTTGGCTTTTTAAGGTACGAGTTCGTAGCCGACCGCAGACAGCAGCAGCAGACGACGTGTCGCTACGACACTACTGGTTTCTATGGAATACATTTATTTATTTATCCATTTATTTCAGGCATCAAGGCCCATATAAAACACATACAATACAATATTCATATAACTTAACAATACTATAAATACATACAACATTATAATTACAAAAAAAAAAAAAAAAAAAAAAAAAAAAAACTAACTAAACACGAAGTGTCTGCGTCGTGTTTCGCTGACTGGTGTCATGTAGCCGGCCACGAAACCGGCGGTACACAACCCCCTTCGGCCAGAACTCTTCCTTGAGGAACTTCTCGAGATGATGTGTCGGAACACGCACCACAAACGACTTGAAGTTGGTGTTGTGACGCGACTCCAACTTCTCGACCCTCAAAGTCCAGTTAGTCTTGACACGCATGTACTCCACGATCTCCTCAACCTTCGTGGAGTGGTGCAGTCTGGACACGTACAGCTGCGTCGTCGGGACTGCTGGACGCAGCAGCATGTTGGGTCCTGCCAGCGCGGTGCCGCACTGGTTCCGACAAGGACGCTTCTTCTTCTTCTTCTCCACTTTGATGAAACCATCCTTGTCACACGTGTTCCGCAGCTAGCGACACGTCGCCCGACTACACGTCGTACGACCGCAAACGTCGTGTCGCCCGACCGCAGATCAATAGTGCCACCAACGCTGGAGTAGTTGGATTCGAAATCATGACTGCAGCGATATGACGCTGCGACGTGTCGCTACGACATGTCGCAACGTCACGTCGTCTGCTGCTGCTGTCTGCGGTCGGCTACGAACTCGTACCTTTAAATATCCAGATTGCTGTTATTGTTACCTTACCTATAAGCCATTTTTTTTTCCAGCGCGTCGCAGCATCCTCAGACCAAAACTTCCTGCTCTCTCCTCTGGGTCTGAAGCTGGCCCTGGCCATCCTCACTGAAGCAGCAACAGGAGTGACCCAAAACGAGCTCGCGTCTGTTCTCGGCTTCGATCTAGACAGGAACCTAGTCAGGAGGAAGTTCTCCAACATCATAGAATCTTTGCAGGTAAGTACTACCTCACATAGGTGTGAACACCTCGAGGTGTATGTGTGGCGCAAAAGCATTTCCTATATTGCTCTGTCTCCTATATTTTTCTTTTTATATTATTACGCATTTCACGTTTGTTACGCCATGTTGGATGTCATCAACATTGAGTTCATTGATCTTATATATCAAGGTAGGTTTATAGTGATTTCTTTTATTAGATTTAGGTACGTCAGCTTCTAAATACCTACTACTAGCTTCGACTTCTTTTTCGAGTTTTGGCTTCGGCAGACTATTTTCGTCGCTGAGGTTTTTAAGTTTTATTTTAATTATTTGATTAAGGCTCGCATACAGACGCGAGCGACTGTGCGACTCGATTCTGTGATTCTGGTAGAACATTTTCCATGAAGTTTTCATAAAAAATGTTCTACTAGAGTGGTATCGCTTGTCTGCAGGAGCCTTTAGGGTACAAGTTTTGAATCTTAGTCAAAAGAATTATAATTAATATTATCAGTTTGATCATCGTAGGTTTCGGTGTGTTAACTTGATATTGTTGCATTGTGTTAGAAATTCACACAATTGTTTATCAATTTAACAACATAGGGGGCGTCCATTAATTACGTGAGGTGATTTTGGCGATTTTTGAACCCCCCTCCCCCCTTAGTGAGATATCCTGAGATTTGGCTCTACCAAATCCCTCCCTCCCTCTAATCTCACGTGAGATTGTTCAAAATACGTATTTCTTGTGTAAATACGCTAACTATGCTTCATTGCGTTAGATTTATTAAAAAACAAGTTTTCTCGCAATATTACACTGTTTCTTGCGGAAAAAAAAATTGCGTGATACTTGCCAGGACCCCCCTCTCCCCCACGTGAGATTGGGTGAGAATCGGCTTGACTCCCTCCCCCCCCTAAACGCCTCACGTAATTAATGGATGCCCCCTTATTTGCTTTTTTAACGTCAACACGTGAGTTGCAATAATCAAGCAAATCGGTTAAACAAGTTGACTCAATAGTTTTTCACGATAAAGTTAATGGTTCCCTTGTAACTGATAATTAAAAAACTATTTCGATTATGGCCTCCTGTGGTAGCTATTGATGTACAGACGCCAGCACATCAAGCTACTACAATCTGTCAAATTTCTTTAATAGATTTTCAACTTTATCGCTAAAGCATAAGGTTCAAAGTTGATTGCAAAAATTTTAGAGTTTCGGGTATTTTGATGTACTGGCGTCTGTACTAATTGTAGTATTTTATATTTAGAACAAAACTCGAGGTCTTATTCACTGCTCAAATTGTAGTTAACACAGTGAACGACACTGAACGACACAATAGAAGTTTTATTATTATGTCGAGGGGCGTTAAGTGTCCCGCAGTGTTAATATTTTTTCTTAATTATTTTAAAGTAAGTAGATGATACGGTCACCAAAGGAGATACTAGAGAAGTTTGCTATGAAACCGATTGACGTTTTCGAATGAACATTAACTGTTTGTTTTCTATTGATTAAATTAATTTTATCGCTAAGATCGCTCTTAGCGATAAGACCGCCCATTGTGTCACGCATTATAAAGTTTCTATATTTATGTGTATAATTTATATGGTGTACATAATAAAGAGTATTCTATTCTAAGTTAAATTTGACGTCAATAAAAAATTCCAAATAGCAATTCTATGTACTTCTATCGAATACAGTCAAAATACACATTGAGTCATAAATATCTGAAAAACAAACCCCGGAATTCAATTACCTTTTCTTAAAAGTATGAGTAATAGGTACCACGTAATACCTAATTACTTAGAAACATCATTATTATTAGGTTATTTGTAGGACTAATCGGATTCCCATAATTTGTAATGTGCACTATTGTGTAAAGATCCACTTTTATTTGAATTGAATTTAAGAAGATGACATAATGAAGAGAGCAGTGGTGGCTCAGTGGTTACGGTTCGAACCCACGCAGGCTTTGTGTAAATAATTTCATCACCAATGCTCTCAATACGATGAAGGAAAACCTCGTGAGGAAACCGGCATGTCCTAGAACCCAAAAATCCAAGACACGTAACATCTATAAACCAGCACTGGGCCCGTGTGGTAGATTACAGCCCACTCCCTCTCGAAGAGAAGAGGCCTGTGTCCCAGCAGTGGGAACATTATACGCAGACTTTGCCAGCACGTTTAGATGTGCAAAATGTTGAACAAATTTATAATGTAGTATCGTAAAATCTTCTGAACAGGTGCTTAGAGTCCCATCCATAAAGTTCTGCGAATTACTCGAAAGCCTTCATTTACAACTGACGTCATACAGCCGATGTCTTATATCGTACGGTTAAAGTTACAAATCGCATGACTAGTTAATTACACGATTATTTCCTTACTAGCACTACGAGGTAAATCTGCGACTATAAATAAATAAAATTATTAACTGCATTCAGATATTATGACGGAAGTTTGAGTTATTTTTCAAATCCGTAAATGTTATTTTTAGAATATTACATCAGATTTTAAGTTTCTATAATAACAATATAGAAATAATAGAAGTATACTTTACTTAAATACCTTGGATCGCGATAATCATAACAACGATATAAGGCTGCAAATAACTGCGCCGTCTTTGGGTGTCCAGCAGGGTAATTGTGTGACACACTATAAGTAGCAATGGGTTTCATTTTGACAGTTCAACAACATACAATGCATTATTTGCGTTGTTGAGCAGACACATTTTTCCAACATATGGAGCAATGGATTAGAAATATGCTTCAAAATGATTCAAATTGAGAGTAATAGTGTGTTACGCAATTAGGGCGCCGGTATAATAATCGTCCTTTGACTATCATAGGTAATGTGGTTCTTTATTTGAATTTACTGTCGACTAAAATACCAATTCTTATAGAAGTATTCCAAAATAAAGAAAAAGAAAAGAAAGAAAGAAAAGAATAACGATTATTTGGACACAGTTCTATGAAAAGAAAGGATTTGGTTGTCGAACTAGAAGCTGCAACCGCTCTTGCAATTAATCTGATGGAACATAGTAACAATAACAAATATGATACTAATGAAAACTATCTATTTTTTTCAGAAAAAATCACAATCAATCTTGAACCTCGGTAGTAGGATCTACATTGGTGACAACGCGCAACCGCGCCAGAGGTTCGCAGCCATTGCGCAAGAGTTCTACAAGACTGAGCTGAAGACCGTCAACTTCCACGACCCTGCCGTCGCTTCGAAGGAAATCAACAATTGGGTCTCTAATATCACGGAGGGACATATCCCGTCGCTGGTTGATGAAGGTTGGTATTCCCGACATAAGAGCGAAAATCACATTTAAGATATTTCGAATGATTATTGAAGATACAGGGATGAACAAATATTGTTGAGAAGGAAGCTGAATATGGATGGATGGATGGAAAGAAGGATGTATATACCTATATAGTGCACATGATCCAAGACATTTGAAATTATTTGCAAAAGATTCTAAGCAAAAAGAATCTATTTTTTGTGGGGTTCTAGAATCGTGTGCTCAATTAATGGAAACAGTTTGCGTCATGCAATGTTCCTTACAGCCTGTAGAAGCATGGATAAAAATTGTAGAAGAGGGATAGGATCTGCCTATACCTCTGGATAGATGGCTAGATGGATGATTGAGAAGGCACGGCAAGCAGTCTTGTTTACCGATATATAAGGTGTTAAAAAATTAAACTTACAAACTTTAAGACCATCGAACTGAGCAACTTTCACTATGGGACCAACTCTGAAATCACGAAAAAAAAAATCTGCTGTTTCATACATTTTGGTCAACCTAGAAAGTTGTTCAGTTCGATGGTCTAAAGCACCTCTTAAAGTTTGTAAGGTTAATTTATTAACACTTTGTATAGATGTTAATACAGATAGTTATAATGAATTCCAGTAATTTACCAATAGTGCTGGTAACATGACGTGAATCGGTACCCTAATTGCGTAACACACATATTGCTAATCCATTGCTTCATATGTTCGAAAAATTTGTCAACTCAACAACGTAAATAACGCAATGAATGTTGTTGAACTGTTAAAATGAAAGCCATCGCTATTGATAATGTGTTACCGTTACGCAATCATCCCGCAGGTAGTCATGCAATATTGGAATATACATTATAATACTGAGCAATAATAATTGGAATTGCAGTACATAATACTGTTCCTGGGTTTATTGTTAGGTATTGCATATAGTGACGCAATTATTTGCGTACCAGTGAATGCCCTGTCAACCTGAGTCAGATGCTCCTTGTCACAGTAGATAATATTTACTGTGTCCTTGTGCTGGATGTAATTATTTAGGTGTCACATGAAAAATTGCCGTAATTCCTTCACATAAGGTGTGTATTTGCATAGTAAAATTGTAACTGAATAATGTCATGTTGTTATACTTTATAATTTTATTGTGGTAACGAGCTTCAAACTTAATTGGGAAAGTACGTGGAAGCGGCTTTGTGTCATTTAGAATGTTTGAATGCACATTCATAAATATTCATTTTGAATAGCTAACGGATGTGTGAGGTAGCTATTATTTACTAGTCTTTTATGTAAGCTAATCACATGTAGAATCTGGTTTACCCCCGGTTTCTAAAGCCTGTTGGTTTCAATCTGTTGCTAAATATCATGGCATGTTATATCTGTTGCTAAATATCATGGCATGTTATTTCATTGTAATTTCTTACTTGACTATATATCGTATACATCCACGCCATCACGATAACACAGGGAAGTAAAATGTATGGAAATCTATGAAGACGCTTATAGGGCTTTGAAGATCCGTGGCATACCTACTGGTCCGCCATTTTGTTTTTGTTTTTTAGACCAAACCCCGTAAAGTGTCAAGTTTCCGAGATATTAACGTCCAAAGTTGATCACGTGGCATCCATATTTTTTGTATGTACTTGCTTACTTAGATTAAATCTTGTTGCATACTTCGATGTTTGAATAGGTCACAAGCGTGGCCGTCATTTTGAAAAATAAAATAAACAAAATGGCGGGACAGTAGGTATAAAATAATAAATAAAGTAGGTATTGTCTCGGTCAGCAAATCACAGCAGTTAAAATGTGTTCGAAAGTGTGTTAGTTTATTCATGTTGATCACTATCTCCAAATCAGCGGGGCAATTGCGTAACACATTATCAATCGGAATCGGTTTCATTCTGACAGTTCAACAACATTCATTGCGTTATTTACGTGTTGAGCAGACAAATTTTTCTAACTTATGAAGCAATGGATTAGCAATTTGCTTCAAAATGATTCAGATTCCGATTGATAGTGTATTACGCAATTAGGATGCTGGTTGTAAGTAGCACAATAAAACGGAATGATTAATAGTTATATATTTTTTTACAAAAACCTCATTTATGCATAAAATATAATATTAACTAGTTGTGCCCGTGACTTCGTTCGCGTGTCGAAAACAAATAGAATTTCATGGTTTTTTTTGCGCGGAACCGTAATTCTTTTTCTAAAATAAGTCTTAGTTACGCTTTATAACATCAGCTAGTGAAAGTCCCTTCAAAATCGGTCCAGCCGTTTCGGAGATTAACCGGAACAAACAGACAGACAAAAATGAAAAAAAAATGTTTTTTACCGTATATACATAAATATGCATTTAGTAAAAATCTGTTATTTTAACATTACAAATATACACTTCAATTTTATTTATTTCTATAGGTATAGACACTGTTTGTTTTCTAAATTCAATTTCTAATCCTCTTTTCTCCTATTCAGATGACGTCGCCAACATGGTGGTTCTGGTCCTCAACACCCTGTACTTCAAGGGCAGCTGGCTTCACCAGTTCGCACCAAACGCCACCAAGACTGGCCAGTTCTACGTCTCTGCCAAGTCCCAGAAGACCATTCCCTTCATGAATGTCAACGATAAGTTTTACTACACCGAGTCAACGAAGTACGATGCTAAGATCTTGAGGATGCCTTACAAGGTGAGTTTACATTGACCTTTCAATCAAACAATCAACCTGCCTAGCCTTTTTCCAACTATGTTGGGGTCGGATGCAGCCAAATACCAGTATTTTACAATGAGCGACTGCTATCTGACCTCCCACTAACTGGGCAATACGATACCTCTTGGTAAAACTGGTTGTTGTCAGACTTTAGGGCTGCTGACTACCCATAATGATTGTCAATGATCTACAAATGACAGCTGGGACCAACGGCCTGACGGCTTTTTCAAATAAGCAGTTAAGCAAATATTGTGAAATTTTCAACATATTATGTCGGTGTCAACAGGCAGTTCTCTTGCACAAGGTACTCGTGATGCCGCCTTTACGGCATACGTGACATAGCAAAGGGTTTTGAGGTTTTCATACCAATAAACATGCATCAAAACGACGAATTAACATAACATATTGCTTATTAAGTAATATTACAACATTTATACATAGATAAACGCCTTTCACTGGCAGTTTTTATACTTTATAATTATGAATTATTACGATTATTTATAACAATTTCCATCCTCTTCGCAGGGCAAGAAATACGCGATGTATATTATAGTGCCTAACTCCCTGATGGGTCTACCCCGTGTGCTGAATGACCTCAGTGACCTTCGTTTGGAGCTGAACAACCTTCGAGAGTACCTGGTCGACGTCACTCTGCCCAAGTTCAAGTTCGACTACACCTCACAGCTGGATGGCGTTTTGAGAGAGGTAAGGAGCTTGTTTTATAGAACACAACTAATTTATGAAACAGAAAAAGCATTGGAATGGTGGCTTCAGGAGTCTTTAGGGGTATATGGAACAGAGTGTACAGTTCACTCAACCTCTATAGAAAAGGGAGGATCCTCCGACCAGACGGGTGTTGAATCTGGTGGGCAACGGCTCTATTAAGGCCTCCTGTCAGGGCTACTCGGCGATTGATATAGGACGTTGTATATATGCTAGTTGCGCGGTTAACTCTGCTTGTGCGATGCACGATTTTGCGTGACGTCAGTGTGATGCATAGTTCTCATGTGGCGATGTAGATGCCGCCAGAGGTCTGTAATTTATTAAAGGACTCTAGAAAGACCTTTAAAACGGTTACAATTACAGTGCAGTCTATTTCTATCAACTTATCCTATCTAGCTATCATCATTATAATAATGAAAGGTAGACCATCCAAATTAACAGAGAAGACTTCAAATTTGTCAAGTTGTCATCTACCATTATGTTGTTACCTGTTTAGCAAAATATTCCAGGTTTTCAAATTACTGGTTTTCTAAATGAGATCATCTATCTATATCTATTATATAAATAAACCAAAGTCGGGTTACCTAGTTACACCATTTATAACTCAAGAACGGCTTGGCCGATTTTTATGATCTTTGATTTGTTGGATTTGTTTTCGCTCCGAATAGCAGAATAACTACGCAAAATACGCGCATTGACGCAACATTAGATACAGTATACTTCTGGCATAAGTTTACCTGTTCAAATATCTGAAAACGTGGCTTTAATTAATTTGTTTTTAATTGTTCATATCCACATTTAATGCGTCACATGGCTTTGGACCGCAAAGTTTTGAACTCTTGGAAAATATGAGTTCAGACAATGCTTGTCGGTCAGTTCATGAGAAAAATACTTAGTATTCTGTGACTCATGACCTTTTAAATTTTCCTTAAGTACAATATTATGACTTAAGGAAGAAATGACATCGATGACAAACGTCTGACTCAAACTCCCAATTACAAATTACAAAAGCTAATTTTCACATCACTCACGAGGTACTGACGTTGTTAGTGCTCACTCATACAGACGAAAATCACGTCAGCCGTCGACACTCGCCGTAAACGTGTCGGCGAGTGTCAACGACTGCCGTCGACGCGTGTCAGCGGCTGCAGTTGCCTCCGCCGTTGACTCATGCCGCCCGTGTGTATGAGCACTTAGGAACAGCCAATTCTTTTTTGTAGCGGCTGTACCCAGTATTTTGCTAGTGATGGCTAAAAGTTACCAATTCTTTTATTTTATGTTACGATTGTCATTATTCATAATCTCGTAAGACCATCCGGAGAAAGTTTAACGGCTAAAAGAAAGCGTTTCTCCTTAAAAGCCTTTATGTAAGATAAAACACATAGGCATTATATAACTTGTGGTTAAAGTGTAAGCGGTTCAGCATCTTCAATATCATCAAGATTGTGCTGGAATATAGCCGTTCATCGTGGACGTGCGGCTCTCCTAGTACATTATAGTGTATTATCTATGGGGTCCCTTGTCACCCACGTCATCTCTGTCATCAGAAGACAGTCGCATGGACTTATAATTTATAAGTCCATGGACAGCCGCAACGCAACCGTAGATGCGACGCTCTGCTAGAGTGACTGCCACTAGCCAGTGTCACTCTTATCCGATCTTTTCGCTGATTCTAGTAACTTCGTAACAAAACGAGACAGCGGCGCCACTTGCTGCGCCGACATAATATGTACACGAAAGACATCTTCTCTCACTTTAATTGATTATTCTCTTCTTTACAGCTGGGCGTCCGATCAGCTTTCGAAGTAACAGCGTCCTTCCCTGGCATCGCTCGTGGTCAACTGTTAGACCAGAGACTTATGATTTCCAAGGTGCTGCAGCGATCTGGCATCGAGGTCAATGAACTTGGCAGTGTTGCCTATTCCGCCACCCGTAAGAAAACATTTTCAAAACCTTGTGTAGAGAGAGCTAAGCTATGATTACAGAGGGGCAAAGATAAGATTGCGACTAGTTTTAAACTTTTTGATCGCTTGATGAGACACAATTGGTTTTCTATTGTATCGTACTACATAGGGTACGCGCTGGGCTTGACCGGTTAAATACGTGAATTGGCCTTCTGATATTTTCGACTAACAAGCTTATGCTTTATGATGATGATCAATTGTGTATTATGCTATAATCAACATCATTGCAGATGAATTTTTCGACGCTATATTTTAGTTTGTATAATACATGACATAGTTTTAGTTAAGTTAGGATATAATTTTGTTATTTTTATTAATTAATTAGGTATTAGTTATTAAAAATAACACAATAAGATCAATAAAAAAAAATACAATCAATAAGTATCACAAATACAATAATCTTCTCCCTATTACGAGTCCTAGCAGGATCTTTGCCATATTTCATGCTTGCCGAAGACCTAAATAAGATTGTCACAAAACAGGGAAAAATAGGCTAGTATGGTGAAGAGGCTTGTCTTGTAGTAAGATGAATAAGGCTGTGGATGGTTGATGTAGATAGGCACAGGATAGCTTTAAAATCGAACAAAAGTAACTATAAAATCTTCTCTTCAACAGAAATAGAGCTGGTGAATAAGTTCGGCGAGGACACGGAAGCCTATGCTGAGGTAGTAGCCAACAAGCCGTTCCTGTTCTTCATCCAGGATGAAGCCACGAGACAGTTGCTGTTCACTGGTCGCGTGGCTGACCCATCCCTTGCTGATGGAGCCTTCAAACTATAATTTGATGATCAATGTGACAGTAATTTTAATGATAGTTAGGATTTGATGAATGATAATTTTCATAATAATTGCAATGCTCAAGATCAATTGTAATAATTGTAACATGTTAAAAATAATATCATTATTAAAAGAGAAAAGAAAGATGGCTGCAGATTGATCAAGGATATGACAATTGACACTCGTCTACATAATAACTTTAGATTTAAGAATGAATAAAATACATTTAAATTTAATAAACATACGAGTATGTCACGACACGTACGACACGTTAAGCCGTTTGTCCCAGCTGTCATTCGTGGATCTTTGACAGTCGTTACGGGTCGTCAGAAGCCCGAAAGTCTGACAACCTGTCTTACCAAGGGGTATCGTATTACCCACTGGGTTGTGGTGGTCAGATAGGCAGTCACTCCATGTAAAATACAGGTATTCAGCTGCATCTGGTTAGACTGGAAGCCGACCCCAACATAGTTGGGAAAACGCTAGGCAGATAATGATGATGAAAAATAAAAAATAACATATTTAATATAAGCGTAGCTTTATGATTTATGATAAATTGTTCTGGCAACAGCTCACAATAATCTGAGAAGAAATACTTGAATAGTGCCATTTGTATGTCGTTTGTTGGATTTAAAGGAAATGTAGATACGCAAATATACGATGATTGTGATAAACTTGACTTTTATTTAACCCCCTACGAAGAAAGAGTGGGCTTATAAATATTGAATAATGAACGTATGCTATTGTAGAAATGATAGCTACTGTTATTTGTATTATCCGTCCCCCGACGCGACTACGACGTTTGGATCAAAATATTACCTACGACTGATAAGTTCTGTTTGGAGTTTTCATTAGCCGTCCCTTGACGCAAGGACGCTTTTTAAAGGGCCAATCGCTAGTAATATACAGGGTGTAATTGAATTCATGAGCATCCTTTTAAGGGGTCATTGTAATCATCATTATGAACAACTTTTACTATGGGACCAAACCTGAAATCGCGAAAAAAAAATCAGCTGTTCCCTACATTTTGACGAGTTAAAAAGCTGATTTTTTTTAACCATGATAAGGACATAGATCTAGCAATAGACTGAGATGGGCTGGATGATTGCTTGAATGATGCTGCCTACTAGCTAAAGTCCTTGTCCAGCAGTGCCCTGCGATAGGTTTAATACATAGTAATCTAATGACAGCGTCAGATGTCTTTATAAATGATTCTGGTATAAGCCGAAAAGACCACCAACAATTGTAGTTAAACTTTTTCTGCAGGTTTTGGAAACTGCTATTCCTATCCTCTCAACACGTTTTTCTCTAAAATTAACAGAAGAACAAGGATAATGCCATGTCTAGTCACAGTAAGCCCCGGAAGGCTAACCACAACCCACAACCGTAGGAAGCGTGACATTTGGCAAAGTTGAAGGTTGTACAATGAGAAATTTTTGTGGTGTGTAGGGGAAGTGAAGAGCATAAAACTTCAGTTAACTTATCCCAATACGGCGGAAAAATAAGAAAATCTAAGAACAAAAACTCGTGTACCTATATCTACAAAAGATACGAGGTTCATTTGTGCTCTAAAATATGCAGCATTAGAGACGCCATCGATGATTCTTGCATAATTTTTGCGTATAATGATTAGTTTAAATTGTATTTTTTTTTTCTACATAAAATATGGCAATTTTCATTTTAAAAAATCTACAAAAATTAAACATGCTCGCTAAATGGGGATCCATACGTAATCTTGCATTTAAACGCTTATATCTATCAGACTTATTAATAAAAATGCAATGTCCGAAAAATAAGCTTCTTAAAACACTGTGCAAGGTAAGTAATCTAATTCTAATGTAACTTCTGAGTTTCCATTCGCAGAAATCTTCAAAAATTGAGTTATGACAACTACCAAAACTTAAAAAAAATCATATCGGAGTCTAAAACATACATATATATATCCCATTTGGAGACACCAGAAAGAATGTAAACAAAATCCTGTTTTGAAAATAACTAATAAAACCTGAACCTGATTCAAATAAGTTTTTAAATTGAACGTAAATACCCTCAGCTATAACTTGTTTTATGTTTAAAATGAAAAGGTCGTATATATATTAGTCATCTCTTTGCTTACGTCACACCAGTATCTTGCAGGTTTCTATAGGAATCCAAGTTAGTGTGTTTATTTGACGACTTGCTTGTGGTCGTCGGTCTGTCGATCAGCATCGGCTACTAGTTTTGTTATTTTATTATGTAAATAGTTGCAAAAAGCTTAAAAATGCGATTCACAATAGCTGCTGGTAAGTCCTTTTAAATTTTTTGAAGTGAAAAACTTTAAATTGGTTTTTTTTTGCGATGTTATTCTCACGGAGTGGGAAGTTGTTATGTAGCTTTTTTGTTAATAAACCGGTGATTTAACTTGCCTGTATTCACGAATGACAACATGAATCGATGCTACTTTTTACTCCAAATTGAGGTCAACTATATGTTTAATAACTATACCTCAACCTTGGGACTTTTCCTTGTAATTAAAATCCATAGTATGTATCTAGTAAACTAACGATTTCTTATGGTCACATACATAATGTATGTGCATTCTATGATTTATATAAAAGATAGGAAATAGGTATTTAATATCTTCGGAACGACCTTTATAATTTTCCTTTGAAATGAAACCGGTATCATTAGCCTATTTGTGATGTCGTTGATGCAGATTTAAGATTTTGTAGTATGGGTTTCTGAGAAATGTTTTGAATAGAATGTAGGTCTAAAGCCACCCGGCTATCTAGAGGAATACCAAAGAAATGATGAATGGATTGGGTGAAAGAGTTGGTGAAAGATGACATGGCATGAAAGTGATGAATACTGAGAAATATAATTACTTAAGTATATAATTAATGTATACAAAATATTGCAAAATACTTTAAAAGATTAACGGTGGAGTTTCTTTCCCAGTCTTCCTCCATACAAAAACTACCTTTTGGCGACGAATCAATTCTATTTTATTGTAAATTTTGACGTTCAAAAGTGCCTTTTATGTGCTTGTATGAAAAAATGCTTTGACTTTGGAAAAGACATTCTATGCCAAACCCAAATAAATTGGGCAATATCATTATATTCAATATGTCATAACAACGAATCCAGCAATATAATAAATATCATAATAACAAATACGAAAATATCATCAACATTCTCCTGTCCCTTTAAGAGGAGGATGATGATGATATTGCCGGATTTTTTAATGTGACATCTTGGCCCTAATTTGTAAAAGTCGCAAAGAAACAAAAGCAATATAACATATTGATGGACACAATGATGATGTAAATTGGCATCAACAGAAGCGTCTATAAGCGTGTATGCCCAGCTGAGCATTATAACAACTATAAAATGGTCTGAACATACAAACATATCAGCAAATAAGTACTTAGTAATGCTATTGATCCGAAGAATGCAAATCTATTGAAGTTGATTTTATTGCCTGAGAATGATAAGAACTCGGCTTGTCTAAATATACGTAAAGACCTATAATTCGGTTTGTAATTTTTTTTGTGGACTCCAAAAAATATAACATTAATGGGATAATGTTACGGTTCGCAGACAATCGGACATGTTTGTAGCCCAGACAAATGAAGCTGTCGTTTATTTATTTTATCTATTTCCTCATTTCAGTTTTGATCTTCGCTTCACTCCAAAGTTTGGACTGTCTTTCCGGCACTTCAAATTCACGACTGAACTACTTTGACATCGACCTCCTTCGGTATTGCGCCGAAGGGAAGAGTGGCAACGTCATGGTTTCTCCAGCCAGCATTAAGTCAACACTAGCAATGTTGTTGGAAGGTGCCCGTGGGGCCACTGCTGCAGAAATCCAGACTGCTTTAAGACTGACACCCAATAAAGATGACTATAGACAACAGTTGAGTGCGTTTATGAAGGATTTGCAGGTAAATTATTGTTTTGTTATGATAGCAAGCTAGAACCTCTGTGTTCGATCCTGGCTTGCTGCCCTGGCTTAGCACAAGCTTGTACTGCTTACACGAAGTATTGCGATGACTTAGTCCGTAGAGTAAAATGATCCGATTGGGTACTATCTTTGCCGGTCACACGAAATCGGTCGTGAAAAAAAACCACCGCTCCCTACATTTATGTTAGCATAACTCGTCAAAATGTAGGGAACAGCAGATATTTTTTCGCGACCGATTTCGTTCATTTTTTGTATATCGTTAGAAAAGTATGTGGTATAAATTATTGCATATATGTGGTTTCCATACTGTATATACAAAATTAATTTCAGGTAAACACAACCAGTGTATCCGTCCAAAGCGCAAACGGATTGTTTGTGTCGAAGAAGCTGCAACTCAAGAAGAAATACGAGATGATGGCGAAACATCTCTATTTCTCTGAAGTAAGCAACTTGGATTTCAATGACCCAAGGACTTCTGCAGACATTATAAACGGATGGGTGAGCAGCAAGACTAAGGGGCTCATCCCGAATGTTATTGATCAAGGTAGGTTTCATTAATTTAACGCAAGTTTTAATTGACACTCTAGCGTTAAGTTGAGGTGGTTTTAATCTGATCTGGCTATGTGAAGTAAGCACACTGGACTTGGAATGCTTCTCACATATCGAGGCTGCCAGATAACAAATATTTCTAGTCTATTGGCGCAACACTATAATAATACTAATAATAGTCCCCCAGACCGTATTTCGGCTATGGCGGGTTATCTCAAAGGAGCCTTCGGCGCGGGAGCTAGATATTATAGTGCACAAGTGTGTGCGCAGACACAGATGCATTCTCTCTTTCCTCACTCTCATAGTCCGATGGGACGGCACGCAATCCGACAAGACCGAACAGAGATCAGGAGCAAGACCAACGGCTTTAGGTGATTTCCGAGGCATGGGGGTATCACACCGCCAACTTCTAAATTCCGGGCTGTTACTAAGAAATTCCTAATGGAAAAATCCAAATAACACTTTCCTGCTAAGCGTAGGGTCCGGATTCGATTCTTTGACACCTCTTCAGACGTAAGTTATTACCACTAGCGACTCGACAGACAGACAAAGAAAGAAAAAAATACCTATGTTAATATTAATATGAATGGCTCGAAAAAAAAGGAAATCTCTCAGAGAATTTTGAGGAAGTTTTGTATATTTTTTCTCATTATCATCATATTTTACAACATTC
Organism: Hydraecia micacea; assembly: GCA_914767645.1. Classification (NCBI taxonomy): domain Eukaryota; kingdom Metazoa; phylum Arthropoda; class Insecta; order Lepidoptera; family Noctuidae; genus Hydraecia; species Hydraecia micacea. Next base: position 10,547,899 of record OU611795.1, read on the forward strand.
CAGCACATATATCTCCACAAACGGAGCTGTTAGTGACAAACGCGTTGTACTTCAAGGGCACCTGGCTACACGAGTTTGAACCTAAGCTGACGCATGCCGACTGTTTCTTCAAAGACGGTGTTTGTAAGAGCGTCGCCATGATGGAGTTGGACGCAGAACTCAATTACGCTTATGTGGAGAACCTGAGAGCACACGCTGTGGAACTGCCATACGAGGTAAAAATAAAGAATTGATTGAATATATGTTTATTGGTTTAGGTACTTACATAACTTTTACAATAATTTACATAACTAATAATTTAGGTACACATATACACCGTGTTCCGGACGATGTACATAAACTTCGACCTGATTTTCAGACCATGGAAATAAGCATTTTTCATTATGGACACATAAATGAATTATTATTTTTTTGTTTTTGTTAATTTTCATACAAACTAAATACCTTGCCGTAAATCACTCGATATGCATGCCTCTTTATCCGAATTGGCAACGACGTAATTTTTATTCGTAAGATTTGACGGGCTGAAACTTGTCAAAACTAAGTTAAGATCCTTTCTCACTGCATAGCTCAATTAAATTTCATTAAATGAAATTACAAATATCTTTGTAACGAAGCCTTTTTAAGTACTACTTCCTTTTTAGATTTAGTTTGTAAAAGCTATAAAAGCCTTTGACAAAGTTTATGGATAACGTGAAGAACACGGTGTATATATAAGGTCCCATTAAAATAGATGGAAGAAAAGGGCGCGCGATGACGCGGCGACGTTGCCAAATCGCTCGTCTACGTGCATATTGTGCATCCCTTTCCTTAGTGACATGCTCCAAATTTACTTTATACTACGTTGAATTTGATATTTTAATTTGTCGCACCTATTCAATTTCATCCTGTACTTATAACAATTTGGACATTGTTAAGTATGATATTTAGTTTGTTGTATTTTTTATTCAACACATATAAACTACTTATAATAATATGTACATTTATATAAAAAAATAAGTAAAATAATCATAGGGCATCAAAGAATTCGTCAGCATCGCTGTCAACAGGAACAGTGCCCAAAAGGCTGGCAGCATTGCCACGTTGTATGGCAATGCTAATTCTTTGGCCAAGAAATAGGCCAGCCCTCTGGTCACGTGAAGAGTCGACTAACCGCTTGGCGATATCTCGAAAAACCAAGTGGGCACTCGGACCCCATGGCCCTAGTGTTTCAACCCCAAACGGCTCGAACATATAACTCCCAATTAGGTTGCAATATTTTCGCCGTTTGAGGTTTTCTGCACCTGCAGCAGCCGCCCCAGCACAGCCCACCGTGCTAGGAAGATGTGATGGCGCAAGGGTGTCGACACATGTTGCATCCCACACCAAAGGTCTGCCTAACTTCCAGGGCATTATGGTCATTCCGTCTGGTCTCTTTCCATCGTCGCGTGCCAGGCCGTTGGGTTCTAAAACAGCTGGCACACCGGCGGTGACAAGAGCACGACGGATGATGTCATTAATGCTGGCGTGCCGTGCTATCCGGCCTGCGCTCCTACTGCAGGATAGGCCATGGTGCCCGAGGCAGTCGACAGCTTTACCGCACTGACAGCGATGCGGAGCCCCGCAAGGAGCGCCCAAACGCAGACAGGTAGCGAGCCGAAAGGTGGTGTCACCCAGCATAGTGCCTATGTTGGGTGACGGGAGTGCTTGAAGCCAGAGCCCCGACTCCCACTCACCCACAGCCAACAGGCGGGCACGCTCAGCAGAATTGGTGGACGTATTGATAAGATTATTCCGTACCAACCTGCAGAGCGGCTCATCCCACTGTCTCTGGGAAGATGGGTTTATAGGGCGATCTGTATCCGGGCAAGCCGCTTTCCAGGCGTTCTCCGCGTCGGTCAAGCACGGCACTTCACAGTCAACCAGGCAGGGAGCTAAAATTTTCCCGGTCAACTTTTCAGTGCTGTGGACAGAAGACAGGAACGCCGGTATGCTAATACTGGTAATTTTGCGGACGCCGAGGCCACCAAAACGGATGGGTAGTGTGGCTTGAAGCCACGCTCGGTCGTCCAAGGCCACATTTAGAATGGATGTTAGTGTGCTGCGAATAATTTGGTCAATTTTGTCCAAGAGGTGTGGCTGCTTCCATAAAGGTGAAGAGCGTAGAAAATACATAAAATTTGGGCCAGTTTGTTGTTCCATAACTTGAAAATGATCTCAAATTCCTAATTCAAATAAGTATAGTCACCATAGATATCATAGTCACCGTTTACTTGCATCACGATATTAACGACGTATACAAACTGACGGCGTTGTAGGCGGTCCCTGACAGTGGCGATGGCGTGCTGACTGTGCGCTGAACGCACTATCGGCGTCACGAATTTTACCAATAATGCCGTTACTAGACACTGTCGGACCGCTGTGATAGGCGTAACCTAGTGTACAGTATTTCATGTTACGAAAAAACACGCATCACTTGTGGTAAACAAGTGTACACAAGCACGCTGCGTGCCTTCCTCAAGAATTGGTCTCATATGCAAAAATAATTTTTCAAATCCGACTGGTAGTTCCAGAGATTAGTGCGTTTAAACAAACAAACTCTTCAGCTTTATTATTAGTATAGATATACCTACATTAAAAAAACAGATTCTATGACATCGACCATATAATTTCGGTTCCGGATTTTCCAATACTTTAAAATCAATCAACTTAAATATGTAAGATTATCTGAGTTGGACTTACCTAATAGAAAACCATAATTGCTGAACCATATTTAAATGAATATAGCGTGTTTCCAAATATCTTAATGTTATGGTCCTTTATACACGACACGGGTTCTTTACGGTACGGCGTATATACCACGCCTTAGAAAAAACGTGTCTGTCAACACGCTTCCATAGTGATCCATACAACACTGTCGACCGTGCCTGCACACGGCGAATAAACTGTAGTTTTTCACGGCAAGAAAAACGTGTGTGTACAAAGGGCCTAAGACCATGTATTAACTTACCCATAAAGTTAATTAACTCTTGGAAGAAATTCCAGCTGTCATTGACTCAGTCGTAAGTGGAAGTGTGTTTTCAAGTTACACCTCTTTTTATTTATGAATAATGGTTCAATTAGCAATTTTTATGCATATTATGCATGCAATGTATGCTAGAAACCACAGGTCACATGCATAACTTACCTTAGAATTTTATTATCAAATCGTACCTATCTAGAAATATTTAAGTATTATTTCTACGAACCAATTTAATTGAGGTTCTCCGTAATTGCAGTTACGCTATAGTTACGTGAAGTCTTGGGAAAATAATATTGTTTAAATCGTGCGTTAGGTAGTCACTCAGACCAAATAAAAAACCAAGACAGAGGGCTATCAACAGTAAAGTGAAGCTGGTTTCGTAAACATGTGTGCACTTAGTGAGGTGTAGTTTGATTGTAAATGGTTGTAAATGTGTGCGTATGAGGAGGTGTAGTTTTAGCATGCTTCACTGTATTGTTCGCAGCGCTATGTCTTGACTTTTTTAATTGGTCTGAGGGTTTCATATTATCCTACTACAATTTCGTTTGTCTCGTTTCGTCATTTGTGACTCACACATGATTCAAGATGTTTAAGTCGATTTTTTTATTAATACAATTGAATACTGATTCATTTATTACCTACTAACGTTATGCTTGAAACCGTATCACAAATAAACGACGCCATCACGTGTTCCTGAGGAAAACGGTCTTGACAGACTTAAGCCTGGAATATATGTACAGACGCCAGTACATCAAGCTACTACAATCTGTCAAATTTCTTTAATAGATTTTCAACTTTATTGCTGAAATATAAGGTTCAAAGTTGATTGGGAAAATTTGACAGTTTCGGGTAGCTTGATGTGCTGGCGTCTGTACATGCCTGTGTAACTTGCACAAAAGTATGCAAGTAGCTTGCATGCCGTGTGCCATAACAACTTCTGATTGGTGAATACCATAATGGCATGTCTGCTACTTGCATACTTTTGTGCAAGTTACAGGCTTGTGTATTCCGGGCTTTACAGACAGACAGACGGACGGACAGACAACAAAGTGATCCTATAAGGGTTAGGTATTATTCTTTTTTATTTCCTTATTTATCAAGCATTATTTTAATTTTAATAATGAAAAACAAATGCTTTTCCTTCCAGGGCAACCGTTACTCAATGATCCTGCTAGTTCCCCAAGATCGTGACGCTGGGGTGGCTCTCATCCGTGACCTGCCCTACATTGGCTTACTGCAAATATCCAGGATGCTGCAGCCGTCTGACGTCATCCTTACCATGCCCAAGTTCACTGTTGAGTACAGTAATGATATGGTGTCAGTGCTGAAAAATGTAAGTGTTTGTCTAAAGTAAGATTTGGAATTAGTGAATGTTGTTGCAAAACCCTGGGACTACAACACCTCGTCAGAACCATTGCCTTTCTTCTACAAACGTGTAACGGAGAAGAGAGTTTGGTGTTTGATGATGGATAACAGCGACACTAACACCAAACTCAAAATTTTGTTTTTTTTATTTATACACAGTAAATTGGATACAGATACGACCATAGAAATTCATATATCTAAGGATACGCATATTAGTATTGAGTACAAAGGTACTGTTATAGGTATTTCTTAAGAAATTTCTTCCAGCAGACCTGCGAAAGTAAAAATAAAAAAAAATGCAGACAATAGTGTGTGAGAACAAGAAGAAAAGAATTTGATTTGTGACGTCTTAAACTAAAATATTAAATATACCTACATACTCGTACATAATGCAAAAAAAAATATATCCTAAAATAAAGTTAACAATGTTGTATAAAAAAAAAATTCGAGTAACGTAATATTTCTCCCACATTATACATTTAGGTATATATTTAGAGGGTGACAAATATAATATAATCGCAGCACTTAACTACCTAACTCTGCGGTGCTCTTCAAAACCAATTGCTCACAGAAAAATCGTCGTTCTAAACTACCTACTCGTTCTCTGTAGCCGCGTTTATAAGCTTGCGACCATTTACACAAAGAATTCAAATAAAAACGGCCTACCTTGCAATTTATGTACAGACGCCAGCACATCAACCTACACCTAACTGTCAAATTTTCCCAATCAACATTGAACCTTATGCTTTAGCGATAAAGTTGAAAATCTATTACAGAAATCTGACAGATTGTAGTAGGTTGATGTGCTGGCTTCTGTACGTGTCAATTGTGTCGATGGGCTGTAAGAAACAGGCGGCTTGCATTTTTATTTAATTGCAATGTCATAATTTAAATACTATTATTATTATTTTATTTCATCTTATTATTTCTTAACCTTCCAGATAGGCATCGAAACTCTATTCTCCCCTGCCGCAAACGTCTCAGGCATCTTCGCAGACCCCAGAGCCTCAGGTCACCTGAACAGCATCTTCCACAAAGTGTACATGCAAGTTGACGAGAAAGGCACATTGGCCGCTGCAGCCACTGCCGGCATGGTGGTTCCTCTCATCAACAGCTTCGTCAACCTAAAAATAGACAGACCCTTCCTGTTCTTCATTTGGGATAATGAAAAAGGAGTGATGCTGTTTGAAGGAAAGATTGAGGAGCCCACCGAGTTTGTTGATGTCCATAATAAGTTTGGTAACTATCTGAAATCTTTATTTCCTTATTTTAGGACAAGTCGTGTACCTGATAGAATTTCCTATCGGCAAGAATGACTTTTACTCCGTATTAAATCTCTCTTGGGGATAGCATAAGCATAATCAGCCTATAATGTTCCCACTGCTGGGAAACAGGCCTCCTCACGGTGAGAGGGAGTGGGCTGTAAACGATCGCGCCCAGTGCGGGTTGGTAGATGTCACATCTTAGATTTTTTTGGTTCTAGGACATGCCGGTTTCCTCACTGTGTTTTCCTTAACCGCTTTGAGAGCAGTGGTGATGAAATAATTTACACCGCCTGTCTGGGTTCGAACCTACGACCTACAACTCGTAAGTCTCGGCCGTTACCACTGGGCCACCACTGCTCTCTCGGGAGGCGCAGATTTTCAAAAATTCTTCCTTAGAGCTCACTTTCAAGGAACTCTTATGCAAGATTTCATGAACTCAAACTCAAAGCATTTATTTCAAATAAACCAAGTACAGGCACTTTTGAATTGTCAAGGGGTCGGTCAGTCAGAAAGATGAAGCTAGTTACCCATTCCAAAGCGTAGTAGGTACCTACCTATGGAGAAGAACGGGCAAGAAACTCCACGGATACTATTTTATTTTTTTTTTTTTTTTTTTTAAACAATACTTAAAATTTTATTAAATCATAAAATTGTTACAAAATATTGGTTACATCATTCATGTTGAAATTATACATATGAGAACGATGTAGAAAGACGTGCTCGTTAAAAGCTTCCGATATAAAAAAGTTCTTCATACTTAAATACATCATACTACTTCTTACCTCTAGACCTCGCGGTTTAGACTGTTCTGTGTCTGTCCGATAGGATTTGTGATTTTTATTGAGTAGATACATTGGTAGGTAATCATTACTTAACATTAGCAACGTTTATAAAGCTTCTGTTTAAGGCGAAAGCGCCAGGGTAGCCCGCGAAATTCAAATTTTCTTACGTTTTTTGCAATTTGCAAATTGTCTGCTCAACAACGTAAATAACGCAATGAATGTTGTTTAACTGTCAAAATGAAACCCATTGCTACTGATAGTGTGTTACGCAATTACCCCGTAAGATCAGTTTGTGGGCGTTTTGTTTCTAATATGAATGGTGTAGCTTCAATAAATATTGCAGACCAACCTAGTATTAAATTCGTAGTAAGTAACTTATTTGTCCACATTTCAAAATGAAAGTTTTTATTTCAGGTCAGGACACTGTTAAACCCCAGTCGATCCCAAATCCGACTACAGGACCTTACAGTCAGTCGATTCCTATTCAACAACAAGTTCCTAGCCAGCCCATAGAAAACGTAAAGCAACCTGTGAACAGTCGGCCGATTCAACCAACGAACCAACAGATATACGCTCAGCCGATTCAACCAACAAACCAACCGATATACGCTCAGCCGATTCAACCAACGAACCAACCGATATACGCTCAGCCGATTCAACCAACAAACCAACCGATATACGCTCAGCCGATTCAATCTATTAGTAACCAACCCGTCTACGGCCAACCGATCCAGCAAGCAAACCAACCAATTCAACCTTCAAACCAACCCATTCACCCTACAAACCAACCGATTACGACCCAGACGATTACGGAGCCACCTACATCCAGCCCCCCAATTACTAGAAACAATGACAACAAAAGCTGGTGGAAAACGGTTTTCGGTTGATTTATTAAATTCTGTAGCGTAAGATTTATTACTTTAGTTTTATTTTTTAGACGTAATTTTGAATAGAAAATAAAATGTTTAAAGGACTTAATAGTTTCAATTTTGTGGTCGCGACGTAAGCTAAGATCCTTTTTCTTTTCAGCACGTCAGTTTCCTCACTAGTTTCAACTCCTCATTGTAAGCAGCGGGGATTATTGTGGAAACCAGGCAAGCAGCTTGCCTTAGTTCAAATCCAGGCATCACATTTACAGCCTAGTTATCTATACAAATAAATAAAATTGAAGGGTGTAGTGTTTGTAATGTCAAAATAACAGCTTTTTACTGAATGCATATTAAAGAATTTACGTAAAAAAATATTTCGTATAAATTATTTCGTGTATTAATAGAGACACATAAGGTGTATCTATTCATAGACGAAGTATTTTGAGAGTAAAGAAGTCGTAAAGAAGCCATAGAAATGAAAAAAATATATTGTAAGTACTTAAATAAAAAAAAATCTAGACACACAATACTTAAATGCTGCCTCCATCTTATTTTTTCATATCCATTACGCTAGAATTTACGTAGTATTTACTGTCATTGAAGCGAGGTAAAGATTATATGCAAAATGTCTCAAGTAATTTTAAAACTATAATTTAATAATAATATTTATGTAAAAAAAACTTTTATAAAAAAGAAATCGTTGCTATGGCTTCTTTACTACCTATAAATGTTTCTCTTAAAATATTTTGTGTATGAATAGATACACCTCGACTTGTACCTCCTACTACTGTAATGACAATTTTTTTTTAAATTTTTGTCTGTTTGGTCCGGCTAATCTCCGAAACGACTGGACCGATTTTGACGGGACTTTCACTGGCAGATGCTATAAGGTATAACTTAGGCTAATTTTAATTTAGACAAATTTACATTATGTTTTCCGATATGCACGTGAAGTCGCGGGCACAGCTAGTTATAAATGAAAATTGACAATAACAGTCAAATGCCATTGACATGTCTAATCTAAATAAAATCACGAGGTCAAACAGTATTTTTTGCATTTTCAGTATATTTCTAATTTTACATAATAATATCTGATTGCTATCATAAATGATTGTTTCATAATGGTATTTCGTGTCTGATATTGTAACATGTTTTATGTTTATCCGGTGTAGCAACCTCGAAAAATATATTTTAACTAAAGGCTGATTTAGACATGGGTAAGTATCTGACTCCAAACTCGAGACATGTCAGTGCTGATCCGATATGTACCTAGTGTAAATTGAATTTGGAGTCAGTAGTACTCGACTGCTTAGGCTGCAGGTTGGATTTCTTATATTATATCAGAAAAACACAGCCATTCGGTATAGAAATATTATAATGACAGACAGTGAAAAAAACAGCTACGAATCAAAAAATAGACAATAAAAAGAAAAACAAAACCAAAGATAAATATTCCTATAAAGTTCTCATTATATCATGAACATCCTGACTCCACTGACTCCAAATTCAATTTACACTAGGTAAATATCGGATCAGCACTGACATGTCTCGAGTTTCAGATACTTACCCTGTCTAAATCAGCCTTAATGCTAATAAGGCTACCTTGATTACGCCGTACAATGCAGACAAGTATTACTTATTATGGGAGATAAGGCAACAGTTATACGTATACGTCATAACAATTTGATTGAATGATAACACGTAGATCAAAAGAAAACCCATTAGGATCATCGGGGTAATTGCGTAACACACTATCAGTAGCAATGGCTTTCATTTTGACAGTTCAACAACATTCATTGCGTTAATTTCGTTGTTGAGCAGACAAGTTTTTCGAACATATAAAGCAATGGATTAGCAATAACCTTCAAAATGATTCAGATTGCGATTGATCGTGTGTTACGAAATTAGGGTCCAGGACCCAGAATAGGATTTGATCTTTGACCATTCATACAAAAAAGGATTTAGGGATAACGGGCACTTGATTCATCTCAGTCTCCGTCTTTATCGATCGATTTTATTCATTTATGCGAAGAAAAACTGTGCTCTACCCTACAAGATAATGATTCTGATAATTTAGCGGTGATATGTAAAATCTACATGGCTGAGGGGTCCGTGGCTAAATCTTACAATCAGTTACAATTACATAGAAAAGAGTACTTCGGCTTTTCTGAGAGTATTTGGAAAAAGAAGTTACTAGGACAAAGATTTAAATATAGAAATCGTAGTCTCCAAAGATAAACTAATAGGTACATCAGCATTTTAGGCGTCATTAAATCATTTTAGACGGCTAGCATTTAACATATTAAGTGTTTGCGAACAGGCTTTCGTATCAAAGTAGAATTTTGGCACAAACGTTCAACCTTATATTGACCGATTTTTTGACGAGCAAAAAGTACATGGCGTCTACTTTTTACTCATGAAATAATAATAAAAAGTGATGCGAGACGTTCGCTTTTTTCTTCTTTCAATTACTGTTTTGTTTATATTTGCACCAAACAAATAAGTAGGCAAAATGTTATTCAGTTCAGTTGCTGTAAGTATTATATTTTACTAGTTTTGCCCGCGTGTCCTTCGAAAATTATCCTTTTGGGATAAAAGAGTACCATATCCGCTTGTAAAGGCAATGCTGCTCGTTTTGGGGCGATGGGTGGAAATAAATAATAATCATGTCCCCAATAAAAATAATAATATAATTAATTTAAGGGGCTTACAGGACCTAAACACAAAAAACGCAAGTTTTAGAAACAATAAAAGTATATGATAAACTACAGTAAAAAAACTCAAAAAAATATATGATATTCTTCAGGATAAATGCTAGGAAGATAGTGTGTTGAAAACATAATACAACTTATTTGGTACGATAGAAAAAAATCATGAAGATACCTCTAAAAACTTTTTTTTTACAACAAAATTCATACTAATATACATACAATCATTATGATTTTTTGTCAGATTATTCTACAAGCAACATACTAAAACTATAGTGTTTTAGTTTTTTTGTCCAAACACTAGATTTTTCGTAAATCAATAATTGCTTCATATTTTGCAATAAATTACCAGCGTTGTGGCATCGCGCTTCTCTTTCTTTTCTATGCAGTCCGACAAAGACCGCGCTTTAGGTCATGTAGTCCTCTTAACGTAAAGTAATTCGTAATTCGAGAAGAGAAGCGCACCTGTCGTATGCGCGACTCGGTAACGCAGACTTCTGGAATCTTCCAATCTTCTTCTGTCGTTTGCATATGTGTGTATGCGCTTGCACACATAACATGCGAGGCCAAAGCAAAGCGTAGTAGCAAAGCATTTTTTTTTAATTTTAGGCTTACCTTTATCTTTCTCCGGTGGATAATTTGCCACCCCAGGGGTGCAGCTCTGATCCTTCACTGGGAATGAACATAATTGTTGTAGCCATCGATTGGGCCAGCACCCTAATAGCGTAACACTATCAATCTGAATCATTTTGAAGGATATTGCTAATCCATTGCTTCATGTGTTCGAAAAAAGTGTCTGCTCATCAACGTAAATAACGCAATGAATGTTGTTGAACTGTCAAAATGAAACCCATTGCTACTGAACACACTAGTGTTACGCAATTACCCCGCTGGTTATCCTGGTCCTATAGTACAGCCGAAGCGAGCGTTCCTGGCACCTGTCAGTGAGACATTTCTAGTAGCTATTAGCTAATATAGATCAAATTCGCAAAACACGTATTCGTTTGTATGAAACTGACAGGATTCAAGAAAGCATTCTCTCGTCGGCCGGACTGTAAGGCTGCCTGTCCACCGGAGCGGAGCGACGCTGCGGAGCAGAGAAACGGAGAAATATTAACCAATAAAAAAAATTGGACAGAAGAGGAGCGGAGATTTTGTGCAATCCTATTGCTTGATATTTCTCCGTTTCTCACTCCGCTCCGGTGGATAGGCAGCCTAACACAGCCAAAACCAATCACAGGTAACAAACAGACAGAGTTATTTCTCAATTATAAAATGGATGGATATCCATCCATACTTCCATACTAACATTATAAATGAGAAAAGGTTATGAAGATTAGCTCCAAGTTCAACGTGTATCGTGTGGTACAGACGCCAGCACTTCAAGCTAATACAATCTGTCAAATTTCTTCAATAGATTTTCAACTTTATCGCTGAAGTATAAGGTTCAAAGTTGATTGGGAAAATTTGACAGTTTCGGATAGGTTGATGTGCTGGCGTCTGTCAGACTTTTGAAGTCTTGGTAAAAGGATCGTTACCTACTTCATAATGTTATTATTTTACCCCCTTACTAATAAACGTTGTATAGCGTCGTCGTATAGTTACACAACGCCTTGTCTTCTTCTTTCGAAGGTCAAATTTCTTACGACTAAAAGAGAGAAATCGGTTTGTAACTATTCATCTGATATAATACGTTTATGGGTTAGTGTGGACCTCATTTATATCTAACACATTAGCGTGCTTAACAGTCAACTAAAATACCAATATTATACAGCGACAAATTAAATTAGTTAGCGTAACTCCGCATACGTGACGGGTATACTATAGGTATATCTATATCTAAACACGATAAAACAAAAAAAAAAAAAAAATTGATGATTTTTTTTTGTGGGGTTATCGACCGCAGTCAGTATTCACTTGAAAATATAGCAGTTTAGAAATCAGTTTTATTTTTGTGTAAATTTCACAGACGTGATTTATCTATATCTAAACACGATAAAACATATGTTCTCAACTCATACTTCAATTAACAACACTACCAGCGGTCGTTTACCTAAAAAAAAACATTAAAAAAAAATATATATTTTATCGTGTTTAGCAATCGATACTCATCACGTCTGCAGAGTTTCGCTAGCTAATTAAATTTGACCCTGTAGATACAGCTACATTTGCAATTGCATTACTTTTAAAAGATCCTAAGTCCTACAAGAAGCATGAAAAATAAATAAAAACACAACCTCTGGTATTCGTTGACATACAGGTACGCACTACAAAACATACACATATTTAGGTAACAAAACAAACTATATAAAATAGGATTCCGAGAAGGGCATAGAAGTTAAGGAACGCGCCTCGACGGCAGGTAGACGAGACGGCCACCATTTTGTTTTGTTTCCTCCGACGTAAACAACACTATAAATAAGAAATGAATTCCTTTAGTGAACTTTGCACCATAAAGGTGAATTGGAACGAACTTGAACGTTGTGGCTTGAAAGTCGTGCACACTACAACTCATTTGCCTGATAGTAGGTCAGGTAAGACAGAATTAAGTTGGAAAGCGGTTCCTAACTATTTGCTGGATAACAAACAGCTAGATGAAACACTGAATTGAGTGCATAGGTACCTGTTCAGATCAGTACATAAATCAGGAGTAGTATAAAAATCTAGGGGAACAAGCATACGAAAGATAGCAGGCCTAATTTGTAATGATTGTGGGCTGATTTTTCAATCGTCTGATTATACTGTTCGAGGAATAATTTTGAATTTTTGACAGTTCTGTCAAACGTTTCGGATACAAGATATAAAAAGAATATAACATAATTGTTTTTTTTAATAGGTATACACATGTACGTAAAAAATGCAAAAACCTTCAGCGATCTTACCAAAATGAGCTGGCGATGTCAAATGATTAAGAATCTTGTAAATTTTACAAAAGAAAATTACAATTTATTGCACCTCATACACGAAACGCGGCAATGTGATAGGTAGCAATATTTTTTATCCAACAATGCATGAAGAATCGAGACCTCATCAGATAATGGCGAAAACTTTCCTTAAGGGGATTACAGGACCTAAACGTAAAAAAAAAACGCAAGTTTTATAATGCCTAAAAGTATTGATCGACTACAGTAAACAAAATCAGAAAAAATATATGATATTCTTTAGGATATATGCTATGTAGATAGTGTGTTGAAAACATAATACAACTAATTTGATACAATAGAAAAAAAACATGAAGATACCTCTAAAATCTTTCTTTTTACAATAAAAACCACACTAATATACATACAATCAGTCTGATTCTTTGTCAAATGATTCTACAAGCAACATACTAAAGCGTGTTTTAATTTTTTAGTCTAATAAATATATTTTTTTGGAAATTGATAATTGCTTCATATTTTGCAATAAATTACCACCGTTGTGTCATCGCGCTTCTCTTTCTTTTTTATGCAGTCCGACAATGACCGCGCTTTAAGTCATGTAGTCCCCTTTAATTCGAAGGTGTCCTCGATTCTCTGTTACGGACTAAATCTTTACATACACAATGTATATTTATATTACCGTCGCCTATGATTTTATATTGGAGCTGTGGTGGCCCAATGATGTCGGCCCCGACTTAGGGTTGGAACACATTGATCGACGGCCTTTCGCACTTTGCCGATTGAAAAGGAGCACACAAATGCTCTCTTTTTGTACTTTTTGTATGGACAAACCGTCGAACGCTATCAATCGCCGCCGGAGCACGTTCGTCGTTCGTCGCCGTCGATGCGAAAGGATGCGTACGTCTGCGTCGTTCCATACTTTGCTCTCTTTTTGTATGGACAAACCGCCGAATGCCTTCGATCAATATGTCCCGATCCTTACTTACCCAGCCAGGCTGCTGTCGTGTATTTAATTTTATCACCACTGCTATCAAAACGGAGAAGGAAAACATTGTGAGGAAACCGGTATGTTCTAGAACCAAAAAATTCGAAGACATGTGACGTCCACCAACCCGTACTAGGCCCGTTTATCCCGCTGGGGTTATGGCCCACTTCCTCTCATAGAGAGGAGGCCTGTGTTCCAGCAGTGGGAACATTATTGGTCGATTATGTTATGATTTTTTAGAATATTGGAAATCATCACATTGATCTGAGTGTAGGAAGTACCTAATTGATTTTGTTACTAGCCAAAAACGCCGAATCTTTTAAATAACACAATTTGTGTCATAATATGGAGGGTTCTAAATGTGTTTTGTTCTTGCATAAGATAGAAAATTAATGATTATAGTGTACCTTAGCAATATAATATTAATATATTATGAAATATTAATTTATTAATTTATTTTAGGCAATGAATACCCATAACAACGTTTTTATAATTATTTATAGCACTGTGTGACCTAAACTTGCACCTATGTCAAGCTTTCTGTGACTTAAGTAGTCCATTCTTACACAGAACACAGACTCGAGGAACGGGTCTCGCGTCTAGGCCCCAGATGCTTCTCTAGATCCCGGCGGCGAGACGAATCTCTCGAGGTGCCTCTCCTGGAATCGACAATACGGAGACCTAATAATATATGGGAAACTAATTTACTTTTCTTGAGGTGACCGAGCTTGGAAATCTAAAAGGCTAACACATCAGCCGGTTAACATGGACTTTTTCAAATATAACAAAAGGGACTACGACTTCTGTTTGCCTAATCCTGAGTGGTGGGACAATAGGAAGGAAGATTGAAATACTCACGGTTGACTTAGGAAAAAAGCACTTGACTGCAAGATCCTCGACTGGCTGGAAAGCTATTTGCGTAAAATTTGCTAAACCAAACCAAATTTCATCTAAATCGGTCCAACCGTTTCGGACATAAGCCGGAACAAACAAAGACAAAATTAAAAAAAATAAATATAAGTAGCGTATATATTAGATAATTTCAAATGCATTTAGTAAAAAGCTGTTATTTTGACATTACAAGCAGACACTTCAATTTTATTTATTTGTATGTAAGTACCTATATAGAAGATGTATAGATTTCATAATTTCATTTTCTGTTGGTCCTACCTTGGTGTTTGTAGGTCATATTTGACCAGATGCTACAGTATATCACATTCATTACACCATTCAGTACCTACCTAAGCTTGCATATTGTTTGGAAATTCATATTTACTTACAAGAATACAATGGAAACTTTCTTTTTCAGAACAATATACCTATTAACTAAGTAGAACTAAGTATGATTAATGATTATAAAAAAATTCAATAATTAATTAAACAAAATAGAAGGATAAACTAATTTGGAATTAGTAATTAAAACAGTGGTATAATGAATGCTCGGAAACATAATACTTCGAACAAATGTTATTTCGGCTAAGTGTAACTTCGGTAAAAAGTTTTTCGACCAAATGAAACGTCGGAGTAACGAAAAAAATCGAATTGATAATAGGTCAACTGATACAGTGGCAGACGTGACTTTGATGAAGTAAAAAAAAAAAACGAAACGATAATAGTTGAACAGTTTTAGGTGAAATTAAATTCGGTCAAATATTTTTCGAACTCATGATAATCCATTCGATAGTGTCGCTAATAAGGATCGAATTCTGGGAAGTAATGACATACGGCAATCTAAAGAAAATAGCAAATTTTTAATACTTTTTTATTTAACCTTAACTGATTAATTGTTCAAAATGATGACCATTGTTTTCTATACATATATAGCTGGATTCGACGTCTCAAGGATTGTACTGCATTCCGCTTTACAATGTAAGTATTATTGATTCCATTATAATATTTTCCAAAGATCGTAATAAAAATTTGAATTTAGAACGTAATTTTGTGAAGGTGAATGCGCTGCGGGTGAGTTTTAATCAAAATATTGAGCATGATTTCGAATAAGGTACAGGTAAGTAATGTATAATAGGTATGAATAGTTTAAAATAAGAAGCAATTTATTAAAATCCAACATTTTCCTTAAGTTTGCCGTATGTCATTACTTCCCAGAATTTGAACCTTATTAGGGACACTATTAAATGGTACAATAATACAGTGTGTGTGTTTTTTTAATCAAAATCAACAGGTTCGATTCCTGGCTAAAAATATTGATATTTTTTTTAATCCAATGATGCAGTTTTCATCAATATCGAACACGAGACTCCTTTGAGTACTTTTCGCTATTCCTCATAAATTCGAATTTGGCCATACACGCCCAGTTGAAAAATTCACCTGTATACAGGGTCAAATTAAGCGTGCTAGCGAAACTTCGCAGACGTGATGGGTATAGATATCAAAGATAATAAAACAAAAAAAAAATGATTTGATGTTCTTTGTTTCTGAGGTCAACGACCGTTAGTAGTGTAGTTACTTGGAGTAAGAGTTAAAAGCTGTATTTTTTTTTGTTTTAGCGTGTTTTAAGATATCGATAGCCATCACGACTGTGAATTTTACACAAATAAAAACTGATTTTTTCAACTGATATTTGCGTGTGACTACACTACAAGAAATTGATGACCCCAATATAAAACTCGTCAAAATATATTTTATTTTGTTTTCTCGTGTTTAGATATCGATACCCACCACGTCTGCAGAGTTTCACTAGCTAATTTTATTTGACCCTGTATATACCTATAAAAAAAATCAATAAGTCAATAACTCATTAAATGCATCAGGCATTAAATATTTTTCCTTCATCCCGATAATATAAGGAAAAGTCGAGTTCCTGATTATTAATTAGATTACAATTGCACATGCAATCAACCAATCAGCGGTAATGCAGCATAGCTGCTGTGTTGTTAAAATAATTTGTTAAATAGACAACAAACAGTCACTTCCTAGTAACATTAATATGCTTTCCGCAGGAAGAGGTGACAGGTGAGGTGGAACAAGGAATAATTAAATATGTAAGTAATAGGTGAGGATGTCTTTTCATGTCCCATGGGACCTAGCCAGAGCAGGAAATTGTGGCTCATCTTGGGAGAAACTTATATCCAGCCGGAGCCTCGGATGTTTGCTGATAGGAATTCCGGAAAACATTATTTGTAAATTTTTTCACTAACAATTATGATATTAGTGATTGTGCTTTAATATATTGCGTGTGTTCCACAAGCGATGGTATACTTAATATCATGTCCTACATGTCCGGTTAGCTGCACGTTACAGGAACTGATGGACTCTATTTAATTGCTCTCAAAAACGGTGAAAGAAAACATCGTGAGGAAACCAACATGTCTTAGGACCAAAAATTCGAAGACATGTGACATCTACCGCACTGGGCCAGCGTGCATGGTAGATTACGGCCCATTGCCTCTTACAGAGAGGAGGCCTGTGTCCCAGCAGTGGGAACGTTATATTAAGCTGATTATGCTTATGCTGGCGCACCCTGGGAGGTCTGTCAAATACCCGCTACCAACCTTGTTTACTACAGACTGGCTAATAATGTCACTCAAGAGCGTTCGCTAGTTGTAAAGATCGATTTAAGAGAAGAGGCTTTAGGTGGTCTAAATCTAGCTATACAATTTTATAGGCCAAATAAATCTCCGAATTACATAGTGCATATAGTTGACTCAGTAATACAGAATCTGGTAAACCTCGTTGAAAAAGAGCACAAGGGATTAAAAAACAGGTTAGCTGTAATTAGACATTAATTAAACACAGTAATTGCTTGTCCCGCCACTGGCTCTGCACGCGCAGAATTAAGATTAGTTACGACTCGAAAAAGTATAGAAAGATGAGGTTGCAGTTGGGATGTACATCCTGAACTAATGATGATGAAGATGAAGATAATTGTGAAGCCATAGAAGAATAGAAGGAGATTATAGAAATAGTAATTGAAATTGGCTAAAGTTTTATGGATCTGGATGCGTTTGATACTGATCTTTAAATATTTGTGGAAGAAGAATTAGACGAAGGAGTCAGGTGTTAAGTACACCTGACTCCTTAGTCTAATTCTTCTCCTAAAATATAATAAACACGAAATAAAATTTAAAATTATGATATGCACGTATTGAATAAACGAGACAGTAAAACAACTAAAAAAAATATAGCACTTGAAAACAAAACATAAACGTAAAAAATGGCATGGGCCACTTTTAAAATCGTCTTTTTTATCAGAAAAATCTTGCCGCCTCGCCATGTTAAATAATGAGAAGCAATAAATAAGAAAGAAATTGATCGCTCGTTATACGAGAATCTGTGTGGCGCTTAGTTTTGCGGACCTTTCTACCACTGGCGATTTCTTTTGTTGCATTTATCGGTTTCGCGTGCTCGATATCCCGGGACGATGTAGACTTGATAATGTTTAGAAAAGAATATATTTTATTTTGTACGATGATTTTGGAGATCAATTAGTACATTGAGTGATTTCAGTTGTACGATGGGTTAATTTGCGGTCTCTGTTGCTATGTTATTACCTACTACTTAGGTATAATTAGGTACCTATTCACCGTACTACAGGATTCGAAAAAAATTAACGAAATATTTGTAATGTTTTTCTCATATTATTTAATTTTAAACAGGTTTGGTGATATTTTTGTGAATTCTACTTTCTAAGTAGTCTTGTCAATACAATACTCCTATTAGAATTTAGGATAACGAATAGCCTTTGTAACTATGTATTCTATCCTTCCCATCTCACAGCTGGGCAAAAGACACTGTTATGATTTTAAGTCTTGGATAGTGCTAAACTTTTTTATGTTAACTTAATTTGTGTCCCACCTGGGCAAAGGTCTCCTCTTTTTCCTTCCAAACCTTCCTGTCTTGTGCGATCTCTGGTCATGTTAGCCCTGCAAACGTTACCAGACCGTCACACCACTTTCGCCTTGGTCTACCTTGACCTTGGACTCACTATAGTTGCAATTTGAATTTGATTGCATGTCACTAATATAACTTGTTGTCTTCAAAGATTGAACTGAAAATAATTCTCTTATTTCTGCGTCTTCCTTTTTTCTGGTGAGTACTATCTAGAAGGTAATCTTTCATTATTGTATGTACCATAGTCATGGAATAAGTAACAGTTTAAGTTTAATTTTTTAAAATAAGTCGAAACTGTGTAGACCTAATGTCAGACGTCTACCTTGATACAGTAACAATGAAAAAAGTAATAGAAATGCAGCATACGGCACCACGGCGCGGCGCCTATTCTATGTCCACTGTACCTTCTTCAAACATAACTGTTTAATGTCTAGATATAAACGCGCCCCGCCAGCTTCCGGGCACGTCATTCTCTATCGAGCTCGGCGCAAGCGCAGCCGTATGTTCCCGCGCTTTTTTGACATCTGCAATTATTAAAAAAAAAAGTGTATTTAATTTTTAATTAGTGCCTGTGTTGCAAGCTTGCATGTAAGTATTTCCTTACTATTTTAAGACGGCCGTTGACATTTACGAGAATGTAGGTCAACTAGGCTTTGTTGTGCGCGGCTTAACGGGCCCTGCTTTCATGGTTAGGCCTTTATCAAATTCGCATTATAAGGTTCTGTATTTGTCATAGCTACCGGGTATTCTTTAGGTTAGCGGGCTAAAGCTAATTTTATGCGTGCCACTTATTAAATCAATAATTAAAACGAAAAAATATTGTTGACATAGTTGTACGGTCTTAATTACAGTTGAAATTGGGCCATGGCATTTTTTTCTGAATACAATGGTTTGGAAAAACTATTTTGATTTTAATAACAGTTCATTTTTTTTATCTTTAAAATATACCTACTAGATCTTGGGACAAGTAAGAAAAACAAAAAATAACTTGTCACTAACGAAGGAGGGACTAGTTTCTCTTTTAATTCTTTTGCTTGTTTGGTAAATTTTCAAGCCAGCATTTTAGTATTATTTTTTAGTTAACGCCTCGTCCTCCTTGAGTTGGTTTACTTATATGTTATTTAGGTAGATGACGATTTGTGTTAGGATGTTTCCTCTGACCGTGATTGAATATTTTCCTGTATATTTTAATTTTTTTAAACCACTTGGAAGGTTAAGGTGTTTTTGACGGTTGTTTTAAGTCACATACATAAATTAATTAAGTTTCCTATTAAAACTGGTTTAGTCAAGTTAAATTATGATTAGTATATGAATTGTTCCTTCCAGAATTCCATATTAATTGGTTCAATTGATGTCCAAATGGAGCTTTTCTATCTAAAAATATTCTAGTTTCAATTTCATGAAAATGACTACGACTTCGCTTCTGCATTTTGAAAAATTACTTGGTATCGATATATAGGTAGATAGATAAATAAATGACATAAATTCATGTTTTTGTAAGTGCCTCGTTTCATTATCTAATGCCTATGTAACAAATTGAAGGTTTAACATTTTATTTGCAAGCTAAATATCTAAACTGTGATTTTTAATTTGCTAGACTAAAATGACTGCTGCAATCGACCTTTTTTGTCAACATGACAACAAAAGTTCGATCGCAGCTGTCATTTATCAAATTAAATATCAGAGTTTAGTTAATCACGTCATACATTTTATTATTCGGTGCCCCTTTTGGGCATATTTATTTCACAAAAGTTCAAGGTCATCTTTCATCACTTATTGTCAGTAAATCATTGTACTCCGAACTTTGATGATTAAAACGGTATAACTCGTTCCAACATTAAAAACAATTTTCAACTTTATCGGCAAACGATAGGATTCAAAATTCTGTGAACGAAATGTCATCGATCACTGTCACAAGAATAGATAATGTTTTTAATTTGTCTTCCAAACTTAATTTTCAAGATTTTCTAGTTATAAACCAACCCGTTTTTAATTATATTTTGTTTTTCATACGACCGCTATTTTATTACGTTCTAAAATGTGCGCATCGCATTTTCTTATACCTATTTGATTTTTTCCAATTATTAGTCATAATGCTAATGGTTTGTAATACTAAACGATGAATCAATGTTCAAGTTTTTAAGTACCTACTTATTTTAATTCACTTATAGCCTATAATAGACACACCACCATAATTTATTCTATCAAATTTATCTATAACATATCCCACCTAAGGATTGTAGCAGATGGCGTTCTGTCGTTTCTGCCTAGTCACAACATTTTCCCATCGAAAAAAAGTGAGAGTTGATAACCAAAACTTCACCTTGCCGCATTTCCATAATGTTATATCTAATCTTATAGCTTGTGTTGTGAAAATGATCCAGCTGAAAGGTACTGAACTGTTAGGTCCTAAAGAAACCTTGCTTAGTTCTGAAATCCTTAGGTGATTCGTTTTTCTCCTTTCGGTAGTGTTTTTCTCCTTCCACTAGTTACTTGATTTATGAATTTACTAGCAACGCCCCGCGGTTTCACCCGCATAAGTGTCGATCCCGTGGGAATATTGGGATAAAAAGTATCCTATGTGTTATTCTAATGTATAAGCCATATTACTGTAAAGTTTCATCAATATCCATTCAGTAGTTTTTGTGTGAAAAGGTAACAAACATCCATCCATTCATCCTCACAACCTGTCTCGTTTATAATATTAGTAGGGAAGGATAGTAGGATAAAAGCGCGAATAATTTGTCTAACAATGTTTTTATTGCTTTCAGATCATAAGAACAGCTGAACAGTGAAAATGCGTCCGCTACTATTATGTAAGTTTATTATCTAAGCTCGACATTATATTGACATGCTAATTCGCATGTTTTTAACAAATAAGTTTTGTAAATTAATAGTCGAAAGCTGGTGAAAGTTTGGGGATGAAACAAGAGACGGTTACAACGTTAGAATAATTAATTTAAAATTCAAATGTCCCAAAGATAAACAAAAGAGAAACGCCAGTGATTGGTGGATTAGGTGAAATCTACCTTTTAGGTAAACAAAAGAGAATCGATGGGGATTGGTCAATGAGAAAGGCAGACAGATCGTCAATAGTGATTTATGACGTTTCCACTTTTTCTTCTTAGCGTGTCGATAGCAATCTAAATGGACTCGGCCCAGAATTCGGCTACTTATTTGGCGCCATCACCAGCGTCTATCAGTTCCTGTAACGTGCAGCTGACAGGACGCGCAGGACACGATATTAAGTGTCCCATCGTTTGTGGAACAGCACCACATTTACACTTCAAGGCGGAGTCGTCTATGAATCTCCACCTGAACAGGTTTTTCTTGCTTCGGCCAACCTGGGTCCGGAGTCTGTTTAAAGACTTCCAGGTTACCTAAGGTAACTCATGTCCAGGTGGGAGGTCTTCGGCGGGTGGAACGTTTCCACTGAAAGGTAGATTAATAGCACAGATTCCAGAGCTGTTTGACTGCTGAAGATATCCACCCAATGGGTAAACTACAGTTAATGCAATCAAATATGTCTCAATTTTCTCTTCTGCAAGGTGTTTAAGAGCAGAGGATATGGCCCCGACTTACGAGTTGTAGGCATAGATTCTGAGCTAGGCAGGCGCTTTACTTTATGTAAATAATTTCATCACCACTGCTCTCAAAACGCTGAAGGAAAACATCGTGAGGAAACTGGCATGTCCTAGAACCAAAATTTCCAAGACGTGTGACATCCACCAACCCGCTCTGGGCCCACGTGGTGGATTATGGCCCACTTCCTTTTACAGAAAGGAGGCCTAAGTTCCAGCAGTGGGAACGTTATTAGCTGATTATGCTGTGTTTTTCAGGGATTCGCTTTTTCTGTGAATTTCTGACTGCCCCCCATGCGTAGGAGGAATATGACTTAGTGACCTCACTGGTAGGGGCTCTCGTAATGTATTTGAGATTATTCTTATCATCCAGGACCAATTAAAACCTTCTTGCATCTCCAGTGGAACTTTTTTAACTGTGTATATTGCACATTTATTATACATTTACCAACTACTCGTGACAACCACTGTTGGCATGTTAAGTTAACAAGTACGTATGGTATGTCAAGACTTATTCTATTTATGTGTATTATCTAAGTCATGAGCTCATCACCAAGATCGAACGTAAGATTATAAGATGTTTTTTATCGCACGAATTCCGATGAGCATCTGTTTTATTGACATTGCAAGTTGAACATATTCAAGTAGGTTCCTAGAATGTTTTAAAAGCGGTAGGTTTAAGATAAATATCACTTGGAATGGCTTGAAAGGTTGTACTTACTTCATTTTATGCAAAAACTTTTTACCAAATATAAAAAATGGGTACCTACATTATACTAATGAATCAAATCAAAATATTCTGTTTCACATAAACCTACATGGGCACTTATGAAACGTCAGTAGCTAGGTGCACGGTTCCAATTGGTCGTTTCCTACGGAGAAGAACCGGCAAGAAACTCCACGGTTACTCCTTCAAAAAATAATTGGATTTTACAATGTTTTCAAATTACAGTAGGAGGTATGGGAGGACAGCGTAGGCCTGTCAACAAGTACCAGATACTTGATAAAATAAAAAATGGTCCACAGATCTAGTCTACAAGGTCTACAAAGTCCTCACATGAGAATGAGAAGAAAAAAAAATGAGAATTTGGAAACCCGTAGATGAATCAAGTCTCATACCAGTAAAGTATGAGTGGCCTGTTTGTAAACTATGACCTGCATGAATGCAAGCATAATCAGCCTATAATATTCAAACTGCTGAGACACAGGCCACCTCTCTGTAAGAGGGAGTTGGCCGCAGTGGCGAAGGTACCATACAACTCGATTCCCACCGGCTTCCCTTCGAAAATTCAGAACATAACCTCTCTATAGTAAATTCATCATTGAAATTTTCTTTTGGCAATTTTTTATTGCTCCGGCCTACCTCTGTAATAAATTCACCCTTCGCCACTGGTGGGCCGTAATCCAGCACGCCGCGCGTCGGGCCAGTGCGAGTTGGTAGATGTCACATGTCTTCGAGTTTTTGGTTCTAGGACATGCCGGTTTCCTCACAATGTTTTCCTTCACCATTTTGAGAGCAGTGGTGATTAAATAATTTACATAAAGTAAAGCGTCTGTCTGAGTTCAAACCTACGACCTACAACTTGTAAGCCGCGGCCATTACCACTGGGCCACCACTGCTCTTCCCACCTGTAACCTACAGTGGTTTTAATAAAATGTACCTACAGACGTCAGCACATCAAGCTACTACAATCTGTCAAATTTCTTTAATAGATTTTCAACTTAATTACTAAATTATAAGGTTCAAAATTGATTGGGAAAATTTAACAGTTTCGGGTAGCTTGATGTGGTGGCGTCTGACTGTACACTATGAAATCTGGCTTAGGTATTTAATAAATAAATGCAACACAATTACCCACAACTACGTATTAACGAGATGCCGTGTTAATTAAATTACATTATGATAATTAATTATAATTCCAGTGAATTATTGTCATAACTACGTACTTATTAGTTATAAACGATCTTCGTTGATTGTTATTATTGAGGTAGGTTTAATTATACGTGCATAAGTATCTATTATTGTGTCAAACAACACAGCGTTAATGGGGACAACGGGAATGGACGGACTTATCAACCACGACCCAGTTGAGTTATGGTCAAAGTTTTACCGTATTACAATAAATGGCGAAATGTGAGTATAAACAGGGTCAAATTGAATTAGCTAGCGAAACTCTGCAGATGTGATGGGTTGATATCTAAACACTATAAAAAAAAAAAAGATTTGTCGTTTTTTTTGGGGTTCAACGACCACTGGATGTTTTGTAAATTGAAGTATTTAGCTTTGTCGTGTTGATATATCGATACCCACACGTCTGTGAATTTCACTCAATAAAAAGCTGTTTTTTAAACTGTTATTACAAGTGACTACAATAATTGCGATCGGTGACGTCAAAAAAAAAAGTCAAATTAATTTGTTTTTTGTTTTTTCGTGTTTAGATATCGATACCCATTACGTCCGCGGAGTTCCGCTAGCAAATTTAACTGATTTGACCCTGTAGGTACATCTCTGCCTAAACGTTTAGGCGTGTTATTGTTATCTATTTCCATGAGTAGGTATCGGAAAAGTATCTTGGCTTTCCTTGGAAAACCAGTGTGTCTTAATGCGAAAGTGTGTCTGTCTGTCTGTCTGTTACCTCTTCATGCTAAAACCGTTGAACCGATTTAGATAAAATTTGGTATAGAGATAGTTTGAGTCCCGGGAAAGGACATAGGATAGTTTTCATCCCGATATTCAAACGGGATCGAAACTTATGCGGGTGAAACCGCGGGGCGCTGCTAGTATAGTCTCTAAAAGGCAAAAGTGACCTTGAATTTCGTATTATAAATGTTTATTTTAGTGACCGGCATTAACATACCAGACCTAGAAACCCATATTATCGAATTAAATTGTGTAGGTATCTTTTAGCCAGGTTTTTGCCGACAGTAAGATAATAATTTCCGCTGTTTATGTTCGCAAATTCCTTTTAACTTTACAGAATTGTGAGATGCGCCAAGTTACATACTTACTTATTATTTACAAGCCAGCCAATGAGCTTCTCCGAAGT
Source organism: Hydraecia micacea (assembly GCA_914767645.1). NCBI lineage: Eukaryota > Metazoa > Arthropoda > Insecta > Lepidoptera > Noctuidae > Hydraecia > Hydraecia micacea. The sequence goes on from OU611795.1 coordinate 10,573,235, forward strand.
TAATTTAAATTTCAATGGACATCCGTTCATTTAGTAAAAACTACGAAGACAATGGGAGACGAGACGACATAGCTTTGGTACGTGACTGCATTTTTATCTGTGGCTGCATCTGTTACCACAATAGTTGAAGAACAAGAATTTTTAGGGCTTTTTCTAAACGCAGATGATCTCAGATTAGACTGTTTATCATCATAAGTCTGGGCAATTCGGAGACGCGGGTTTTGTAGACAGAAGAATAGACAAAATGACAGATAGAATGGACAAAATGACAGATAGAATAGACAAAATGACATATTTATTTAAAAATCTCTTAAGCTAATTTAATTTTACCCTGTTTGTACAGTGCATGAAAAAATAGCTCTATTTCTTATTTTCTTGAATCAACTTTAGACAATTGAACATCCATCGGTTTCTTTTAGTTCTACCTCAAACCTCATCAATAAAATGCTTTAAAAGCATGCTCTTGCTTGTAGTCACAAATAATGCCAGTTTAATAAGCATAAAATCCGAAAGTTAACGTTGAATAGCGACTAAATGCAGGACGAAGATGCTATGAGCGCACGCGTCGAACTTGTCGTATTAATATTAATGTCCCTCGTATGGAACGAATATGTAATACTTCAGTACTGCATGCTATAATGTGCGAAACTTGCATTCATGATAATGTTGCATGTAATGTTGTTGTTAATGTTGTTGTTGTTGTTTATGTTTGCAATTCATATCATTTTTATTTTTAATCTTTTGACATTTTTATAACATTTTTACAATTTGACAATTTTATATTTGACATTTTATTTATTTTTATATTATACGATTCCGTCAATTTTGTAATTTTTGTGCTGTTGAATATTTAAAGTTAATTAATCACAATTGTATTTTGGGTTTTTATTTGTTTGGAATTTAAAATATTTTTTAAGTAGATAATTTTAATTGCATGAGTTGAAACTATGGACTAGAATTATGTTTGAAATAAAATAATTATTATTACATGAGCTTGTGTATGTTTATAAGTCGATTTTTGGTCATGTTTTTACTTACTTTACTTAGTTATGTATCAAGTATGTACATACTCTTACTAATTAAAATAAGTATACATAATTAACTAGCTTCTGCCCGCGACTTCGTCCGCGTGAAACTTCACCCTCCCCCATTCACCCTCATAATATCGACAGGTTACTAACTTTTTTCAAAGCTTTTTTCATAATCCGAGCCTATTTTTTTAATCTGCTGTCAAATCTTATTTCAAGTTATCTGATTGGCTGTAATTTCGGTCAAGCAGATAATATACGACATTATGAGCTTTTACAGTACGTCATTTAATTGTTTTGTTTGAACCTAGAGGATACTTACAACCCACTCAGGTGTTGTTGATAAAGAAATAGATACCCAGAAGGATGCTGTTTCTATCTTCAATCCTACCCTATCAATGAGCTCGTAACAATATTCCAAGATTAGTTGAACATTTTGTAAGAGAGTGGTGGTAATGGTCATAGTGCCTTATGACCAGCCATTGTAACGGTCTCTGTTGAGGCTCTCTAACACTAACGTGCGTAGGCGTTATGGGCAGACATGGGAACATTACGTAGAGGTAAATTGCACTTAAGAGCGTTTACGACGTACGGCATTTCATACAAACAAATGAATGAACCGATTTTAATGAAGCTTCGTACACCTAAGTAGGATACAAAGGTCTAAAAAGTTAGTTAAGAACATTTTCGAAAAATTGCCAAATTGGATCGATTTTAAATTTTCCATAGAAACAGAGATTTCCAATCTTTTTTTTAAATAAGACATTTCGAAAATAAGGCAATACACATTTTAGCATAGGATTGGTTGGTGCCTAGACTCATAGGTAATTCTAATCTGTGTAAAGTCGGGGAAATTATTTTTTAATTAAATTTACTACCAACATAAATGGACCGTATATTCAAATCCCAACTGTCATTCTTTGAAAGTAGAACACACGCATCGAACGCGCAAAACGTAGCTATTAGACGGCAAATTTACGTAGGGTGGGGTTGCTTCAAATAACTTTCCTGACTACATTTCACCAAACTTTTATAACTAGAATAAGTCTTATACTGAGAATAGATGTTGAATTTTTTACAGTTTTTCCACACTAGAACTGTCAGACGTCAATTTTATTCCACATATTAAAGATATTTGACTTTGGTAATATCAGCCCTAAGAAGTAGGTTCGATCTCACAAAGCTAATAATACTATTTCCCTTCCTTTTCTGTAGTCGGGTAAGAAGTTTTAAAATAAAGATAATCTGTTTAAACATGAGTGAATATACGAGCTAGGTCTTTCTTGAAATGACAATGAAAGAATAGCAACGCTTCGTAAAGAAAAATTCATGTTCACCTTTACTTTAACGACCACAGAGTAAAAATAAAGAAAATCACAACAGTTTCACTAGAATTTTATTTCTCTGCGAACATTGTTTCGCAGCAGTGCTTGGAATTTATATAGAAATATGTGAGTGTGCAGTCACATGCAGTAATATCTACAATTATACGAGTATGTACATATAAGGAGTGTTACAACAAAGTTTATTATTTTACTCTCTGGCTCGCTGTGATTACTTTCGAGAGGGTATGCACTTAGAGAGCTCGGTACGGCTTGCAAAAATAATTTTAATGTCTGGATAGAAAATTAGTAGATTTTTTGAGGTAATTTCGAAACTAACCAACACCATCTCCTCGATTTAAGTAAGTAGGTAACAATTTCATCCTAGATTTCAAAACTTGATCGAAATAAATCGGCAAAATACAGCTAGTCAAATCACTTGACAACAGATAGATCTATTTTGGCAACGAATGAAGTAGATACTTTGCAATTGCGTAACACATTATCAATCGGAATCGGTTTTATTTTGATAGTTCAACAACGTTCATTGCGTTATTTACATGTTGAGCAGAAACATTTTTCGAACTTATGAAGCAATGGATTAGCAATTTGCTTCAAAATGATACAGATTACGATTGATAATGTGTTACACAATTAGGGTGCTGGCTTGCCGTTTAAAAACCGTTTTACTCTGATAATAATATAATCATCACCTGCTAATTAATTGTTTAGTGTCACTCATTCACTTGATATTAGATGAAGCTTTATAGGTACAAGTATTGTATATTAGAGTAATAAAATGTCCATAGTATAATTGTTTTTTATTATTTATTAGAGTAAAAGTAGAAGGTATATAAGTTAGGTTTTATACCCAAGTGTACATTAGATTCACATTGTAACTATTCGTATGCCGCTATTAGCGGCGGATGTGTTGAACTTATCTATATTTCCAGCCAACTTTGTACCTACCATATCCGACGAATAAATGTCTTTGTCAAGTAGCTACTCTTTCTTAAAAAGAAGGAAGACCACAGAATACACTGACACTTAAAAACCGTTTTAAACTGATAATACTCTTACATTATCGTCACTATCTTGCTAATGTAACGCTAAGTGTATGTCATCTCGTGTGCGCTATTCTCACATCTCTCATGTTTGCTGACGCTACTCAAGCACAATGGTGTAGGGTCAGCGCAGTGCGTTCACCGCGCCGTGGTTTACTTTACCTCACATTGGAGCAATCGGCGCGGGCGCATGCCATTCCCATGCTTTGTACGTTTGTCTTTAGCTTTACAATGAAATATAGCGGAGTTAAAATATTGGTCTTTAGAAATGTCTACTTTAAAAACTGAAGTTTATTGGGTACGCTTGCAAAATAAAAAAAATAGGAGTTCAATAATTTTTAATGTTAAATTCTTTCTCATGGACGTGGAAGATCACTTTGCAGGGTTATTGGAAAAACATCAACAACCTCTTAAGAGGTCATTGTACTCATCATTATGAACAACTTTTACTAGGTATGCTGATTTTTTTTCGCGATTTCACGTACTAAACGTTCCCTACATTTTGACGAGTTATACGAACATAAATGTAGGGAACAGCTGAGTTTTTTTTTGTTAGAACTCGCTAATCTCTAGATCTGCCAGTCGGATTTGAAAAATTCTTTTTGCATTTGATAGCCCAATTTCTGAGGAAGGCTTTACCATCATGCTAGAACCCTTAAGATCCTAGCAAAAAGAAAAAATGTCAGAAAGAACGCTTAGCGGAAACGAACTAACAGCTCAGGCAGGCGATGCGATGCGACGGGGTGGGTAGAAACTAGTAGGTATTAAACCTTCAATCATTTACTCTCAACTAATTAACTCTCAACAGCAGTGCTTTATCAAGATCACTATTTCTGGTTTCCATGTGCATGCGCACATTTTTTTTTCTCCTCTTAATTAACAAGCCTATCATATTAATATCATATCACACTACCGTACATACCTTTGCATCGTTGCATCGCATCTCGACCGTGACGCTGCGCCCGCGCACCCTAGCGTCGCGTCGCTTCTTGTCGATAATCTGCATGTAATCAGATTCACTGTGGCGCAATTAGCGCCATTGCAATGCGCACAGTAATGCGCTTTTATTTGTATAATTAACTTTTTAGATAAATTGCGGGTTTTATATTGTTGGCTGGTGATGATTAAAGATAATAAGTTAGAAAACTTAATTAAAATGTAAGCTAATAATAGCCGCTCGGGTCGATCGATCAGGTTAAGCTACGCTTGCCGCGGTTGGTCCGTGGATGGGTGACATCTTTACATACCAAGAGCCCTCCGAACAGTCGTTACGGATCATCAGAAGCTCGAAACTCTCACAACCAGTCTTACCAAGGGGTATCGTGTTACCCAGTAACTGGGTTGTGGAGGTCAGAATAGGAAAGTCACTCCATGTAAAATACTGATATTCAGCTGCATCCCGTTAGACTGGAAGACGACCCCAACATAGTTGGGAAAAGGTTTCGCAGATGATGATATACGCTTTTGTGCGTTTTGTTTGTGCAGAAAAAAAAAATTTTCTTGCTTCCGTTTTCTTTCTTTTCTTTTCTTTAAAGTAAGTAAAAGATTTGTTTATAGAGAAAGGTAATTTTCTAGGTGCATATTTTTTTGCAATGTAGAAAGAAGTTTTAATAGTAATAGTCCTTTTTTTTGTCAGAATATGTATTGTTACAGAGTTGTTACATAGAATTTTCTGACTTTTCCGGCGTACAAATACATTTTCAGGGTTTTTATAACGTGGTACATCTATATTTTATCTACTCATCTCCAAAGCAGCTCTCTCCATTTCAGTCCATACAATGAAGTAAGCGTAATTTATATCAGAATGAATTTTCTAACCTCAATAAACTGTCTGATAGACTTCTACTATCATAAATTGTAATTTTATGCATGTATCGCGAGAGGATTTTATGTGAACAATAAACTGGAAACTTTCACGGTGAAGAAGTCGCTTTCTCGAGAGCCACTCCGTTATAGATGAGGGAAATATGTATTGGAACATTATTACCACACCACAAGACTAGTTTCTATTTATCAGTAGGTATACCTACTGATAAATAGCTATACTTCTATCCGCGACTTCGACCGCGTGAAATTTCGACCCACCCCGTCGTCGCAGCGCATCGTCTGCCCGCTCTATTACTTCGATGTCGGTTAGGGTTCTTTCTGCCTTTCTTCTTTTTGTGACTCCTTAAGATCCTAGCGTGATGTTAAGTAGCCTAGCTTAACAGTACTGCCGTTTTAATTAAAAAGGGCACAACTAACATTTTTCATGCAATTGAGTTATATAGGTACAGGGTTACAGGAAAAGTCGAACTAGATCCGTTAAGGACGTGTAGTTTGCATCGTTTCTGACTGATTCGACTATGAAACACCCTACCCCAAACTTAACCGTTTTCGAGATATTCGATATTGGAGGTATCTTCATGATTTTTTTCTATCGTATCAAATTAGTTGTATTATGTTTTCGACACACTATCTAATTAGCATATTATATCCTGAAGAATATCATATATTTTTCTGATTTTGTTTACTGTCGATCATATACTTTTAGGCATTATAAAACTTGCGTTTTAGCGTTTAGGTCCTGTAGTCCCCTTAATAAAGTCGTAACTCTCAATGTAAACCAGGCCTTAAAGTCTATAAATAAATTGTCCTGCAGCGAACAGTTACAAGTACATACACATGCATCGATACCGCTACACGTACTCGACCCACTTCTCGAGATGTCTCGAGAACCAGTCTCATATCGATAAATCGATACCGTCCGGAACAGTTACATCGAGAATTAATCGAGTCAATATTACGGATATTAACTTGTTGACAACTTGCAAATGAGGCTAATATGGCAATAGTTGTCGTGATCATGAAGATGATGATAATTTGAACACCTATTTGACCTGACTCAGATTAACTGTATCGGGTAGGTGATAAAGGGACCGTATCGATTTACCTCATAATTAGCCTATAATGTTCTCACTGCTGGGACACAGGCCTCTTCTCGGTGAGAGGGAGTGGGCCGTTATCCACCACGCGGGCCCGGTGCGCGTTGGTAGATGTCATAATTATGTCTTCGAATTATTGGTTCTAAGACATGCCGGTTTCTTCACGATGTTATCTTTCACCATTTTGAGAGCTGTGGTGATGAGTCTGTAGTCGATTTACCTATTCATTGATAATATAACAGTTACTATCTCAAAGTAAACTGGTAACAATCCCAGTAAAATCAGGCATTTTAGTCTATTGAAACTCCGTACTACGAGCCAGTTCGAAGGCGAAATATTACCACTGAACTGCAGTCTACTGTACATAATGTCCTCCAAAAAATACATCCACAAAACGAGGTTTATCATATTTTGATTGTAATTAAAAATACATATTTACAGGTGTATCTGAATCTACTGTACCTATAACATTTATGTCGATGTCAAGTCAAGAGAATCTTGAAATTTTTACGAGCTTCGATATATTTATTATGGTATTTCTCGTAGTGATTATTGCCTTCTAGAAATAATAGTCCCTTTGCTTTTATTTTCCAGTATTGTTCGTGGTGGGTCTAAGCAGTGCGCGATGGCTTCGCAGCGGTCGCTCCAATCAGCCTAAAGACACCAGCTTCGTAGGAGAAGCGACCAGTGAACTGTCTACAGCAATCTTCCAGGTAATCATCATTATTATTTCTAGGACTCATTAGTGCACCTCCTAGGGTTAAGCAATTTAGTCAAGTGCATCAAATTGGGTTTTTCTGTTCAGAAAATTGTATACTTCAGCGGGGTAATTGCGTAACACACTATCAGTAGCAATGGCTTTCATTTTAACAGTTCAACAAGATTCGTTGCGTTATTTACGTTGTTGAGTAGACAAATTTTTCGAACATATGAAGCAATCGATTATTATTATCCTTTAAAATTATTCAGATTATGATTGATAGTGTGTTACGCAATTAGGGTGCTGGTTTGGAATTACTTGCGATACTTACTTACCGTTCTGCTGATAACATCATCATTGAAGATGTTGTATGACACAAATGAAAGCAATTGAAATGTTCAACTTTTCTGGTTCATCATTTCGACCTTGTTTGAATTATCGTCTAACTTTTTTATTTGCAACCAATTTCTCAGTAAAATTGTTCTTACAATTGAGAACATCTAGCATTTTAAAATGCTTAAATTCAAGTTAGATGTTATAGAATGTATTTAAACGTATTCAAATGAGTGAGTACTATTCTTCTAACATGACTGTGAAGATTTGCCCCCAGCTATATATACACACGGGATGTAAAAGGGTGGTCTATGTTACCAAGACCACATTGTACACGACACGATTTCCAGTCAATAGCGACACTAATTGTCTTGCTGCAGGCCTAATTGATGTCGACTATGTCCAAAGACTACACACACAGACACACACTACACCAGTATGTAGTTACTAAGGAATGTGGAGATTGAGTCGATCACGGATGTTTTCATAAACGCTAGCGTTCGTGACTATAATAACACAGCAACAACAAAGATGGCTGCATAGACAAGACAAACAATGTAAACAATAATAATTAGTTTTTATAGTTCAATATCATGTAGTCTACGTTTTCTAGCCAGCCTAACATTGTAAACTTATTAAATTATCCAATTACTTCCAGAATCAATATGATATAGTCTTGTTACATTTACTGCTGGGTCAAGGTCCCTTGAGGAAACCGAAAAAAACGTAGATCCAAAAATTCAGAGACATATGACAACTGCCAACCAATACTAGGCCCGTGTGGTGAATTACGGCCCACTTCCTCTCGCAGAGAGGAGGCCTGTGACCAGTAGTGAGAACATTATAGGCTGATTACCTATACAAATGGGAAGAGACCCTGTTCTCTTTCCATTTGTGTCTTTTTTCCTGCCCTGATTTACTTTTGGAATTTTAATTAAATACGTTTATTTCATTTTCAGGGTTACATCGACGATAACAAAAACATCGCTTTCTCACCGCTCGGTTACTCAGCTATCCTAGCCATTCTCGCTGAAGGTGCCCGTGGAGAGACGAGAGAACAGCTGGTTTCCGCCTTACACCTGCCTCAAGATCCCATGCTCACCAGAAAGACATACAGATATATCATGGAGAGGCTGAAGAACAACCACGAATACAAATACAACCAGCCTGAGTTGAAGAACTATTTCTACATCTACAAGAACTACACAATCAATGATGATTACAAGAAGATTCTAGAGGACTACTACCTAACTGAGGTCAGGTCTGTTGAGCGATACAACCCCGATTTGCATGCGCAGGAAGATGATGATGAAGATAAGGGTGAATTCACCATCGAGATCTCTGACAAGACGGAAGAAAACAAAAATGAAGAGATCCCCGAAATGATGCCGCCTAAAGAAACAGATGAAAAACTTATCTCCTTTGCTGTTGATGACATTCCTGAGAAAGTTGACATTTCTCACATGGAGTACAAGCCTGCTAAGAACATTAAGGAAAAGATCAAGTTAGTGAAGACTTTCCCCAAGAAGACTGAATCTGAGGATGATGAAGAAACTATGGTGGCTGTCGAGGCGAGAAATCACGCTAGGAGTCTTAAATCTTTGCACGAAGTTCGTGATGTGTCATCCAGCCTTTCTGTGAACAGTGTTGGAAAGAAATCCAGTAAGTTATTTTTCAACATATCTACAAGATTTCTCACAACGTCTCTCTTCAACTTGTTTGCATTTTTTTTTCTCCATAGAAAGATAATTGAAAACTGATTGATTGATTTTTATTTTTTTTCTGTTTGTTTGATTGTTAATTTGATGTACTTTGTCAAGAATTACAATATTGTCTCTGCAGTAAAAAGGAGATGCCCCATAAAATTACAATCACAAGTAAGACAAGATTTAAAAAATAACCAATCCTAACTTTAACATGTCATTTATGCATGCAGCCTCAATCTCCGACTCCCTGATGATCATCTTCAACGGCATGTACTTCCGAGGATCTTGGAAGACTCCCTTCGAAATCGTGGAGCCTGGCTTATTCTACAGGTCTAACACCGAGAAGAAGCAAGTATCTATGATGAAGACCAGGGGCAGCTTCAAGACTGGCTCTCTGCCTGAACTCGATGCTGAGGCTATCAAGTTGCCTTATGATGTAAGTATTGTAAAAGAAAATTAATATTGAATGATTTCAACTAATGCCTTGCTGGATAGTAAGAGCTAGAGATAACCCAAATAATTGCTATTAAATGCTAGAAAAATACAGATACCGGACGACAGTAATAAGATTGTCGTTGTTAGAGAAATATATAGAGTTTACTATAATTAAAATACACTCTCACCTCTTTTAAAACCGTCCTGATCATCCATTCAACCATCATCTGCCTAGTTTTTTCTCAACTTTGTTGGGGTCGGCTTCCAGATGTAGCTGAATACTAGTATTTTAAATGTAGCAACAGTCTACTAATATCCTAGTTACTTTAAATTATTTGTTCTAAACAATTTATTTAACCATCAGGGTGGTCGCTACGCGCTCCTGTTAGTAGTACCCCGCACTCGCGACGGTCTGACCAGGCTGACAGCTGACCTGCCCATCGCACCACTCTCGGACATCCTTGACAGCCTGCAGGACGAAGACCTGCAAGTTTCCATTCCTTCATTCTCCGTGGAAACCACTACTAAGCCCGTCGCTGCGTTAGCGAAGGTTTGTCATTGTTTTGTTCCTATAATGAGTATATGTTAAGTCATCGACACAAAGAAAGTTATGTCTGAAAGTGAACAAACATACGGAGCATTAAACGTATCTCTCGACATAGTTATGTCAAAGTGAAATATCAGTGGAACAGCTATCTGATTCCAATTCTTAGGGCCTGCTAAGAATAAGAGGGCCTGGGAGAAATGTGTGCTGTTCGGCCGGATTAAGATGCTAACTATGTTAAAACCATACATATTTCTAGAATTTTACTTTGATTTATGTTCTTTTGGTGTTGTATTTGACAATATTTCTTGGTCCAAGTAATCATAAATGGTGTACTTAAGGGAAATATAATGCTAAAAGCTGAGTTTTAAGAAAATCTTGACCATGTATATTTTTCTTAGATAATACTTTTTATCTAGCAAAATAAGTTTCATCTGTTCTATTTATTGTGATTGTGACCGCCGTTTCTTATACTTATCTAAATTTACTCCTTGTGTTATCCAGTTCGGTGTGAGCAACATCTTCAGCCGGGACGCTGACCTGACCGGCGTGTCTTCAGACGAGGGTCTGTTCGTGCAGGAGCTGGTGCAGCACGTTGCCGTGCGCGTTGATGATGCTGACAGCTCTGCTTCAGAAATCTCAGGTAATTGTCAATTAGATTTAATTGAGATTAAGTACTCTCTAGTTGATATTAAAACTGATTTCAGTAATACAAAGGGTTATAACTATTGTAGCTATTGTTATTTAAATGGAGTTGAATGGAGATTCTTGCCCGTTCTTCTCCATAGGAACCAACTACGCTTTGGAATGTGCAACTCAGAAGTGCCTGTAATTAGTTTAATTGAAACAAAATGCTTTGAGTTTGAGGTTTGAATGAATTATTTATTAAGACATGATCAGTACTAACAGTTTCTTCTATGTTTATTTACAGCCGGAAACCCAGTAATGGAACTATCGAAGAACCTACCCCTGGCACCACCCAAGCCTCTCCGCCGCTTCAACGTGGAACATCCCTTCATCTTTTACATCTTGGACACCCTCGACAACCTCGTCGTAGTCGCCGGCAAAGTCATTGACCCCGAGAAGCCATTCATGGTTGACGATGCAGTACCTGTTTGAAAGATTCTGAAATTTTAAATTCCTGTCACCAACACTTTGGTGTTTCTTTTTCGTACTCTGTAGAGTCATCAACATCGTTTGCCTTCTGCATTCTCGAGAGCCCACCCATTCTACTCGTATTTATTCATACATTTTGATGTACTTTATGCCTTGCTGTGAGATTGTACAAGTTTCTTAAAACAACCAGATGCATTTGATTATGAAAAAGTACACAGCGTAGCTTGTAAGTTAGTTTTAAGTTATTATTTATTTTTTGTAATGTTGTGATATGGTTAAGATTAAATTATTTATTTGAATTGGCTACTTTAGTTTTATTCATGGTCGTAAACATCTCACTCAAATTACCCTCATCAAGTTTAATAAAAAACGATATCAAACTTTATGAGGGTAGTTTTAGAGCTTGTCATTAAAACTTAAAATTTTCACTCTTATACTAACGGTCATGCTGGTCGTGATCGAATGTATTTAAAAAGTTTCAATTATTGTGTAAGTTATATTTTAAATAATATGGCGTCCTCGAGACACGACGCTGATAAAGAAAATGTGCATAGAACAAGAATACCGTTACCGAAGGATCCCTTACCAGCCTTGCCGAAACATTTATTGATGGACAACAAAACGGTTCACAAGCAAGAAGTTCCACATCGACGTCCTTTGAATACTATCAACGTTCAAAGTACAAGTATACCTAAGGCTGGTCCGAGTAAAGTCGTTCCACATAAACCCAAGCATCCCTTGAACATCGATACGAAACATGTCACAATTAGACAGAGAAGTGAAGACTTAGATTGGCATTACACCGTCTTTAATGATGACAAAAGAGAAAAAGATAAAAATGCCAGTGTTATATCTATAAGTGATGATGAGAGATACTTGGATGATAAAGGTAGTCACCATTATTTTGTTGAGAATAAAAAGAAAAATGCAATAGGCGCAGTGTTGAGCGCTGTCACGCCGAATCTGAAGGTTAATTTAGAACCGAATCGTGTGAGGAATATAAAGAGGAGTCTGAAAAGGCCTCATAGTCGAGAGCTGCAGGGTCTGTCCCCACCTCTCGTAGCCAGACAAGAGAAGCCTGACGATAAAGTGAAACGTCGTCTGAAGTTCAATGAGAGTATTCAAGATAGATTAAGAACGCCTGATTTTTGTAAGTACCTAGGGATATTATGTTTTCAATTACGTTATGTCTTCCTGTTATTTTTCTATCGTGTCAGCAGGAGCTATGTAGGTCAGTGGGTCGTCTTAGGATGAGATATGACTTCTATGCTAAAAAGATTTGAGAGCATACAATTATCTGATGATTGTAATGATCAGAGGGGCAATTCTCGTAATTTTAACAACGTTTTTTGACATTGTCGGTGAGATGAGATTGCGACAAAATTTTGAATGTTTTTAATTGTGGGAATTGACCTTTAGGTTTACCTAATGCATATATTTATTGACAAGCGTCTGCCCGCGGCTCCGCCCTCGTGGATGTCGGAAATTATCCCACGGGAACGTGCTACCGGGACAAAAGTAGCCCATGTCCTTCCCCAGGATGCCATATCTATCTCCTTGCCAAATTAAATCGAAATCCTTTCAGTGGCTTTAGGCGTGAAAAGGTAACATACATACAGACAGTTTCGAATTTATAATATTATTAATACTAACTGCGACCCGCGATTTCACCCGCATAAGTCTCGATCCCGTGGGAATAACGGAATAAGAATTATCTTATGTCCTAATCCAGGTCACCCATGATGGATGGTCTACCCGTGTGCCAAATTTCATCCAAATCCGTTCAGTCGTTTTAGCGTAAAAGCGTAACAAACATACAAAAAATCAAATTTTTTCTCTTTATAATATTAGCTTGGAACTCGTAGTATGTATTGGGTTTGCACCAATATTGCTTGTTAGATCAGTATCTTGACCGATCTAGTGGAATCACGTGTAATGTATTTGCCTTGTTCGAATATAAAGATGATTTAACGTACAGTCAGTTATAGCAATTAGCTGACCCATCTTTGTATAAATTGTTGAGAGTTTTTAGAATACGACTCGATAGAATTGTGAACATTCCACCCTCATATATAAAAGCTAAATTTTTAGAATAAAAATGCAGAATGACAATAAATTCTTGTTCGGAATAGATATAAGACGATAATGTTATCATATCGATTAGTCTCATAGACTGCTGAAATATTTTCTTAATATTTTATGTACAAACACAACTCGTCAATTTAACTGTTTAGATACCTACCCTTTATTCTTGTGAATGGCATCTCGCATTTCAACCTATGAGGTTGTCGTCTGCTTAACCGGGCTTGCCTGTGGATGCCTCAATAAATTAAGGCCTCTAGCCAGGGCAGTGGCGTGCATTGCATATACGCATATAAGCAGTGCCTACCTCGATATATCAACATAAGCCTGTCAATTACATTTTAGTGGGTGTGCCCCACAATTAAGAAACTCACTAAATTATCAAACCTAACAAAAAACAAAATCTTCATACAAACACGCGCGACAGTAGGCAGTCGCCGGACGGCCTACTAGCCTCCCGTACTATTCGCACATTGTCATTGGTCTTTACTCGTTCAAGTATTAACTTTGTCGTATTAACGACAAAATTAAAAATACGTACGTGTCACGCGTAATAGCATGACGTTCGACATTCGCAATTTATCACCCTTAAGTAGGCATGCCTACTCAAAATAACCACACTTTTGACCTCGCTTTTATTTTCCGATTAGTGACAGCGCGCAGCGTTTGCCTAGACTAGACCCGGCCTAGTGCCTACCTATTCTGAAAACCAATGCACGCCACTGAGCCAGGGCTTAAAAAAGTTAAAAACTAAGCGACTACACGCTAAGGGCACCCCCTGTGGGGTACGAACCTCGACTTAGGGCTTCGCTGGGACAGCGCAGCAAGGGACAGGCTGGATCGGAATTATGTTTAGATACCTACTTACTCATATGCGTCCTTAAATACGCATTAAAGGCTCTCCCCCACAGGCGCGTTATTATCGGTCGATAATATCGGATGCGTTATTGCGATATCTGTTTTCAGTACATTTTGTATAAAGACGGCCACGAAGTTACACACTGCTGCGATAATAACGACGCAATAGAAGCAGGACGCGTTCCTCCGTCTTGCGATATTCCGATATGAGTTCTTAGAAACATCGGACGATAAAAACGTAGCTGGGATATGCACCCTAATTGCGTATCACAGTATTAATCACAATCTGAATCATTTTGAATGATATTGCTAATCCATTTCCTTCATATGTTCGAAAACATTTTCTGCCCAACAACGTAAATAACGCAATGAATATTGTTGAACTGTCAAAATGAAAGCCATTGCTACTGATAGTGTGTTACGCAATTACCCCGCGGGACGCATTATCGTAATAATGCATCCGATATTATCGACCGTTAACAACGCGCCTGTGGGGGAGAGCCTTAAACCGGACTTTAGCACATACTATTTGGTGAATATTTACAAACTCTGACATTCACTATGACTCAATACTTGTGCAAATCTTATAAACGTGGTTAATTTTTGTTAAACCTAGGTCATTAACAGTTTGGTCTGTGTAATATTCGCATCAGATGGATAAGATACGTAGTGTTGGTAGTAAATAATTTTGTTTTTAGGGAAAAGGTCGTATATGCGGAGCTTACATCGGGACTATACGACAGATGTGTTCGAGTACCTCCTGGCTAAGGAGATTAAGCCGCTGCAAATGCCTAGGACTGCGAGTCTAACCAGGGCTTGTGTTATCAACTGGCTAATGAAAGTTAATGTAAGTGAACTTTTTATTTTATCCTTTACTTAGTTTTGCTTACAGTTTATCTAATTTGTTTGTTCGGCCTTTTTTATCTATGCAAACAAGACCTGTTATCACAAAACACAAAGGGAATCATACATAACCGATATTAAAATAGTTTTTAGAAGCTTCTGGGGTTATTAAATAAACCTTTTGCTTCGAAGAGAATGTTGTTACCGTTGGCTCCTAGTTTTGTTGTTTGAGCATCAAAATGCAAAGAGGCGATGTCTTGCAATAGGTTGTTGCCTGCGCCCACTATTTTAGTGTGTTCCAGCGATAAATTTTCTAGAGTTGGTCGCTGTGTTCGTGTTAATATTTTATCCAATTTAAAACAAAAAACCGGTCGATTTAAAAATTGTCTAACTGTCAGAATGATTTAAAAAAATAATTAGTTACCTTGAGGTACCTACCTAAGTGTCGTCTCTAAACAAATATAAAACACGTTGCCCCTAATTTGGAACTAATATGAAATAACGATGAATAACAGTCGGTAATTCCTGGGTGTTATTCCCCTGGTGAACTATTCATAGAAGTTTAATGGATGTCATGACAATTAAAACGGGAGTTTTTCAGATTGATAAACAATAGGGCATGCGTTGTATCATGTAAACTCGATGTAAACAGGGGCACACAAAAGACACGGTTTTAAAACGTCCCAAATACCTCCAAAAGGTCAACAGGCCTGTATAAATAATAAAAAAAAACGGTCAAGGGCGAGTTGGACTCGCGCACCGAGGGTTCCGTACAAAGTGGGTATGAAAATAGTTTATCACGGGGTTTTTTTTTGTAATTTTACGGTTTTCGGATTTTTTCCTATACTTGTGCTACATGACATTGCTTCTTGTTTATGCAGGCAACCATTAGGCTTCTTACTCATCTTCTCCCATTTTAGGGCGCTGACGGCAACCCAGCCATCATCCAGGCAGCGTGCTGGTACTTTGACTCAGTCCTGGGCGTTGGCCACGTCCAGCTGGACAAGCTACAGCTCGTTGCCGCAGCTTGCTTCTGGATAGCTCAGAAGCTCAATGGCCCCTTCATACCAGCGACCAGGCTGGTCAAACACTCTAACTCGGCCTTCACGACGGATAAGCTGCTGGTTGCAGAGAGAGCTGTGATGATCAGATTGGTATGTTTTTGATTTACTTTTATTCCTACCTACTTATACAATATGTAACATAATTAACGCAAGACCTCATATATCCCAATCATAGTATTGACTTAAAAGCATAATACAATGGCGCCGATTCCCTTGTTCAAAAACTAAACTAAATTTAAGTTTAGTGCATCTTATTCTTTCTATTTCATTAAGAAAAGGACAGAACATAAATTAGTTTAGTCCTGTCTACATTAATATCAGTTACGGTTTTAGTTCTCTAGTAGCTTAGAGCTTCACGATCCCGAGTTATTGACCACCATGGCCCAGTACCACTTTAGGCTTTGAAATTTCTGCCTCCGATCTCGAATTTTGGCCAACTTCCCCTTTCGAATGGTACCTGATATCCTGTTGGTGAGCGTCAAAAAGCGGCGGGGAGTATTGGGATATTTGGTGCTTGGATTTTCTCAATTGACAAGGATAATTTAAAAAAAAGCAAAGAAAACCAGTTCTTTTTTGCTAGAAGCTGTTTTTCCTCATCTAAGGCAAACTTAGAAGTATATGAAGAAAATCTGGGTTTACCAGAATTTGTCCTCAACCATTTGACCCGTGACACTTGGAGGAAACAAGTTTAAATACATAGACAAAACTAAGTTCGGTGTAGCTATTCATCTATCTATTAGAACCTCTTAGTATTTCTATTTGCAATTATCAGGAGAATAAGAGGCAAGATTGAAAGCACGTTAAGCCGTTGGTCCCGGCTGTCATTCGTGGATCTTTGACAGTCGTTACGGGTCGTCAGAAGCCCGAAAATCTGACAACCAGTCTTACCAAGGGGTATCGTATTACCCAGTAACTGGGTTGTGGAGGTCAGATAGGCAGTCGCTCCATGTAAATACTGATATTCAGCTGCATCTGGTTAGACTGGAAGCCGACCCCAACATAGTTGGGAAAAGGCTAGGCAGATGATGATTGTATCCAATTATTTTACATTTATTTAATTATCTTTATCAGCAATCTTATTGCAACATAAATGAAAAAAAAAGAAATTCAAATAAGTATATATGAAGATCTCTGTGATGCAAAATCAGAAGTAAAATAACTGTGAAATGCATTTGAACGATGCCTGAGAAGAAGGTCCCTTATCAGTTCCTAAAAGCCAAATCCCGTACTTAAAAACGTTCAAAGTCTAGTCGAGATAGGTACTTGTAGGTGCCAAACTCGCAACCATATTCTTTTTGCCATTGAAACGCGAAGAAGAAGTTCGTAAAACGTATTTTATTACCTATTACAGAACTTCCCAAACCAGCCAATAGTCGCTCAAGACTATATAACCTACTTATCCTGGTGGTGCGACACGCACAATGCTGGTGAGATCGAGGTGGCGGCTACGTTCCTAGCCATGTGCGGTCTGCTGGTGGATCGGGTCCTTTGTGGCGAGTACCCGTCAGTCATCGCAGTGGCAGCTGTCAGAAACGCCCTGTTGTTGCTGAGGAAGAAGGAGTTGTTGCCGCGGCTGCAGATGTGTAATGTGTACGTATAAGAGAATGATTCATATATGACATTTCATGGCTGAATTATCGTCGCAAAAAACCTGTCTAGTCAGTATTTTTTCTACTCGTCATACAAAATGTGTCAAAAATACACAATCGACAGACCACTAGTACGGAAACGTTTGTAAATTAGTGGACTGATGAGGGCCCAGCACCATAATCGCGTAACACACTATCAATCATAATCTGAATCACTTTCTATTGCTTCATATATTCGAAAAATGTGTCTGCTGCATAAATAACGCAATGAATGTTGTTGAACTGTCAAAATTAAAGCTATAGCTACTGATAGCATGTTACGCATTTATGCCCATTTGAGTGGGAGGTCTTAGCCCAGCCATGCCCATGCATGGCTGGGCTAAGACCTCCCACTCAAACCTTTGTTCTTCGCTATTACTGCAGGTCAGCCCTTTTGGAAGAAGTCGGGTTCAAAGGAGTGAGACTTTTGGTAATTTCGCGAAGATTTATTTTGTAATTTTGGCGTCCCATGCTTGCAAAAACATTTATGTTCAGACAAAGGCAATCATAATAATAAATTATTAATAATGATTGGGTATATTTTCATGGGAATGTTACTATTGGATTTAATTGGAATAACAGTTTTCTTAGGTAACATAAAAAAAATTATTTAGGACTCAATTGTTTCCATTCCGGTTTTTGTTGATAAATAGTTGTTTATAATTTTTTACTTGGCCTTAACCATTTGAGAGCTGATAAATAATTATATGAGAAGCAGACGTATAACACTGGTGAAACTTGTTTATTAAGTTTCCTAATTTGTTGTTCAAGTTAAAACCAATATTTCCATACAGATAAGTTTTTGTTTTCTGCCTAGATATTCGGTCTTCGTTATTTTATTTTACAATCTTGTGGGGAGTTATATTATATATATAAGTTCGAGCCGTTTGGAGTTGAAACACTAGGGCTAGGGGGTCCGAGTGGATTTTCAAGACATCGCCAAGCAGTTGGTTGACTCTTCATGTGACCAGAAGACTGGCCTATTTTTGGCCAATAAATCAGCATCGCCATACAACGTGGCAATGCATTCAGCCTTTTGGGCACTTTACCTGTTGACAGCGATGCGGACGAATGTTTTGATGCCCTATGATTCTTTTCCTCCTTTTTTATACAAGTTGTAACAAAATAAACGCAAGTTTTATTCGAGGAATACAATTGACGTTTGACAGTTTTTGTATGAAATAACTGTCAAAATTAAAAAAAAATCACGAATAAAGTTACATTTCAGATGATTGAAAAATCAGCCCAAAGTCTGTTAGCTTATATATTACTTATGGGAATATTATCTTGTTTGTAAATTAATAACCTTTTAATTTACAGATTTATAGTTGCAGAGAAGAAAGCAACGAATTTGTCCTACACTTGTTCGATTCTTCGTCGGGCGGTACGTACGGTGGCTGCGCCTTTCTACGAGTATAAAGCACCGTTGGAGCACTATGACATGCCGCCATGCTGCATCGCACAGAGAATCATTCGAGCCGCCAATGAACTGTCAGTTATAGATGCTAGGAATTGTGAGGGGAGATAAGTTAGGTTAGATTTTAAACTATATTTAAATTGTCATTGCCACAAATTCAATGTACTGCGAAATGTTTACTTTTGTTGTTCAAATATTGTGAAAGGTCTGAGACTTATACAATAAAATGAAAAAAAAAATCAGTATCTGAAGACAAAATACTAAAATTAATGAATTACAGACGGATAATAATATTTTAGAGGATAATACCGTTTATTGCAATTGAGATTAAAATATTTTCGAAATGATGTTGCCCTTTAAAATTGACTTGATTTAAAACAGACTGATTTGTAGGATTGAATTGACTATGAATAATTTTGGAAAGAAATTAACTGACGAATAAGAATAAAACTTTACTTAATATTTTGACTGACTGGAATAAACTTACAAAAAAAAAAATGACTTGAAAGAATTTGTGGTTGACCCAATAAACGATTTTTACCGATAAGTACTTATTTTAGACTATTTTTTAGACAAATATTATAATGGTATCGAGTATGAAATTTGAAGAAATAAGTAGTTTAATGTTATGTGGTAATTTATTTAGTTTGTAACATATTTAAATCACATTGTCAATCGTCAATTCGTCACTGACCAAACGGTATAATTAAATTCTAAGATTAGTATTATTATTCAAAAAACTCAAATGATCATATTATTATTCCAATAAATCTGCATTTACGTTGGATTTATCCTTGTTATTTCAACTATGGAGACTTCATTGCGTAGGTTTATAGTAACTGTTTTAAGTGGATTTGGAAAACCATTAAACTATTACATACAGTAAAATGGGGTGAATAGGAATGCAGGGGTGAATCGGGACGAAAATTTAAAATGGATTATAACATTGAAATAATATAGTTTTTTGCCAAAAAGGTGTTTAATGTGTTTACTATATTATAATTAACGATTAAGTGTCCTTGTTGGCAATAAACTATGTTACATCAACGGTAAAATCCATTTAAAAACTTCTTCCCAATTCACCCCTCGGTTCCTATTCACCCCATTTGACGGTACCAATGCCATTTTCGCAAGTTCTTTCGAAAATGTGTTCTTTCTGTGCTATGCTATTTCCATGTTATATTTTACCTTGTCTCTTGTACGTTTTTAATACCTATAGGTACAGACGCCAGCACATCAAGCTACTACAATCTGTCAAATTTCTTTAATAGATTTTCAACTTTATCGCTAAAGTATAAGGTTCAAAGTTGATTGGGAAAATTTGACAGTTTCGGGTAGCTTGATGTGCTGGCGTCTGTACCTATATGTACCGACAGGATCAAATTAATATACGAATTTGAAGAACATTAAATAGACATTACTTTTGCTTACCAATTAGAAAAACATAAAAAGTACCTACCTATTACGTTAATTTAGGCTGATAAATTATATATGTTATGGTAACCTATTGTAACTAAATAACATTTCGACCAAATCTATGATTTATTGGAATAATGTGACTTGCTTATAACATGGACGAAGCCATAAAAATATAAAAGACGAAATGCTATCTATTATCCTTTTTTAAACCTAAACAGTTTGGACTTCTGAATGTATTATAATTTATCAGTGATTTATGAATAGTAAATGCAAGACTGGTTTCAAATAAAGTTATTATAGGAAATAGCGTTTTTTTTTAAACGTCTGACATCTTGGGTTCCTTATGGGGTCCCGGACCTTTGGAAGGCGTACGGTACGAGGGGCTAAAGCCAACACGCAGAGGCCCGTTAGACATTCGAAAATAAAATGAGACGCCAACCGACGATTATCTCTGTATGCACTATGCAAGTGCATCCAAGGTCGATTCCCGGTTGGTGCAAGATTATTGGAGGAGATGGAAACAAAGATATTGGGATTTGGGTCTGTGTGGCTAAAGTGAATTGGTTACCTAGAACTATGGAAAGATTACGGCGCTGCCTGATGTTATTATCGACTAGCAGATTGCACTTATCTTTCACTCTCTCGAACTCAAAAATGGGCCCCCAAAAACTGTCGCTAGTACATAGTGACGTAGCGATAAGAGGGCAAAATTGAGATGCTTGAGGAGTGGAGAGGTAAGTATTCGACGGCTATCAGGACAATCCCGGAAGTAAGGTCAGGATCCCAACTAGCATTTAAGTGGAATACTTCCTTCTTCCAAGCACGTTTGCTCTTGCGAATCTCAACTCAAGCCGACCAATAAAGGCGACAAAGAGGAAACAAGAAAACGGTGCAATCAATCTGCCTGAATACCAGTATTTTACATGAAGCGACTACCTATCTGACCGCCTAACCCAGTAAGTGGCTAACACGAACCCCTTGGTAAGTCTGGTTGTCAGACTTTCAGGCTTCTGACTACCCGTAACGACTACCAAAGATCTACAAATGACAGCCGAGATCAATGACTTAACTTGCTTTCCGAGGCACGGAGAGGTCTTGATAATGGATGGTCACCCATCCACGGACCGACCTATTCAAGCGTAGCGTTAACCTTGGAATAACCTGTATACGGTTATTATTGTTTAGCCACGAAGCCAAACAAGAAATCGGTGCATTTTTTTTCTCATTTCTTTACTGTAGTCCGCTGTGTTCGGACCGGTCTAGCTACTGCAACTATACAGGGTTATTGGAAAAACATCAACAACCTCTTAAGGGGTCATTGTACTCATCATTATGAACAACTTTTACTATGGGACCAAACACGACATCGCGAAAAGAAAATCAGCTGTTGCCTAAATTTTGACGAGTTATACCTATGAATATAAATGTAGGGAACAGCAGATTTTTTTTTCGCGATGTCAGGTTTGGACTTTGGTAGGTAAAGTTCTACAGACCCTTCTAACAAAAGGTCCAAAATTTTTAAGAATATACCTAATGTATTGAAAAATAATACACAAGAGATGCCTCTCGCTATTCTTCTCAAATGAAATAGGAGAAGACTTGTCGGTTAGCTACCCTAGTTTCAGATCATCAAAAGATTTTAAAATATCTACTTACCCTGCTAAAATTATGAATGTTTTGAACACTGAAATTGAAACACAGAATGCTATTCCCACTGAAAAATTCTGGGAGAAAGACAAAAAGAAGGTTATGTGTGAGATGTCATGAAGAGGTAGAGCTGCAGCTTAGTTATAGGACTTTCAATCAATCTGCCTAGCGTTTACCCAACTAAGTAGGGGTCAGCTTCCAGTCTAACCGGATGTAGCCGAATAAGTACCAGTATTTTACGCGACTGCCTATCTGACCTCCACGTCAGATAGGCAGGAGTAACACGGTAAGAGTACCGTGGTAAAACTGGTTGTCAGACTTTTGGGCTTCTCACTACCCGTAACGACTATCAAAGATCTACGAATGACAACCGGGACCAACGGCTTTACGTGCTTTCCGAGGCACGGAGGGGTCTCGATATGTAATGCATGGTCACCCATCCACGAACCGATCGTGACAAGCGTAACTTAACCCTCGGTCGACCAGAGCGTGTGTTATCGACAAGCCCCTCCCTTCGTCCCAACATATTTTTTTAAATAATTTAAGCATCGACAACTTGATAAAACATCCAAGTTGTGCATCTTGTTGGTATTTCATAAAATATCATTAGGAGTATATTTTTAAATATGTAATAAGGTTTGCTAAGGAAAAACACAAACCTGCTGTGTTCGGGAAAACCAATTCTTTAGACCCGACTACATCTCCTACATATGTATTTATATTAAAATTAAACCGTATGATTATGAAGCGTTACGTTCAAAGTAGAATGACAAGTCGCATAATAATCAAATAATATTGCGGAGCGTAAGTCCAATGCAAATGTAACTTTATTAAACGGCGAAAACGTTTAAAATTCTTAGATTCTCGTAAACGGTTTTTTATTCGCGAGATCTTGTTTACGGCCAGTCGCCCGGTAGTGGCAGTGGATAGAGCATGTGAACTGTGCGCTTGCGCATTGGTAAAGTGATTTAAAAAATAATACATAAGTACACGTAACTGGGGTCAACAAGTGATAAACAAAGTAAACTTTTTCAAAAACATCAATCATGTTGTTAAAAAGTAAGTATTATTTACATTTTATAAAAGAAGATAAACAGGTTTTAAAATAGACATGGACAGTGCTTTAGCAAAATAGTTATGTCGCCGATTTTTCATATGACACATTGTAACCAGATATCAATCTCTCATAATAAAATTATTGTGTAAAAACGAATCATCTGGCCTCTAAGGTGAAATTGCAAAAAAAAAATACCATTTTGAGAAAAATGTTTTGAAAATATACGATAAGTTTGAGACAGAGATATACAAACATCTAGAATGACGTCACACAAATACATGTTACTTCTGAACGTGCCCTTTTACATATCTACTATAGTTTCCTGGTGTGACTTGCGCTCTCGGGTCAATAGCAAGAGACAAGTATTTATTTACTCATATTAAAGTACTGTATAATTACTATTATGATGCATTGTTTTATGAGAGACTATTTGTGCGGTTTTTATATATATAATTGCACTCAGTCTCATGGGTACTTTCAATCGCTTGAAAATTACTTCAGATTATAACAACAAATAAATGTAATTCATTACAGGTATAACGCTTTGCTGTTTGATGTTAAACGTTCAGACACAGAATCCGTATTTCCAACGTGATTCACAGCTTCTGAACCCAGATTTTATATACCCTCCTGACCATATTCCAGTTTTACCACTTTCAATCCCAAATCTCAATGATCTTGATAAAAATGCACAAAGAAGAGTATATCAAAATGAATCACCGAATAAGAAACAGCTGCCGACAACAGTGGAAATCCAAAAGAGTGTTGGGTCAGAATTTGGCTCGACTGACGAGCAAGTACCTAACAATTATAACAATTTCAACAGACAAATATCATCATCAACGACACCTAGTAGAAAGACAACGCAGTTTGAATCATTTTTGTCCCATGTTTCACCAATCAGACAAAGTGCACTTCAGAAAGCACAATATGGGCAGAAAAATCCAGATATATCACATATGTCAGAACCAAATTGGCAGAATATACATCAGATATCACTAAGAGCTCCAAGTTCATCTCAGATAGGACAAGACAGACTAAGGGCTCCTCAGACATCGCAAGCAGGTCAAAGTTCACCTGAGATATCATTAAGTAGGCCATCAGTCGCTGTACCCCAAAATTCACTGGATAGACCAACTGGACCTCTGACTCAATTTAATCCTACGCCATCGGATTTTAACTTCCCTACTGAGCAGGCTCCAGGTTTCAATTCATTGTTGTACTCGGTGACAAATTTCGGAATTAATTTAATGAAGGTAAATGGATTACTTATTTTTTCTGATCAGTTGCGTAGCGTTTTGGAGTTCCAGAAGAAATTGTTTCTCAATGTTTTGACTCTTAATTAAATATTCTCGATTATATGGTTCATGACTGTAATATTTAATATAAGCAGCCGAAATGCATGTCTTTTTTTTTATAATTTTTTTTTCTTAATCTATTGCAGACTATCGATACCCTGCATTCGGGCAACATAGTGGTATCGCCATTTTCCATCACCTCACTCCTGGCCCTGCTGCAGCAAGGGGCATCGGGGAAAACACAGGCACAGATCACAAACGCCCTGCAAATGCCGGTGGATGCAACCGCACCAGCATACGCTAAAGTTTCTAAGGAGGTTCGAGTAAGTAGTGTCAAATTAGCTCGATTTTAAGAATATAATGAGAATTGGGAATTTAATTATTATATAGACGAACTTACATAATATACAATTTTGGCATTGTGTCACAATGCCAAAATATAGAATACTAGCTTCTGCCCGCGACTTCGTCCGCGTGAAAATTTACCCTCCCCTCATTCACCCTCTCAGGGGTGGAATTTCGAAAAACCCTTTCTTTTAGTGCACCCTTAGACCTCATAAGGAACCTACGTGCCAAATTTGAAATCTCTAGACCCAGCGGTTTGGGCTGTGCGTTGATATGTCAGTCAGTTTCTTCTTCTTTTATATATTTAGAAGATTTGAAGGATGTAGGATACGGTCAAAAAACGAATACTGAAAGCATTCTACAATGCACAATATGATTGTTTTCACTATTACCTACATATTAGTTGAAAGAAATTTAATTATATTTTTACCAGTTTCCATGAAAGAGTTACAACTGTTCACGGCTTCTTTCCTTACTATTCTTGTAGAAGACGTAATCTTGAGTCGTCGTGCCTCTTCTCCAAAAAAAAGCTACTATCTATACCATTTTTATTTTCCAGGCTCGCAATTCCCGCAACATTCTGAGAGTTGCAAACAACTTGTTCCTATCAGAAGATTTTTTTATCGATAAAAACTTCAAGAACGTTGCCATAAACAGCTTCAACAGTGATGTCACGAATCTTTCTTTCCAAAGAGCAGCGGAAGCAGCACGCCAGATCAACAGCTGGGTAGCGTCCAGAACTGATAACCAGATCCAAAACCTTATCGCACCAGGTAAATATAAATATCTATGTGTTGACTTTAGGACTTGAGATCTTCTCATTTATCAGCACGAACTGGGTATATTATATTTAGAAATCGCTCGTGGCAAGTTAATAATATAAAGGCTGGCAGCGACATTGAAGCGCAAACTGTAACTTTGAATTCAGCACATGATTCTAGACCAGCGTAGACATTTCTCTTTGATTATCAAAAAAAAAATCTGCTGTTTCATAGAAATACCTACGCGGTCAAAATGTATGGAACAGCTAAGTTTTTATAATAACCGACGAAAAATTTCAACGCAGGGGATTCAGAATCATGTACGGAATCCATAGTAAGGGGGCGTCCATTAATTACGTGAGGTGATTTTGGCGATTTTTGGACGCCCCCTTCCCCCTTAGTGAGATATCGTGAGAATTGGTTTGACCACCTCCTTCCTCCCTCTAATTTCACGTGTGATTGTTTAAAATTCGTATTTTCAGTGTAAATACGTTAATCTATGCTTCATTGCGTTCGCTTGTTTAATTATAAGCTGAAGCTGGCAGTATCATCACAACGGTAATACTTTCTCATTGTTTGTCTTATTTCTTTTTATTTTAGTAAGTATATTCGTGTATTTAAGTATATTTATTTATGCTTATATTTATATTATGTAGTACGTAGGTATATATTATATTCATAGTTTTAATAAGTTTATGCGTATCTTTAGATTTAAAATATTTATTCCTCAATGTTCAGGATTGCACCTACCACTGTTTGTCTCTACATCACCCAAAGGTTGACTGGTAGAAAATGCCTATGGCATTAAGTCCGCCTCTGTACATTTGTGCTTAAAGTATTAAATAAATAAATAAATACATTATTTTTATGTAAGACTAGTTAAGACTCAATTCAGTTTTCTCGCAATTTTACACTGTTGCTTGCGAAAAAAAGAAATTACGAGATACTTGCCAGGACTCCCCCTCTCCCCCACATGATATTGGGTGAGAATCGGCTTGACCCCCTCCCCCTCCCTAAACGCCTCACGTAATTAATTTATGCCCCCTAACAGGTTGAGCGTCGATGTCCCTGCCACCCCTGTATTAGCATAAAGGGCTAAGGAAGGAACACGTATGGGTTTTAGTCAGTAAGAGTAACCCTCAAAAAAAAACCCTGTATTAACCAGTCAGCAAGGTGGGAGCGACGCTGATTGCCCCAAATGAGCCCAACGTGTATATAAATATAGTGATGATGTGTGCTAGTTTTAAGGCCCACCTTAATGTAGAATTTATGTATATATGTCGCAGCCAACTGGTTTAATTAGCCGTTTAGTTATCCGCCTAGCCTTTTAACTAAACGGCGGCCGTTCAAGTAACGGCCTGAATGATATTAAATTATAGTTTAGGTTGGAAGTCTGTAACCAATCACGCACGAGCCGAATTGGTCGCAGTAACTAAGCTAGAGCACCCCGACCAAATGGGTTAGGTTAGAACTGCGATCAACCGCGTGCGAGCCGAGAGAGCGAAGCGAGGCGAGCACTACTTCCAAAGGCCAGCCGGTTAACTAAACGGCTAATTTAACCAGTTGGCTGCAACATATATTTCATTCACACAGAAAAACAAAAACCAAACAAAAAGATTCTGCATAAATTAAATGTGACATCTTTTTCTTAAAGGAACCTAGATGGATTGCTTACGTTATTGGGTTTTTTGATGCAGGTACCTACTCACAGGTATTTAGTAATGTGAAGAAGTAAAACAATTAGAAGGAGTAAAACATTAAAACTATTCTAAAATTCTTACTTGTCTAGTACTTTGTTTTTTTTTTATATGAGTCCGTTTTATCCACAACTACGTCTGCACGGCGTGTGTCGGGTCGTCACCCGACACACGTTGTCCTGTTATTTCAATATGGTCTTGAGTTCGAGCAAAAATTACATTGAAAAAAAAGTACTTTCTGTTTTTCCCGAGTTTTCCAATTCACCGGGCAACTTTTCACATTTTTCTTTCCCTAAACATGTTACAATTCGGACTACTAAAAACATTTTAAAATAAAAAATATCCAAATCTGTACAGCCGTTCTCACGTGATGCGCTTGCCAACGACCAGCATTTCATTTTTACTTATATAGATTTATGAAATAATTATTACGTTCAGAATTTCTGATTCTTCTCATTCGGTTTCGCTTTTGCATCGTGTGGAATGATGGAGTTGAACACCTCGTTATGACGTACTTGAACCAGTTATGTTACAAGTTCTACATTCCTATCTATATTTAAACTGCCCTTCTTCATAAATGCACTTAGGTTTTCCCATTGCAGAATATGCAGGGTTTTTGAACCAAAATTGTTGTTATGGAACTCAGTGGTATTTCGCTCTTGGGGTTACTGCGACACAGTTACTAAACTAACGCAGTAATGAATAATACTTCAAAGTTATTATCTCATTCAAATGTTGTTAAGGTAATTTAAAATTAATTAACATACGTGAGAAATACAACAACACTTCGAAGGATCAGGTGCAATTATAGAATGAATCTTATGTATATGTTGCGGCCGTTCGACTAATGGCCTGAATGATATTCAATTATAGTTTAGGTTGGAACTGTAACCAATCACGCGCAAGCCGAATTTGGTCGCAGTAACTAAGCCAGGGCACCCCGACCAAATTGGTTAGGTTAGAACTGGGATCAACCGCATGCGAGCCGAGAGAGCGAAGCGAGGCGAGCACTACTTCCAAAGACCAGGCGGTTAACTAAACGGCTAATTTAACCAGTTGGCTGCGACATATACATACAATACACAATAATATTTTGATTTAATAAATACAAGTAACATTTGCATGGAAGACGAAGCAAAAATAAATAGTTTATTATAAAGTTAAAAGCAAAGAAATAATAAAAGTAAAGCTGTTATTCCATGCAAACGAACAAGCGTAAAAATAATACGATTTTATATTTTTCTGCTTAAATTTTTATATTTATTAACAGAAACATTAATTATCTTTCCAGATGCTCTCGATTACACGACGCAAATGGTTCTGGTAAATGCCATTTACTTCAAAGGTCTGTGGGAAGTGCCGTTCAGAGTAGAAGCAACATTGCCTAGGGAATTCTACCTTAGTAATGGTCAATCAAAACCTGTTCAATTCATGCGTCAGCGCAAGATGTACAAGACCGGAAAGGATAAAACTAGTGATGCCAAAGTTATTGTGCTGCCTTTTGAGGTAAGTGAAGACGCTTTAGTGAATTTTTATGATTTCAAGAAATATGTAGTGAATGATTGCATAACAGTGAGAAATATATGATCATGTGATATAATTATCAAAAGTCATCACAGTAATAAGGATGACTAGCTGCGCCCCGCAATTTTACCCGCATACGTTTCGATCACGTCGGAATATCAAGATAAAAAGTATCTTATACATTAATACTGGTTATAAACTATCTATGTACCAAATTTCATCCAAAACCGTTCAGTAGTTTTTGCGTGAAAGAGTAACAAACATCCATCCATCCATCCATTTTCACAAAGTTTCACGTTTATAATATTAGTTGGATGTTTTGTTATTGAGATTATCTCGACAATGGCGTCTACTGGAAAGTTTTACTGAGCCTCACTGGTTTGGACCCGCTTGCACCACAAACACAGATTACTAAACGAGTTTGAAGATGACAGACACACACCCTAAATTATTACTAATAAAGTAACGGTGGAGTTTCTTACCCATTCTTCTCCATACGAAAACTACCTTTTGGAAGGGGCGACTAGAATCAATGTTCAGAAGTGCCTTTAGTGTGCCTATTTGAAATAAATGATTTGACTTTGACTTTTAATATTTTTGGAAAATCTAGTTTTACATTATTATTTGTAATTATTACCTATCTATTACATAATTAATTTACCTGTCATTGCTTTATTTTTATCCAAGATACCAATTTGTTCCTATTATATGAACTAACTATATGAAATCTTTTCTTTTTTATTTCCAGCGCGATGAGTACCACCTGATAGTGATTCTACCCAATGAAATAATGGGCATGAGGAACACACTAGCATCTCTGACTGATGCCACGCTACTGAACTACCTCAGTTTCGAAGCCTTGGACACAGAACTAGAGTTGCCCAAGTTTACAATAAGAGCTGATACGGATTTGACGGTTGTTTTGAAAACTGTAAGTGCTTATTTAACAATACTATTTAATCTATAAAATACACGTCTTGCAACTTTACTCATGTGGCTATACAAAATTTCGAAAGCGAACTCATTTGCTTATAAAGTAAACAAACACAGATTTATTTTACACATAGACAATATCGTCTAAGAAGCTAGTAATGATGTTTAGAGCTACAGCCGGTATATTCTGTACTAGCTTCTGCCCGCGACTTCGTTCACGTGAAATTTCACCCTCCCCCCATTCATCCTCTTAGGGGTGGAGTTTCTTCAGAAAAACTTTTTCTTAGTGGATACCTACTCTTCACAAACAACACACCCTCCAAATTTCATGTCTCTAGGACCAGCGGTTTAGGCTGTGTGTGTGTGATATATCAGTCAGTCAGGACCTTGAATTTTATATAATAAAACTCGCTGTGAAAACTAAGATGAACTGAGCTCGAAGTGAGTTGTCATTCCAACTGACACTATGGTCAGCTCACTTCACCTAAGTTTGTATGGTGAAATGTTTACAGAGGTCGGTAGGTCCACCCTGATTGAAATCCCACTTGGCCAATAACAGTTTATGTCCCAGTAAATTATTAGATCCCTGTTCGCCAGTTATGCTGATGGTGATGCATTTGAGACTATCTCAGATTTCCAAATGCACCAAAAGTACTTGGGTGGTTTAAAAAGTGTACATAAGCATATTAAGTACGAAGAAAGCTAATAAGATGTTTGATACATGACTTAAATATTTACAAATCTTCAAAACGTATGTAGATGACATTATTATTCATGTGGACTTGATAAAAAATCCGGTCTGTGACGCCAACGACCTTTTACATAACGAACAAGTTAATTATCTTGAACATTTTCCTCATAACTGGCGTCGTTTATCTGTCTTTTGTTTTTTGATATAAGATACTACATTAGAGTAATTTCACCATTTTAAAGCAAAATCATACAAACATAGACGGTTTGATTTTGCCCTATGGGTACTTGGAATACCACCACTGATAATTCAGAATTTTTTCTCTGGAACGATTAAGTCATTGGTCTATTATAGTCCGCGCGGAACTAGTTCGCCGCACCTTAGGTATGTGAGCTCTGGAACGGAGGGGCGGGGGCACATTAATTCACATTATTCACTACGTGCGTTGCGAACTGCCGTTAAGGTGGGGACAGGGGTGAGGCGCCGGCGCCGCCGCCTCACCCCTGTCAGCAGCCAACTAGTTCCCCGCATAAATGCGCGGTCATAAATGTACCTACACCTAATGTAGCTCCACTAATAGTATACTACTATATTTTTTGCCTTAGGAACTTATCGAAGAAATACTGACGTAACTTTATGAACTATCCTCTTTTCAGATGGGTATCACAAACATGTTCCGTCGTGATTATTCCGAGCTCAATGGAGTTGGAGCATACGGAGCCCACTCGCCGACCATATCTTCAGCAGTTCACTCTGCGACGTTGTCTATCGACGAAAAAGGAGGTACTGCAGCCGCTGCCACAGCCTTCGCAGCAGTAGCACTATCATACGACGAACCTTCCGTGGAGTTCAAAGTTAACCGACCCTTCATTGCCGTCTTGTGGGACAATAATAGCTCTCTTCCCTTGTTTATAGCGAAAATCGAGGATCCCCAACAGTAGAAATATACGTGATTTGTAATTTATTATAATACTCACTGCTTAAGTTTAAGAAAGCTGCAACTAGACTATAAAAGCGAAATGCGGTTTGTAATAATGATATATTAAATATTAAACAGAATTGGATCTAGTCTAATTTGTTCTTAGTGTACAATTATACAAATTATATTAAGTATAAATATAAACGTCTATTTCTTTTTCTTGAACATGTTTATGAACCAATCGTCGGCGAATATTCTGAGTGGTCCGTCGTAGAAGGATTCAATTTCTTGGAGAGGTTTTCCTTCAGTTTCGGGCATGAAGAAGTAAAGGTAGATGGTGCCGAGGTATGCGAAGGCAGCGTACGTGGCGAAGGCACCGGTCAGTCTGAAGTTAGTCTCCAAGTCAATGAGGGTCTTGGCACCGATGAAAGTGACCACGTAGTTCCAGGCAGCTCCGGTACCTTGAGCTGAGGCTCGACTCCTGATAAAGAAAATGTAATGGGAGTCATTCAAATATACCCATTAGAGTATTAGAATAGTCATTGAAACAGAAAGGCTAACTCACCTGAAAGGAAACACCTCTCCTAGAATAACCCAGGACACATTGAGCCCAGTGAAAATAGTAAGGAGATAGAAGAATACTAAAGGAACTACGCTCTTCTCCTTAGGGAATGTCTTGGGATCGTATGAGAACACGTTTTTGTCCAGATGTGTTTCAGCGTAGATGCTAAGGGCAGTGCAGCAGACGGCTGTTCCTAGCATAGCAGTGATGCCTATTTTGCGCTTGCCCAAGGATTTTATGATGCCGATTATGACGATGCTCGTTACTAGTGTTATTACGCCTACCATTACCTGCAACAGTAGAGAAAGACATGTATATATTCATTTGTTTTTAGAAATATAAATACTACTACCTTAGTATTTTGAGCAGTAAACTAGTAGGCTAATAGTTAGAAGTCGTTTGATAGAAAAATATCAGGTTGAAGCGGAGTGATTCGGTTCTTTGCAAACAAAGTAATAAGTTTACTAATAATGGGCTTCAATTGCAGTTTTGTTTTTACTAAACACGGTTAAGATACGAGCTCAAACTTTAATAAATGTGCAAATAAATAGATTATGGAACAGCATTTTAAATAAGCATAGAAATAAATGATCACAGATAAAATATTGTAAGTTGTGCAATGAATGTCGAAAACTGTGTAATGCCTTTAAGGCAGATGTATTCATGATTTTTGGCAATATAACAGTGATTTGTCTGACTGACGTCATAAACTTAACTGCTGTGACAGACTTTGTGCATCTAATTAACAGTTTTTCGCACAATGTGTGCCATAATGAAAGACGATAGCAGTGTTTCAATTAGTTGGTAAAAATGTAAAACGACGATGTCTGTATATTCAAGCGGATAAATGCGAAAAAAGTGGGGCCCGTGGCTAAATAATAACAGCCGCACAGGTCGATCGATCAGGTTAAGCTACGCTTGCCGCGGTTGGTCTGTGGATGGGTGACCATCTTTACATACCGAGACCCCTCCGTGCCTCGGAAAGCACGTTAAGCCGTTGGTCCCGGCTGTCATTCGTGGATCTTTGACAGTCGTTACGGGTAGTCAGAAGCCCGAAAGTCTGACAACCAGTCTTACCAAGGGGTATCGTATTACCCAGTAACTGGGTTGTGGAGGTCAGATAGGCAGTCGCCCCATGTAAAATACTGGTATTCAGCTGCATCCGGTAAGACTGGAAGCCGACCCCAACATAGTTGGGAAAAGGCTAGGCAGATGATGATGATGTCTGTATATTCAAGCGAAGAGCCGAGAATACTTCTCATCAACTTGACATTTATTGCTAAACATTTATGTTCTAATGACCATGATGATACGTGTACTGATGTTAATAATGGTACTGAGAGAGCTTGTAGCTAAGTAATAACAGCCGCACGGGTCGATCAATCAGGTTAAGCTATACTTGCCACGGTTGGTCTGTGGATGGGTGACCATCTTTAGATACAAAGACCCCTGAGTAATGTTACTGATAACAATCTTAATTACAAGGCTGCTGATAACGGTAATAAAAACCGAAATGCTTACCACTATGTTCTTGCTGTCATCAGCCATTCCGAAGGCAGAGCAAACGTTGACCATGTTTGGTTTGACCGGGGTGAGGCCACTCATGACTAAGAATGTGAAGTATATCATGGTGAGGGTTAAGGGCCTCAGGGTCTCCTTGCACAGCATCACTATGTTGAACTTTACGAAGAATCTACAAAGTTTTCATGTTATTATTATTATTATTTAATTCATAACTTTTAGCTTAGTCACTCAAGGTTGATACAAAAACCTTAAGTCGATATTCAAGGTTTAATTCAAGAAGAGGAAATATTTTGGATTTCGTAACATGTTCTTTTAAACAAAGTAGACATGATATAAGCCTATAAAGTTCCCACTGCTCGGACACAGGCCTCCTCTTAGTGAGAGAGAGTAGGCAATAATCCACCACGCGGGCCCGGTGCGGGTTGGCAGATGTCTCATGTCTTTAAATTTTTGGTTCCTCACGATGACCTTCACCTGACTTTATATAATGTTCCATGTTAACTATGAGTGTTATATTTTTTAATGTGGATAATTGAATTGTGATTATATATTTCTATTTAAATAATTTTATTAGCTTGTATAATTTGAATGACTTGAAACATTTTGCCTATAGTTGCCTACCTACTTAAATATTTGTATGCCATTGTATAAGGCAAGCATGACGACCTGTTTATAATACTTTTAACAACTTGCATGCTATTTTTTCGTGTGTATACTCATGTTTGAACAAATAAAAATTATCTTATCTTCACCGTTTTGAGAGCAGTGCTGATGAAATAATTTCCACAACCACGCACTTACAAGTTACAAGTACTTACAACTCGTAAGTCGTGGCTGTTACCGCCACTGCTCTATATACTTAAGTTATTATTTGGAAAAAAATTGAGTCTGTCTTTAAATTCATGTCAAGTTTCACTAGAACAGTTTTTGACCAACTGCAACTAGTCAAATCTATTATCCTAAATAATTACCTCTTAAAAACATTCATCTTATCATGATCACAATCAGACTTCTCCCGTTTCTCCTTCCAGCAGATAGCACATCCGTCCAAGCTCTTAGAGTACACCACCAGTTTGTCAAACTCGTCCTTTACATTATCAGTTGTGGTCCACCCGCGAAGGTAGCATAGTGCCTTCAGGGCATCCTTCTCTCGACCTCGAGATAATAACCATACTGGCGTGTCAGGCACCTAAAAAAGAACATTGAACGATTTGTTTAATTTAGGGCTGAATTTTCCATCGCCAGATAACATTTTGACGTTTGACAGTTTTTGTATGAAATAACGATCAAAATTTCAAAATTATTCCTCGAATAAAGTTATCAAATGATTGAAAAATCAGCCCTTAAAAGCTTATTGAAGGTCAATTTTAAAATGATGAAAATCCAGTTTAATTTTCATTCTATTTATATTCTATTTTTTAACAGACTTCAAAAAAAGGAGGGCTTCTCAATTCGGTAGTTTTTTTTAATGCCTGTTACCTCGGAACTCCGTTATTTAAAAGCCGATTTGCGAAATTATTTTTTATTTTTTTTATTAGAAAGGGTTCAGATTGGTCCCTTAGAAATTTCATCAAAATGGGTTCAGTAGTTTGGTTTAAAAACCAAAATTACTGGTAAAAATTCAAGTAAACGAAATTGCGTCGTTTGCTTTCCTGACTTCAGTGATGGCTTAGTGGAATTTTCATGAGATGCATTGTGGCTATATAGTTCACTCATACTCTATAGAAAAGAGAGGATCCTCCGACCAGACGTGTGTCGTGTCTGGCGGGCAACTGCCCGATGATTCATGTCGGGCTGTTGTATCTATGCTAGTTGCGCGGTAAATTCTGCTTTCGAGATGCAGGATTTCGTGACGTCAGTATGACGCGTTGTTCGCATGTGGCGTTTGTAGATACCGCTACAGTACTATTAACATAAATTATGCCTGAATACTTACGGCACCAAATAACACGAGAAGCATAGATGTGAAGGGTACTGAGATACAGATGATGGCAGCGATGCGCCATGTGACCACGGAGCCGAGGAAGTACATCGCAAATATACCGATGGATAGAAATAACTGGGTGATGGTGCATAATGCTCCACGTATTGACGGCTCACTGAAACATAAGGATATTTTTACTTTTTTATCGCTAAATGGGCCTGCTCATGACCTCGATCACGCCTGATGGAAAGCGATGGATGAAGTCTATGATGGAACGAGCGTGCCCAGAAGATGCCTGTTCACTCTTGCTTTGAAGGCAGACGGGTTAAATGTGATATTCCTTCCTATGTTCCCTACACAGGAAGGAATATCATATAAATAGTCATCTTGAAGTTTTGTCAATCTTCTTCATTTAGAAATTATTGCTCCAGCACCCTAAAATTGCGTAACACACTATCAATCTGAATCATTTTGAAGGATATTGCTATTCATTATCATCATCATCATTTCAGCCGAAAGACGTCCACTGCTGGACATGGGCCTCCCCCAAGCACCTCCACTTGGACCGGTTCCGTGCTTCTCGCATCCAACGGGTTCCTGCGGCTGATATTGCTATTCTATTGCTTCATATGTTCGAAAAATTTGTCTGCTCAGCAACCTAAATAAGGCAATGGTGCCGATTCCCTTGTTCACAAACTAAACGAAATTTAAGTTCAGTGCATTTTCTTCTTTCTGTTTCATTAAGAAAAGGACAGAAGATAAATTTTAGTTTATTCCTGTCAAATTAATCAGCGCCTGACACTACTCCATGCAAGTTTAGACGTGATTAATAGCTTGCCTTCTAAAATTACGTCAATTTAGGTCAGGCGCTGATTAATTTGACAGGACTAAACTAAAATTTATCGTCTGTTCTTTTTTTAATGAAATAGAAAGAAAAAGATGCACTGAATGTAAAAGTTTAGTTTGTGAACAACAGAATCGGCACCAATGACTGTTGTTGAACTGTCTAAATGAAAGCCATTGGCACTGATAGTGTGTTACGCAGGTTGTATATTTTATTGAGTTTTCCGAGAGTTTCTCCGTGCTTTGACAGTCCGATTCCAATTGTTCGATTCGAAGTCCAATTGAAAATTGAATGGATTGCCCTTAAAAATAACTAAGCGACCCACAAGTTGATGACCTTTAGGATTTAAATTAAGTGACTAATGTTTCTCTATTTACCTAATTTCTCCAACATAAGAGTTGATAGGTGCTTCCATGATCCCAGTCCCGAGTCCCAGTAGTGCGTTTCCAATAAACAAGCTAGGAACGTTCCACGCGAAGTACATGAGGATCCAGGCTACCACATGGGGCAGGTTGACTAGAAAAGTGGCTTTCTTCCTGCCGACGTAGTCCACAAATGGCCCTGATACTAGAGCTCCAAATGGCTGTGTCAGGAATGATATACTGCCTGAAATAAAAATACTATTAGATAACTAAAATAATATAATTTTATGCACCCGCATAAGTTTCTATCTCGTGGGAATATCGGGATAACAAGTAGCCTACATGTTAATCCAGGGTGTCAGCTACCTCCATACAAAATTTTATCAAAATTGGTCCAGCCGTTTGAGCGTGAAGAAATAACAAACATATAAACACACACACACACACACTCACAAACTTTCGCCTTTATAATATTAGTGCGATTTTAGTGTGATTCTCATCAGGTTTTGTTTGATTTAATATTATATTAAAATCTCTTGCCCAAGAAGTACCTACCTATTAATTAAAAACTTAGTAGACAGCATATTAAAAAAATCACGACGTGAATGTGAATATTAATAAATTAATAAATATTATATATGATATGTACTTAGGTAATTTATTGACAACCAGTCTTACCAAGGAGTTTAGTGTTACCCAGTAACTGGTTTGTGGAGGTCAGATAGGCAGTCGCTCCATGTAAAATACATCCAGCTGCATCCGATTAGACTGGAAGCCGACGCCAACAGAGTTGGGAAAAGGCTAGGCAGATGATGAAGATGTAGGTTGTAATTAATTAAAGGGCACAATTTGAGAGATTTTTTTCTATCAGTGAACTCCGAAAGACAGAGTTGATAACGTAGACAGAGAAAAAACGGTTTTCAAGATGATCAGAGGTTTAGGTTTTAGCAGCGGGGTAATTGCGTAACACAATAACTTTAACAATGGCTTTCATTTTAACATGTCATTCATTACGTTATTTGACAAATGTTTCGAACATATGAAGGAATGGATTAGCAATATCCTACAAAATGATTCAGATTATGCTTGATAGTGTGTTACGCTATTGGGCTACGAGTTGGTACTTACCGAACCATGAAGCTTCAGTGTCTGTGAATGAGAGATCTCCTGGGGCGTTCAGTAGGTCTGGTATCACTATGGTGGCGAAACTGTAAGCCATACCCAAGTCCATGAGAAGCAGATTCAGTGCCATACTTGCTAATAGCTGTAACAATGTTTAATAAAAACATTAGACAAATTAATCTTGAGGTTCATCGGTATGTACTTATGTTATGATAAGTACCTCGTACTTGTTGACAGATCTACGCTGTCCTCTCATACATAATAATAACACTGTTATATGAAAACATTGTACACGCCAATTGTTTTAAAAAGAGCAACCGTGGAGTTTCTTGCCGGCTCTTCTCCATTCCTATGAAAAGACATTGGGAACTTTACTATGGGAATAATCCCCAAGGCGGACAAAGATGAAACTTACTTTATTTCAAAGCTTTAGACCGGTAGGTATGTTTACTTAAAGCGCTATGTTGTGACATATGGGAATTCTGAGGTATGAGGAGTCTAAGTTGGAAATATTTTTGTCCAAAATGATTTGTTTTTTTTTACATTTTATGTTGTTTTGTATCGCAGAATAACTAATAACAAGTTATATATTTTTTAATTATTTTTTACTGAATGTTATTTATTATTTGTTTTAAAAACATGTAAAAACACAATACTGAACTTATATTAATAAACTAATATCTGTATTTGACAATTTCAAGATACATTTTGTGCCCTACTAAATAATTAATAATCATCATCATCATAATCATCATCATAATTAGCCTGGGGAAATCCGCCAGGTCTGGGTTATTCGCTTGCATTCTTACAAATGTCGCCCTTTGTCTATTCAAGTTATTACTTATAAAATAATCTGCCAAAGTATTTTCAGTATTCATATTTTCATTTATTATGTTTATATATTGTTGGGCTCGTCTATCTTCGATCTTCATATGGAGTTTGGTTTGCATTTATTATAGCCGCACAGAACTCTCCCTAAGCTAGAAACACTGTACGGGTAGGAAGTATGAGGAATGCGGGGCGTTGCGAATTGTTTTTGGACACAATGAGCAGCATACGTCGGCTGTAGGCTCCTTCTGGTTTGTTCTGTATTCTGAGACCTGACTACTCTGCCGGGCCGCAGCGCGCATTATCATAGCTATTTGGCTTTGGCGTATTTGTGATGATATTATTAATTTTAGGTGTAATTTGAAGTGTAAAAGTAAAAATACTAAAATATTGAATCCTTCTTTTCTCAATATTCCCATATGTTACAGGAAAAAAAAATGCACGGCAATAAAGTGGATAATAGTATCTATCATCTGTGAAAGGTTTCATTTGTGTCCGCTACTTTTCGAAAAGCGGGGCAGAAAGTTCCCAATATCCTTTGAAGATAACTTTATCGATCGTTTCCTAATGATCAATTGGAACCGTGCACCTAGCTTCAGACGTTTCATAAGTACCATGTAGGTTTATTCGTAGGTAATAAAATATTTGAATTGAATATGTTCCTTACCGCCACTAGAAGAGGAAAATATCAGGTAAGATTGCAGTCACGCGATAAAAAACCCTGATTCCGCAGCAGGAAATATCTACCGTACAAGATATGAACAGTGCAGATTGATGAAGAACGCAGTAACTGGTTTCGACCGCGACTTACGAGTTTTAGGTTCGAACCCAGACAGGCGCTTTACTTTGTGTAAATTATTTCATCACCACTGCTCTCAAAACGGTGAAGGAAAACATCGTGAGGAAACCGGCATGTCCTAGAACCAAAAATTCGAAGACATGTGACATCTGCCAACCCGCACTGGGCCCGCGTGGTGGATTACGGCCCACTCCCTCTCACCGAGAGGAAGCCTGTGTCCCAGCAATGAGAACATTATAGGCTGATTATGTATAATGGGTACAGGCTTGGCAGGTGGTGATGACACTTAAAAAAATAAAACAGTGTCTTGAAGCCCACCAGTTTCATATTCATATTCCT
Source organism: Hydraecia micacea (assembly GCA_914767645.1). Taxonomy (NCBI): domain Eukaryota; kingdom Metazoa; phylum Arthropoda; class Insecta; order Lepidoptera; family Noctuidae; genus Hydraecia; species Hydraecia micacea. The sequence continues at coordinate 10,612,894 of OU611795.1, forward strand.
TAGTAGATCCTTCGTTCCACCCCCTGAAGACCTCCCACCTGGACATGAGTTACCTTGGGTAACCTGGAAGTCTTTAAACAGACTGCGTACCCAGGTTGGCCGAAGCAAGGAAAACCTGTTCAGGTGGAGATTTATAGACGACTCCGCGTTGGAGTGTAATTGTGGTGCTGTTCCACAAACAATGAGACACTTAATATCGTGCCCTGCATGTCCTGTCAGCTGCACGTTACAGGAACTGATGGACGCTAATGATGGCGCCAATCAAGTAGCCGAATTCTGGGCCGAGTACATTTAGATTGCTATCGACACGCTAAGAAGAAGAGGAATAGATGCTTATTAGCACCCGAAGAGAAGAATGAACAGGTATCGTAGACACGTACGCACGCGTGTACACGTGCTGGCACAGGTCAGGTTAACTATAATCTGCACCCAAATTGCGTTACACACTATCAACCTCAATCTGAACCATTTTGAAGGATATTGTTAATCCATTGCTTTATATGTTCGAAAAAAAATTCCGCTCAATAACGTAAATAACGCAATGAATGTTGTTGAACTGCCAAAATGAAATCCATCTACTGATACTAGTTTGTTACGCAAGTACCCAGCTGGTTCTGAAGACAAACATTGAATGACGGTCTTTAGACCCGAAACAAATCCGTGTTACCGCTCCGTCTCTGAATATGATATTCTCAAAACATCAATCAGAATATTATCATGATCTCAAAACACGTCATCTATTGCAAAATGAAAAGCAAGTAGGCACGTTAAGAAATTAGCGTGTGTCCTACCTAAATCACATGACGTGTAGCTTTAAGTACAAAAAGTAAGAGGTACAAACCGTTTTTATAAGGAAAATGGAAAACAAAATATATTATTCTTGCTCAGGTAGCAAAGCATAAGCTGAACAGGAAAATGTACCAATCATAGATATACGATCTAGAAATTGTTCCTAAGTAAGTGACATAAGACATACAACTTTATATTCATTATTTTATAATGCAGACGACTCAGCTACGAGATAATATCTTTTGGCACAGGTAGGTCCAGAAAGCGGTGGTGACATGACCTGGACGCGTACCGCAAGGGCTGGTTCGAAGTGGTGCGGGAATAGAGTTCCTGGAAGGTCTTTTTTTTTGGATGGGAATACATCTAATGACTTCTCCCGCTCTGGGTGGAGCGGAAGGGAGTGCCAGACTCTTACTGACAAATACCCACCAGTGTTCCTTCCTTAGCCCTTTATGTTCCGGGGCAGCGGTAACCTTTTCGGACGATCCTGCTACCCCGGCCGGCCGGTCTTGGGGGAGGCTTTTGCCCAGAATTTGGACAAGATAGACCAAACAAAAAAAAAAAAGAGACATAAACATGAAACAGACCATTTCATATATTTTTGATTCTTCTACTGGAAGCGGCTGTTATTTTGAGAAACCTAACAAATGCCCTTGGATCTAACATAACATAATAATTATATCATCACGCCTTTATTTTGAGAAACCCAACAATATACCCCTGGATTTATCACAACATATCATCACGTCTGCATTCCCCGAGGGGTGAGGTGTGATACGAGTAGTAGATACACCCTTCCGCCAATATTTCGCCAGTTACGTTTAAGTCCCATGTAATAGAGAGCGAACTTATTGCCATCAACAAATCCAGACTCCGAGCTGCTAAACCCAATAACACTACCCGACCCGGGAATCGGACCTAGGACCTCATACTCATACATCTATCCAGACACATTTATTTTCGCTATGTCTTACTTGGCTGTAAGTCCCCAGGTTTTCTAAGTTTTCCACAATAATAAGTTATAGATATTAAGTATAAGAGCCGACTTTGTTGTGGTTAACTCTATGTTATAAATAATGTCATAGGCAATTTCCTAATCATCTTCATGAACTTTAATAGTAACCATTATATGTTCATAAATTATGAAAGCATAATATAAATGAACACGCGAATCCACCACACGTGCTCTATTCTGTAGCATTCCGCTTCATATCAAATATTCATCTGTCCTAGGAAATCTTTTGCCAATCAATAATAATATCACTATGTGAAGGAGGGGCTTGTGGCTAAGTAATAACAGCCGCACGGGTCGATCGATCAGGTTAAGCTACGCTTGCCGCGGTTCGTCCGTAGATGGGTGACCATCTTAACATACCTAGACCGCTCCATGCCTCGGTCCCGTCCCGTCCCAGCTGTCCTTCGTGGATCTTTGACAGCCGTTGTGTCGTCAGAAGCCCGAAAGTTTTACTATCAGTCTTACCAAGGGGTATCGTATTATTCAGCTGCACCCGGTATGACTGGGAGCCGACCCGAACATATTTGGGAAAAGGCTAGGTGATGTAAAAATATTTCATTAGAATCAACTTTGGACTACACATTGTGGGTCAATGTTAGTTATTGTTGGATATTTGTGAAACAACAGTTATGATTAAATATTCAGAAGCTGAGATAGCGAAGATAGAATGATTCAATCTGCCTAGCCTTTTCCCAACTATGTTGGGATCGACTTCCAGTCTAACCGGATGCAGCTGAATACCAGTATTTTATATGGGGCGACTGCCTATCTGACCTCCACAACCCAGTCACTGGGAAATACGATACCCCTTGGTAAGACTGGTTGTCAGACTTTCAGGCTTCTGACGACCCGTAACGACTGTCAAAGATCTACGAATGACAGCCGGGACCAACGGCTTAACGTGCTTTCCGAGGCACGGAGGGTCTTGGTATGTAAAGATGGTCACCCATCCACGGACCAACCACGGCAAGCGTAGCTTAACCTGATCGATCGACCCGTGCGGCTGTTATTACTTAGCCACAAGCCCCCCGAAGATAGAATGATTGAAGCGCTGCAATTAAATAAGCTAGCGAAACTCCGGAGACGTGATGGTTATCGATATTTTACATGGAAAAACGAAAAAAAAAAACAATATGATATTTTTGTTGGATTTCTATAAATAAACTCGTGTTTAGTACCCATATTGATCTGTTGTTTCATTTCACAGATATTTTACCTCTGTACCTCATTGAAAGCAACCGTATTATAACGAAAATAAAGATGATTGTGACTTTGACAGACTTGTCAGTAGCAGGAATCCAATAGCAAGGAGTATAAAGACCACTGTGATTTTGTCAGTGTTGCAATATCAGATTTGAAATGCCTGTGAATGGACTGCAGTACACGTGACTAGCTTTCTATGCTCAGAAAAAGCAAGAAATAGACCGTCGTGGACGGACTCTGACGGCAAACCCAACATTAGGATTTCTGACACCAGTCCCAAAATCTCTATTGGAAACGATTTCTTAAGAAACGACCTTTGTAACATAACAAATATCAACTGCCCCGTGACCAACGGGCACTGCTGAGCATGGGATCCTGGGTTCGAATCCCAAGTCGGGAATAGTGTTATTGGGTCTTTACTCGTGTCGGATTGCCGTCCTATCGGACTATGAGAGTAAAGGAACAGAGAGTGCACCCGTGTACGTCCGTGTGGATATAGATATTATAGTGCACAAGAGTGTGTATAGGCACACTCTATAATATCTATCTCCTGCGTACCTGGCTAATCTCCGTTGAGATTGGCCACCATGACTGAAATCGGTCGGGAGGATATAATTATACATTGCAGGGTCGTAAGGACATCGACGCATAAACTGTAAACTGTTATTCAGAAAAGTAATTTATCTTCGATTATCAAAAACAATCTACCGTTTCATAAAAAAGGGAACCTACGCGGTCAAAATGTATGGAACAGCTATTTTTTTTTAAGACGAATATTTTCAACGAGGGGTTTTAGAATTATGTATGTGTTGACTTTGACTTTGTACTGAATCCATAGCACCTGGAAGTCTTTACACAGACTCCGGACCCAGGTTTGCCGAAGCATGGAAAACCTGTTCAGCTGGAGATTCATAGACGACACCGCCTTGGAGTGTAAATGTGGTGCTGTTCCACAAACGATAGGACACTTAAAATCGTGTCCTGCGTGTCCTGTCAGCTGCACGTTACAGAAACTGGTTGACGCTGGTGATGGCGCCAAACAAGTAGCCGAATTCTGGACGGAGTCCATTTAGATTGCTATCGACACGCTAAGAAGAAGATAGTAGCAGGTTACGCGTCGAAGTTCCTGCCAGCCTGTATACTTATATCATCAGTAGATTTATTAATTAAATAATTGAGTACCTGCTTAACATTCATTGACACTATCAACAAACAATGCGTAAAACTGTTCACGGAAATCGTCAACAAAAAATCTATACGGAAGATTATCTCGATGCTGAAGTAACATCTGAACGTTTTTTGATTGCTCTCTTAGTTGAACCAAGACGACCTTGTCAACAGCTGTTTTTACTATCCCCATAGTATTGTAAGAAGTACTTCGTATAGTAGCGTTAGTTGTTACTTACGTTAAATTATGTATAAATGCTGATTTGATTAGATTAGAGGTTGGAATGTTTTCGTTAGTTTACATTGTTTAGAAAGAGGAGAGGGTTTTTAACTTAGTCCTTGAAGAGGAGAGGGTTTCCACGAATCACAGCCGGGATCAACGGCTTAAGGCGACTACATGACCTAAACCGCGATCTTTGTCGGACTGCATAGAAAATAAAGAGAAGCGCGATGACAGAAAGCTTCAAATCAAATTAATATCTGCTTATTTTTAGCAGTGGACTCAGAAATATGGCTACGATAATCTGTAGTTAAATGTTGAGAAGAATACGAAGCGTTTAGGTAATTATGTCTAGAGTATAATTCGCCCATAAAGATAAAGATGCATTTATTTGTTTAAACATGACTGTGTAACATGATACATACGAGTAGATATGCACATATGGATGGAAAAATAATCCATCAAAAATTCCATCTTACTGAATGCCTGAGTTGTACAGCAAATGTGGCATAAATTGCTACCCAGTCATTTATTAATATATACTAAAGGCTTCTCTTTTATAAAATAGTGTCTTATGTAGGTATATAACCGGCTTTAACTTCTACGTTGGCTATTATACGATAAATAAATGTTAAATGATTTATTTTCTGTAAGTAAGTAGGTTTGTACAAACACTTTTACACGTCAATCATATTACGATTATAATAATGATCGTATATGAATACCATTTTCTCACTTGACAATTAAAATTAATTGAGCAACTTCTGCATCCTCATGCCATGATTTTGTTAATAATGATTTATACATATTGTTAGTATCATCATTATCATCATTCCAACGTTTAGTGCTGGACCTGCCCCAAGAATCGCCACAATGGCCAGTCCTGAGGCTCCAGCATATTCCCGTTCTTCAGTCTACTGTAGTTACTGTAGTTGTGTGTTGTTGTTTAAATCATAAAACACAATTTTAAAATAATAATTAAAAACATAAAATGCAATAAATATATGCAGGCCTTTGATGGTAAACTTTCACGTATAAGTAAAAGGAGTTCAAGCCCTGTTTTCTTAAAGTAGGTATTTCTGTAAATATTAAATAAGTACTTACTTGTGCAGAAAACGATCTTATCCTGCTGACGGGTAGTGCCACTTCCTTCATTTCTGTGATTTTGTACATCACTTTGAAAGTTTTATAAAAAAAAATTAAAACACGAACACTCAACACCAAAATAATATAATCTAGTACAAAATAAAACTTTTAATTTAAAATTATATTTCCGACATTTTTCGCGCCAAAAACTTTTGTTTAGTAAGTCAGTGCACGCCAGCCTTGCACTGTCAAGGCGAGCTAAATACTAACTGTTTAAAATGTGTCATCTCTCAACCTAACCAATCGATTCTTAATCTTAATTTGTGGTGCAGGATTTGTGCAACATCACGCCTGCACTCCTCCAAGGAGCGCAAAAGAGTACCTATAAGGTTTGCGCAGATTATGTCGGGCCACAGCGAGTCGGGTCGCTGCGCAAAAATCCGCTCAAATCTCCCGTATATATTTTATATGAACTATCGCATACTATGCCGGGGCGGAGCGGGTCCGGTCTGGTTCTATCGATGTGCCACTTGCTGCGGCCCGCTCCGTCCCGCTGCGGCCCGACATAATGATCGCGAACCTATATAGTACAGCAAAATTTCGCCAGTTATGTTTAAGTCCCATGTCAGGTCCAGTTGAAAACCAGCGTCAGGCACTAGTTGTCTGGCATTTTTGCTGAACTGAGCCTTTTTGGCGCAGCCGTGACTCCGTGAGGCATACTTTCCTGATAATTTCTTACATCGGACTTTATACGTTTTATTTGATTTTTCATTTGTTTTCATTTGATGTACCTAAGTACGTATCTGGTGTAGTGTGTCTTTTAGTCTATGCTAAATACATGTATCTTTTTCTTTCTTTCCATGTAATACGGAGCGAGCCTATTGCCATCAATAGAGCACAAATCCAAACCCCGGCCTGTTTCTGAGAAGTTTCAGAACCAAAAACCCAACAACACTGGCCGACCCGGGAATCGAATCCAGGACCTCATGCTCAGCGGTAGCGCTTATGACCACTAGGCCAACGAGGAGGTGGGACCTGCTGAGGAACAGCGGGTCGAGGCCTGTCGGGGGAATTGTATTTGGAGAATTCAAAACTGGTTATTGAAAACATTGATAATTATAAAAGAGCTGATATTATTGGTTTGCTGATATCGCAATCTACTTTCCCATAGCCCCCTTTAAGTTTAGGAAATTATACAGGTGAGGTACATAATTATGAGAGTCAAAGGTCATGCAACCGTTAGGTACAGGCCATTATGAGATCAAGAACTACAAGGAAAACGTATCTAGGCCAAGTACAAGTAATTTAAGTGTGGGTCGCAATCCACCACGCGGGCCCAGTGCGGGTTGGTAGTTGTTACATGTCTTCGAATTTTTGATTCTAGGACATGCCGGTTTCCTCACGATGTTTTCCTTCACAGTTTTAAGAACAGTGGTAATTAAATAATTCACGCAAAGTAAAGCGCGTGTCTGTGTTGGAACCTGCAACTCGGTAAGTCGCGGCCTTTACATTTTTTCTTCTTCAGTTTTTTTTCTTTCTGTTTCATTTTTCTTTTTATTACTTTTTTTTATATAACTTATTTTTTATTTTACTGTGTTTAGTTTTGTTTATGATCTTCCTATACGAGTCGCAATAAATACTTTTCTTTCTTTCTTTTATTTTACCACTAGGCCTCAACAACCATAGATTTGATGGGTCAAACATGATCCACTTTACCGACATATGTTTTATCTCTTTAAGGCTGATTAACCTTTTAACCGGCCGACTTCATATCAGTTCTCGTGCCCCCAGCGCCCGAAAAAACTAAAAATAAATACCTGATAGAAAACAGCGTAATTAACTAAAAAAAAGCAGATTAAACGAGCTCTGGTAAGTATTTGGTCGAACGGACACGAAAATATTTGTCGGAGTAAGCGGTTAAAAGGTAAGGTAATAAAGACTTTAGTAAAATGAACAAACGAAATAAATGAGTCACTTCGTCAATAAATATAAATTCTTGAATCGTTACCTACTGTGTGACCGCCAGACAGCTTAAGGTGGATCCACACATTGCGAGCATGCGCTCCGCACGGCGCACAACGCATGCCTCGGCTTGAGGCGTGCGTGTTGACAAATTATACCAACATATGCTCGGGTCGAGCCATCGCGTGCGAAGCAAATGCTCGAGGCAAGTAGGCGCGCAGACTTGGCAAGGCATGCGCTCCGCACGGCGCACAACGCACAGCGCGTGTGCGCCGCACACGCGCTATTCGCTGTGCGCCGTGTGGCGGCCGGCTCATTGCGAGCAGTGCGTTGCGTTTGGATGGTTGTGTCCGTGTTAAGAAAAGCAGTTTTATTATACGAAAGTAATAGATTATTATGGGATCCTAAACATAATCATTATTTTAATAAAAATAAAAAAGAAGACGTATGGCGTTTTCTTTCCTTTTCTTTTCAATAATTGAATTAATAATTATAAAAGCAGCAGCGGATACGCGCACGCGATGCAAAGGCGCCATCTTGACTGCTGCTGTGTGGGTTGGATCGGCCCGAGCATGCGCTGCGCGCTGTTTGGCCCGAGCAAACGCAGTTTCATTTTCGCAGTCGAGGCGTGCGTTGATATTCTACGCGGCGCACGCCTCGAACGTGCATGCGCGGCTACGTCCACACCTAACGTAATGCTCGCACTGAGGCACTTTGATCTTGAAGCATTTGCCGACATACGTTGGCTCGCCCTCGCGCGTGCGGAGCGCATGCCTCGCCACGAATATACAGGTCCACACTTGGCGAGGCATGCGTTGTGCGCCGTGCGGAGCGCATGCCTCGCAATGTGTGGATCCACCTTTAGATGTCACTGACACATAACGTTTAATCAGGATTTACAATGATAACGGGTTACCACGTTCAGGTTCCTCCACCCAGCTATGCATATGCAGAATTAACACATAATAATAGTCCTCCAGGCCATATTTCGGCCATGGCATTTCAACGGAGACTAGTCTTCGGCGCGGGAGATATTATAGTGCACAAGGGTTTGCGCAGCCACTTGTGCATTCACTCTTCCCTCACTCCCATAGTCCGATGGGACGGCACGCAATCTGACACGACCGGAGAGAGATCAGGCGCAGGACCAACCAACCAATAACTACTTTCATAATTAGGCGCAACTAATAGAAAACTGGAACCATGTACCTACTTAGTGTTTGTGATTCTAATGAATTACCGTTCTTTGTAATGTCATGGTACAGACACGGTCAGACACCAGCACATCAAGCTACTACAATCTGTCAAATTTCTTTAATAGATTTTCAACTTTATCGCTGAAGCATAACATTCAAAGTTGATTGGGAAAATTTTACAGTTTCTGGTAGCTTGATGTGCTGGCGTCTGTACACAACGGCTTTGTACTTATGGTGACGTGTTGGTAACAAATGAAAATCGCAATTGTTGGGCTGTAGACACTCACAAAATCAAGAAGAGGATTGGTAGAACGTATCAGGGGTTATTCAGTGGAAATTCACAATAGATTAGACCTAATTGAAGCATAGATTTTAGATGGTTTTTCCGAATTTTCAATCTCCAGAACTAGTTACAGTGCAAAGATAATCTCCAGAATTGGGGTTTCTCACATGGCTCCAATCTTCAATCGGCGTCTCTCCACAGATAATGGTCTACCTCATCTGTAACCTGTACACATGAGGAACTTACGTCTACGTCAGTGAATGGTTGTTAGCGTTCATGAGTAGGTTTTGGGTCAAACAAAAAATGTTTCTTTTTTTTCAAACAATATATGCCATCGACACGCTAAGAAGACTAGATCGCGAAAGGGCAACCCTTCCCTACTTTTTAAACGTACCTATGTAAAAGTCAACTTTATTCTTAGTCTTCTGTAACTCATAGATAAATGTCTGTGGGCTTTCTTGAAACCTGACATATACTATCTCGGAATGTTTCACTTTATTTGCCAAGAAAACAAATATGTTTTCCAGTAATTAACAGTACACACAATGTAGTCCCTAGCCAAACTACAAAGAAGTAAGTTGTGAAGTCAATTTACTTTATGACTGTTAGAGAGAAAGAGTCATAAATATTTTATTACAATACAAAATCAATAGGTTACAGTCAATGGCTAACTGCCGCTCTGTTGGAAACAATACATTGAACAATGTTTGGATAAAATGATCTTACTTATTCTGCTGGGTGAGACATTATTTTTTTTTTCTTAATATCTGTAAAACCCATCAAAATGGCAAAATCATAAAGATTCAAGTAGGAACATACCAAGCGAAAATAAATTTACAAAAAAAAAAAAGTTTTGGTAACCCTAGCGATTATTATTTCACTGATAATAGTGTCCTATAGTTCATCTGTGAACAACGTTGCTGGCTTCAACATTGTCTATACGTTTTATATATTTCTTATTTCTATGTCGTATAATTTTGTAGGCACCTTTATAGTACCTACGATTGTACGATACGTTAATTTCTCAGTTCTTTTGTTTCAGTATTAACATCAGTACATTGGACAGAGCAGCATTTGACTTATGTAATGTGAACAAATTTTTTATTTAACCATGTTTCCCATCGACTCTGCTAACCTTCCCCAGTGTTTACTAGGAGCCCGTTACCACATAAGACCTACCTAATTCATCTTCCATACTCCCCGCCTACTCGACACGAGCTAAACGGATGACCCGTTTAGCTGTGGTCTTCTTCAGAAAACAGATTAGTCAGTTAGTAATGCGAAAAGTGAAGCAAATTAGACTAGAGCCCTCAAAATAATATACCTGCTACATAAACCACTGTAAGCTCTGATCATAATTATGTAGGGAGGGATACATATTTTGTCCCTGGTGATGGCCCCGTGGTAACGGCCGCGGCTGACGAGTAGGTCGCAGGTTCGCACGTAAACTATTTCATCATCACTGCTCTCAAAACGGTGAAGGAAAACATGAAAATCAATAATTTGAAGACATGTGACATCTACCAACCCGCACTGGGCCCGCGAGTTGGAGCACTGCCCACTCTCTCTCATAGAGAAGAGGCCTGTGTCCCAGTCCAGCAGTGGGAACATTATAGGCTGAATATTTGTTCCTTGACAGTGACAAACGCATCAGCAACAGTTACCTGGTCGAGTCATAGTGTTAATAATTTCTTTAGCAAAATTAAACAAACATGCTTCTTCTGTGATGTCACATACCTACTTACCTAATATAATTACGAAATATTACATTTTTTAAGCTATTGCATAGCTTTTATCTTGGGCTTTGAGCGCGGCGACCGAATGAAGAAATTCCGTAACGAAAATAAACCTAACACCCCCCACTCCGACCGGCACAGCGGTGCAGCGTTGAAAGCCGTGCATCGTCTAACGTCGTATCAGTTCGGCAGACTTCGGCACGGTGTTTGTGTGCGTGCGACTAGACGTATGCGTGTTTTGTTTTCTTGTCGGTCACCACGCTAAAAAAGTGTAACTTGAATTAATATCAAAGAAAAAAAAATATTGCATAAATATTATAATTGCATAAGTTGATAAAAATGCTATGCAATAGCTTTTATTTATTTTATTGTTTATTAATTGAGGAACAAAACAAAATACAAACATAAACATCACAAAAATCTCAATAGGTTTGTTAGGCAGGATGCTGACACACTTTAAAAACTAAGTAGGTACTTACTTAGTCATTTATACACTTAACACATAGTTAATAAGAAAAAAAAAAATGTAAGGTAGTTAGTAAATAACAACCATAATGTACAAAAACGACGACGATGCTAATCACTTATTGAATGTACAGACGCCAGCACATCAAGCTACTACAATCTGTCAAATTTCTTTAATAGATTTTCAACTTTATCGCTACAGCACAAGGTTTCAGGTTGATTGGGAAAAATTGTAGGTTTCGGGTAGCTTGATGTGCAGGCGTCTGTACACAGCATTTTCAAAAAGAATCAAAGAATATTTTGTATTTATTTTTATAATTACTGTTTGTTATTTCCGATTGGATTTTTATTGGAACATAATTAATTAGAGTAGGTATTAAATAAGCGTTCGTTCGTTTCCCGTAATAGTTCTTGTATCTCGGTACTACAAGTTTTGATTGGGCTGCCATTCTTGTTGCTATGCTATGATTAAATTTAATTTGCAGTTTTTTTTTGGTGAACTGTTCGATTATTAACCACTTTCGTATTTTAGTGTGTATTGGCAAGATTTTACAATATTTAAAGAAACCTGTTACGTCATTGCCATCATAAAGCGTTTTTCTTTTTTTATTTGGTATAATTATTATTATTTTTTTAATTCTGCGAGAGCATTCTAAAGATTATCAAGGTTAAGTAATATTTTAAAAGGTACTTTGTATTTAATAATTGCATATTTGGCTAGCATTGCTTGCACTTTATCGCAAATGAAGTCAATGCGGTAGCCCCAGTTAAATCTGTCATCGAACACTAAACCCAAGTATTTGTAGTGAGTAACCTGCTCCAATGGTTCATATTTACAACCAAGCCTAGATAATTGCACTTCATGCAAACATTGGCGAATGTGCGAAATTATTTAAACTGGATTATCAGAGTTGATTAAATGATTGGAACGAACGTGGATAGTCTTAGTTTTTGTTAGTTTTAGTTAGTCCAGCATCATGAGACTACTTACACAAATTACAATAATCATTTTGTATCGTTTGTTCAGCCTTGGATAAGACTTTATCAGCTGCTACGAGACAGGTGTCGTCCTCGTATTGATAGACTGAGCAATTGTTTATAACATTCATACGAGTTGTTTATACATGTTTTATACATCAATGGAAGCTTGTACCTACCAACATTTAAAAAGATGTTCGTCGTGGTTTGACTATACGTTTCGGAGTGGTTATTCCCAATAACTAGCTCATAGTTACCTAGTTCTTATTTATAGACATTTAGGTATCATAGGTTCTATTCTGAGTATTTCTTAGAAACCTTTATGTAACTCGATGTAGGGATAGCACAGAACAGAAAATCTCAACACAGTTTAGTACACCGCCCAAAAAAAAAAATTATGTCATTTGGTTTTAGTAGGTATCAATGGATACCATCATCCATAGCCTCGGTGAAACGCGGCAGATCAGAATTAATCAGTGTGGAGGCTAGGATTTCCCTGATCAATTTATCAGTGCTGTGGACCGAGGATATGAAAGCCGGTAAACTAATACTAGAAATTTTGCGGACGCCGAGGCCCCCCATACGAATGGGAAGAGTAGCTTGTGCTTATGCTCGGTCGTCCATGGCCACATTTAAAATAGAAGTTAATGTATGCCTGATAATTTGGTCCATTTTGTCTAAAAGCTGAGTGTGCTTCCATAAATGGGAAGCGCGAAGGAAATAATTTTAATTAAATAATTTTAGGGCCGAAACAGCAATAGCCGATTAAGGTTATGGCCAAATGAATATTAATCTTTCCGAATCTTCTTGGAATTTTGGATTTTTTCCGCAATAAAAACGGGAAAGGAATTGTCAAAGATTGGAGACTCAAGGAGGCGAAGAGGGCTTTTTTCAATCATTTTGATTTCTGGAGCTATTGCGTTAAATTTGGGAAGTGTCAGGTGTCTGTCAGTAGTGTCAGTACTGTCCGCTAAGTATAGTTCACATTTCGAAAGATTGAGATCAACGACGAACGAAGTTCATTAAAAAAAAATAAGGCCATCTAATACAGTTTCTGCATCGCCTCCCAATGTTCCATCATCGAGATACCAAACATTAAATTTGGAAGTTTTTGGGGTAACGCATAAAGATCTGGAGCTGTCAATAGTGTCAATCCCTAGCATCAGGTGGAATGACGGCTTACTTCACCTAACTTTTCACGGTGAGATTGATACAGAATAGGTCCGGGTGTTATCATATATTCTCAGAAAAAAAAAATGCTGTCAGTGCTGCCGTTAGCGTGATTTTTTTTATTTTTTTCTCTCTTCACAACTTTTATGAATTACATGGTTTTGAAGCATAGAATAATTTATTTATCCTTTTTCTCAGCCAATAAACTACTGCCAATTGGCAGCAGTGTGTATCCACGACCATAGCATGGTGTGTGCGGCAACAGAAAATGGCTGCAGTCGACGAACGTTCCTCGACCAGTGCGACATGTACGAATATAACTGCGATTTTGGTGCACGTATGTATCACATGCTCTTATTTATATATTTATTAATAGTATAGGCACACAAATATTTAGAGGCTTTATGACGACATTTGCAATGTACCTTACCCTATCGAAGCGAACGAATGGCGTCTCCGTTTATACCCTAAGGTTGGTAATACGGTAATCTCGAAAACTCGCAACAAAAGGATTTACACAAGGTCAAATTAAATTATATAGCGAAACTCTGCACACGTGATGAGTATCGATATCTAAATACGATAAAATAAAAATAAAAAAGATTTGATGGTTTTTTTGGGGGTCAACGACCGCTGCTAATTTTGTTATTTAAAGTAAGTATGAGTTGTGATATCGATACCCATAACGTCTGCGGAGTTAGGCTAGCTAATTTAATTTGATCCTGATACGAATTACGCGGTGTACCTGGATAAGTAATTAGTAATAATGAGTTGGATTATTAACAGCTATTTCGTTGAAAAAAAGTGGGACATGTCACATGATTTTAGTTTTCAACGTGTGTGTGCTATTGTGTCCCTATTAAAATGTGTGCCAAATGTTTTCAACGTATTTACGTATGCTTGCACAAACCCAGGTTTTGTCCGTAGCTTTGTTTATGCATCTTTTATCACAGTTCTTACCAGAGTCATATTTTATCTAAACATAAGTATTACTAGCTATTTAAAACATTAAGAAATAATTGACAATCGTGCAAAGAAACAGCATTGCGTTTAGCAAAAAAAAAAATATAATTTCGCGGGCTACCATATAAGTAAAATATTTTATCACCTTATGGATTGAAATGTCAACAATTAAAATACGGGTGTAAAAACAGTAAAGTAAAACACGCGATTCAAGGGGCTTTTGAGTAGCATGTGACTTTTTGTATCTGTTGTGAAACTAAGAAACGCGTTTTGGTTGGCATACTTTATTTGTATCTGTCATTTTGCAATTCGAACTCGGCAAATAAAAAAAAAACATTTTTTATTTATTTTTATTTAGGTACATATTTTGCACAAATCATAGCAAACATTTTGGTTCTCTTTTAGGGACTTCAATTGATTTTCAAAAATCAGCAGTTTTTGCTACATGCAAAATACAGGGTCAAATTCAATTATCTGGCAAAACTCTGCAGACGAGATAGGTATTTATATCTAAACATGATAAAATAAAAAAGATTTTATGTTTTTTGGGGGTCAACGACTGATGGTAGTGTTGTCACTTGCAGTAGGAGTTGAGAAAAAGAACTGTTTTCCATTGTTTTATCGTATTTATACAACGTGTTTTTTTTTGATATCCCATAACTCTAGGTGGTCATTGTACTCATCATTATGAACAACTTTTACTATGGGACCAAACCTGAAATCGCGAAAAAAAATCAGCTGTTCCATACATTTATGTTCGCTTAACTCGTCAAAATGTAGGGAACAGCTGATTTCATTTCGCGATTTTAGGTTTGGTCCGATAGTAAAAGTTGTTCATAATGATGAGTACAATGACGGGTCCTAGAGTTATAGTATATAAAAAAAAACACGTTGTATAGATATCGATATCCAACACATCTGCGGAGTTGGTCATTCGTTAGGGTTAATTTTGGAGTAAAACAGATAAAACTTAATACTTAATTAACAGTAACGTGCTATCTGTCCTATTTCAGGGTACAGAAAACATTCGGCAGCGCATAGTAACCCTTGTCCGGGAGGCCAACAAGATTTTGGTTGTAATTAATGTCTAAGCAAAGATTTTCCTTTTTATTAAATAAAAAATATTATGAATTTAACTTTGGTTTTAGTTTTACTCCAAATCTTAATTCCTAACGATGAAAATTATTAAAATAACGTATGATGAAATAAATACCTACTAAACAAGAAAAAATAAAAATAATGCAATAATAATACTACTTTTTTATTGTTCTTTTTTACCTCTAAAATTCACAACATGTCAAAGTCCTGTTATTTGTGTGGTTACTAAAATGCCAATTTTGGTTGTTTTTATTTTATATTTGAATTGGAATTTACTGTACTGTTGGCGTGCTTATTATAAATAAACTAGCAGCAGACCTGCGTTTTCACCCACATAAGTCTTGATTCCGTGGGAATATCGGGATAAAAAGTATCCTATGTATTAATCTAGGTAATAAACTGTCTGTGTCCCAAATTTCTTACAAATCCGTTAAGCCGTTTTTGCGTGATTGAGTAACAAACATCCATCCACATACAAGCTTTGACATTTATAATATTAAGTAGGATAAATAAATGCCTAGTAAAATAAAATATTGAATGGTGAGACTGCAGTCAATTTTAATTGGATGATCAAGTCAAATACTCGTCTGTATTTTGATTAATTTCAAATGAACTCCTTATACATAATCGCTTCTCTGTTTAAATAATACTTTTTCTTACAAAAATGTATGAATTTTCAGATTGTCGAGAAACCTATAAGCTATTTTGCCTAGATTCAGAATTGGATGTAAAGAACCCACCCCCACTCTCTCACAATCGCCCAGCACCGTGTGTAACACCGCAGGTTCATTGCTTTTCTGGCACTGCACCACAGATAATTGGCACTACAGCGGTCCCATGTGTACCGAAAAATACACCAGCGCCATGTGTTCCGACAAATACACCAGTGCCATGTGTACCGGTACCGAACACTCCGCCTGCACCATATATTTCGACGATTACTTCTACCACTACGTCTACTACAGAAGCACCAACAAAGAAACCGAAGAAAAAGAAATGGAAGAAGTTTAAGAAAAAGAAGAAGAAGTTTAAGAAAAAGAAGAAGAAGTTTAAGAAAAAGAAGAAGAAGAACAAGAAATATAAGAAAACTAGGACTTATTATTCACCAACAACGCCAACCTATTCGATGATAAACTGGCCCTCAGAATCGCTAAACACTTTACCACCACGGCAACCAACTTTACCGCCAACATCATGGGCAACCCGGCCACCAACAACAACGCTAACAATACCTTGGATATTATGGACGCAGAAACCGCCAAAAACGTTGCCATCCACACCATCAACTTTACCATGGGAAACCATGATACCAAAAATAATATTTTCGTCCCCACCAACAGTAATTTTGCCACCACAACCGCCAAAATCACCACCAACCCTGCCACCAACTCTACCACCAACAACGACGCCAACCATACCGTGGTGGATAATACAGCCTTCAGGTACCCCAGAAACGTTGCCAACCCAACCTTCAACTTTACCGCCAACATCAGGAGAAACCCGAGTACCAGTAACAATATCAACCCCGTCGTTTATTATTTTGCCTTCCCATGAGCAAAATATGTCGCCACCCCCGCCACCATCTTTACCACCTACACCGTGGGCAAGTCGGCCCCCAACAACAACACCAACAATACGGTGGACACTATTTCCAGGGGAACGGACAACATCGAGGGAAAGCGAAGAACCAACAAAGTATCCTTCTAAAATAATATTATGGCCACCAGAAACGCCAAAAACGGTGCCAAACATACGTCATACAACGCAGATTCTTGACCTACCGAAATTAACAACAAGGATTATTTCACTGCTACCTACGTATTATTTTGATGTTGACGCAAATAGTTTACCGACTCTGGGCGTTTATTCTATACCAATTACACAAGAAAATCCACACGAATACGTTCAGTCACCAGAACATGCAAATATTCATTCACCAGAACGAACACATGAGTATGTTCAGTCAGCAGAACAGACAAATGAATATGTTCAATCACCAGAACACATTTCTGAATATGAAAAGTCACCAGAACAGGCAAATGAATATGAAAAGTCACCAGAACAGGCAAATGAATATGAAAAGTCACCAGAACAGGCAAGTGAACATAATCAGTCACCAGAGCAGGGAAATGAACATGTTCAATCACCAGAACTAATCCCTGAATATGAAAAGTCACCAGAACAGGCAAATGAACATAATCAATCACCAGAAGAGATATATGAATATGTTCGATCACCAGAAGTAATCCCTGAATATGAAAAGTCACCAGAACAGGCAAATGAACATGATGAATCACCAGAACAGGCAAATGAAAATAATCAATCACCAGAAGAGATATATGAACATGAACAATCACCAGAACAGGCAAATGAACATAATCAATCACCAGAACATGTTAAATCATCAGAACAGATATTATATGAATCACCAGAACAGACACATGAACATATTCAATCACCAGAACCGCTACCTGTATATACTATTTCACTATCACCGCCACCTGTATATACTTATCCATCAACACCGCTACCTGTATTTACTTATCCACCAACCCCGATACCTGCATATACTTATCCACCAACACCGCCACCTGCATATACTTATCCACCAACACCGCCACCTGCATATACTTATCCACCAACACCGCCACCTGCATATACTTATCCACCAACACCGCCACCTGCACATTCTTATCCACCAACACCGCCACCTGTATATACTTATCCACCAACACCGCCACCAGGACATTATCGTCCACCAGAACCGAGTCCTCACCACACACATGAATACTACCACGATCATTCACACTATGACTCTGGAGAGTGTTCAACTTGTGAAATCATTGAATCATGTGAAATATGTAATTTGAGATTGACGAATAAGAATAAGAAACATGTAATAAAAAAGTTATCACCAAAATATTCAAGACCTTTAAAAAACTCCGTAGTCCCATCTCCAATAGTTCAATCAAGAATCAAGAATCATCGGGATTCAAAAATTGATGCAGTCACATTTGGCCCCTGTTGTGATAGACCAAAAACTTGGATAACGAGAGATGAAATACGGATAGTTACTACCGCACCACGTACGACAAAAAGCAAATCATCGACAAAACCTAAAACACAATCAACTGAATCAACAAAAGTCGAAAAATGTAAGCACTATATTTGGGGTTGCCAACTTTACATAGCTACAGCTAGTTTGACATTTCTGTTCTTTCGAAGTGCAATATTTATTCATGAGTTTCGTGCTGTGGCTCTGAAATTGCGACAATAATTTTTGTTCTAAAGGAATTGTTTCTGACAGTCGGTAAAACATATGTTAACTAACTGGGAAATAATATATATTTGCTTGGTAATATTTCTCATAATAATACATTTTATTATTAATTGACATTAAAATGTCTCCTATTTCGGGGCCACAGTAATGTATATTATTTTCTTAACTGATATTTTTTTACGTATTAGGTCTTTTCTCATGAAGTTGCTGTAACGTCTAAAAAATATTATTCTAAATATCATTCGGATCTATAAGTGAAAAGATAAATATAACAAGGTTACAAAAATTATAGTAATCAATACAGTAAATAAGCATGAAGCGCTTTTTATTGTTTGTCGCTTTGGTTTTAACTATTCCACGTTTTTGAACTCATTTGACCATGGGCCTACTGTTTCATGCCACGTTGCACATATAACTTTTAACTTAGACACCTATTTCATTTTTGATCAATTGTCATTAAATCTTTTGCTAAAACCTTCATCCGTGCTTTTGTTATTGTTTTCGTGCATGCTCTATGCAGTATTCAAATCACATACTTTACTAAAATTCGAAACTAATGCCATTATTTCATTATTTTTCACGATCACTGACGAGAATTCCTGGAAGTAAACAAACTCTGAAAATACATGCTGATAAGAAAAGGGAAAAATTCATCTGCGCTCATGTCAAACTGTTTCTGTAAGAGTTTTGATGTCCATAGGCAGTCACCACACGCACTTGATGATTTTGCTGGAATTCCAATTATAACTAAGGCGCAAATCATCAATCTCAATGTATATTTCAATACTACCTAAATAATTATCCAGCGTTATCTAAAGAGAACTAATTCCGACATTATTACTTACACTAATATTGGCACTGATTGAAATATTTTACAAGAAACAACATGACTCCCATGTATGAATGTGAGACAAATATACTTAACCAATATTTTCATTTGTACTTGACATTACTTTTTTCTGAAACAGCTTCTACACCTACTACTGAAGCATCTAGTACGCCATCAACAACCACTGAAGCATTTAGTCCACCGTTAACAACCACTGAAGCATCTAGTTCACCATCAACAACATCAACGGAAGCATTTAGTCCACCCTTAACGACAACTGAAGCATCTAGTCCACCATCAACAACAACAACTGAAACATTTAGTCCACCCTTAACGACAACTGAAGCATCTGGTCCACCATCAACAACAACAACTGAAGCATTTAGTCCACCATCAACAACAACAACTGAAACATTTAGTCCACCCTTAACGACAACTGAAGCACCTAGTCCACCATCAACAACAACAACAACAGAAGCATCTAGTACGTCTACAAAAAAACCGTTGACAACAACTACAACACAAAAAGAGACTAGTATTACACCTAAAGTAACTGACACTACAACAATCAAGGAAGACTTAGAAGATCTATCAACAAGTACGACAGTAACAGAGCCAATAACTAGTACTGACAAACCAGAAACTTCAGGACCACCAAGATATACTGAAACTACGTGGTGGTACCCGACGATGTGTAAAGATAAGAGATGTGAAAGACCTTATACGTGGATTACCACAAAGAGGCGTAGAAAACACAGAAGATTTTCTATATATCATCATGAATAATGTATGTACGAATTATTATTAAGTTTATATCCTTAATAGACTCATTTGGAATATGGCTTTGTTACTATTTTAAAGCCCAGCTAAAATAATGAAAACAGTGCTGCATTAGAAAACTGTACAAATGAGTCAGGTAATTCAACAAACAATTGATTAATATAACATTGCATCTTTTTCAGGTTTCACGTTGGTACGTTGTGAAGATGGAAATTATCAAAATTAACACGAACTCTCTCGTATTACAATACAGTCCCCATTGACACAACAGAGTCAGTTTATCTTGAAAATGAAATCGATAATTCAATCGTGAAAACTGAAGAAAACTGTAATCCATATTACAAACGTCGACGACTTATACTAAATCGTCGACTGACACTACACCCACAGAAAAGGTTACTTTGACGGAGCCGGAAATTAGAAACACCACTACAACCACAACTGATATAGTAACTGAAGCTAAAACTACGCAAACAATTTCTACAAAATCTCACTCGTGATGATACCCAAAACAACCGTGCTATAATATAAGATGTGGAAGACCTGTGACCTGGATCACAACGACTAAGAAACGAAGACGATATCATGGATATCGTTATTAATGTATGTGATTGTTTTGTATTTATTAAATCAGTAAATAATATAGCTAATATTTTGACTGGATACCTCGTGCCAATATTTTTTGGGGGTCGGGTGAAGCTGAAAGTAGTTTCCCTCAGCAGCCCAATTACAGGGAACCGAACGGGGTTTCGGGTACTATTTAGGGCTTCGAAGTTTTTTCCAAATCAAACAAAAAGATTTGAAAAAGACAGTCCTTAAGTAGGGCTGAAACGTGTGAAGTAAGCAAGAAAGTAATGTCAAGTATAAATGCAAATATTGAGTAAGTATATTTGTCTCATATTCATGCATGGGAGTCGTGTTATTTCTTGTTGAATATTTCAATTAGTGCCATTATAGATAGATATTGTTTTATCACTTAGGTTAAATAAAGTAATAATGTCGGAATTAATTCCTTTTTGGCATGTACTTGTTAATAATATTAAGTATTGACCTAAACATTGATGTTCATCAAGCTTTCGGGGCAACTGACAAAAAAACCTTACATAAATCACATGAACTCAGATGGAATTTATACCACTGCAAAAATAATGGTTGTTATTTCACAGCCGGCTCTTTTGACCATAGAAAATTTGGGGAGTAGCTATTTCGTAGCCAAGGAACTCAATGTTATAACATAATTTCTTTGACTTTCAACAGTCTAATTATGAAAAATTACCACCTAAACTCTGCGTAAAAAATATCTAAAATAGTTGTAATTTCAGAGCCACGCCACGGCACGAAAATCATAAAGAAATTTTGCACTACCTAATAGAAAAATTAGAAATGTCAAACCAGGTCTAGCTATGTAAAATAGGCAACCCCAAAAATTGTGCTTAAATTTTTCATCTTTTGTTGGTTTAGTTGGCTGTGTTTTAGGTTTCACCGATAATTTCCTTTTTTCGTACCGTACTACATGGTAGTAAATAATCGTATTTTTTCTCTCGTTACCTACCCAAGTTTTTGGTCGAGCACAACACGAGTCAAAAGTGACTGCACCAATTTTGTCAAAGTGGAAAAGAATTATATCATCGAAGTATACGTAGTAAATATTAAATAATTCGTCTTATTTATCAAATTAGATAAGTTATATGACTGTGGAAAGTGTATATTGTCTTGTATGATTTTTTTTTAAGAAGTACTATATCATACAGTATATTAGGGCAATTTGTACAAACATATTATTATTATTTTTTTCTAGCTTCCTGAGTATAAGCTGCTCCGAAATATAGGCATTTAAAATTTCTTGTCATTAGTACTAATAATAATTTGTATTTGAATATTATACTTTATATTTTTTGGGATGCGGTACAGTTTTAAAAGTTGCCATTGTGATTAATAAACTTTAGGAAATACACTTAAAGCACCTAACACTGCAACAATAAAGATGGATTTAAACTTATAAGATTCACCATCAACTTGGATAGAGTCAATAACTACAATCCGGCCGTCGAGAGAATGTGTTCTTGATACCTGTCAGTTTCATATAAATGAATACGTGTTTTGAGAATTTAATCTTTATTAGTTACTAGAATTGTCGCTGTGACAAGTGTCAAGAACGCATTCTCAGTACTGTAGTACTGACAAACCAGGAACTTCAAGACAGTCAATAGGTATATACTGAAACTATGTGGTGGTACCCAGCTATGTGTAAAGATAAAAAAGGAGAAAGACCTCATACGTGGATTACCACGAGGCGTAGAAAACGCAGAAGATTATCTGGATATCATGAATAATGTATGTACGAATTATTATTAAGTTTAAACGGTTAATACACTAATTTGGAATACAGCTTTGTGTTATTATTTTAAAGCCCAGCTATAATAGTGAGACACATGAGAACATTATAAAACTGTTAGAATCACTCAAGTAATTTAATTAAAAAATAATGATTAATAAAACATTGCATTTTTTCAGGTTTCAGATTAATATGTTGTGGAGATGGAAAATTCTCAACATTAACACCAACTCGCCCGGATTCCAGTACAGTTCCAATTGACATAACAGAGTCGGACTATCTTGAAAATGACAGCAAAACTAATTCAATCGAGAAAATTGAAGATATCTGTAATCCGTATGACAAACCACCTTGTGACAGACCTACCTCATGGTTTACGACAGTAAAAGAAGAAACTGAGGCTTATACACCAAAAGAACCAACATATTCAGAGACAACCGAAACTACTATTGAAATAACGACATCATCCTCTACAACTTACCCATCAAAATCAGAACCTTCTACTGATGCCGAGCCTTCGACATCCACTGAGCCTTGGACTTATACTGATCCGACGACTTCTACTGAGCCATGGACTTTTACAGAGCCGACGACTACTACTGAGCCATGGACTTATACTGAGCCGACGACTTCTCCTGAGCCATGGACTTATACTGAGCCGACGACTTCTCCTGAGCCATGGACTTATACTGAGCCGACGACTTCTCCTGAGCCATGGACTTATACTGAGCCGACGACTTCTCCTGAGCCATGGACTTATACTGAGCCGTCGACTTATACCGAAAAGTCGACTGAAACTACAACAACAGAAAAGATTACTTTGAAAGAGCCGGATATTAGAACTACTACCACCACCACCACCACCACCACCACCAGCCCCCCTGACACAACACAGTCAACAACTACTACAACTGAAAAGGTAACTGAAGCAACGCAAACAAGTTCTACAAAATCTCACTCGTGGTGGTACCCAAAACTACCGTGCAATAACATAAGATGTGAGAGACCTGTGACCTGGATCACAACGACTAAGAAACGAAGACGAAATTATGGATACCGTTATTAATGTATGTGATTATTTTATATTGATTAAATCGGAAAATAATTACTGGTTATATTTTTCTTATTCACCAGGTACAGGCAAAGAATTAGAAGGTCGAGCACCTTTTTTTTTTTTTTGGATGGGATATCATCTAATGACTCTTCCCGCTCTGGGTGGAGCGAAAGGGAGTGTCAGACTCTTACTGACTAAAACCCACCCGTGTTCCGGCTAAAACTAGGTGTAGCCGCACTTCGGCTATTAGCCGTAACATATACATCCATATGCATTTAGTAAAAAGCGGTTATTTTAATATTACAAACAGACACTGCAATTTTATTTATTTGTATAGATTTTGCAGTATTATTAAGCTGACTGAAAGGATTTATTAAAATAATTTAATGTCCAGATTACTTTGTCTTAAATACGAGCATTTTGATTTCGTAATTAGCAACTTGCATATATATGCACGTATGTGTTCTCGGTGTGTTTTGGTAGGCGCTTTTTAGCTAAGCCTAATCACACTGACGATTATCGCTGTGAAATTACATATTTCATACATTTCGTTCTGCCTGACACAATATTTTCGCAGCCTGTTGTGATGTGATAGCTGCTTTTGTCTACACAATAGAATAAAATAGGATAGAATACTCTTTATTATGTACACCATATAAATTCAATAATTAATCGATCAATATTTTTTTTTGTTGCCGATTATTAATAAACTTCTGACAAAAATGGGTGTTTTCAAGGCGCCATTTTTAGCCCATTTTATTTTTATTAATTTAGGGGAAGTAATCATGAAAAGAGAAGAAAAACAACAACTTTAGGAAATGAAAACAATTTATTTTTTAATATAGCAACAATATTTACACGTCCATCCACATATTATCAAGATCAGTCTCGATCTGAGGTTCAAATGATTTTTTGTTAAATAGTAAATAAAATATTATTTTATCTAAACTTTATAATCATATTGGCAAGTTTTTTATATCTGTAATGCATCCCAAAAAAATACAAAGTATAATATTCAAATACAAATTATTATTATTATTACTACTTATGTACAAATGACAACAACATTTAAATGCCTATATTTCGGAACAGCTTGTCTCTAGGAAGCTACATAAATAAATACAAAATAATAATATTGTACAAATTACCCTAATAGTGTATGAACTACTACTTCTTAAAAAATACTTTTCAGACGATACAACATACACGTTACACATATAACTTATCTAATTTGCTAAATTAAACTAATTATTTAATATTTACTAGGTATGCTTCGCGACTTACGAGTTGTAGGTCGTAGGTTAGAACCCAGACAGGCGCTTTACTTTGTGTAAATTATTTCATCACCACTGCTCTCAAAACGGTGAGGGAAAACATCGTGAGGAAACAGGCATGTCCTAGAACCAACAATTCGAAGACATGTGACGTCTGCCAACCCGCACTGGGCCCGCGTGGTGGATTACGGCCCACTCCCTTTCACCGAGAGGAGGCCTGTGTCCTAGCAGTGGGAACATTATAGGCTGATTATGTATGTATGTATACTTCGATGAAATCTTTCTTTAATCGAGGACACTGACATCAGAGGGGCAATTCTCGTAATTTTAAGAACGTTCAGTCTGATCTCAGTCTCAATCTGTCAAGTTTTTGACATTTGTTTGTCGCCGAGATGAGACTGCGACTAGATTTTGAACGTTTTAAAATACAAGAATTGGCCTTCAGGCCTAATTAACTAGCTAAAAATAAACAGAATTGTACATACAAGAACTACTAAAGAACCCAAACCCCTAATCTGCTGTTAGTTTGATGAATTTTGCTCCAGTATTGAGTTCCTCCTCATTAACAGTAAATGCATTACGAATATATCCAATATAGACACAAGCATCATATTTATCGATGTAGGGATCAAGTATTTAAAATACAATTTTCTAAACTATGTTCAGTTTATTGATTTGACTAGCATTGGTTTGTTGGCATCGCCGTTCATGGGCTTCTTTTTCCTAAAAGCGTTTATAACGAAATCATCAGCGAATATTTTTCTATTGCTTTTGTAAAGCGCTTCGATTTCAGCCAGAGTTTTCTTCTCAGTTTCTGGAAGGAATAGGTAGAGGTATATTGTTCCTATGAAGCCGAAAATAGCGTATAAGCCAAATGTTCCGCTAAGGTGGAAGGCATATTCTATGTTATAGTTTGTTTTGGCTGCTCCGAAGTAGATGATGTAGCTTGAAGCTGCTGCTAGAGCTGTGGCGATACCGCGACTCCTGGAAACAAAGAACATGAGCTTTAAGTAAAGAGAACCACAAACATAATAATTATTATAAGGTTTACACGATTAGCATCGATACAAAAAATTAAAACGTCAGAAAACTGACGACCATGTCTAGATTTTATACGTTTAAGTTTTGCATAAAACTTACATTTAATATGTACTAGATTTATTTTTAATTTCACAGAAGCAACTGTTAACCGACTTTAAGTAAAAAACAATAGTACATATCAAGCTATACTTTTCCAGTTTTAGTTGAACTCGCATTGTATAGGCTTTTCGTACAGTGAGAAGTCAGCTTATACGGGAAATATAAGCATATATAGCTTGATATATCGTGCGTACAAGTTACAGATGCTACTTTAACACTAAAGATACATATATCTACGTCAAAAAAATTTACCTGAATGGAAACACTTCAGACAGCAACACCCAAGGTATTCCAAGGCTGTTGAAGCAAATGAGCATCAGGAACAAGACCACAGGCAAGATTTCTTTCATATCAGTAAAGGTCCCTATCTCGTATGAGAAGACAGTGGTAGGAAGGCTCGTTCTGGCGTAGATGCTGATAGCAAGGCTGCAGCATGCAGTACCTAACATAGAACCGATGACTAGCTTCCTCTTGCCAATAGTTTTGACTATGATAGCTGACAGCATACTCATTACTATGAAGAGTGCGCCAATGACGACCTGGAATTATAAAATAGAGTGTGTTTTTATGGAATTGAGGGTTTTCTTGAAGTAGATTCATTTGAGTTTACAGTTGGTTGAAAGATTTTAAATAAAAATAACAAAAAGGCTATGAACAAGATTAAATACTTTCCCACTGCCTTATTATGATATATGATGCGAGAGATAAAACTATTTATAAACATGATAGATTTGCCCTCGAATTTACTATTAAGACGTTTAGATATTTACTCAGAAATGCATTTTTTATATGTATTCCAATTCCGGTATTTCGTAATGAACTTGTTCTTTGAGGTTAACCACATTTGATCTCAGCTGTAAAATTATACAAACAACTGCATAAGTGATATCGTTATTAACAAGAATCTTCCTACTTAAACCTGCTTCAAGTAAGTATTACAAATCACTGATTTTCCTAATGAAGGTGTCAGGTTTATTCTTCTAAATACAAGAAACAGGTCTACAATGCACTGTCTACACCAGAAGTTAGAAACCATTATTTTCCCGAATATATGATTCTGTGGGAGTGGCTGTAGGTACTGATAAAGCATTAATGTTAACTTCTGTCTGAAGGGCTATAGTGGTTGAAAATTGTACTCGGACGAAGCACAGGTAAGAAAAGATGGTAAAGAGGTATAAATATGGTAAAGATGTGTAAGTAACTTTTCAGGGTTGTCATTTTAAATGAGGTTGATATAGGAAAAACCGGTTGAATGCCGTAATTACAGAAACAATTAAAAAGCCATTGTGTCTCGCGTGGATCCATGTTACAAAGGGTTAGGATATGAGGAAAGACAAAATAGTGTAAAGTACTTACAACAATCGTCTTCGGATCATATTTCATTCCTAGAGCCTTGCACACATTCACCATGTTCGGTCTCACTGGCAGCGCACCACTCATTGTATAGAAAAAGAAATACGCTATCACCAATAAAAATGGCTTCATGGTTTCCTTTACGAAGAACACGTGCTTTATCTTCAAAATTATCTTCTTGATAGAATTTGTACTATGGTGTTCACAAGGCTCAACAATCCTTCCATCTTTGGCACATAAAATACATTGATTTAATTTCTCATAGTATTGTAGAAGTTCGTCAAATTCTTCTTTAACGTCTTCAGGTTTCGCCCAGCCTCGAAGACGGCAGAGGGAGCTCAGAGCTTCTTTTTGACGACCCTTCGATAGCAGCCATATTGGTGTTTCTGGTACCTGGAATTAATAAAGCAACCTTTTGAGAATGTGGACATAGGGATAATCAAATTACTGCAGCCTTTGCATAAGGGAAATGCTCTCTTAGAGAGGAGGCAGTCTCAGCGGTGGGAACATAAAAGGCTGATTAAGTTTTATGCTAAATAATGATCACAGAAGGATAAGTAAAATGTCTCTTTATACACATTGACGCTGGAAATCGTGCCCATGACATGACCTCAAGCCTAGCAGCCACGCTGACCGCAAGTAGGTTAATAAGTATACCCAGTTACCTACTTAGGATTAATGATATACAATATAGTTTTATACAAAGCAAACTTTAGCCATTTATACAATAAAGATCGCCATTGTTTAGTCCCAAAGCTTTCCCTTAACCGGAGTAAAGTTAGCTGTGCCAAACTAACGACTCGAAAAATGTAAAATAAATTGACAGAACTACTGGTGTAACTTCCGATTTTCATTAATTGGAGTGCAAAAGTATTAACTTTATCAGACTTGCATATGCTTCTGCCTGCGACTTCGTCCGCGTGAAATTTCTTGTCCCCCGACCCACCGCGTCGCATCGCATCGCCAGTCGCGCTATTACTTTGTTTTCGCTTACCGTTCTTTCTACTTTTACTCGACTCCTAAGAGTCTTAGCGTGATGTTAGATATATAAGGTCCCATTAAAATAGATGGACAAACTTTTAGAAATCATTCAGGCCACGAAAATAAGGATGATGGTAAAAAATATATAGGAAAAACGCATTAGATACTCTACAAGAAACAAAATCAGCTTACGAAAATACACTAATTTGCCGGCAATTTATTATTTTAGGTCAAAATAAAATAACATTAACCAGTGTTTTTTTTTCTTGGATATCTTTATCTTTATTCATTATTGTAATTACCATAGGTACTTATATTGGTTCTTATTCAACACTAGCTGACCCGGCGAACTTCATACCGCTTCAGATTTTTTTGTTTGGTAATATTTTCCCATGTTTTCTGCTATTCGGGGCAGAGATTATGAGCTATGTCGGTATTCGTTTCTTTGGTTAGACGTACTGAGCGCTGTGTTAAAATTTGTCCATCTATTTTAATGGGACCCTGTATATAGCCTTCCAATGTAGGCTTCAAGAGTCGGGATATTAGATGCAAAAATAATTTTTCAAATCCGACTGGTAGCTCCAGAGATTAGCACATTCTAACAAACTCTCAGTTTTATTATTAAGTACTATAGATATATATTTCAATGAACCTTGTAAAATTGTAAGCGTTCGTGTAAATCTTATCAACGTTGTTATAACGGCTTTTTGTAATTGAAACACAGACATCTATTGTATTTTGACATAAATAACATAAAGATATACTTAAAGCGAACCAACGCTATAGTGTTAATAAAGAGTAGTTACATATTATACAGGGTTATTGGAAAAACACC
Organism: Hydraecia micacea; assembly: GCA_914767645.1. Lineage (NCBI taxonomy): Eukaryota > Metazoa > Arthropoda > Insecta > Lepidoptera > Noctuidae > Hydraecia > Hydraecia micacea. The sequence continues at coordinate 10,642,086 of OU611795.1, forward strand.
AAAAACCTCTTAAGAGGTCATTGTACTCATCATTATGAACAACTTTTACTATGGGACCAAACCAGAAATCGCGAAAAAAAAATCAGCTGTTCCCTACATTTTGACAAGTTATACGAACATAAATGTAGGGAACAGCTGATTTTTTTTTCGCGATTTCTGGCTTGGTCCCATAGTAAAAGTTGTTCATAATGATGAGTACAATGACCTCTTAAGAGGTTTTTGGTGTTTTTCCAATAACCCTGTATAACAGATGATTAGAAGTTTGTGTATATTTTGTTTTATCAGTAGTAATAAAAATCTTGTAAGTAAGTAGATCATTATTAATTAACGTTATTTTAATAACACAATTATAATTATTTTGGTTAAAAACCGCAAAAAGAAGCGAGTCAAGCTCGAACTAACACAGCAAGAGTTCAGTACCTATTTGCTTAGCATCATTAATCATTATCTTTCTATATACTGCTTTTCACAATGGATCACACCAGCATCCACCGAGCCATTTCTTAACTATGTTGAGGTCGGCTTCCAGTCTAACCGCATACAGCTGAATATCAGTATTTTACATGGAGCAGCTGCCTATCTGACCTCCACAACCCAGTAACTGGGTAACACAATATCCCTCAAAATATGCGCATTGACGTGGAGTTGCGGACTCCAGCCCGTGTTACCTATTACCTGTCCCTTGGTAAGACTTAAGACTTGGGCTTCTGACTACCCGTAACGACGGTCAAAGATCTACGAATGACAGCCGGGACCACCGGCTTAAGGTGCTGTCCGAGGCACGGAGGAGTCTCGATATGTAATGGATGGTCACCCATCCACAAACCGACTATGGCAAGGGTAGCTTCACCTTCGACCCACCCGTGCGGCTGTTATAATTTAGCCACGAGCCCCACAGTGGATCACATTATATCACGAATAAGAATGATTTATGAAAAAAAAAAAAACAAATCTTGACTAGTTCTTGCTAATCAAAGATTCTGTTCACTCTGCGTTTATTACAGTAGCGTTAGTAGCTCCACTTTTTTACGATATGAAAACTGTTTAAAGCAAGATAATACTATTGTAAAGTCTGAGAACCACGTGGAGATGCGGAAGTGAAACACAGACGGAAAACTCGGAACAGACTCTATAAAGCTTAGCCGATATAGTTACCTGACGACAGATTCGGTCAAGGTCGAGATGAAGCTTGAAGGTAATCTTATTTATTGGCATTAGATCGGAATCTGATATCATAAATTATCTCGTTGATACTTTATTTTATTTGAGATGATTTGTGGTTACTAAATCATCATTAAAGAGCGCTTAGGGAAGCCTTTACTTTCTGTCATAGACAGGATGCTATGTGTATTTTTTTTTTATTGCGCTACTGTTTCAATCATTTTGAAATACGAGAGCTTTTATACGTAATACTTTTTTTTTTAATAATCTGTATCCATAACAGTTAAACGCTTTAGAGTATTTTGTAAGAATTCTTCCTACATGTTGAATAAGTGCCTATACACATGTCATGAGCGACACGCGTCAACGCCAGATGCAACTGCAGCTGTCGACGAGGGTCGCCAACTGCCGTCGACAACATGCCGGTCGTGTATTTGAGCACCGTACTCAAACACACGAGCAGCACGTTTTCGTCGGCAGCCCCACGCGTCGATGGCTGCCGTCGACACTCATCGACGGCTGCAGTTACCTCTGCCGTTGCTGCACGCATCAACGGCAGTCACACGTCAGACGGGCGCGTTTGCACACTAAGCAAAGAATAATGTACTGTGGAATTTCATAACGTCACATATTCTTCAATAGACAAAGGACAACCTCGTATATCAATGGACTCAATTGAACTGTAGGCAAGCATTTATATTTATCCATCGATCTAATCAATCACTCACAAGCGACTACTGATGAATATTGTGTGGTGAAAAAATAAGTACGTAGACAAAATTTACTGTTCCATACATTTTGACCGCGTAGGTATTGCATTTTTCTATGAAACAGCAGATGTTTTTTTAAAATAACTGACGAAAAATTTCAAGGCGGGGCCGGGGGTCCAGAATCACATACTGAACCGACGATAACAGGTTTCGCGTCGATGTATATGTGTGTGTATTGAGTTTTGTATATTTTTAAGAGATGTAATTAATCCACACCGATATATCGCTTTGAAGGCATTTAATGACTAATTAAGTTATATTGGACTCATGAATATTAATTTATCGATACGCATTAGTGACAAATACTACTTCTCTTTTTCATAAGTACATATTTATATTCAAAGGGGACAGACCTTGCACAACAAAAATATTGCTCTTAAATTAATTAATTAATGAATTTCCCATGTGTTTAATTAAATAGCTATTAAATAATTATAATGTTATAATAACCTAGCCAGTATTTGTAGTGCAACGTAGTTTGAGCGCGGCTTAGCTATAAGGGTGGTCGCACATAACTTCGGTCGCGTCTATTTAGTGTGGTCGCACATGTGACGGAAGATGCATCGGGCATAACTTCGTTAACTTCCAATTATGGTCGTCGCACTGCACCCTAATTGCGTAACACACTATTACTCTCAATTTGAATAATTTTGAAGTTTATTGCTAATCCATTGCTCCAAATGTTCGAAAAATGTGTTTGCTCAGCAAAGTAAATAACGCAATGAATGTTGTTGAACTGTCAAAACGAAACCCATTGCTACTGATAGTGTGTTACGCAATTGCCCTGCAGGTCGCTAGTTCTATAGACATTCAACCTCACCATTGAGTGGGTGCAAGGTTGAATATATTATTTTTATTATATACTTGTCCGTTCTGGCGTTACGTATTCGACGATACGCGACGCATCTTCCGTCAGATGTGCGACCACCCTTAAAGATATTATGCAAAAGATAGTTTGGTATCGATTTCTGTTATAGATAGTGCCATCCACGGAGACGCGCCCCACTCTTCTTACTAATCGCTTGTGGTTATCACTAGTTTATTCCGCTAGTGTTTTAGTTTTTTGATACACACTAATTACCCATTATCATTTGCCTTGCCTTTCCCAACTATGTTGGGGTCGGCTTCCAGTCAAACCGGATGCAGCTGAATACCAGTGTTTTACATGGAGCGACTACCTATCTGACCTCCACAACCCAGTTCCTGAGTAATACGATACTCCTTGGAAAGACTGGTTGTCAGATTTTCAGGCTTCTGACTACCCGTAACGACTGTCAAAGATCCACGAATGACAGCCGGGACCAACGGCTTAACGTGCTTTCCGAGGCACGGAGGGTCTATGGTATACGTGAAATGCTGAAAAGCAGCGTAGCGTATCACACTGTAAGTAGTAATGGCTTACATTTTGACAGTTCAACAACATTCATTGCGTCATTTACGGTGTTGAGCAGACAAATTTTTCGAACATATGAAGCAATGGATCAGCAATATCCTTCAAAATGATTCAGATTAAGATTGATAGTGTGATACGCTATTAGGGTACTGGTGTCATTTTGATGTTGATAAACGTGACAATTTTAATGGACTGTTGCTGACCGGACCTATAGTTAAGTTCAAATGTTCAGCTGTTAGTCCCACAAACTTTTTTTATTACTGGAAAACTACAGCCACATTAACTCGTTTTCTGGCCTTCAATATTTATTGTGTATTAATTATTTTAACGTCTAATACATCAACCGTCATATCGACCTTAAGGGTCGGTACATATCTGACGGAAAATGCGTAACTTCGATTGCGTCTATTTATTCGCTCGACGCACTAACGCATCATCGGTTGAGTGTGAAAATAAATTATTGGTGTTATTGTTAGAAATGTTCATATATCTATGGTACCGACCCTTAGCCCACGTCCGCACGGACGTAAAAATATCGCGGCGGGATTTTATCGCGCACTGGATTTTCAACTATCGGTGTTAGTTGTTCCCTAATGTCGCAGAATAATTTCGAAATAGCATCGTGTCTCAGATATATCACGTCGAAGTACCTAAGATATTGTCGAAGTACAGCATGCCGGAGTAGAGTACGTCGAAATTGACTCATGTCGGCCTACCATAGTTGTCGAAGAAGCATGTCGTCGAAGTCGCATCGTTTCCTAGTTAAGTCATGTCGAAGAAACGCTTTGTCGGAGTACAGTAGTGTCGGACTTAAGAACTCTCGTATTTCGAACTAAAGTATTGTCGAAATGAAGACGTGTCGGAGTTCCATAGTGTCGAAATAAAATCTTGTCGTATTACAGTTTGTCGAAATTCAGTTGGTAAGTCGTTGAGCCGAGCGTTGAGCTTGAGAATTCAACAAAACGCATCCTAGCGTGTCAAAAAACACACTGTTGGATTTTCAACCCTCGGCGCTAAGCAGTACGTTGAAAATTCAGTGCGCGAAAACAAATCGTTGCGGAAAAAACGCGCCCGTGCATACCTGGGCTTACTTCGAGTAACTGGTTCTCATAAAAGGAATCAATTAAAATTCAGCTGTCTGTCACTCAGAGGATGGTTTAATTTATTCACTAAAGAGTTTCTGCTTAATTTGTGGAACATTTAAATGGTGTGCCATATTATTATGTGTATAGAAATTGATCATTACCAAACCAAATCAAATGGAAAATAATGTAGGTAATGTCAAATTAATTTCCTGCTTTAAAAGGAATCTATTAAGAATCTCTCATGTTTCTTCAAGTTAATGACTAGTAAATCTTGTTTACTTAATCTTAAACAAAGATCTATTTATTGGTCGTATTTTATTTATTTTAATATATTTAATGACGTAAACGGATGCCGTAGTATATAATACGTTGTTTTACTTTTAAGTTTATTGATGCTTCTATTTTTAACTTGCATTCGATTATGATTCCATTCGTGTGGGTCACTATGGAAGCTTGTTGACAGGGACACGTTTTTTCTACAGCGCGGTTTATACCCAGTGTGTAAGCACGGCCGTCAGTGTTGTATGGATCACTATGGAAGCTTGTTGACGGACACGTTTTGACATTGGAAATATCTTTTCGTTCGCTCCAGTATAGGCTCCGATTTCACGAAAAAGTACGATCCCCTTATATCTCAGAGAGTTGTGAAGATATGATATTCAAAAAAAGCTCAAAAGACGCGTATTCACGAGAGCTCTAAGGTGCAAAAAGGGTTATTCCAGAAAATCAAAAACGAAAAAAGTTATGGCCGAAATACAGAAAAAAAAAACGAATTTTTGATTTTGGCGCTCGATATTTTGGAAACGAAGAATGATATCAAAAATTTGAGAAAAAGTCCTCTGGACAATTTAGTCAGCTACAATTTGAGCCTAAAACAATGACGATCGGGTTAAGGGTTTGCCCTGTACCTAACCTTTTTGAAAAAAGTTAGAACGACATTATCATTCAACGTTGTAGTTTTATTTTGTAACCTTTTCCTAATCCCGACTTTCTCGTCGCTCAGCGACAATATTTTTTCGAATTCCGTAGATTAATTTCCAATGTGCTCGATAGTCGTGTGAGGCACTAAATCTGTGAATTTTTTCTACAGCGCGGTTTATACGCCGTGTGTAGGCACGGTCGTCAGTTTTGTATGGATCACTATGGAAGCTTGTTGACAGACACGTTTTTTCTACGGCGCGGTTTATACACGTAGCGTAGAGTAGTGTACATGTCCAAAGGGCCTTACACAGGAGGCCAAAATTACAGAACACTGAGCAGACCAGTGGCACCGCCAAGAACAATGGTGGCCCAAAAGAAATGGCCAAACTTGTACGTTCGAAGTTTCGAACCCAGGCACGTTTTACTTTTTGTAAATGATCTCATCACCACTCCTCAAAACGGTGAAGGACTAAAAATTCGAAGACATGTTGTGTCCACGCACTGGGCCTGCGTGGTGGTTTATGGTGGAGAAGAGAGGAGGCCTATGTCTCAGCAGTGGAAGCATCAAGGCTGATTGCACCGAACAGAGTTCATCGAGTGGTTTGGCGTTACGATAGTCAAAACCGTATTTTTAATTTTTGACTAAATGTAAAGGTGTACAACTACGTGACAAAAAGCAAAACAAGTTTAAAGGTGATTATGATTTTTAATTTAAGTATTAGGTTGTTTATTGTATGTAGGTATATTAACTATTTAAACTAAGTACTAAATTAAATGAATAACTAACTAACTCTACCAATAAATACAAAAACGAAAAGACACTTAGGCCTCGTAGTACTAGTCCTAAACGCTCTCTTCCGGAACGTGCCCAGAAGACTAGCAGCATTGCCACGTGAAATGGCAATGCTAATTCTAATTATTTTTAATTACCTAATTCATTTGCACTTGGAATGATAACTATTCCGCATTCTTCCCTAGATCAGTAGGTACAGACGCCAGCACATCAAGCTACCCGAATCTGTCTAATTTTCCCAATCAACTTTGAACCTTATGCTGTAGTGATACAGTTGACAGATTGTGGTAGCTTGATGTGCTGACGTCTGTACATGATTATGGAGTGATATTATAATTATACCATAGGAACATTAGCACCTCAACAAGTTTTTAACCATAATTAAATAAATAAAGACTTCGATCATTAAGGCGTCATTAAGGCTCTTTATTATCGGTAGATAATATCGGATGCGTTATTGCGATAATGCGTCCCAATTTGCCAAACAGCTGCGTTTTTATAGTCCGATATTTCTAACGTGTGAGTGTAACCTACACTACAGCCCCCCCCCCCCCTCCCCCACCCGCACTTCACGTTACTACGTTATTAATGTAGGTAGCTGTGTGTAAGATCGTTTGCGTCGTCGTATCGGATCGTATCGTCGTATACAAAATATTCTAAGAACTCATTTAGGAATATCTCAGGACGGAGGAAGCAAGCGTCCTAGTTCTATTGCGTCGTTATTATCGCTGCAGTGTGTAACTTCGTAGCTGTCCTAATACAAAATGTACTGAAAACAGATATCGTGATAATGCATCCGATATTATCGACCGATAATAACGCGCCTGTCGGGGAGAGCCTTAATGACGATGAGGGGTCGTAAACATTTTTTTATTCAAATGACCAATTCGGCTGACATTAGTTGTTATTGTAACATACGCAATTAATACCGAATAAAAGGGACAAACAAATGAGATTGATCTCATAAATAAAGTTAATGGTAAATTAATTTATAGGCTGACCTTGCCGTGGAATATTTTTTTAATCCAGTTTGTTTTGTTTGTTTTAACTATAAATGGATCATCTCAGTATTTCAGCGTCTTTCCGACTGCTATTTGGACAAATTCACTGATGATTATGATAACTTTTACAAGCGAAGTACTTACAAATAGCACCAGAACCATGGTAGTCAGTGGCACAGTGAGTGCTAGCAGCGCCGCCTGTCTCCAGGGCAGGACTGTGCCCAGCAGGTATGCCACGAACATGCCCGTCGATGTGAACCCGTTGGTCAGCGTTGTGAGGATGCCTCGTATTGATGGGTCACTGAAAAATTTGTAATGAACTGGATTGAAGATATTTTTAACACGAAGAAAAACTATGTGATGTCTCACACCCCTTTTTTTTTGTGGATGGGAAATCATCAGATGACCCCTGCCGCTCTGGGCGAAGTGAAAGGGAGTCTCATGCCCGTTTTCACCATCGTTCCTTAAATTTAGGGAGACCTTAAGAAATTTTAAGTGTTAGTTTCGTTTTCACCATCACCTAAGGGACACTTATGGTCCTAAAACATATGGGTAAGGGGCTGATTTAAGGAGTCTCTTATGTTAAGAGACTCTTAGTTAAGGAGTGTTTGAGGGAACGATGGTGAAAACGGGCATCAGACTCTTACTGACTAAAACCCACCCGTGTTCCTTTCTTAGCCCTTTATGTTCCGGGGCAGCGGTAACCCTTTCGGACAATCCCGCTACCCCGGTAGGCTCGGCCCTAACGGGCCCCTTCCTTTAGGTCCTGATCGGACGGTGAGCTACCCCCCCAAAACTCACTCCCCTCACACCCCTCTCACCCCTCTCACACCACTGCCAAAACTTTCAACCATAGGACATTTTATATGCTGTACCTACCAGTGGCGAAGGGTGAATTTATGACAGAGGTAGGCCGGAGCAAAAAAAAAATACCAAAAGAAAATGTAAATGATGAATTGACTATAGAGTGGTTATGTTCTGAATTTTCGAAGGGAAGCCGGAGGAAATCGAGTTGTATGGTACCTTCGCCACTGGTACCTACATACATTTGATGTATCCCTTGTGGATTGTAGTGGGATTTGAGGAGTCTGCCACGTAGACTACCGTTCAATGATCAGTAATTCAGTAATGGTCACGATAGAGCATGTTGTTACTTTAGACTACAAAGATGCTGCTACGGGCTATAGATCATGTTGGACCACACAAGGTCACAGCGGCCAGACCACAAAAATCTCTTAATTTAATATTCTTGCCTATTGCTAATTAATTTAGATACATCAAGTAATAAGTAAATAAACGATTTAGTCATACTCGTTCTCGTAGTAATTGAATACATTACTAGTTCAAAACCAAGGTCTTGTTTGTCGAAAGTAAAAGCACTCAAAACAAATTGCTATGTTAATACATAGTAGGATTAATTGTCAGCAGATTTGTCGGTGATAACATAAAAATAATAGCAACAAACAGATTGATGACCTTTTTTTGATTTGTTGTTATGAAACAAGTTGAATGAACCGTCTGACCACACGGTTTGAAGCCTGTGAAAGGCCCTAACATGGAAATATGGGAGTAAAACTTAAAACATTTTCCCGCTACCCAGAATTATGTGCCACATTTTAGGGCTATGCTGATTCTTGACATAAAAGTAGCTTCCAACGTTAATAAACAACCTGCGGGGTTATTGAGTAATACACGCAATGAATGTTGTTGAACTGTCAAAATGCATTGATTTTGACAGTTCAACAACATTCATTGCGTTACTTACGTTGTTCAGCAGATGAATTTTTGAAACAAACACGATACACTCTTGTACCGAATCCGAAGACAAGACATATTATTATTTATTTCCTTTATTCATCTAAATACATATCAAATATATTTTTAAATATAAGAATATTAAAAAAAAAGTATAAAAACATTTAAAAATATAAAAAATAGTAGCCCACCGGTATCGGGAACAGGGTGAGGAACCTCCTGACAATTATTTATTTATTATTAGGAATCAATTGCTTTATATGTCTTCGGATTGTGATAGAATGTTATTTGCGCAATTGGGGTACAGGTCTACTTCATACATTTTCAAACAATGTAACAATCCTAACAGCCTTGCTCTTGGTCAGTGCTGCTGACGATATGTCGAAGTCTGTAGGCACTGGAGTAGAACCTACAAACCTCTGATCTTTTCAACTTTAAGTTGGTTTTTTTATCTTCTATTTTTGCCTTTCAAATCAACATGGTCTAATTAATTATCCATACTTATAAATGCGAAAGTGTGTCTGTTACCTCTTCACGCTTAAACCACTGAACCGGTTTAGATGAAAGGTATAGAGATAGTTTGAGTCCCGGGAAAGGACATAGGATAGTTTTTATCTCGATATTCCCACGGGATCGACACTTATGCGGGTGAAACCGCGGGGCGCTGCTAGTGAAAAATAAACGTTTTTTCTTACCTTATTTCTCCAATATAAGTGACTGAAGGCGCTTCCATAATACCAGTCCCAATGCCCAGCAAGGCATTGCCAATGAATAGCGAAGGAACATCCCAGGCGTAGTACATGAGAAGCCACGCGACCACATGGGGTATGTTGACCAGGAACAGAGCCTTCTTGCGGCCGAAGTGGTCCAGTACCGGCCCGGAGAATATGCTGCCTAGTGGCTGGCAGAGGAAGGCCATGCTACCTGTAGGAGAAGATACATCTTTTACAATTTGACAACGTAACGTGTTGGATCAATGTTGAAGATTATGGCTGGCTAGGTACAAGAGTGTATCGGATATACAGTACATCTTGAGGACAGCCGAACACATCCGAAGCGGTGTCGGTTATACATTTTCGCCGCGCCGTAGAAAGAGAGGGGGATACTCTTACGCCGCGCCGGCTGTCTACTCTCCAACTCCATCCGTCTTACGAATTTTCGATCAGGTCACGTGTCCTGACGCGAGTTTAACATTTTTTACCCATTACAAAAAAGTGTACAACGCCGCTAAAGAAGTTTTCACTTCAAAAATAAAAATAGTGACAGTACAAAATTCAATACTCGTTGATTCCTATATGTTTTTTAAATATGTTATAGGTACCTAATCTCGATAAATGTAAATCGAAATGTACGTTTGTAAAGTTACTTAGGTAGGTACAAATATATGCGGGATCTGTCGGCGATCAGCTGAGGGATGTGCTGCATTAATCGATTAAATGAGTCATTACGTCCCTAAATACATACACTCGTAAACAAAACTGTGTATCGGAATGTACTCTTTGCATTTTGACAATAATTATAAAAATATCTAAATAGGTACATTGTTTAAATTGACTGTACTGATCATCAGTTGGAGCACAGGACCCGAGCACGGAACCGTAGTCCCCGTGCTTCACAGAGGTAGAGAAACTAGGTGAAGCACGGGTCCGGCCCAAAAAATACTCAACACACATCATATTGTTGACCAAAACTACGGTTTTGGTCAACAATATGATTTGCAAACAATATGTACAGACGCCAGCACATCAACCTACTACAATCTGTCAGATTTCTGTAATAGATTTTCAACTTTATCACTAAAGCATAAGGTACACCCACATGTAGCGGGATTGTCCGAGTAGCGGGATTGTCCGAAAGGGTTACCGCTGCCCCGGAACATAAAGGGCTAAGGAAGGAACACGGGTGGGTTTTAGTCAGTAAGAGTCTGACACTCCCTTCCGCTTCACCCAGAGCGGGAGGAGTCATTAGATGATGTCCCATCCATAAAAAAAGGGTACACCCACATGTCGTAAGTATTATGTAGGTACCATTAAGAGGGTCCCAGATTGCAGGCTGCTACTGAGAAATTACTAATGGAAAAACACTGCCGGAACTGGAGACTGGATTAGAGTCAATTTAAAAATGTTATAACACCATCCAAGTTAATCATCTATTTCGTTCAAACTGAAATATGATAATTTTGGCCTATTATGTAAAAATGGATCATATAATTCTATTTTCGCTCCTTTTAAGATACGAGGCAGACATAATTAAGATAACGAAATTTTGAAAGGTCAAAGACGTTAATTGTTTTATATAATACAACGTAGAAAATGTTGTTTTCTAATCTTTTGGTAATAATAGTGTCAAATAGCTTATTTTTAAGAATTAGTTACAAGTATGATTGGCGTTGTTTTTACTAAGGCTTAAAAGCCACCTACGAGCATTTAGCAGTTGTACCACAGAAGCTATGTGATCCAAGAGACAAAGCTGAAACCCATCTACATAACATACTTTCAATCACAATCCGAAGGATTTTGAAGGAATTTCCTAATCCATTGCTTTATAGCTATGTTTGAAAATTCTTCTGCTGAACTTAAATAACGCAATGAATGTTATGGAACTGTCAAAATAAATCAAATAACCATTGTACGTGTGTTACATAATTTTTACCCCACAGATAAATTATGAAGATCTACTCACCAAACCACGAAGCTTGTTTCTTAGTAATAGACAGTCCTTCTTTGGCATCCAGCACCTCAGGTAACACCATCGTGACGAAACTGATGGACAGGCCCAGTCCAATCAGCAAGAAGTCCAACGCTAGACATGCTACTACCTGGAAAGACAATATATATTTTGGATATTATACATGGTTAGTGAAGGTTGTATTATTTTTTATTGGACGGCTCAGATCTCAAGTGCGTAAGCGACACCTCCCCACAGACAATATGGCCCACCTTCGAAAGAGAAAAAAGAAAAAAATAATTTAAAAAAAAAGCTATCTGGGCTATCAATTTAGTTTTTTTTGATAGCCCTGATAGTTATGATTTTTTTCTTTGAGCACTATGCGAAGCGATTGAAAAAAAAAACAAAAATTGGTCATAACTTTTAAACCGTAAAAAAATTCACCGACATTTTGGAAATGAATTTGCTATTCGATTTGATCCATACTTCCAGGGACACCCTGTATATTAATTATGTGTAAGGTCGTTTTCGACGCATTAATAATGTGTAATTAAAAACCATGTTTGGATATTGATATTCTATTTCCTAGCTTTATGCCACAAAAAGCCTTCTGGTCATAAATACTTAATTTACTTATCATAGTAACTAAAGACAAATAAGGTTTAAGAATGTATAAATACATAGATACAAGTTGTTGTGTTTTATAAGGGCAAATATATTGAGAATATTTTTCTATATACAAAAAAGGATGTTTTAGCTAAAACAAAAGACGTAGGTACATAGATTCTTACTTAGTTACCAAGCAAAAGATAATAATTGTAATGTATCTCGTTGGTAATCTATACTAATAATAAATGAAGAGTTTGTTTGTTTGAACGCGTCTCTGGAACCACCAGTCGGATTAAAAAAAATATTTTTGCATTTGATAGCCCAATTCTTGATCCCAGGTTATAGGCCATTTCACGTTGTCACGCTACGATCCTTATGGGTATGATTACACCTGCCGAGTAGAGTGGCGAGAGAATGCCCTCGGCCGAGCGCTCGGTACATGTAAACACTTTGCCGAGTGCTCGGCCGAGCAACAGGCCGAGAGAGTCATTCGGACCCCGTTATACCGAAGTAACTATTTAGTAATCTGTGGTTCTATTTACTAGGCCGAGTACCTAAACACCCCTTCGCTTCCCCGCACTGTGTCGCTCGCTCACTCGATGGATCTGAACACGCACTCGACGTGTACTCGGCGACCACTCGTCATTCGGTGCCGGGTTTAAACTGAACTGACTGACTGTCTCACCATGTGCTCAAAAATACGTGTAAACACTCACTCGGCCATATCACTCTCTCGGCCGAGTGACATTTTACTCTCTAGCCGCTCGACTCGGTAGGTGTAATCAGGGTATTAGGAGCCGGGCAAAAAGAGAAAAGTCCGGAAATAAAGCTAAGTGAAAACGATATAGGTAATAGCGCGGGCGGGCGATTCGATGCGACGGGGTGGAACGGGGGAGCAAGAAATTTTACGCGGACGAAGTCGCGGGCAGAAGCTATCCTTAAATAAATAAATAAATCTCGTAGGTGCAAGTACGTATACTGATGATTGATTTTGCGTCGAAAAGAGCAAACAAGATGTATTGACTTTGGAAATCAGACCAATTGATCAGGCATTTTGGGGAGGCGGAGGTAGCAGGGTTAATACAGTTCTCGAGTTCCATTGTTTAGTGTCGCAATAACGTCCATTTGGAAGCTATCAATAAATAAATAAGATACTTGACAGACTGACGTATGTTCATTGAATGTTATAAAAATAACACGAGACAAAGTGTTGGCGTATTTTTATCAGAATCGTTTACTTTTTAATTTGGCGTCACTAGGTACAGACGCCAGCACATCAAGCTACCCGAAACTGCCAAATTTTCCCAATCAACTTTGAACCTTATTATTTAGCATTAAAGTTGAAAATCTATTAAAGAAATTTGACAGATTGTAGTAGCTTGATGTGCTGGCTGTCTGTGCATTGACTTCTTATCTCGACGTAGGTACATACAGTGAGCTATCAATTGAATTTATCTGCAATAGTGACAATATTATCAAACGATCATTTGCTGTTGTTTTTAAACAAAGAAATCATTTTTATGCCATTACGTATTGGAATGCATTTCCAATAATCATGAATGCATTTGTATTTTTCTTTGATTATAATAATCAAAGGTATTTTTATAATACTATAAGGTTATCTTCTTTTGTTTCCTTTTTAAAATTTGGAATTCAGTCCGTTGAAAAATGATTCGAGGATCTAGCAATAGCAGTACCTAGCACGAACGCGCAGACTAAACGTAACGTAAATTCAAACGATTTAAAATTGGAAAATAGGTTTCGCACATACTTACCTAATATTTTTACTAAGTATTTATGGGTAATACTAAATTGTGCTTGTAGCAGAAATGTTAACCAAAATAAAATTGGATATGTATTTTCGTTTCTAAAATCGTTCGAATTTACGTTATAAATAGTAGACACGTTTACTCCCCGCGTAGGTACGTGCTTGGGATTCTGATTAGCTTTTTACTTGGACTAGTCTATTTAAAAATATGTATCGATTATTAATTCACTATTTTATACTGATTGAGCCCTTATATTCTCTTTGATCTATATTTCTAATAGGTATTCCACTAGTTGCCATGTTAAAGATTGAATTGAAGGATTGTTAAACGAGTGTCACTGACCTCAAATTGAAACTGATCTCTTGCTGGCTAATAAAAACATAATGGTTACGTTGTGTGAGAAGAAACCATAAATTGCTATAACACTATTTATAGTAGATGCTATAATCAAAGGTATAAGTACCTATAGATTGAATTTTGTTACCTTGCGAGGGACGGAGGATGAAATCGCCAACGTGTTCTTAACTATCATTAGTCATAAACTGGTATTTCGTTCTTAATTGCACCGATACTTAGCAAAAAATCACTATAGTGATTTTATACAGAACCAATAAACAACAAAATATTTTCTTTCCTAATTTAACGGAGCAAAAACAAATGAGTGCGACTGACATACCTACACTTTCTTTTTATTTCCCGCGAAAAACAAAACTTTTTCGTATTCCTTTAGTTTAGCGATGGAATTAGTATGTAGGTACTATAGTGTAGTTAGCCAGCCAGTATTTTTGTCCTCAGAATGTTATTCAGCACAGAATATTCGAACTTTATAAGGTTTTTGATTTTTATACAGACATAGGTGACAGTTTTTTGTAATTTCGTGTAGAAATCAATGACGTAGGTAGAAATAATGTTTTTTTTTTGTCGCGTTTTATATGGTTACCTAACTATGAAAATATACTAAATTACAACAATACAAAACAGTTGTTAATAAATAAACAGTTTGTTGTTAAATATTAATAAAATAAACACTTACCTGTGATAAAATAACTCTGGATCGACTGATTGGCCTTTTATCTTCGCCTGTCGTCATTTTAATTGTTTCTTAAATGCAATTGTGCACACTGCACTGTTGAAGTACTTAAGTTATGAAAACACAACAATCGCGTTTTATGTATTTATTGACACTGCTCGCACATAATATTTGTAGAAGATTTATTGGTGCTTTATGATAACATTAACTAGATAAGTGTCTAATTCTCATTTTATGTTATGTGGAGAGGTCTGTCAACATTCATTATTCCCTGCCATTTTCAGTTATTCAATTCGATTTATTTATCACATTTTCTATCAATTTTGTTGGATCACTTTTTTGTATGCTATCAACAAAGATTCATATTGCACTGTTCCAATTTCTATCAACAATAATAAATAGGTACCTATCTATAATTTAAATAAGTGTAGCAAAATAGTATTAATTTAACACAATACAAGATAGATTTTTTAAACGAACGTAGAATTCTACCATCGCGCGCTGATTCCAAATCCGAAATGCATTTCCTAAGCGTCTGTCATTTTGTTTTCGCCTAATTGATAAAAAATAATGGTTACTGATTTGTTTAAATTAAATTCTGATGACGCACTTGTATATTCGACATTGCTTAATGTAGGCATTATTATGTCGACTGTTGATAAAATTGTTGACTTGACATTTTGAAATCATAAAAGATTTCGTCTATTTCAAAATAATTTAATGTGTCCTATTTAATTATGACCAGTGATCTATGTATGAATTTTGATACTCGGTAATGTTATATTTAAAAGCCTATGAAGTTTTTTCTTGTTTTTGTTTTTTAATTTGGTTACGAAAAACAGTTGCGCACTTGACGTAGGTAGATAGGTACCTAACTAAAACGCCAAAAATGTAAACAAATAAAAAAAACGGAATAATTACTTTAATTCCTAGTTCCTACACAATAAAGTTCAATTTACGCTACAACTTCAAATATTTTTATAATTTTTTCAATAGTGCTAGTTACTTTGAAATCAACTTATTACCATTAAAATTAAAGTTGATATTTGTTTAACTTGTAATAACATCAAATGGAAACATAACATACATTTTACTTCCCTGTGTTATGGTGATGTCGTGAATTGTCGTGGACATCCACGTTAATATCGCCACGTTAGAAATAAAAGAAAAAACGCTAATTCTTATATTATACCTAAACGCAAAAGTTACTCTGTCTGCCTCGCTGTTACCTTTAGGTACACTCCTTTACTGCTGAAATTTGGCACACAGGTAGACCTTGAACTGGGTTAATACATAGGTTACTTTATATCCCGGTAGTACGTCTACGTTCCCAGGGGTTCCCACCTCTACGCGGGCGAAGTCGCAGACAAAAGCTAGTCCCAAATACGACGTTACTAGGTCCTACGAGATATTAATAGCCTCCCGACCAATTTCGGTCATGGTGGCCAATCTCAACGGAGATTAGCCAGGTACACAGGATATATTATAGTGCACTGTCTGTAGATAAATATAAATGCAGCTAACAACATTAAAACAATAAAATTCAACGTTTTTTTTAATAATTGCTAAAATATTTTCAAACGAGAAACAAAGTGGTCATCAAGTTTAAATTATATTTTAATCATTTCATTAATGATCTAATAACATAACAACATAAATAATCGACTTTAATCGAGAAATTTGTCGGTAGGTACTTACCTACTTAGTATATTGTTGGTCTATAGCCCTTTCAAAGTTATTTTGCAGCAACCCAACAGTAACCTTATTTTAATGAGAATAAAGATCACTGTGATTTTGACAGCTGTGTTGCAAAATCAAAAGTAAAAATAAGTGCTTGGCCAGACTGGCAGCGCGGTGCGGGGAGCGGCGTGGGTGCGGCTTCGCTCTGAGTGTTGTCGTGTCCAGTGTTTGAATAATATGGATGAAGAAGACTTATTTTTACTAGAAAAACCCCGCTGCTCACCGCGCCCGCGAGTCCACTATGGACGCTCAAATGAAGTTTTTAAGTTTGAGTACCCCGCGCCGCGCCCGCCCCGCGCCCGCGTTTGCAGTCTGACCAAGCACTAACTGTGGAAGGACTATCGTCTCGGCCTCTAAACGCAGATTTCTTTTTTATAAACATGAAATATTAACCAGATAAAATTATGGCATCGAAACAATATTCATTTTAACTAAATTATTTGATTTATTAAGTTTAAAAAAATAAGCATATTCATATAAATTTTATTAGATGAATCTATTCGATGAAATATTCACACATACTTGAAATTTAAAAACAAAATAAAAATCAATAACAGGTAAATAGCATCATTTACCATTCATATTTCATTTAATTAATTATTTATCTGGTCAGTTTTACAGAAAAATCAATAGAAAAATGTAGCCTGCTGAGACTAGACAACGTTTTAAAAGGTGGTTAAAGTATTATATTACGAGTACAAACAGATTACAGACAAAAATAAAACGTAGGAGGATTAACTTTGTATTTTTTTGCATATCACACAGAAACACTTTAAAAACCCGTGTTTCTTTCTAAAAAAATAAACTAGGCATTTCATTAGATTCGTCAGTAAATCAAAGTCATTTTAAACTACGTATCTGAGATCAATCTAAGATGGATATATCGAATATCGATAGAGCCTAAACAAATACTTATTGATATTCTATTAATACATAAATGTGATATCTATACAGTATATTTATCTGGTAACATTAGTATCTGGGAAGCCGATTGTTTTGTAATCCTTACTAATATTATAAACTCGAAAGTAATTCTGTCTGTTTGTTGGTCTGTCTGTATATTACCTTTTTACGCCTAAACCACTGAACGGATTAAGACAAAATTTGGTAAGCAGATAGAAATGGCATCCTGGGAAAGGACATAGGCTAGTTTTTCTCATAAATAATTCTGTAGGGGGTGATGGGATGAAAGTTTGTATGGGAAACCCAGCATTTCTTAACTTATATAAAAATTTAAATTTATGCTTTTGGTAAGGAATCAATGATATCCATACTAGTATTATAAATACAAAAGGAAAGCTGTCTATCTGTCTGTATGTTACCTTTTTACGCCTAAACTACTAAACGGAACCTATTCCCGACATCTATGCGGACGAAGCCGGAGGCAGAAGCTAGTTTTAAAATAATCGAATGAAGTGTTACAAGACTATAACGCATTATGTTACATAGGACGAAATCTGAGCACGGGTTTATTGATCTGTGAATGTGTCTTTGAACCGCAGATATATTTGAATTCACCTGTCCCACCACGAGGAAGCGACCAGCTATTGACTATCTCGCTCAACAAACGCACCTACAATCAATCAATCTGCTAGTCCACTCCAGCACCCTAATTGCGTAACACACTATCAGTAGGAATCTGAATAATTTTGAAGCAAATTGCTAATCCATTGCTTCATAAGTTCCAAAAATTTGTCTACTCAACATGTAAATAACGCAATTAATGTTGTTGAACTGTCCAAATGAAACCGATTCGATTGATAATTTGTTACGCAATTGCCCCCAGTTCCATTCTTACCGAACGATGGTGAATACCAGTATTTTACATGAAGAGACTGCCCATCTGACCTCCACAACCCAGTAACTGGGTAACACATAGAAATCGATGTCAGTAAAAGAGGTATGTACAGAGTCAACAAAAGAGATAAGTATGCAGGATCGTCGGATATTGTAAAAGCCAATTATTTTTAAAAGAGTAACCATGGAGTTTCTTGCCGGTTCTTCTCCATAGGAAACGACCAATTGGAACCGTGCACCTAGCTTCTGACGTTTCATAAGTGCCCATGTTGGTTTATGTGAAATAAAAATATTTTGATTTTGATTTGATTTGATTTGATTATAGTTGAAGTTTAGTAAGAAACCGATGGATGTTGTCGACTGAAATTTCATTTGACAAATGAGCTATTTGTTTTCTATTAATAAAATTAAATTTTATTCGAGAACATCCATCGGTTTCTGACTAAACTTCAACTACTTATATCCGACGAGCCTGCATACTTACCTCTTTTGTTGACTGTAAATATATTAATAGTTAATCGCTGACTGTTCACACCACCGGCAGCACTCTGTCCAACAAACATATCGTTTTTTGTAGTTAACTCTAGGACAAGTGGCTAAGGGGCTCACTATCAAAGGTAGCCGATTTCCTAATAAAAACGGTGGATAGGAATAACTCTTATGGATGAGATCCAAAAGAATAAATGCCATTCAATATACAAGGTGGAGACGACAATAAATTAAACTTCGACTATCTGCATAGCTATTCACAACCACTCGATACGCTTTCGTATCGTATCGAACATCAATCGATGTTATCGTAGAAGTCCCCTAAACGCTCTTCCAAGTCCAAAATCCAAGAAATTTGTCAGTTTAAATCAAATATACGACCGGAATTCTTCCGACAGCTATCTATATCAGTAAATTGGCGGATTTTTCTAACAGCATAAGCTTAGTTAGTTATAGATGGCCAATTACGTACGCTAATAATGGTAGGCTCGTTTCTGAACAAAGCAATATCCTTTAAAAAAAGCAATTCAGCCCGGTCCGCCTGACAAATCAAAACGAATGAACGATACAATCAATCAAATCTGTATCTAAAACAAGTGAAGTCAGTTGCGCTTGCGACAGTTGCGTGTCTGTAAATGGTATCATTGAACTTCGTACAAGATCTACTCTGAAGAATGCGGCTCCTTTAATGAGCGAACGCACCTTGACATACAGATTTAGAAATAAGAGTCAGCGGAGTTAAACTTACTTAAGTATAGTAACTTAGTAAACAACTATGGAAACAAGGCATAATATTTGTAGTGTTTTTTTTTTGTCTATTCTTATGTCTTCACAAAATCTGTGACGATGAATTTCAATTTTCGAACCGTTGTTAGGACAGTTTCCTTTATAACACATTGAATATGGAGATTTTTTTTTAAATGGTTGCTCGCTGGTCAACCTAAAAGGTTGTGGACTGCTTAACCGTACTGTTCTGTGCGTGCCATAATAAATTAAGGATTCCAACAATAGCATAAAACTTATAAAGTAAGCGACTAACACGTTAAGGGCCACCCGCCTGTGGGGTACGGACCTCGGCTTAGGGCTTCGCTAGGGGACAGCAAGGGACAGTCTGAATAGGATTAAACTAACATCGAGTTTAGATATCGATTACCATTTAAAGAAAAAGTCATCCTATGATTTTCTTCTGTCTCTATTCCTTTTCTTCTCATAGTTTCAGTTTTAGCCCTTTTAATTAAATAGACAGCAAAAATACTGTTTAGAATTTTACTTCTTTAAAACAAACCCATAAATAACTCTAAAAACAAACACGGCCTTATAAGTAACGTTGGTGGTTATTGCATAACATTTTCATATACTTACTATACGTTGAAAATGTTATGCAATCTAAACGACCATAAAGCTTTATTACAACTTTGAACTGGCCATCAGGTAATTTAACCACATATTTTAAGAAAATACCAGTTTTTTTTTTTGTGAAGATATCTTGTGTTAAAAAGGGGGCTTGTCTAGCTGTGGTCTGAGGAAGGTTTAGTCAGTATTTTGGTTATGAATTATCATAATAATATTATCTAGTCTGTTTATATATAATCTGGCTTAGGTAAGTATTGTATTGCCTTGTATGAGACTTTCGGGATCTTACACGTATTTATGAGGAATAGGGTGTAAAGTTCACTCAACCTCCATAAAAAAGGAGCATCCTCCGACCAGACGGGTGTTGTGTCTGGCGGGCAACTGCCCAACGATTGATGACGGGACGTTGTATATATAGTATTATGCTTGTGGCGCGGTAAACTCTGCTTGCGAGATGCAGGATTTTGCGTGACGTCAGTATGACACGTAGTTCGCATGTGGCGTTGTAGATACCGCTACACGTACCTACTTAATTCTACGGAATTAAACTCTGATAACGTTAATAAGGTAATTAGCATAATCAGCCGATAACGTTCCCACTGCTGGGACACAGGCCTCCTCTCTGTGAGAGAGAGTGGGCCGTAATCCACTACGCAGGGCCCAGTGCGGGTTGATAGATGTCACATTAGAATCATTTTACATGAAAAACAGCCTGTCAGCCTGCCGATGCCGGGCTGACTGTCTCATCTTTTCTATTATAAATATGTATTAGTGTCTGTGTCATAAATCCCTTTATAAAAATAGATAATTTAAGATTTCGTGGAGGTTGGTTACCAAAGCCATCCTGATAAAAACCTCTATAGAGCCTACATAGCTCCTAGCTCTAGAGATGTAAATTGAAAAAAAACAAAATATTTTTTTTCACAATCTTGAAAAAAAACATGAAAAAAAACTTGGCACCGTTGTTTTTTTTCTACATTTGGTTTTTTTTCAGAAAAAGTGAAACACTGTAACTAAAGTGGAATAAAACACAAAATTTGATTGTTTTGTTTTTATTCAAGACAAATTATGTTTAAATCAATGGGTGACATTATTATGAACTTAAAAAATACTCAATGTGTTACACTCATCTGTATCAGTATCAGTAGCTACGGCTACGCTTGTTTTATCAGCATCGGAATAACGTTCTGTGTCTGTATTTATTTCATCTGATTCTGAATCAACGACTATACTATCAGGGACTCTATTACCTTCTGCTTGTGTTAATAATGTCGATGATTGTTCTGATTGCAATCTTAAATTGTGCGCAATGTACACTATTTTCCTAGCCCTGTCATTTGTCAGTCTATTACGTTTCTTGGTATGAATGTCGCTGTATGTACTAAATGTTCTTTCGCATGCAGCTGAGGTAATGGGAAGAGAGAGAAACTTGACGGCTACTTTAGACAAAGCAGTTGATTTGCAAAGTCCTGCCCACCAAGCAATGGGATTCAATTTGTTCACCGATGACCATAAAAACGTCTTAGAAAAAAACTCTTGTTTTGCTATGTAATTTGCAAGCTCTGCCAGTACTATATCCTCTTCGATATCTGGTATCTTTATAGCAGCATTATAAATTTGTTCTACAGCAGCCGTTTCTTCCTCTGGAGTCAGATCGCATCCTTTAAAATGAGGATCCAATAGGTTCGCGATTTTATGAACGTCATACTTATATAGCGAATGCCTTTCTATTTTTGAGTATTTCTCTGACTTTTTTTTCCTCGGATTTTAGCAGGGGGCTCTTGTCCAACATGTCTTCCACATTGACTTAATTTTTTTTATATATATACGATAACCACCTTACCATATTTTTATTTTCCTACTCATGAAAAAAAACATGCTTCAGAAAAAACACTGTTTTATTTCATGTTTTTTTTAAACGTTTTTTTTCATCTCCGAAAAAAAACCGTTTTTTTACAACTCTACCTAGCTCCCTATTCACCCTCTACGACTGCGTAGCGACTCCGTATCATGGTCTATGAAACATGTGTTTTTATACTTAATTTACTTCCAAGTTCGATTTCTAATGAAGCTGCTCCCGCGCAGTCTTGCGCTTCTACAAGTGTAGGTAAAACAACCGTCCTCGTGGCCCGTATGTTGATTGCATAGCAACATAACTTACCTACCTTAATAGGCAAGTTAAATAA
This sequence comes from Hydraecia micacea, assembly GCA_914767645.1. Classification (NCBI taxonomy): domain Eukaryota; kingdom Metazoa; phylum Arthropoda; class Insecta; order Lepidoptera; family Noctuidae; genus Hydraecia; species Hydraecia micacea. The sequence goes on from OU611795.1 coordinate 10,664,605, forward strand.
ATAATTTCTTTTCATTCTCCTTTCAAAAGAAATATAAATAAAATGAAATGTTTTCTCCTTCACCTTTCCAATTTGTCCATAGCATCAATGTCTCATCGATTGTATAAATCCATGATGGCGTCCCCTGTGACGTCAACTAGTTCCAATAACGACACAACGTGGATACTTTACACTTTAGTACAAACACGTGCGCATGCGACGCTATTGAACTGAACATTCCTGATTGATTGATTTATTTTCACGAGACGAACCGATTGATTTGACATATCATTTGATTGGTTGTTCAGTTAAGGGCGACAGATTTTGAACATTAGTTATGGCGACTTAATTTAGAATTTTGTCGAGCTTTGTTTCTTTATTATTTGTTAGTTTAATACGTAATACTTAATTGTCAACCTTCAGGAATAAATTAAAAATAAATTTCTACATGATGGTGAAAACCGCCTCAAAATTCATTAATAGATACGTCTTTTAGAACGACAACGTCTATAGGTGACCCTATAGACACGAAAAGCGAAATTAATTTATAGATAACTAGCAGCGCCCCGTGGTTTCACCCGCATAAGTTTCCCGTGGGAATATCGGGATAAAAACTATCCTATGTCTTTTCCCGGGACTCAACTTTATCTCTATACCAAATTTCATCTAAATCGGTTCAGCGGCTTAAGCGTGAAGAGGTAACAGACAGACACACTTTCGCATTTTTTTATGTTAAGTAGTATGGATCTATCTATCTATCTAGATCAGAGCAACAAGAATAATGTACCCAGGATTTTGTAGTATCTGAGTGTCCATGGAGTTTCTTGCCCGTTCTTCTCCATAGAGATCTACGTTTTGTAATGGGCCAGTAGCTTCAACTTTCTGAATAACTGAACGACTATTTAATTTTGGCAATTCAAAAGTGCCTGTAAATGGTTTAATGCTTTGAGTTTTGAGTTTTTATTAGTTATCAATAGAAAGCATAATCAGCCTATAAAGTTTCCTACTGCTGGGACACAGGCCTCCTTTCGGAGAGAGGAAGTGGGCCGTTATCCACCACGCAGGCCCAGTGCGGGTTGTTCATCAATAGAAAGAGTTGACAGATATTACGATACGGTCTGTTATGAAGCTTTTATTAATAGTCTCAATGGATGTTCACACGTTCACGTATTTATGAAAATGATGTTAACGTTTTATTTATAGCTTTTCTTTTGTTTTCATAAACAGTTGAGGTTTGTAGTCTATTGTTAGAGACAGTTTCCTAGTAATCTATGACTAATGGGAAATTTATTGCGAATCTCCCCCATCTTCATCTTAGGTATAGAAACTTAGAGCTTTCAAATTTTTTAAGGTAGATATTCTGCGAGCAAAACGGTTTTATGATGCAGAACCAGCCACTGCTGGGACACAGGCCTCCTCTCTGTGAGAGGGAGTGGACCGTAATCCACAATGCTTTAATCGATGAATTGAAACGAAGAATACCGGTTGTAAGTTTTTCATTGTAATTAGCGATCTCCAAGTTAAGATAATTAGCATATTGTGGCTGAATTCCTATTTCAGATTAAAGACTTATTTAAGACACCCAGTGTACTTGGGTTTACTTCACAGAATTCGTGTTATACTTGTTACATAGCAACACTACCGGCCTCGGTAGTCTATGGAAAAGAGGGGTTGTCTATGTTCGTAGGACACGGACGTCCGGATCCGGTCTGTCGGTAAGGGATCGCGGGACAGAGGCGATGCGCCCAGCTATGGTTTCCCTGTTACCCTGTCTAAAGTTACAATAAACTCATATGATTATCATCAGTCGTATTATTGTGGTTCAGCCTCAAGACATAACATAACAATACTTATGTGTTGAGCTAAAACCTTTTCTTAAATGGTCACTGGTTACCAAGTTTTAAAGATGAAATTATTGGAACTGTGCAATGAACTCTGCTAACGTCATCCATGTAAAACAACACATTTCTATGAACTATTGTGTGAAATAATACCTACACTTTTATCACTTATTAACCTTATTCGTTTATTTACAAAATAATGATATAATAAAATACAAAATTCACTCGGTTTAACTTCTAAAACTTTTCAACTAGGATTGACACAAAAGTTTTCATGAAACAGTAAAACTGATATTTTTCACAACTTTTCGCACGTCATAAATAGAGCATAGTTCGCAACTCCGGGACAATTTGTCTAATAGTACTTAATTATTGTTTGTTAATACCTACATAAAGGGTCGCGCCGCGATTTCCCGACAGTGTGTCGTGCGCGTTAGGTCAGACTGACTGAGCCATACTGATGATTTGAATGACTTCTATTGACCATACTGGTAAAGCTTCTCTCTCATATTATAATTTGATAATAAAATCAGTTGTTTATGCTCGCGAAACACTTCCGTTAACTCTAAAAGAATTGCGCTGGTTAGCAAAGAAACTTTTGATAAGTTTTTTTTTGCAGTGAGGTAGATTAAAATTATGTTTGTAAATAGAGTCATAGATACTTCCTTCCTTTCAAATTAATATTTACACTACCGAGATTATATCTACCTATGTATGTATGAACAATTATTGTTTCTTTTTTTTTCAGATTAGATAAGTATGAACATTTTAAAAATCTGCATTGTCAAAAGCAAACCATTAATCCGTTGCGATCTTAGTGCTCGGAAAAAAGGTTACAACCTTTTTTCCGAACACGATTTCCTGAATACAACCTGCGATCTATTCTGCAGAAATCTCCCCGTGAAAACTTAGCTGAAGTGAGCTGTCAATCCCTAGCAAAATAGTCTGCGCGCGGCCGAAATCAGAAATAATCGTTTGCCGCTATCTGGACGGTTATTTCGTGTCAAGAGAGTGTGCTGTGTTCCGTGTTTTCTAAAGTAAATAATTGCCATCATTACGCCGTAAGTGATTAAAGTGCTGGCAGGGATATAATCTTGAAATCAAACGTCGGCGTACTTATCTTGCGCGCACTCTATGGGATGGGATAACAGTTCATTTTACGGTGAGATTTTTACAGAATAGATCAGCAGTAGTTACAGGTGTACAAAAAATAAAGCAACAAAAATGTATATTCTTTTTTATTCTACTTGGTGAAATAAAGACAGATGCTACCTACTCGTGTTGACTGAATCGGCGAACGTAGGGTTGAAAGATGGTAGAAGCTACGAAGAATTGACGATCTTCGCAGGGAGGCTGGTAGCAGCTGCATGAGAGGAGCCGAGCCGAATCGTGCCGAGCCGAACCTGACTAAGCCAAAAAGTGCCAAGCCGAGTTGTACCGATCCGAGCCGAATCGTGCCGAGCCGATCCAAACCGATCCGCGCCGAGCTGCAGTTCCAGCCGAGGATCGTCTCATGTCCTCGGGCGAATGTTTTGTTTATTTGAGTAATTTATTTCAATGTTCAGCAGTTAAACTCAGGGAATCTGAAGTTATTTAGGTTTTTTTTTATTTTCTTTTGTAGTAGTACGTGGAAACTAGTAAGGAAGTACATACTTACATTACGTCAGAACTCGACTAGGTACTAGACTAGATGTCGTTGCATCAAAAAGTTCATCTATTTCCCACTAGATGTCAGTGATCCATTAGTTTTTCTATTCACCAGTAGATGGCGTAAGTAATGAAATCAACTACTCGACGCTAGATAGCGTAGAGCATAATAATATGGTAATTATTGTAATCATTTACAAGTAGATAGTAGACGGTTTTTCTGTCAAAGCTTCCATGATTTTGATTTTGTAGATAGCCACGTTTTTGGACTTATATCTCGGTAGGTAAGCAGCGCCATGAAGCTTCTAGCCGTGAAATAATCCTTGAGACTGATATGAAAGTGGCCTACTTATTATCCTACGTATAATACCTATTCTTTTCCAGTCCATTAGTTGCTGTAGGTAGTGGTTTCACTCTCATAAAACATTAAGGCGTTAACCGTTCGATCGATGAGCTGGTAGACACCGTTAGCAGATTAGTTAGTACTTACATATATTATACTTATGTACATGAGATCTAAGTTTAATTATGCTACTAGCTGCTCGCGACTTCGTCCGCGTGAAATTTCTTGTTTTTTTTCTTATCCTACAACATTCGGCAATACGGTAGCTAAATAACACAGAATAAACTAATAGTACTTACTAACTCCATTATTGAAAGAATTTCGAATCGGAATTGGATTGAATTTTACCTCTTTATTTTTAGTAAGTATACATTAAAGGCCGTTGAACAGTGCCTCAAATTGTTACGTCACTTCTCGGGGTCTACTCTATATAGGTACCTTCCTGCCTATACCTAATAGAATACAATCTAGTCTATTTATAGGGAGGTAAGTAGGCAGGTATAGGTACCTATTATATCACATGTAGGTACGTGTGCAAATGGCTGGTCTTAGGTTAAAGGATAGTGTATATTATGTTACCGCTAATGTGCGTAAATCAGTTAGAGTGCAGTGATTGAGTCCGTTAAAGTGGAAAAAAATGTTTGTTCAAACCCGGTTTTAGGATGAACTAGTTCCGCCTAGGCCAGTTCTTCCTACACGGGTTGCATGGTTGCGATCGGTCGATAGGCGGCGACGAAGGATGCAAGAGCGAGCGAAGGGCACCCAGAGGTTATGTTACTGTAAACCCTTTACACAGAAATAGGAGCCCCGACAAACGGGGCTCCGTCGACATAGGATGCAAGAGCGAGCGAATGAGAACTGGTTTGGCCAAGGCGAAACTAGTTCATCATAAAATCGGGTTTGGCCTGTAACATTATTTCACACTTTAACGGATTGTACCCGGTAATTTGCAGATTACCTAGTTAATGCGCATATTAACTTATTCCGTATTCTAACGGTAATACCTATAGATATGTTTGCATTATCAATTTTCATTTTTTAATTATAGGTAGGTTTTTACGTTATTGAGGAAAAAAAAAAGGAAACAACGAAAATTCGAGAGACTAGTGTATTTTTCAAAATTGACTTATGATCTAAGTAAACCACAGAAAAGCCAAGACTTTTAAGCGTACGGTACATTTAACATAAGGAGAGCGTTGTGCAATCAATTATAAATAGCAGCTTAATGTCAATAATACAATAATACTTCTTCAAACAATTCACATTTTAGAATTTCGCACTCCCTGTAATTTTGTATCCACTTAAGTTACAAACCTACAGTAACGCAACAAATCATACAAATATACAAAACATTCGCGTGTAATACTTAAAGTTATGTATTTGTAATAAGTAGGTATACTGAACTCAGTATAAATACGTACATTTAAATTAAATGAACACAGTGATTGGTAGATCTGTGCATTCTTCATTAAACTAATTCCTATTAAATGCAATCTAGGTTAAGGCTGCACTGTTGATTGAACCAAGGAAATTGAGGAACATTATTTGGTTTTGTATTTTGCCGCTAGATGGCAGGAGCGAAAGCGAACGTTGGTACGTTTCTTACAGGATAATGACCCCGAGAAGTGATACAGATTTCGAGGTTAGAAAAATGTCAGTTAAATTAAAAGCTTTGTTTTACCTTTTGAGAAGCGCAAATCAATTATTTTTGATATTACGGTGTTCTTTAATATGAGATTTTCACACATAGGACATCCACAATTCGGTGGTTTTGGATTACTAGAACGTAATTACAAAATTATAATCTAAATTAATGAGCTGTCATAAATATTAAGGGCATGTTAATGAGAATATGAATTCCTAATGAATGAGCTTCTCAAAAAGTTGTAATTTTCTTCACTTGGTCCAATTAACACAGTGCCTGCTTAACGAATACAAAGGATGTTTTGTAGAAATTAATTACAAACTAAATTAAATTATAGGTAATAACTTAAATTACGTGCTAAGAGTATTTTTTTTTAAAAACTTTCTTTTCGAGTTCTTCGTACCATGGTTATTTTTAATTAGGTAGGTATAATAATCACTAATCAGCTTTTAGATACCTACATTGGAAAATTTACTTCAGTGTAAGGAAAATGGTATGTTTTCCTTAGAAAATTTGATAACATTTGTAGAATTTTGTGCTACTAATAAGAAACAACATTTATCTTGTCATTACAGGTGCAACCAGGTGCTAAAAACTGGGAACAAAAGGCGACAAAGCGTCACTACTCTTCTCTCAGGGACGAGCTGGTACAAATTTGTACCGCTTGTGGTACACATATCGCTCATTTGGAGAAACATCGACGTAACTGCTACTTTTTATTTTTTACATCTTTGCTTTCCTAACTAAAATACGCTTTCTAAGTGCTTTGTAATATTTAACTTGGGAAAAATTACATTTACGTCGATGTTTCTCCAAATGAGCGATATGTACCAACTCGTCCTAATGAAGTCAAATTACCCCTAACAACATCATTTTTACCCTATCTTCCCGGTCCCGCGTAAATAATACGCCATAACATTCACAAAAACCCTAACGGTCAGATGTTTGACCGAACAAATGGTACGAAGATGACTACCTTATCAATAACAGCCTCTTACTTACAACCTTTTTGTAGCTTACTTCTAAAACAACAAGAAGTTATCATTAGCCACAACATTTTTACATAAGACACTGCAATTTTCGTTTATTTATTGCTGGGATGGGTAAACCAATACGATATGTGAAAAAACAGCAATAACTGCTGGGTAATTACCTAACACACTATCGGTAGCAATGGGTTTCATTTTGACAGTTCAACAACATTCATTGCGTTATTTACATTGATGTGCAAACATATTTTTCGAACATATGAAGCAATGGATTAGCAATATCCTTCAAAATGATTGAGATTGATAGTGTGTTACGCAATTAGGGCGCTGTTTACAATCTTAAATATATAGAATACTATGTAGACTGGAATAGATAATTTTGAAAATCACGACTACGAATAGAAGATTTTAACAATGATTCTTACTTATATAATTTGATCACAATTAATGTCAATGTTAGACATCAGTAACCTAGAAGTATACAAGGTCTATAAGTAAAGATAAAAAGCTAAATAACTCAACAACAGGCTTTAAGTAACATTCAATCAATCATTCATTCTGAACAAAGTAACATCACTCATTCGTTCATTCACTCATTGTGTTCCGATGTCAACCGCATTTGATTTACACCTTGGGTTCCAAATGTAGTGGAGAATTTTCTACGTTTTGTATTTGCACTTGTGGGTTGGGTCCGTACAAGCGGATGTGTTCGACGTAGCGTTTTCTATTTTCAGGGTTATTCATGATGGCAGCAACGAATTCTGAGGTTTCCTTTTTTAGTGCGATGATCTTCTGTTGGATGAGTCTGTTCTTGTGCATGAGGGCGACGGTCTTCCAGGCCAGTTCGAGAATGACCCTGTTCTGGGCGTTCTTGTCGACGGCGACCGGGCACGGGGACACAGATACAGTTGAGTTGTCATCGCTGGTGGATGGTGATGACAGCCTCTGCAGCCTTTGGATGCGTCTGGCTTCACGCAGGCGGGTAAGGTGAGAACCTGGAAAGATGGAGAAATATTGTTAGTTAAATAATCAACAAAGGCGAGTAACTTACAGCTAAATTTGGATGGAGAGTGGTCATAATTCCCTGCCCAATTTATAATGACCAAAATTCTTAAAGTATTCAAAGGGTTGTCTTGAATCCACGCGCAGTGCATAAACATCGTCGTACAAGAGTCGCAAAACAATGGAACAATGCCTGTGTTCATTTTCAAATGACGAACGTGTTAAAAGACATACACACAAAGAATAGACAAAAAATATAAGAGTGTAACCTGAAAAAAAAAAGTTCGTAGGCCTAAATGATTCTCTATGCTTTAACCTACATTCCCATAGTCAAAATTCGAATGATAACACATGCATTATAGGGGTAGTATGCAATTACCTATGCATGATCTCACAATCTCACATGCTGTAAAGTAATTACCAATTAAGTATTAGGTAGGTAGGTTAAGCGTTGTGTGTCTTATTTAAAAACCGTAAACTATCAAGTATAAGTACCTAACTTAACTAATCTGCGTTCGCGATTGAGTTGCCAAACATGTAAACAAATATGAGTTTTTGGAAAAATAACTTTGATTTCTACACAATAAAGTCCAGTTTACGCTACAACTTCAAACATTTTGATAACATATTCAATAGTGCTAGTCTCTTTGAAATGAACTTAATTACCACTGAGTATAAAGTTGATATTTGTTTAACTTGAAATAACACCAATTGGAAATATACATTTCAATAGACCTTAGTAGTAGTCAGGCCAAGGCAACCGTGTGGGCAGGCCGTTCGAAAACCACACTGTATACATAACTACCTATACTTAATGTATCGTGTATGTACAGGATGGTAGAGCCTTGACCCGGTAGGGGAAACTGCGTATCCGCACCTACATTATGAGAAGATTTTATCAATGTTTTGTTAAAAACATTTGTATGATAAACTGATATTAGGTGCAGCACAGACGACAGACTACCTATCCGTGACGCACTTTTTATTGTAAGTAGGTACCAATAAAATGGAAACTGTAGATAAAATAATAACAGGATATACCTGGAATAGTTGAAATAAACATAGGATGATGTCGCGTTCCATTAAAATAAATGGACAAACTTTTAGAAATCATTCAGACCACCAAAATAAAGACGATGGTAAAAAATATATAAGAAAAACGCATTAGATAGGTACTTACAAGAAAAATAATCAGCTAACGAAATTTATTATTTTAGGTCAAAATAAAATTACTTTAATCAGTGTTTTTTTTTGCTTGGATATCTTTGGTTAGACGTACTGAGCGCTGTGTTAAAATTTGTCCATCTACGAGTATTTTAATGGGACCCTGTATAAAAGCTTACTTAGTAAAAAAGATAGGTACATTTTGTGCGCAACAGACTCGATCGCACAAAAAGTGTGTCGTCTGCGCTGCACCTTAGCCTGTCGAAATATAAAAGCGTAAGTATCTACCTAACTAATTACCAGCGAATCAAAGGCAATCCCAAGTCATTCCGTAGACGCGGAATGCATCGAAACATAGTAATCTTATCAGTTGATAAGAAACCTCAACAAATACGTCAGAACCTAATTACCATCGTCACCTACAAAAACAACAGTCAAAGACCTTTGTTAAGTCTCACGTGTTCTCTATAACCCCCGGAAATTAAAAAGAAGGAACAATACAAAGAAGCCTTTGCTTGCAGTTCGACATAAAAAAAAATCAATCTGTCAGAACAATGCTCAAATGCGGTAAGTCACGTTATGGGCCAGGCACGGCGTGCGTTCAAAAACCTGGCAACAAAAACAGCGATGCGCGTGTAACAGCCACGTGACTGACTGTGGAGCAGTTTAAGGACAGAAAAATAAATACTGCAGACTGCAGACTTGCAGCTTGCAACGTGCGTCAGTTCCGTGCCTGCAGACAGTCACGTTACGTTACAGACTTGCCAGACTCACACGCGCGTAGTTTCTTGACACCGCTGCATCGCCCTGTGTGTGACGTCCATTTCGTTTTAGTGGCGAATAGAGTTTCTTATGTGCCTATTAGATATCGCTAGGTTGCTAAACTGATAAATAATGATAATGTAATATTTATGGGTGGTTGCAAACCCGCAATAATTTGGTTCAATGATTTATTTAACCACAAACCATAGCGTTTTGTGATTAAGTATTGTAGGTATTGTATTGTCTAATCATGGCATTAGTAATCCAAAATAAGTAAATACGTAACAACAATAGCATTGTGATGTAATTTAAATGTTATTTACGCAACAGATTTTCCTTGAAACTCCAATATCTGTCTAGTTTTCATTAAATTTTCAGCAGTCGGTAAATCCCATTCAATATTCATTTAATGAGAGGTAAAATAACTGTTAAATGGCTGTACCTATTTGGTTAAAGCAAGTTCTATAAAGAATACCTATAATTCATTAAAAGTTATTCTTGCTGAAATCGCCAACCCGATTTGAGTACCTAAGCGTCGCGTCGTCATCAATGTAAAAGCCAATTATTTTTAAAAGAGTACCTAACCATGGAGTTTCTTGCCGGTTTTTCTCCATAGGAAACGACCAATTGGATCCGTGCACCTAGCTTCTGACGTTTCATAAGTGCCCATGTTGGTTTATGTGAAATAAAAATATTTTGATTTTGAATGCTCTTGCGTTCTCCCTGCAGTGGGGCAGTAAACAGTAATAAGTTAGGCTGGTATTTTTTTTTAATTCTTTTGTTAGTTTCAGTGCCTCGGAAGAGTCGGAAGGCACGTTAAGCCGTTGGTCCCGCAACAAATACCTAAGGTCCAGCCGCGCTAAATTTGTAAACAACAATGGCCGCTCGAAATTGAATAAAATCGATATACAAGAACATTTATTTGCATATCGATTTTATTCAATTTCGAGCGGCCATTGGTGTTTACATCTTTGGCAAATTTAGCGTAGTCGGACCTTAGTTTGTTTGTTTTGTAATTTTACATTTTGTTAGTATATCATCACGTACGGAGAATGCTAAGTGTCAAATGGGTCAACGGTCAAGCTTTACCTACTTTTCTGATGATTACATGACTAAACTAATTTTGCTAACGACTTCACAGGTTTATTTATGCGAATTGTTTTCAACCTTTCCTTTTATTTTTACCCTAAACTGAGAGAAAATAAATAAGTAACAACCTATGCATATCAAAAATCGAATGCAACACTAGTGTTGATCCGAGAATGACATACATTATACATAATGACAGTTCATTTATTTCCCATAACGGTGTTCCTTCAACAATGTAATGGTCTACCACGTGACGTCCGATGACGTCACACTAGGTCATCGAACTTTCAGCCGACAGACCATGGCTGCCAGTTATAGAACAGCATCACATTAGATAAATGAAATTAAACTTTGTCCCTCTCAATATAAATGTAAATATTGCTTGTGTCAGCAGTGGATTCTGCAATACTCACGTTGGCGCGCGTGATGAGTCGGAACACGGAACACGCAAGAAAACATGTGACTGTTGGTGAATGTGTTTTCGCCTTAATTAATTGATGTTTTATTTTTATCGTTTAGTTATTTTTTTAGTTTTGACTAAAATAATATTCGAAATTAATATTTCAGCCTATATTTGGAATTTCTCTTGACTGAATGGAGTGAGAACAAAACTAAAGAAACACGATAACAAAATTCAAGTGAACCAAGCATTATTATCCTAACTAATATTATAATTGCGAAAGTGAGTTTGTTTGTATGTTTTTTGTTACGCTTGCACGCTAAAACGGCTGAGCGGTTTTGGATGAAATTTGGCAATTTACCTAACTAAAATGACACAGAAAGAAACAGTGTTGAATCCTCAGTCTCAAACGTCATCATATTGTTCCTAAGGTCATTGGCACCCATATACCTTGTCTCACCGGGTTCAACTGCAAAGCGAATTGCGAATACATAAATTATTTTATACTTGATAAGATCGAAATTCCCGTGGTTTTTATACAACGGTGTTTATTAATGAGGCAATTCCGTTTATTTCTGTGCAACAAACCGTTATGTCGAACTTTAAGTATGCAGTTTGCTAAAAGCAAAAGGTCAGATTTGACGTTCGCAATTGACAAAAACAATGTTTTGACATTGAGTTTTCGAATTTCGAAGCGCAATAAGATGGCCGGACTCTTTGTCAGTTATAAATAACTACGGACTACGAATTCAAAAAATAAAAACCATTCAGATTGTACTCCGTTTGAGTTTAGGTTTGCGTTTGAGGTAGCTGCGCGGTGCGGGAGGGGTGACAGTGGTTACAAGTTGACGAATCACTGAGCTCTCGCATCACGTCACCACAGTACACCCCTCCCGCACCGCGCTGCTACCTCAGGCAACGTCTCAGTTAAGCAGTCCGGCCGGCCCATTGCCACTGCAGTTTGTATTTGGTTCATCCCATCTCCGTCGAATGCAGTAAATAATTCAAAACGAATTGAAGCATTACATTTTAAACCTACGAGTACCAAAATAGCTCGATCGATACTTCAATATTGCACCGACCGGCGCGGCGCGGCGGCGCCCGGTTGCACTGTCGCTGATTAAACCTAACCATAATCGGAGATTAAGGGATTAATCACATTTGGCTGCACCTATGCTCAATTAAAAGCCACATGCAGACTTTGATGCGATAGGTGTGTACGCGTCATAATGTATCGAATAACCGATTCAATAAGATTGTTGTTAATGTTGATACTTTAGCGTAGCCCGCGAAAGGGAAACAATGCATAGTTCAGAGTGATTATTTGTAACATCTAAGCAACAAGATATTTTTTTTATCTTTATTTAGAAAAAAGGCTTTAATCGTAAAGCGATTATGCCAGCCTTAAAAAGCAACAAGATGTAAGCCAGTTAAAAACGAACGCCTTAGTTGCCAAAAAAAAAACTTTGAACGATATGTCTCGGAAACACGTCGCTTTACGGGGTTTGGTCCAGAGCATTTAAGTACCTTAAATAATAGCTAGCTATGTTATTTTTACACAGTATAAAAGAAAGGCCACGTAGGTATGAACCACTTTTAATAGTACCTACTAAAATATTCATGTCGACCATTAGCTTAATGAAGCAAATACTCGGTGAAGTATCGCCGTCTAGCGAATTGGAACATTATAACGTTTCTTTAGCCACCTAACACAATATTGTATGAGAAAGCTAAATTTTCAGACAAAAATTATATTTTTTATTAATAAATCTGGTTCTCACGAACTTATTTTTTTTTTATTAAATTTTTCCGATGCGTCGTTTCTCTATGTAAGTTGCTTGCAGAAAACGAACGTTACGATCATAGATATATGACATTTCTATAGGTACAATCAACCTATAGTTTTCTAATTATAGATACTTGCATACTTAGCTATTTTAATAATACGAATAAATATAACTCTGAATATTACGTCAAGTTTTGTTATCAACACGTGAGTCGAAAAAAATCGTTTGATTAAAAACTGGGTCAGTCAATACATAATGAGTAATTTGTTTATCATTGTATTAATATTTGTATGTATGAGCTTATACAGGGTCAAATTAAATTTGGTAGCGAAACTTCACCCACTTGTTGGGTATCGATATTGAAAATAAATGAAAAGCAGATTTTTTTTTAAACCAACTGTCGTTTTTCCTTTAGCTGCTGTAATTTACATGTGCCAGTGTCATTTAAAGTTTTTGAACAAAGTTCTAACAGTGAAAATGGTTTGATATCGCTAGCCAATACGTGGGTAAAGTTTCACTCGCTAGTTTAATTTGACCCCGTATTGTAAGGATGTAGAAAACTTACATTTACTAAGGTAGTTTTTATTGTAGATAGATACCGTATTATACCCATTTACGAGTACCGCTTTCTTTTCATAACCGTTGTTTGTCGCGGTGAAGTTATGTGTTAAAACTTGACATAGAATGAGTGTTATGTGTTGTTATGTAAAGCTGTAGCTTTACCTACCTAACCTATTATTATTGTGCATAATAATAGGTTCTGTTAACCTAAATTTAGCATTAGCGTAAACAAAAATTAGGTTAAACCAAGCTATATTGTGCAAATTGAGTTATAGTCGCTTTTTTTTTACAAATCACAATGCGAAATGAAATTTGATAAATAGAAGGACAACGACCTGTAGACAGGTTTTAGCACAATGGATGGAGTATAGTTTTTAATTTTTTTTGTTATTAATTTAATCGATTGTCAGTCGTAGAAAAATTAAAAGATGCGTTGAGTCTGCGGTGAGCCTACGAGGTGCCTACGCGGGCCTACGCGGCGCCTACGAGTGCTACGCAATACCTACGCCGCACAGTGGGCCCATACTGAAAATTAGTGGACTTAGGCAACAAAGTTCCAATATCGATGCGATTTTTTTTTATATGACGTGTTATGATATTCCTGACAACTTTTATTCTTATAACATTTCTTCTAAAGTTGATAGTTTGTCTTGAAAAAAATTAATTAGATTATTTTGTATGGAGCGAATCACGTTTAATTTTTTTTCTTCAATTGTACTAATATGTTGGGTGTGTGGCGTGAGTATATGATAGCTAGGGTCATTCTCTATCCACGAAAAAAAAAACAGCGCCGGCCATCTGCGGCAGCGCGAGTAATCATTCGGTAAAAAAAAATGTTTTGTAAGATTTTTTTTTGCCATTTAAAATAAATTCAAAGTAAATTTTTTGTGTCATTAGGCTAATTCACCTTTTCTTTATTAAATATATAGTTTTAACAGCGCATAGGTACTTATAACTAATTATTCTGGTAGAAATTTAGTAATTATTGCTATGTTATCGGTAGCACCTGCATTGTGATTGATGACTCATTTGTTATTGCGCTCGTCTAAGCGTATAACTAATGAGTCGTCGAAAAATGCTTGTCTCTGATTGGCTGTGTTATTTTTTTAACTGCACGTTATCTATTGTTGAATAAATATCGTAATAAGTTTCAGGTTATACTAATTTTGTTAATGATAGGTGAAATAATTTAAATTTGTACGGGCAAGTCGTTGATAATTATCTACATAATCAAGCGTATGAAACTGTGAAGTAATTGTAGCCCTGAAAAGGGCTGTTTGTCATATACCTAGCCCTGATGGGCTTTTGTGAGGATAATCTAGAGCCGGATCACATTATTTCTTGTTCCAGAAGTGCTAGTGGGTCCGGCAAATTTTCGGACTCTGCTATGAGGCATTCTTCTTCCTCCATAATCTCACTGTCACAGGGAGGCTCAGTAGTCTGTAACAACTGAATTGCTTCAGGCAACAACTCATTATGACCCTGTTTCAATATTTTAGGCCTTATGTAGGATATGTGGGGATCAGAGCTTATTAGAAGTCCATGGAGGATGTCTTCGTTTGTTGCTATTCTCCCCGTTTTCCGAGTGTGCCACTCCCTGACGTTTCTGAAGTCCTTATTACGGGCTTCCGAAGCTTCTTCAGATAAGATACCTAAAACGAATAAGTACATACATTTTAATTTCAAAACGCAATTGAGTCAAATAATACATCAAACTATATTTATTTTTTACTTACCGATTGGCAAAACACCAAAGTGGTTACAGATGTCTGCACCGTGCATTAGAAGTTTATGTACACTAACTGGCATGTAGTACCACGAATAGTGTTGCACGTACACATCAGCTGTTTCTCTGCAGTATCTTCTAAATTTTTCACAGTCAATGTTTTTGCCTGATGATATGGCTTGTAGAATAACGGAAAATCTGAAAATCAGATTTTCGTCAATTCCCGTTATTCTGGATGATCTTTTGTAATCTTGGAAAAAGCGCCTCGCAGTATTCCCGTCATTTGTAGTTCCAAAACCCTAAAATGGGAAAACAATACTGTAATATACAATACATAGAGATATAATACACAAACAACATAAAAAGAGCCAAAATTAAATACATACCTGTTTGACTATATCAATCAGCATTCCAGTTTGCTCACGAAACTCTTGTTGCGTGGTATTTTTTTTAGCTTGTTTCAAAGCCTTATGTTCGCCTCGAGCAGTCCATCGTTGAAAATCCAGATTATAAGATATATGGAGAAGACATTCCATACACCGAATCTTCATATGCAGTGAAGAAATTCCTTGTTTGTAAATTTCTTCACGAAGTGGTTTGGAAGTCAAAGCGTCTAAATTATTCATCTCGCTCGGTTTTGCCAAGCAAATAGGACACGTTGCATATGATGGTACTTCAGCAATAATATTGGCCACTTTTCCATCAATCATGGTCATATGCAATTCATGTGATACAATAATATTTCCACACTGTGTAGATATTCGTTCATCAATTTGTTTTTTCATCTCAGACTCTTCAGACATTATAAAATCAGCTGTCTCCGAAGTGAAAGTGAACTTCACCGGTCGACAGTACAGAGTTGAGCAAGGTGTGGGGTTCTCCCAAACTATATTTTCATTCCCAGAAGATGGGCTAGTAGACACTAGCCGAAGAGGGACGATGCTTATCATGACTACTGATGAATCATCGAACTCTGTAGACGTTTTCTGTTTATAATTGCTCTGCGACGAAGAACCATCAAGTCCCCATTTCCAGGTCAACTTGAGTTCTTTATTTTGAGACCTATCAACAGAATTACTAATACCTAGTAAAATCCTTTCCACAGTGTGGTCCAATAGCGCTTGCAATTTAATTTGAGCTCCTTTTTCGGTAATCTCCATACTCTCTTGTGGTGGGTAACATCTTTTCTTGGCATTTACAAGCTTTGGATAAGATGGAAAGGCAGCACAGTTTTCTTCTTTCAGAAATTGTCGAAGAGCTAAGTACTTCCATTTCGAGAGCGCAAGTGATGTATAAAGAGCTAAACAGTTATCTTCAGAGACAGTACTTAAGCTCTGCTTTTTGAATAGTCGCTCGTCTACTTCGGATAGGGCATCTGGATTACTGGAAAGGTATTCGATCACTTTTGCCAGATTCGTTTTGCCGTTGTCTTTCAATTTTGTTATGTACCAGGTCTGCAACTCTTCTTCGGAATTTTCTTCTACTATGGAAGTAGAACGTCTTTTTTTTTGCTTCTTACTTAACTCTTCGAATGGTTTTCTGTGCTCCTTTTCTGTAGATGTTCCCGCTTCCGCAGTACATACTGCAAGAGTAGGAACATGGGAATCTATATCCACAGGTTCAGATAAGACTGCGTCCGAAAAGCCCATCTCACTTCTCAGGTCAACACTGTCACAAACAGGCCAGTTGATGTTTTTTTCCAACCACTTGCGATTACTTACACGATTCATAAAAGTTTTTTGGTTTCTACTTGACTCTATCCACTTTTTATTTAGATTTACACAAAAAAGTCGACAGAACTCCTTGATTCGGTTCTTGTCTTCTTCAGAAACTTCGGTAGTCAAGACAGAAATGATACTTTCATATAGAAACATATGATTTTTCAGATCACCGCCACTTCTTAATTTCACAAAAAAATCTAGGTTGGTACAAAATCCAGCCATAGTTCTAATGTAAATATAAAAATAAAAGTATTTCACTGTGTTCACAAATAAGCGACAAGAGCGAAACTAGATGGACTTAATGAATGTCTTTATATTTATAGACAGTGTTAATTACTCAAGTAGTGGACACTGTTATCAGTGAGTGAAAATTATTCAGCCAATCAGAGACGAGCATTTTTCGATGACTCATTAGTTATGCGCTTAGCCGAGCGCAATAACAAATGAGTCATCAATCACAATGCAGGTGCTACCGATAACATAGCAATAATTACTAAATTTCTACCAGAATAATTAGTTATAAGTACCTATGCGCTGTTAAAACTATATATTTAATAAAGAGAAGGTGAATTAGCCTAATGACACAAAAAATTTACTTTGAATTTATTTTAAATGGCAAAAAAAAATCTTACATAACATTTTTTTTTACCGAATGATTACTCGCGCTGCCGCAGATGGCCGGCGCTGTTTTTTTTTTTCGTGGATAGAGAATGACCCTAGCTATCATATACTCACGCCACACACCCAACATATTAGTACAATTGAAGAAAAAAAATTAAACGTGATTCGCTCCATACAAAATAATCTAATTAATTTTTTTCAAGACAAACTATCAACTTTAGAAGAAATGTTATAAGAATAAAAGTTGTCAGGAATATCATAACACGTCATATAAAAAAAAATCGCATCGATATTGGAACTTTGTTGCCTAAGTCCACTAATTTTCAGTATGGGCCCACTGTGCGCCGTAACGCAGCTTCTACGGTGCGCCTGCGGCTCCCCTACGACCGTCGCTACGTTGCGTCTACGCTTTGCAAACGCCAGAATAACGACTTACACCAGTAATTTGCAAAATAAAATAAAAAAATTCAAAGTCATTGTTATTACAAAAGACATTTAAAATGACTGCAGAAAATGCAAAATCTTCAGTCACAAAACGATGTCATTCCGGTTGTTGATAAAAAAAAAACCCGTTTAATGTGCGCTCAACCGGAACCCAATAAACCTTTGTCTCTTGTATGCAAAAGCTGTATTAAGCACATAGGTACATTGTTATTATTGTCTCGTGGAACTCCGTTCTCTTTGTACATAGGCCTTCACATACCGGTCAATGAACGGCCTTGGCAGATATTGTATATAGTAGCCAGACAAGGCGGCCAAGCTAGGTACTGGTATTATACTGGACAGTATCCATGGTTAAATCATTTAATAAATAAAATTAAAAAAAAAGTGTTCAAGTGGGTTTTGGGGGATTGTCTTACGAAATGTTGACGTTCGAAAAGTGTTGATTCATGAAGTTTAGTCTGAATAAATAACTTTTGATTTTCATAAGTAATATTCGAGTTAATTTTTTTGCTAAACGAATTTATAGTCATGTATTTATTAGTTCCTGTAGGTACACACATAATTACAATATAACTATATACTATACACTAGATATATACACTACACACACTACACTAGATATGGTTGTAATTTATCTATAATATGTATGTATTTAGAAATATATAAGTATGTTTATCAGTTGTCTAGTACCCATAACACAAGCTCTGCTTAGCTTGGGACTAGATGGCGTTGTGTGATAGTTGTGGAATATTATTATTATATTATTATAGATACTAAAATAAAAGACTAACTAACCTACTATACAAATAAAAAATAATTAATAATAATTTTCGAGTTAATAGTATTGTATAGTCTAAAGTATATTAATTTAAAAAATTCATAGAATTGGATAAAATCCCATGGTTTACTTAGGTAACACTTATGTGTTAATTCCTTGCTTTGCAATGGCAGGGACGATTTGTTAATTAAATTATATTTATGTAGAGCTAACTAAGATTCCTTTAGTTGATATGTTTATTAGAATATCTGGGTAATATTCCTCTATAGTCTACTCCTCTAAGCACATAATCCATAGTTCTGGCTAGTTACAGGCGTTTCCTACTCCGAATCGCCTACGGATTAAATCTGTGGTGTCTGCTGTCTGGGAGAAACCTGATAACTCCATTTTCGTCATTTTTTAGTTTGGTACTATGTTGTTATTAAAAAAAAACATATTTTATTTTGGTCTATTGCTGATATGTGTAACTATCATAGGAGTGGGAGAATCGTAGCGGTGGTTGGTTTTTTCTACTTTACCTAACTGATAAACTTGAACCTTAAAAGTCTTATACTGAAAAATTACGTTTTTGGACTTAACAGGTTTCTCCCAGACACCACAAAAATATAAGTTTGGGGCCTGAACTAAAAATGATTGGTAACTCGATTTCATAGTTGTCCTTACTCTCGATATGTTTTTACCCGTCCAAAAAAAGTTAATTAATCGAGAACAGGGTTCATTCCGAAGTATCGAACTACATATTTACGGACGGGCCTGTATCTTCTTTGACGGACTTAAGACAGTAAGCCTCAGACCCAAAAACTGCTTAATGGGAAATGAATGAATGAATGAAATGCACCGATCCCAGCGTGGTTAAACCAGACTCCATTAATCGAATGAACCCCAAGATTCGCACTAGCTTCTGTAGCCTCATGTTCATGGTGCTACAGAGACCATTGCATATCAAGGAGTCGACCCGCGGGTGCTGTAATGATAGGGAAGACGTAAAATTATTATGATTAATCAAAGGTAGCTCATAGGCATCAGAAATATATCCCTACACTACATGCAAATGATAATTTTATAAAATAAAAATGTCAAGGTAAGAGTTGCTTTCTCCATTAGAAATCAATGGAAAGCGCGACGAGACTGCAGATTTTATAATCGGTAAGTAGGTAGGTAGATAAATAGACCATTGAATATTTAGCTGCATCTGCATCATCTATTTGATTCGCTAACGAGACAAGTAATAAAAATATGGAGATGAGATGAAGTGAATTATGGAATTATCAAATTACAAAGCGGAAATATCAGCAACTTTTCGTTAAATGAATGCATAATCTTATTCTTAATTATTAGCATTAGTAAAACAATTAAAAATGGAGGTAAGATTATTAAATTATGCATTTACCAAATTACTTAAAAATCAGAAGTATCTGTAATTTTTCTTTTTCTTGCATGTATAATTTAGCCTATAATGTCTCACTATTGGGACACAGGCCTCCTCTCAGTGAGAGGTGCATAATAATATATTAATTATTGCATTCTATCATAATAGGTAAATGTTTGGCTTATCAAACAATGCACCACGTAGCACAGTACACAAAACAAAAGAAAGTTTTACTTTTCTTTTTACAAGTTCCAAACTTAAAAATACAAAAACGAATATAAAGAGGTTGCCAGACTGCCAGTAGCTGTCAGTTATGTTTATATTCAGCCAGTAAATAAATACAAAAGAGGATTACTCCAACAAACCGGTTGCTTTGTTATCGGTGACTGCATATTAGGTACAACCTTCCCAGAATCACAGTTCCCAGTAGTCTTTATCTGAATCATCGGCATATTCTGTGCAGTTTTCTCTTCTCACTTATTCGTAACTTGACCCGGCATTGCAAACTGATGATATCGCAAACCTTTTGTTTCTTATCGTGTTATAAGCAGAAATTACACAATACTTGCTGTCAGATATTATAGATGCTAAGTTATTGTCAACGTGAATGTTTGAATTACTCTGGTTTGTTCTTGGTGTTTGTCATTTGGAGGGAGGGAGATTTGGAGGAATCCGCTGGATGAGAGAAGCATAGAATAGGTCGAAGTGGCGATGCTTGGGGGGAGGCCTATGTTGATGATGATGATGTATTTCAAATTTTCAACTTATGCAATTTCAAGGAAAATAATTATAACCTGGTTTTCTATTTATTTTTCACTTTAAACGTCCGTAATAATCAACAAAGGAGTTTAAATAGCATGCAACTCGTATTGATAACTTATTAGTCGAGTAACTTGTAACCTTCGAAGACTTCGAACGTAACTGTGCAATAGGCCTTTTGATAAATTCGATATGCAATATATTCTGCGATTAGTATAGGTACAGATGGATTTTAATGTGTCGTTATAATCGTAAGGATTGAAGTAAATTAATTATTTGTGTTTTTAAGCATCTGCGGCTGTCATTCGTAGATCTTTGACAATCGTTACGGGTAGTCAGAAGCCCGAAAGTCTGACCACCAGTCTTGCCAAGAGGTGACCCACTGACCGGTATAATGTTTCCCAGTTACTGGGTTATGGAGGTCAGATATGCAGTCGCTCCATGTAAAACACTGGTATCCAGCGACATCCGGTAAAAATGGAAGCCGATCCGAACGATTCGTAGTTGGGAAACGGCAGATTGATTGTTTTGTTTCGGTTTTTTTCGTCGTCAAATAGGGAATTTGCAACTCAAACTTAATTAACACTTAATTAATGAAGATGTATGTGCGAGTTTATAACTTGATCTAAGAATAGAAGGTATTGTTATCATAAACTATGGTTTTATGCAGCCAGTGTTGATCGTATTATGAAACCTTGTGGTAGGTCAGTTCCAACGTTGAGAAAGGCAACGGCGTAGCTGTTATAATTTTAACCTATTGTTAGAATCTTACAATAACTAGACCAACAACAAGGTAAATAGAACCTTATCCCTTGACTATGAAAGTTGACATTTCCCTTTTTATGGAGAAGTAGGCTGTATAGGTAAACACGGTCTCTACGGTACTTATCTTGTATGAGTAAAAACCTTTTCTTAGAAACAAAACAGATAACATAAATTATGGTATTCTTGTTAAAGTTAAAACAATAAAATAATAGAGATCGATGTTTATGGTCCGGCACGTACTTGTTGTTATTTAACAGTACATACCTATTAAAACCAATTACAATGATGTAATATAAATAACTTTCAGTATTATGTCATTATGTGGCTGATGAAATACAACGGTAGAAAAAGAAGCGAGACCAGTCCAAAAGAAAATACCTAATAGGATTCGCCGCAGATTTTCAAATTCATCAGAACTATGACATTTGACAGTAAAGTACCCTCAAACGTATGAAGATCAATAGAAATCAACCAAAACTTAATGAACTAAACCTTCGACAAAATCCATATTTTCTCCGAAAGAGAGGCGGCTCCCATTCCAACCCACCCTCATCGCGACTACAGATCATAACATAAAACTGGGATAATATACTGATACAGTAAAATTAAAAAAAAAAAAACAAACCGTACCTTTCTTAATCTTTCTGGTCCTTTTCTCACACATGTTGGCTAAACAACACAGCTTATAAACACTGAGTTAAACGGGTAACACGACTTGTCAGTACTATTGACAAATATAATAGCGATACACTATTGAGAGCGAAGGGCGCGTGCGAACCGTCTCAATACCGAACGTGGAATGAGTTTGCTAGTTGGCGAGGCCGGCTGTCGCTGTTTGAAAATCGAACACGGCACGGCTGCGTTGCGTCGTCGGCTCGTCAGCTCGGCGCGTAGAGGGAGACAGAGTATTGTGTTGTAGTGCTGTGGTTTACGTTACCCTGATAAGAAAACCATTGAATAAAAAACATCGGATGGTTACTTTTTAGTTTATTTAATTTTAAGTGTGCACAGTATATACAAATTATGGGCTACACAAATTATTATGGCTACGCTGTACGAACTCAAATAAGATCATCAATCAATGTATTCCAATTTCTATTATTTCAAAAAGCAAATATTTTCTATAATAAATATAATATTTTTTTGTCTTTGACTAAGCAATCCGAAGGTACATACTACTTATATCTGATTCATTGAGCAGCGGATTTGCTACGCCCCGCCCGCGCCGTAGCACTACGCAGTCCACCTAATTAAACTAAACAGAAATTTGGTTTTTTACTTTTTCCTCTTAGTAAAAGCTGTCGATTGAGATCGAGCATCGATTGTTCCCTCACCATTTCGCACCACCTCACAATCATTCACCATTTCATTTCACCTCACAATTGGAAGTAGGTACACTGTTTGGATTGGCATGTTATTTGATAAAATATTACAATGTATCAAAATTGAACTGCATCCAACGTGCGCATGTATGTACAGAAGCCAGCACATCAAGCTACCCAAAACTGTTAAATTTTCCCAATCAACCTTGAACCTAATGCATTAGCAATAAAGTTGAAAATCTATTAAAGAAATCTGACAGATTGTAGTAGCTTGATGTGCTGGCGTCTGTTGGTGCCTAAACTATTCATTTAAATGTTTATGGTTTCCATTTTGTTACGAATTCGTAAACGCAACAAGGTATTCTTAGTACTACCTCAAGGATATGTTATGATTAGTATTTAGTTTTACGTCTAGTAGTAGTAGTAGTAGTATTATTTTACCACCCATAATCTTTATGAGTTATTCAAGTTGTATAATAGCTTCCGTACAGGTCACACTTCTATAAAAAGTAGCAATATTATTACAAAAGGACTAAGTTAGTTGAAGGTACGTAATTGAAATACCTATCTCAATAGGTACCAATTTTCATGAAACCTAATTTTATGTTATACTTATAAGCTTTTTACATGATTCTATATATTTCGAAGTCTACACGTCATTTTACTTTCTAAGGTATAAAGATATTTTCGTCATTATTGTTCTAATTAGGGATTGTTACACACACACGCGACACATTAAAATTGTTTTCTCATAAAATCGTAAGTCAAGAAATAAACCCCAAAGTCAAACATCTTCTAAATCACAAGAAAACGAAAACTTTCGAACAACACCCACAATACCAACCAACCCACCATTCGAGAAGTTCCTCAAGGAAGAGTTCTGGCCGAAGGGTGTTGTGTACCGCCGGTTTCGTGGCCGGCTACATGACACCAGTCAGCGAAACACGACGCAGTCACTTCGTGTTTAGTTTAATTATAATGTTGTATGTATTTATAGTATTTTTAAGTTATATTAATATTGTATTGTATGTGTTTTATATGGGCCTTGATGCCTAAAATAAATGGATAAATTAAATTAACAAATTCTCCCCGACCATTCTCCCAGCTTCTCGGGAAAATTTACCCTTTTTAATACGACAACTCTAGGGCCCAAACGCTTCGGCCGGGGAGCGCTCACCTCGCATGAAAAAACACGTGTCGCGGTATACACAGGACCACTGTCTAGCGCACGTGGACCTACTAAGTGATTAGACTTGTTATATTATAGGCTTACGTCAAGATAGTGTGTGATATTCGGAAAAAATAGACGTGAGGCCACGTTGGCGGAATTAGAATTTAGATGTTTGGTTGATAAGGCCTTCGTGGCATAGTGGTTGCTAGCCTTGCTATAGGGTATTTATATGGGTGTAGTTAGAATATGTAGTTTATTTTCTGGGCTAGACTTTTTGGTTATCGTAATAAACATTTTATAATTCTCTGGTTTTTAAAATTAAAAATAAATATATATTTTGATTATGCATAAAAAAAACACCAAACAAAAAAAACTTATTTTTTGTAACGAAAAATGCCACCTTCAAAAACGCTTCGCTTCGCAGCTCGTTGTCCACGCACGTTGTCTGTGACGTCCTGACGTCACATGCGGCGCAGCGCGGGCGCAACGTGGGCCGGTCCGCCGTGAGTCATATCAGCACGCACGTTGACTAACACTCTCTCATATCACACACAATACATACAATCAACTTCATACACATGCCAAATAGCGCACGCACACATACGCAGCACTTCGACACGTGTCATTCAGCGGGAAGCAAGGGGACACATTCGTGTTCCATTTTCAAGTCCGTGTCAAATATTTTTTTGAGTGTGTGAGTGAGATAACTAAAGAATGCGAGGAGTCAAGTTCTGAAAGGTAGGTGTGAATTTTCAGACACATTCATGTCGACGCCTGCTCTCAACTCAATGCATCGGCATAGAAATTAAGATTTACTACCGTCATACCGTCTACACGTAGCACTATGACACGTGCCATTCAACGGGGAAGCAAGGGGATACATTCGTGTTCCATTTTACCAAGTTTGTGTCAAAATATGCGAGTGAGATTTAACTAATGAATGCGTGGAGTTGTACTGAAAGTTTAGTGTGAATTTTCAGACACATGTCGACGCCTGCTCTCAACAATGCGTCGCATAGAAATTAAGTATGCATACGTCACCACAATTTTACGAGTGATATAATCGGACAGATTGTGGACCCTGTCGGTAAGTGCAGGTTCGTTCATAATGAATAGATTATAATACTATCGGAAATGAATTATGGCACAGTTCAGAATTTATCGATAGTATACAATTTCGCGAGATAGATTATAAAGTAACGGTATTCACAATCATATTGTGACACAGAGGCAACTGCAACCGTCGACGCGAGGGCGGCTGCCGTCGACAACGTGTCACTTGTGTATTTGAGTATTTTGAGTACGGTGCTGAACTACACGAGCGGCATGTTGTCGACGGTTGCCGTTGCCTCAGTTTCCGTAGTAACTATTCAGTAATCTGTGCCTCAGTCGTCGACACGTGTCGTTTGTGTGTATGCACACTAAGATTTACCATCGTCATACCGTCTATTGTTAAGAACTTGCTCAACTTTGCAACGTGACTCTCGAGACAGTTCCTGAGTCACTAAGCACGTTGTATAAGCATCGTGTCTCGGTATTCTATGATGATCTGTACCATATAGTATACATCCGTAGGTACACTTGGTACAACAAACTTTATCAGCAAAAGTGTCACAGTTACATAATGGGGCTGTCCATTAATCACGTGAGGTTCGAAAGGGGGGGAGGGGTCCATAAAAAAATCACGAAATACCACAAGGGGGAGGGGGGGTGTAGTAATATATCACGTGTATTTATTTTTTCGGCAAACGCGCGATACTCAACCGAAAAGCGGCGTTACGTGTATTTATTTTTTCGTTAAACGTGTAAAAAATCGAAAGCGGCTTGTAGTGTAGTTTTTCGCATTTCTTTCATTATTTTTATCTCAGTCAAAAACAACCTGCAACCTTTCTGTCTACCTCTAAACGTTATTATTGTAGTCTTTAATTTTCTATAATAAAATTAGATTATTCTTATACTTACCTGTATTTTATAAATATTTAAGAAAAAAATTAAGATTCTTTGTAGGTACTAAAAAATACACGTGTATTAGGGGGGGCGGGTAGTCTTAAACCTCACCATGTATCACCAAGGGGGAGGGGGGGGGGGGGTTAAAAATGCCAAAAAAACATGACGTGATTAATGGACGGCCCCTAACTGGCACACGCATTTGCATGTGCCACAATTACTAATAATAATTTTCTTCTTTCGGATTTTTTTCAGTGAAGAGAAGTTTTGCTGAAATATATTTTTGTAACACCCTAAAATACAATACAGAGTGCTGCGAAATACCGACCCGACCTTCAACCCGTCGCATCGCATCGCCTGCCTCCGCTATTACTTCATTTCGCTCAGCGTTCTTTATGACTGTTTTATCTTTTTGCTCGGCTCTTAGAGGTCCTAGCGTGTGTGTGTTGCGTGCGTGTGCATGTTTAATAGCCTTCTTCAAGAATTCGGCTATCAAATTCAAAAACAATTTTTCAAATCCGACTGGTAGTTCCTAGATCAGCGCGTTCAAACAAACACTCTTCAGCTTTATTATTAGAGATTTGGAGTCAGCTTACAGATTTAGATGTAACTAATTGTAATGTAATTTATCTTAGTATCAGCCAGATAGACAGACCTTAAATCTGTTACCTAGTGGGTCATAGACACAGCAGATGACGCTTCATAAATTACTAGTAGGCACAGACTAATAGATGCAGATTACAATCTTAACTTACTCACACAGACGCTATACTGCAGGTATCAACTGCGAGGTAATTACGTAATACATTATCAGTAGCAATAGCTTTCATTTTGACAGTTCAACAACATTCATTGCGTCATTTACGTTGTAGAGCAGAATATTTTTTCGAAATTATGCGGTAATGGATTAGCAATATCCTTCAAAATGATTCAGCGAGGTAATTGCGTAATACACTAACCGTAGCAATGGGTTTAAATTTGACAGTTCATCAACATTCATTGCGTTATGTACCTACGTAGTTGAGCAGACAAATTTCTCAAACATATGAAGCAATGGGTTAGCAGTATTCTTCAAAATCATTCAGAGTGTGATTGAAAGCGTGTTACGCAATTAGGATGCTGTTCAGAAAAGCCTACGTAATTCATCAATACGCACAATCAAAATTCAATTAAAACTACATACGTCTACGACCATCCTCGTTTAATATACGAAAATAGCTCTTATAAAGATAACAATATGAGACAGAATAGAATAGCCATTCACCAGTCAGCTGCAGCAAAAAAGTATTTAAATTAATCTGGCACTTGTACAAAGCATATGACAACTTTTTACTAGTCGATATTCCTAGAAAAAAATACTGTTGCTAACACTTGAGTAGGTATAACATGCCTTTATGCGCACGTGTCATGCATGTGTGCGTGCGATGAGGCACACATACACAGGGGACACGTGTCATGCCTACGCGCCTCTTCCCATTAGCCCGATAGACTAACTTAGTTTGGAGCTGGTTCCGACAGTAATTCAATTTGAATGCGCCCTGGACCGAAATGGAATGGATTTTCGATCGAACGGTCGACAAGGGAGGGAACGGATATTTTATAAAAGGGATTTATCGAGTTAATGATCGGGGAATTGAAAAGTAGAAATCGGAAACGATGATAGTGAAATTGTATACTATGTATTTTGAGCTACGCTACCTTTTAGCATGAAGCTACGAATTTAATCAATCTGCCTAGCATTTTCTGTGTTGGGTTCGGCTTCCAGTCTAACCGGATGCAGCTGAATATTAGTATTTTATATGGAGCGACTGCCTATATGCCCTCCACAACCCAGTTATTAGATAACACAATATCCCTTGGTAAGACTGGTAGTCAGAGTTTTGGGCTTCTGACTACCCGTACGACTTCAAAGATCTATACGAATGACAGCCGGAACCAACGGCTTTCCAAGGCAATGAGGAGTCTCGATATGTAATGGATGGTCACCCATCCACGAACCGACCGCGGCAAGCGTAGCTTAACCTTCGATCGAGCCGTGCGGCTGTTATCATTTAGCCACGAATATACCCATAGTAAAAATGATCGTTTCTTTCTCTGAAAGACTAGTTTTTCTCCTTAGCATGTCGACTGCAATCTAAATCTGTCAGCCTCTTAGCTACGAGAGTTGCATCGTCAGTAGCGTCCATAAGTTCCTGCAACGTGCGCGCAGGCAAAGACTAGTGGACAGAAAATTAAACTACTCTGTTCACCATTGAACACGTGCCTCATAATAAGCTACTATTCGTCCTGTGTCGAGACATCATTAGAAATGTTGCTGATTTTACCGAAGTCAGTTAATAGGTATATTTTATCTGTAGAATAAAATTGACATCAGACAGTTCTAGTATGGAAAAACCATGGAAAAACTGACAATAATCTCAGGATAAGACATAGGTATTCTAGGTATAAAAGTTTGTTGAAATTCGCCCTAAGTCGTTCTGGGTACAGACGCCAGCACATCAACCTACTACAATCTGTCAAATTTCTTTAATAGATTTTCAACTTTATAGCTAAAGCATAAGGTTCAAAGTTAATTGGGAAAATTTGACAGTTTGGGGTAGCTTGATGTGCTGGCGTCTGTACAAAATCAATATGTTCGGACTTTTACTGGGTTACAGGATGATCTGAAAAGGCAGCAGCCCAGCCTCCAGACCGCGCCTTTTTTATACACCGGCGGAAAATAAGGCAGTTATCACACCCACAACCCACTTGTATTGTCTACAAACGTCACAAACAGACCCACTCGTACCTAAATAAACACGGTAAATTATAGCATAGTCTAGCTAGTGGATACTTACTTACATCGTTTACGTACCCACCTATGTACAGTCAACAAAAGAGATAAGTATGCAGGATCGTCGGATATAGTTGAAGTTTACTAAGAAACCGATGGATGTTAAAAAAATAAGCAGGAAAGTGTGCCTCACGGAGTCACGGCTGCGCTAAAAAGGCTCAGTTCAGCAAAAATGCCAGACAACTAATGCCTGACGCTGGTTTTCAACTGGACCTGGTCTAAAAGCCACGTGAAAACCAATCCAGATTTAGAATTGTTATGATAATGTGATATCTATGACGTCAGATAGTTTGTCATGCATCACGTGGCCACGTGCAAGACGCTCGCTTTTCGACTGAAGCACTGAATGAATATTATTAATAAACACATTACAGGTATTCATGTGTATTTATGAATATATCTACTGTATTGTGTAGACTTCCGTTTTGTAACAAAACATAGTGGTCGATTGTTCCAGATTAGGTAAAACTATTTTAAGATTTAACTTTCTCTTTTACTATACTTACTAGAAATAAACCATTCAGCACCCTAATAATTGCGGAACACACCATCAATCTCAATCTGAATCATTTTGAAGGATACTGCTAATCCATTGCTTCATATGTTCGAAAAATGTGTCAGCTCAACAACGTAAATGACGCAGTGAATGTGGTTGAACTGTCAAAATAAAAGCCATTCCTGCTGTTAGTCAGTTACGCAATTACCCCGCTTTTTCTTCCATATTTCTCTATTAATCGTTAACTCGGTAGTCACGTCTTTTCTAACCATAGATACCATCATTCACATTCACACAGTCCATCCATCGTTTCTTTGGTCTTCACCTAATCTTATAGCCATCGACATTCATACTCAAAATTTCCTCACGACATTTTCCTCATTCCTCCCTCATGCCCATACCATGACAACCGATTTCCATACAAGTTTTCAGTTTCCACTTTCAGACTTCCTCAGTCTTATGTACTCATTTCTTATGCCATCTATTCGCGTAACACCTCACATCCCTTACCTTACGTATGTTATAGGTACTTACCTATTTTATTTTTAGTAAAATATGCGACTACTTACCTAGAATCGATAAAAACGTAACCCGTTTCATACAACGTGCTTCATAAATAAATTTTGTATTTTTCTATCAAACAAAACGTCAAACTGATGTTTCATGTATTACGAGTATTTAAGTATATTGTATATACTCGTAATAATACTGATAAGTTTGTGTACCTAATTAATTTATCATGATAAACAATGACCAATGTTTTTGTTATGATCGTAGGTATCTGAATTACAAAGCGCCCCAAACCGAAACTGCTGAAAACTAGATTAAAAAAAAACATTACGGCGTTTAATAAACATAAGTTTTGTTTTTTTTCGCACATTATATTCGTCTGTTTAATAATGTAGTATGTTCGAGATAAAAAATAATGTGGCCAAACACGTGCGGGCACTTCGATACATATAATATAAGGATAGCTCCAAAAAACATCTCATTGTCATCAACATCATAATTTCATCATATCCTAATATGAAACTAGCCTTTACCCGGCATGTCCTAGAACCAAAATTTCGAAGATATGGTGACATTCACTAACCCACACTGGGCGCGCGTGGTGGATTATGGCTCGCTCCCTCTCACAGAGAGAAGAGGCCTGTGTCGGCTGTGTCCCAGCACTGAGAACATTATAGGCTGAAACACTAGCCTCTGCCGTCGTAGCTCTAGCCGTTGCATAAAAATAAAAATTCCGTTCAGCGAACGACGAACCGGACAAAGCAAAACATTTGTCACGTTAGGTACAGAAAATTTGCAAAGTATAATAAAAATAGCTGTTCGAGCGGTAATTCTGTCGCATTATTAGACACGTGGTTTACATAAACTTGTGCATGCAGCAGGATGATGACACGCGTTGAGGCAGGTCTAAAGCGTAGGTCGAAGGCACGTTGGCAAGCATGCGTTCGCTCTACGCGGCGGCGCGGCGCGGCGTAGGGACGATGCCTCGAATCAACAATAAACGGTCGAAAACAATATGCGGGGGATATTTATAGATTTCGTTGTAAAAAGTCTTATTAATAAAACGAATAATGTATTGAACTTTTAGAATGAATGTTAATTAAGGGAAAGATGATCGACGCTTAAGATTGTAGAAGATATTTTAGGAATCGGGATTGTAGAAGAATTATTAAGAATCGAGATTGGGTAGTCGCTATAAAGATAGAACGAGTACAAGAAACAGAAAACGTGAAAACTGGCGAGAGTTTATGTTTGTATGTATGAGGAAGAAAAGATGCCGAAAATTTTAAAACTATAAGTAAGTAGGTACTTTCAAGTAAGAACCCGAATTAAAAAACATGATGCCATCACAGAAATCCAGGAAAAAATAAAAGATAATTCAGAGGACACGTTTTCTAAAACGTTACTGAATCTAAATTCTTTGGGCAGCCCTACTGTTAAAATGCAGATTGGACTCATAGCTGCAGTCGTCCACGTCGCGATTCGTCACGGCTCCGACGCAACACCGACGTCGTTTGATTCGTCGCACGCACAACGGCACAAGTACCTTCCTACATAACAGTACCTGAAACAATAGACCGTTCGCAAATGAAGTGATTAGAAATCAGCACTTGATGGTGAAACTTATTGTTGTTTTTTATTGTAACTGAGTAGGTAGCTGTACCTATTTTGTATGTTTTGTCTTTCAAGGAAGTTTTCTTGGAAATTTTCTGGTCTATGTACCTGGATGGGTATTTCCCAAGTATTTCCAATCCAGTTTTGAAGGGAAAAGTTCTTTAGAAACTTTATTGTCGTTTGGGTTTCTTCGGAACATTGTGTAGGAAAAATAATTTAAAAAATCGTAAATTTATGTCTATCAGACTGATGTACTGTACCTACATATTAGCACCGATCACCAAAAAATTTATCAATCAAAGTTAAAATGAAACCTGCTTCCCTGCTTGAACATCATCTTACTTAGGTATATTATTTATCTGCAAGGCTTAGGGTTCCTCTTTTACATAGTGCATCCTCCCCCGTCCTGTCAACCCATATTACCACGGGATTTCTTACATTCCATATCTCGACCAACATTTTATAAAAAAATTGTCCTAACCCAACGTGAATCATATTTTAGGTTCCAAGGAACACAAGACATTCATTGAATTTAGTATACGTAGTTACTACGTAGTTTACATACAGAAGTCAGCACATCAAGCTAACTTTGAACCTTACGCTTAAGCGATAAAGTTGAAAATGTATTAAAGAAATTTGACAGATTGTAGTAGATTGATGTGCTGGCGTCTGTACTATCCACGCAAAAACAACATCGCATTGGCCTAGAGCCACGTCGATACGGCCACTAGTTCGAATAGTAAACAATTTTATCGGAAACTCCACGAACGAAACTATGAACATTCGCAAGTGGACGTCATGTTTACACTCAAAAAGTTAACCTGTAACCTTCCCAAGTTTTCCGCTCCTATAGCTTAAAGCCCGTCACACACCTAGCTATAATCTATATTAATATACCGTACTATAATATATTTTATAGCAAGCTACCACACACGGAGACGATGCTATAATATATATTTTGCCTTTATTTTCATTGATGGTCGGCCTAGCTATAATATAAATTACAGATATGTCGACATATTTTGGTGACGTCATAGAAATATATATTAGAGCTGCGTGTGCGGTCAATCGCAAATTTATATAGAAAATATGTCGTAATATGTCTTGCTATGATTCATATTAATATATATTATAGATATGTCTGTGACGGGCTTTATGCCGCAAAAGGTCATTGATAAGGGATGCTTTGTCTTGTCTGCTAAAATAACATTCTGTCATCTGTTTTCTATTTAAAACAATTCGTGTACCATATAATACGAGTACTCGTATGTACCATATGACGCACCAACAATGACATACGAAACACGACACTAGCGTATATTCTCAAGGTGTCAAGGTAATAGCACAGAATATACATATAACAGTACTAGGTAATACAGAGACTAACATTCAACATTCGTAGTAAATGGCTACAGTTCAGCCGGCGGCGGGAGAAAACGTTTTTGACACCTGTGAGTTTCATACAAACGAATACGTTTTTTTTACGAATTTGATCTTTATTAGCTACTAGACCTGCTCAAGATTACTGCACGACTCTGGCTTAGGAAAGCTAGAGACGGAGAAGAGAGGCGTGCATTGCAGGATGCCTACACTCATCATTGGGTGGCGAAAGGCTGAAGAAGAGAGAACACAGCTATTAGAATTGTCGCGCTGACAGGTGTCAGATGGCCTACCATGATCTAATTAAAAACGATTCAAAAACAAGACATTTCAGTTTAGGTTCCTAAAATGCATCGCTTGAGCTGCTCTATGGACGTCATGGTACCAAACAAGTATGAATGAAACCAAAACTTGCGACTCAGTTTGGGACAATCGCTGTCAGCAGAATGGCACGGCCTAAACTGAATCGTTAAACTGACGTCATCGTACGAATTAGAAGAACAGTTCAGTTTAGGTCCTAAAATGGATCGCGTTAAGAGCTTGTGGTAGGCCTCCAGGAACGCGTTCTATCGTCGGCAGGGCTGTAAGACAAAACACACAACCCTAAAAGCAATAAAATATCTTGTAATACCTAAATATCATATCACGTTGCTGATTACATAAATGTCCACGTTCCCAAACGGTAACAAAACAAACGACACAACAATGTCAACTTAGAAAACTTCCAACTTGCAAATACACATTTCTTCCCAACTTTTCTATTTAAAAGAAAAAAAAAACGTGCAAACTAAGAATATTGCACGTTGATCGCATCACGTTGGTTCCCTTGGTCGCAAAAATAGCTTTTAATGTGTTTATTTTAGCAAAAATACAATTTCGTTTACGTTTGGTATTATTATTAGAAAATACACATACGTAAAGCATGTGTCATGTGCATGTGTATGTGTAACATGCTGTCTGCGAGTTGTGGAGTAACAGATAAGTAAGCACATGTCAGGAAACGTGATTGGCCGTTGGACATAAGGCCTTCTATTTAGAAAGTCAAAAGAGTTTGTTTGAACTCGCTAAGCTCTGAAACTACCAGTTGGATTTGAAAAATTCTTTTTGCATTTGATAGCCTAATTCTTGAGGAAGGATTCTTAGCACTTAACATCACGTTAGGATGATTAGAAGCTGAGCAAAGACAAAAAAGTCAGAAAGAACGGTAAGTGAAGCCGAAGTAATCGCGCGGGCAGGCGATGCGACGGGGTGAGACGGGGGATCAAGAAACACGCGGAGGAAGTCGCGGGCAGAAGCTAGTCTGCAATAATTTTTTACCTACTCTTGTAAGATTTATTTGTGTCTGGGGTTTAAAAGTTATTTGTGTTGAACAGGAAAAAGTCAACATCTGAATGAATTTATACGTATCCAAATGCGTCCACATATTACGGCTTCGTTCAAACATTCCCCGCATATGTTAGGGAAAACTTTTTTTAGGGAAATAATTCTATTTAAATACGTTCATTGCACACATTTTCTTACGTCTTTTACAGACTCTGCGGGGTTATTGCGTTGTCACGCAATTACCCCGCAGAGTCTGTAAAAGACTAAGAGCGGTTTCAAGAGCGGTTTCGCACTACGTCCGATCCGAATCCGAGAAATCAATCCGATTTGGAAATTGTTCTAAATTCTGACGGTGGAGGTAGTCCGCAACCCCTCATACAAATAGGACTACGGTCACTTCGGATCGGCATTTCTCGGATTCGGATCGGACGTAGTGCGAAACCGCCCTAACCCGAACAGTAATAATGTCTTTCATTTTGACGGTTCAACAACAGTCATTGCGTTATTTACGTTGTTGAGCAGACACATTTTTATAACATGTGAAGCAATGGATTAGCAATCATCATCATCTGCCTAGCCTTTTCCCAACTTCGTTGGGGTCGGCTTCCAGTCAATTCCAATGGATTAGCAATATGCTATAAATAATAAATAGCATATAAATGTACATATTATTATAGTTTATATTAAGCTAATATTAAATAAACATTGTTTAAAGCAATATCCTTCAAATCATTCATTTTGTAATTGAAAGTGTGTTAACCTGACGGCACGTCGTCGGCACCTAAGAGCGCACTTTGAATGGGATGATAATAACAAGACATTCTTGACTGTATGGCCACCGTATCAATGCCTTTATGGAATGTCAATTAAAGATATTAATATTACTTTGATACTTTATAATGGATACCGTTACTTTTTGAGGTCTCTCAATTGATCAATTGCTTTATTAATTAATAATTACATTGACGGGTGTCTTGTGTTATGACCCTAATCAAGAATAAATATGTGGAATCAGAAACCTAATTGCGTAACACACTATCAATCGGAATCTGAATAATTTTGAAACAAATTGCTAATATATTGCTTCTTAAGTTCGAAAAATTCGTCTGCTCAACACGTAAATAACGCAATGAATGTTGTTAAACTGTCAAAATGAAACCGATTCCGATTGATAATACGCAATTGCCCTGCAGTTGTTCATTCTTTACGTTTTGAGCCATATTACGTATATTGTTATCAACAATCCCGATAGGCGTGTAATTTACGAGTATATCACAGAAAACATATATGCAACTAAGGCAAGTCTGATAAAACTTAAAGTACTAATAATCAGCCTATAATGTTCCCACTGCTTTGACACGAGCCTCCTCTCTGTGAGAGGGAGTGGGCCGTAGTTCACAACGCGGGCCCAGTGCGGGTTGGTGGATGTCACATTTCTTCGAATTTTTGTTACTACCACATGCCAGTTTCCTCGTGATGTTTTCTTTCCTGTTTTGAGAGTAAACTAAAATGTATCTGTAAAATATGCCTTGCGATGATGTCGTTAGTTCAAGAAGATGAAACCGTGTAGATTTATACGCGAAAAAATTATCAACTGTCCAATACACAACTTCAATTCCTACTCGACCCAAATGTTTGGGGCGGCTGATTATTTTTAACCGACTTCAAAAAAGGAGGAGGTTCTCAATTCGACGGTATGTTTTTTTTGTGTGTTTGTTACGCGATTACACCGCTAATTGTGGACCGATTTTCAAAATTATTTTTTTAATGGATAAGGTATGCTTCAGAGGTGGTCCCATATAAATTTTATAAACTTTGCTTGGGTAGTTTTGGAATTAGCTTCAATAATACGATTTTTTTCCACTTAGTTTAATATTAATGATGTTTTAATATCTTCCTGTCACTGATATTCACATAGCAAGGCAAGTAGTGTTATATGAATTTGTATGGGGTAGGTACAACTAAAAAGTGAAAAATAAAAGTTAGTTAAGTTTTTTTTCGTGATTACGATGTTGGTCCCATGGAAAAAGTTGTTCAGTTTGATGATATATTTAACACCCTTAATTATGACCACACCTTTCTGATACATGCTGTGTATCTAGAAGTAACTGTGCATTTGACAGGAAATCTATGGTTCTTTTACATTTTGTCTATCCATACTAATATTATAAAATATGCGAAAGTGTGTCTGTCTGTTACCTCTTCACGCTTAAACCGCTGAACCGATTTAGATGAAATTTGGTATAGAGGTAGTTTGAGTCCCGGGAAAGGACATAGAATAGTTTTTATCCCGATATTCCCACGGGATCGAAACTAACTTATGCGGGTGAAACCGCGGGGCGCTGCTAGTGTAATATAAGTCGACCATGCACCATATAAATTTGGCAGGAGAAAACCCTCAAAAGGTTCTCTCATCAGGGAAACTGGAACTTCAAAAAGTGATCCTAGTTATCAAAGCCTTGCGAAGTCATACTTCAGCTACCAACTAATCTTCAGCCGGTTTTGTCTGCAACCTACACCTATAACTCTAACCGCCTTATTACAAAACAAGGATTTTCTTTAGATCAGGTTTGAACCACCGAGCCAGTTATTTAATTAAGAACCTAACTGTTATAGAAATACAGTTCTTTATACTAAAATGACAGCCTATTTCGGTGCTAAGTTTTCATTTCAGAAGAACTTTAAATGCCTAAACCGAAATAAAGTTCGAAATACTCAAAATCTCAAAGGTTTAGGCTGAAGTTTAGGAAAGTCTCAAAGGTTTAGGCTAGAACTAAAGTTAGATTTCGTTTTGTAATAAAACGGTACAAGTCGTGACAACTCAAATGACACCTTAGTCGTTAATATGCACGTAACGTGTGGGTTTCAAAACAGCTCGTCGATACGACACGTGTCGCAAACACACTGGCTGACAAACGACTCGTAAATAGTAAATGCGGTAGTTAGTAATCGCAAGTTGTATTAGTAATAGATAAGAAAATACTCGTATGGTGGGTAGTTTGTGCTGTTGGTATGCGATATCGGTACCTATCGTTATTTGTTAAAAGGTCCTTAATTGCTTTTCGCTAATTTAGAGAAAATAATTTATATTGAACTAGCAGCGTCCCGCGGTTTCACCCGCATAAGTCTCGGTCCCGTGGGAATATCGGGATAAAAACTATCCTGTCATCGGGACTCAAACTATCTCATTACCAAATTTCATCTAAATCGGTTCAGCGGTTTAAGCGTGAAGAGGTAACAGAAAAACAGACACACTTTCGCATTTTTAATACTAGCAGCGCTCCGCGGTTTCACCCGCATAAGTTTCGATCCCGTGGCAATATCGGGATAAAAACTATCCTATGTCCTTTCCCGGGACTCAAACTACCTCTATACCAAATTTCATCTAAATCGGTTCAGCGGTTTAAGCTTGAAGAGGTAACAGACAGACACACATTCATATTTATAATATTAATAAAGTATGGATTAGTATGAATTATTAAGATTAACAAGTTTTATATAAGTATTATTTTATAGTTTATGGGAATATCAGAGGACATTTGATATTTTTGGAAAGTTATATGCATGTTGAAATAATTTGATATCTAATAGGTAAGTATATTAGATATGTACTTAGTTATTTTTGGTTTCTTTTATTAAAATATTTTTACTTTTTCTAGAAATACCTACACTTGAAACCAAACAACAACAAAGCTGAAATAATAAGAAAACATTTACCTAATTACTAAAATATAAAATAAGATAAAACCCTGGAATCTATCTCCAGTAGGCCGTAGGCGTAACCCGTACCCCGTAGCGCGTAGCCCGTAGCGGGTTACCGTAGCA
Source organism: Hydraecia micacea (assembly GCA_914767645.1). NCBI lineage: Eukaryota > Metazoa > Arthropoda > Insecta > Lepidoptera > Noctuidae > Hydraecia > Hydraecia micacea. The sequence continues at coordinate 10,702,418 of OU611795.1, forward strand.
CTTCACCTCGTAGTCCCCTGTAATCCGCTACGCCATCACGCTGTCACGCATTTATAACGTGACGCGCTATCGGTTTCTCGTACAGACGCCAGGCACATCAAGCTACTACAATCTGTCAAATTTCTTTAATAGATTTTCAACTTTATCGCTAAAGCATAAGGTTCAAAGTTGATTGGGAAAATTTGACAGTTTCGGGTAGCTTGATGTGCTGGCGTCTGTAAGTACATTTAAAACACGTGTAGGATACGGACTTGCGTGTAAGTACCGAACGTGTGACTTTTTAATCGCCATGTTTGCAGTTTGGTACTTATTGTTTTTTTTTTCAATTGTTTGGGAGTATGGTGATTTTTATTTCGATTTGATTATTTCAGGGTTTTTTGTCAGTTGATTTTTGTACCATGAAATTTCTAAACTTGATAGGTGTGTATTTTTATTGGATTTAATTATGCGTGAACAGAACTCTTGGCTTAATTATGTAAATGATTATTCCTAACTGTCCGAATTTAGACAGTTTCGTTGAACTGACGTTATGTAACAGCTTTATCGGCACAAGATTGCAAACGTGCGCTGCAAAACAGTGTTTTCTTACGAGTGCACGGGCCTGTAGGGTGACTCAGTAACACACTATCAATGACAGCAGCAATGGCTTTCATTATGACAGTTCAACAACATTCATTGCGTTATTTAGGCATACGCCTATGTCCTTAAATGTGACCCTAAAGTGTCGCATGTCATTAGATTCTGTTTTAAATCATTTATCTATCGAGGTATTTATGTTGCCTATATCTATAATCACTGAAAAGTTATTTCAGGACAAAGGTGAAAAAAGGTACTAATAAGTTGCATAAACTATTTTTCAGGCAGAACGGTCTGAACACTATCTGTCCGATTTACACCCTGTAAACGCCAACATTAAACTATTCTGTTAGTTCTAACGAAATGCAACATTTTTAATTATTGTATTCTAGGTTCTCAGGGCGTGAAGCGCCTCTGAATCCAATATCCAACAACAGTTTTATCAAATATGAACTTTCTGTGAATTCTAAACTATGCAAGTTAGCAATTATGCAAACCCTATTATGTTGGTACCGCGTTATTCGCGACCACAAGAGACTCTAAATTAATAAAAAACTAATCTATTTCAACTGACGAGCCTTCGTGTCGAACACAATAGTTCTTATTCTAACTTAAAATACGTGACTCTAATGACTCTAAGTTAATAGCACCCTACTTGGTTACGCGTTGTCAGCGGCCACAAACGATTCTAAGTTATATCAAAGCTATACTTAATTAAAAATAGATGACGCTTCGTCGCGAACAGTTATGTACCTCTGCCTAACCCTGCGGGGAATACAAGCGAGATGAATGTATTAGTTATCTGCATTGATACATTATTTCAATGGTTATCTGTAGGTCATCATTCTCCTGCCCTTATCCCAATTTATTTGGGGTCGGCGCAACATATCTTTTTCTTCCATACTTCTCTATTAGACGTCATCTCGGTAGTCACCCCCTTTCTAATCATATCATCATTCACACATTCCATCCATCGTTTTTTTGGTCTTCCCCTACGCTTATAGCCATCGACATTCATACTCAAAACTCTCCTCACGACATTTTCCTCATTCCTCCGCATCACATGCCCATACCATGACAACCGATTTCCACACAACTTTTCCGTTACCGGCGCCACTTTCAAACTTCCTCTTATGTACTCATTTCTTATTCTATCCATTATCTGTAGGTATATTAATTAAAATTCAAAGTACTGACTGACTGACTGATATATCAACGCACAGCCTAAACCGCTAGTCCTAGAGACATGAAATTTGGAGGGCGTGTTCTTTGTGAAGAGTAGATATCCACTAAGAAAGGATTTTTCGAAATTCGACTCCTAAGAGGGTGAAAGGGGGTGTTGAATTTTCTGTGAAACTATTTATTATCTGGGTCGATTGACTCAAAAATTGGTACACACACTCTTCAATTAAAATAATGAGACACGTTTATCACACTTTTTCCAAAATCATCCTCCAACAGAGTCAAATAGGGTTTCGAAAATACTACACGGCATGGCATGGTAGATAAAAAAAAATCTGCTGTTCAGTACATTTTGACATAAACTACTAAACAGCAGATTTTTTTTCGCAGTTTCAGGTTTGGTCCCATAGTAAAAGTTGTGTGTTATCATGAGTACAATCACGTGTTTAAGTATCGGTCACTAATTACCAGTCACCCTATATAAAACGTGCAAACCACAAAAAAAAACTCCGTACACATCCGTACCGAACATACTTACAGATCCAGCACATGGAATGCAAAATCGTGTCGAATATTATCATAAGCCGGTATAATTCAACGCCGAGAATAGGTACACTGCGGTCACGTTGTCCTCCATGTTGTGGGCACAACGTGCACCGACGACGCGAATATTCTGCAACTAAGTGAACGCCACCAGATTATTCTTCTCACGTTTTTCGATTATTCTTCCCAAGCTTTTTATACAATATCAGTCTGTAATTTGCATTCGCGATTTATTTGCCAAAAATATAAACAAATATGAGTTTATGGAAAAATTAATTCCTACACAATAAAGTTAAATTTACGCTACAACTTCAAACATTTTTATAACTTTTTCAATAGTGTTAGTCACTCTGAAATCAACTTAATTACGTTACGTTAAAGTTGATATTTGTTTAACTTTAAATAACGTCAATTTGAAACAAGTTTGAATAGACTAAAGTTTTTTGATGTTGGCTTCCCACGTGGCTGGGCCAAAACTTTTTGGAAGAAAAATCTTTCTTTTTCTTGTTGGATTTTCTACGTGACAAGCAAATTTTTAAGTGAAAACTTCTTTAGGCCCGTTGGGCATTTTTTGGGATGGAAAACAACCACTGAACTCGCGAGACTGTTACCTACTTTTACACCTTAATACTAAAATGACTTACTAAGCACATAACTAAGCTGTCATTTTTGTATAAAGAACTGCATTTCTATAACAGTTAGGTTCATAATAAAATAACTGGCTCGGTGGCTTAAACCAGATTGAAACCTTGTTTTGTAAAAAGGGGTAAAGAGACCACATAAGCCGGGCTGGCTTATTTATTCCATCGAAGTAAATGAATTTCTGTATCCTTTTTTATGAAAATGTTAGGTAATACGAATTATGACCTGACCCGTCGCAGGGGGACCAAGGGTGCCCAGGCACGGGGTCGTCTGGTGCCCATGCGCTGGTTTGGTCCCTGGGGTGGTCACGGCGTGCTGTGTTCTGGTGCGCCGGTGATGGGGAATACTACCCGGAGGAGGGTCCGGTGATGGACAGCCGCGGTGGGTTCACAGATGAGTGCTAACGCGTGCCCGTGTTCCCGCCGTAAGCGGCAGAGGAGGACACCGTGGAGTTTTAATGGGTTAGAGTCCCACATAAATGCACTATCTCCCCGTGATAGTGCAGAATGCATGAGCGTTTCTCCACGATAAAAAAAAAATGATAAATTGGAAAAAAATCAGTTTTTATAAAGATCCCTGTGAAGATTGTCAAATTCATAAAAAAAAAAAACTATAAGCACTATAAGTTTTTTTATGAACCGAGCAGTAAAGCTAGCAACCCTAGCACACGACCTAGTAATACCTATATTTTTTCTCTTTTTTTATGATTTTCAGTTTGACGCGTGAAAACGTGCGTCCGATAAGAGGCAACGTTTCAAGCTCGCGTGCATGGCTAACTTTGTAAACATATTGCTTGCATAATAAACTTCATATTGTGAATCCTTTGAGTAATGGTTTCTTTTCTTATTGTTCTATAGGAGAAGAGGCCCTGCGTTGACATTATTACCTACATATTCATCACATAATCAGCCTTTAACGTTCTCACTGCTGGGACACTGATCTCTTCTCTGAGTGGGCCGTAATCCACCACGCGGTCCCGGTGCGGGTTGGTAGGACTATCGGTTGCCTCACGACGTTTTCCTTCACCGTTTTGAGAGCAGTGGTGAAGAAATAATTTACGACCTACAACTCGTAGGTATGTCGCGGTCGTTACCACTGGGCGACCACTTTATATTTCTACATCATCATTCTTCCGCATCACATTCAAATGCCCATACCATCATTTCAGCCGAAAGACTCCACTGCTGGAAATAGGCCTCCCCCAAGCAACTCCACTTCGACCGGTTCTGTGCTTCTCGCATCCAACGGGTTCCTGTGGCCTTCACAACGGGTTCCTGTGGTCGTCGGCCCACCTTGTGGGAGGCCTTCCAACGCTACGTCTTCCGGTACGCGGTCGCCACTCCAGAACCTTGCAGAATATTTCTACATTACGTCGTGTTATTTAATTACTTCGTGCAAACAAATCAAAAGTATAAATAAAAAAAATATATATGCTTTGGGTTTTTTTTATATTTAATATTCACATACATTTATGTATGTGAATAATCTACTTAATAAAAATAAATCTTAAATTCACACACAGCCTAAGCCGCTGGGTTTAGAAGCATCAAATCTTGGACAAGATTTCCTTATAATGTATAACGAAAGTGAGCACTCAGGATATTTGAAAATTCATCCCCTTGAGGGGTTTTAAGTCATCTGCAGTCTGACGCAACTGTCTAATAAAAAAAGAAACTATGAAATGTGCACTAAACATACTGGCGGCTATCGCTGTCTCATAGTCTGTGTCATTTTTGCTATGTTGGTATTCAGTTTTAGTGCAAGTTTCACACAAGCGCCGTTTTCATCTTTTTCTATGGAACTCCCGTCTCTTCTTACAAATAATGAACATTACTTACTCTATGGTAATCTGTTTAATCCTTTAACAACAGTTCTGTTGTTACAATACAGAACTGTCTTCATTTATTAATCTCAGTTCAACCAGTAATGTCATCCAAAAAGAAGATGAAAGTTGAAAAAAACTTGTTTTTTACTTGAGGGGTTTGTATGAAAGTCGAAATTTTAGCCGATCGAAAATCTCATCGGGCACACGACTTGTTGTTTATATAAACGACAAATACATATCAGTAACCGGTAGGTATAGTATCACACTAATTTATAAAGGCGATAGTTTTTGAGTGTGTTTGTATGTTTGTTACTTCTTCACGCTCAAACGGCTGGACCAATTTTGATAAAATTTGGTATGGAGGCAGCTGACACCCTGGATTAACACATAGGAAACTTTTTATCCCGATATTCTCACGAGATCGACACTTATGCGGGTGAAACCTCGGTGCGCAGCCAGTACAGTACCTATATTCCTCACGTTTCCCTGCCTAGGTTATATGAATACAATTGTATACAATATGTTCAGCAGATTTATGTAAAACGCCATACTTACTTATGATAAGTATTATGTGCAACATTATAAATAATAGCACGAATATAAGTTCGAATATCTTGTATTCAGCATATAGTTCAATATTATATTATTATTATTTTTTTAGTTTTTTTTTGGTTATGGTTAGTAAGAAGATTAATAAATAGGCTCCAAGCAATTACAGAAAACATAAATTCTAAAGAGTAATAAGTAAAAAAAGACATGAATTCTTTCGTAAAATGTATCTGCTTTATCTCTATCTTTCGTAAATTCCAGTGCCTTAGGCATCTTCTGGGCATGCTCGTTCCATCATAGACCTCATCTATCGCTTTCCAACAAGCGTGATCGAGACCAAGAGCAGGCCCATTCAGCAACTAAAAAAAATCTTATCAAATATGTTTTTTTCCATTTCTAAATAAAAACTCAAACTCAAAGCATTTATTTCAATTAAACCATGTACAGGCACTTTTGAATTGTCAAAATTAAATAGTCGGTTAGTTAGTCAGAAAGTTGAAGCTAGTTGCCCATTCCAAATCGTAGATCTCTATGGAGAAGAACGGGCAAGAAACTCCATGAGCACTCTTTTAAATAAAGATATTACAAAATCCTGAGTACATTATTCTTGTTGCTTCTACATATATGTGAGAACAATGTAAAAAAAAAACGCGCAAATGAAGAAAAAATTCAAAATATAAGATTAAAAATACTTAAGCCTTGGCAGTTAAGAGATTACCAGTCTCAACCGACTGGCGGCGCCCGTTCACGAACATGATGAAAAATGTTAGGTACGTAGAAACTCCTCACGATCAAAAATTCCAGGGAACATAATTATCAGAATCAACGTTTCATAGAATTATAGAAATAGCGCAAACGTACTGAAACTGGGTCAGCCGTTTTACGAGTTTTCCAGTAGGTAGGTAGTGATGCAATTGTGTAACAGAGTAAAAATATTTGATAACAAAATGGAGCACGTAACGTTCAACAACGTGCCGATTGTTATGCGCAATCTGTGAACATTAGCAAGACTGGTGATTAGCGAGGTAATTATATAAAAGTGTTGCTCATAATTGTATGGGGTAACCAATGTTGGATTATAGACATTTTGGAACCATTTGCAGATCTTAGCAAAATAGTTGCATATTAAGGGGGCAGCGCCAAGGTAGACCTAGAAATTCAAATTTTCTTACCTTGACACTGATCTACAAATTGCAATTTTTTTTAAGGGGACTACATGACTACATATGTAGTTATTATAATTTGAAAGAGTTTATGGATAGTAAATGTTAATAAGTTTATTTATTGTTACAGATTATTTGCCAAAATTTTTGCATGCAAAACATGTTTGTACTTTTTATTTTATTTAACACCATTTTTATACCATGTTTTATGCAAATAAATGTTTTATTTTTATTATTATACAAACTTAAGCGGTATTCGCTGCTGCTATGGGTAGTAGAGGTACAGACGCCAGCACATCAACCTACTACAATCTGTCAGATTTCTGTAATAGATTTTCAACTTTATCGCTAAAGAATAAGGTTCAATGTTGATTGGGAAAATTTGACAGTTAGGTGTAGGTTGATGTGCTGGCGTCTGTACATAAGTATAGGTATCGCGCGGGTTTCGCTCCGGTAATTAGTATCGTAGGTACTATCCACAGCGGTGGCAGCGAATACCGCTTCGGTTTGAATAGGCCTTTATGTAGACTTAATAGTTATGGAGCTTACGCCTAGCACACTTAAGTTATAGGCAACCACATAATAATTCTTAAATGGATATCAAGTTATTTATAAATACAATTGATTGCTGGCAATGCTCGTTAATGCAGTGTATGTACTTAGTAATAAAAGGTCGAAGGAAAATTATAGGTCAGATGGAAGTGTTTAAAATTGATAATAGATTATATTGAATACCTACCAAGCAATTTATTATAAGAAGATACAGAATGAATTCATATTCATGACACGTAAACAAAGCTTGTTATCAAGCAGAAGCTTTCTTTTTACCATTTAAAATTATTTCAGTGTAAAATATATTCAAAAATTAAACCCAACAATTATAATAACCTCTTCGTTACCTATTGCGGCAAAACTACAAGACCAATGAAAAATTTCTTTTACAAAATTCTATGAAAAAGTCTACATTTATACTAGGTTTTAGATTAAAAAAATAATACATTAGAAATAAAAAGCAAAAAAAACTAAAATAAAAATATCTATAACGTGACATTTTAGTTCAGTTCAGACGCGTCGCGGCGCGGCGGCGCGCGGCGCGGCGTGCGCCCGTAGGTCACGTTGTGACGGCGCGGCGCGGCGATTCGGAAGTGCACATGTTCGGCCACGTCTCACCTTGTTCTACCTACCAATATTTGTCAATGTGACATATGTATATACCTACACATGTACGCAACGATAACGTATAAGTAGGTACACACGGCTACACATCAAGCTATACATTTCCAGTTTTCGCTGACCTCGCATTGTATAGGTTTTTCTTACAATCAGCAGTCAGCTTATACTGGTTATGTATAGCTTGATGTGTAGCCGTGTGTACATAAGCGTCAAAATACATTTTAAACTATCTTGTTTTTCTTGAATGTTTTGATTTTTTCTGAATAGACAACGTGATGGTGGATTTTCTGAAAAAAGTTAATGAAATTCATGTGTGTTTTTTTTTTAATCCATATTCAATTCTTTATAAGTAGGACTTTATATATTTTATCCATACTAATATTATAAATGTGAAACTAACTCTATCTGTAGCTGTACTTATGTTACCTGTTCACGTCTAAACGACTGAAAGGATATCTATTTAAAAAAAAATGGTAATGAGATAGATGGCATCCTGGGGAAGGAGATAGGCTACATTTTGTTCCATTAGCACGTTCCCGTGAAATAATTTATTCTCCACGCGAGCGAAGTCGGGGGCAAAAACAAGTATGCAATAAAGTAAAAGTACGCAGTGCTGAACATCCCCATCCTATTTCAAGTTAAACAAATATCAACTTTATTTAAATGACAATTAAGTTGATTTCGGAGTGACTATTAGCACTATTGATAAAGTTATAAAAATGTTTGAAGTTGTAGCGTAAACTGAACTTTATTGTGTAGGAGTTAAAGTTATTTTTCCATTAATTCATATTTGTTTACATTTTTGGCAAATAAATCGCGAACGCAGATTAGGTATGTAATAGCCAAATTCAAAAATTTATATGGGAACTGTTCACTTCATCGTCCGTGGTTCCCTAGCCATCAGTAGTCTGGCTGAGCCAGCAAGGCTCGGTAATGATCATGTCACTAGAATTGAGTTGTAGATAATACCTACCTACCTACCTCCCAAAAATCAAGTAAATAAAAAACGAAGTCGTGTCTACCTGTCGGCACGATTACACACGCGTTCCTACGAAATTTTACCCAATGCCACATAAAAATAATTAATTTTGACACCAACGCGGCTCAAAGTATTTTAATTTCGCTGAAAAACTTTTCGTAAAATTTTCGCTCATATTATAAGTATACAAACTCTGATCTCATTCTAAACTTATACTCCCCGAACGTTTATTCATAGCCCCCACGTGGTACGGCAGCCTACATTACCTGTGTGACATCACGTGGACCTGGCCACTTGACGAGGAAACTCCGAAGTCCGTGAAACGTGTGAAATATGTACCCCTTTGTTTGTGCAGTATAAATAATATTATATGCGGAATATCTAGGTCTCTTGTATGTAAACAGATTATATTTCCATACATTTTACTTCACTGTGCTATCGCAATACCGTAGACGTCCACGATAATATATCGTCACGTTAGAAATTATAAAAACAAATCATGTCGTAAAAAAATGCTTTTCTTACTGGTTGCGAGCACTTGTGAGTTTGTACTTACGGTGAAATGGGGTTAGTTTGATACTACGGGTTTACTTTGATAACAACTTTCGACTTATGAAAAACTTAACTTAACTTAAATTTTATTAAATTTAAATATATAGATTTGAACAAAAAAAAACAGTTATTTGTATTTATCAAAGAATCCCACCCAGAAACCATCATCTTAAAACAACTGCAGTACAAACATTTGTGGACCGATATTAATTTGTTTTTTGGGGTTACTATCAAAATACGTAGGTACCAAAAACTAGTGCGATCAAAGTATCCCCGATGCAGTATGAAGTTGATCACGATGATTATAATTTTTTTTTTCTCATAAAGGAGTGTCCAAAAATATTGTTGAGCGGACACATTTTTCGAACATATGGAGCAATGGATTAGCAATATGCTTCAAAATGATTCAAATTGAGAGTAATAGTGTATTACGCAATTAGGGTGCTGGTCTCTGTCGAGATTCACCGTCTTTGCCAAAATACGGTCTGGAGGACTATATTAAATTAGTAAATAAATGCTACTTTGTACATTTTTCTTGTTTTCTCTTTGAAGAGTATTGTGCTGGCTCTTAAAATTTGCAGAGCTATTGATTTTAGCAAGCTGCTAAAATCTGCCAGACTACTTCTTTAGGTAGCATGCAACATAATGTTTGTCAACACACAACACAACAAACCTTCGGGGTAATTGCGTAACTAACAGTATGAATGGCTTGATTTTGATAGTTAGATAGATAGTTTGATAGACACATTTTTCGAACATATCATTATGAAGCAATGCAGTAGCAATATCTTTCGAAATGATTGAGATTGTGGTTAATAGTGTGTTATGCAATTAGGGTAGGTACTTGACTAACTCCAATCATAAACATAAACCACTAATTGCACTAATTACTATATTAATTAATAACGTTGTGAGCAGTGTATTTGTTACCTCTATTATTAAGTTCTAACCTATGTTTACTTGTTATTAGTCCCTAAATAAATAAATACTAGTGGGCACTATTAAGTCTTCATTCTATTTCCACTACTGCAGTTCTATTTCGGTTTCTCAGGGCATGGCTAAGCCGCCGCTATCTCGGGCGGCGACCCGCCATTCAGTAATGTAGGTCGGCGCGCACGTGGCGCGGTCGGAAACACACGTGTCGTACGGCCACAGACCGTGACACCGAAATAGTTCGCATGCTGCAGTGTCTTGCGGCCTGTGCGACGGATTAACGTCATGGAAGCCTGCTTTATGATCCTATAAAGTAAGGTCTTGTATGAGGAATGTGCTGTAGTGTTTTTAAATAAGAAATAAATGGGAGATTGGAATTCAGGAGCTGTTTAAAGAGCTGATGATGTAGGGAACAAACAGTACTAAATGTCATGAACAGTGAATTGTTGATTTTATACGACGATGTTGTGAGAAAGTACATACGCAGACCATGACACCGAAATAGTTCGCAATCTGCAGTAAGTAGATGTCTTTAAAAAAAAGAACAGGGAGGTGGGTTTGGAATTCAAGAGCTGGTGTAGGTCTTGTAGAGAAAATATCGTTGTAGCAAATGAAAACATTGATCGATTGGGGAACTTAGGTTGATTTCATTTGACGATGAAGCAACCTTGCGGAGTAAATGTTCTTCTATCATCTATAATCTGATTAGATTGAATCTTCGTAATTTTATTGACGAAATCGACTAAAATAAAACTTTCTGGTTCTACAATGTGTTTAAAAGTTTTTTATTTTTATTATAATACTTATTTCAATTTATTTTCTTAAAATATCGGCGTTCGGTGCACTCTTTCCAAACCGCTTATTGTCTTTCGAACAAGGCCTCCTCTAAAGATTTCCATCTCCATTTTTATTTTTATCTTCACAATAATTTTCGTGACGAAATCTACTATGCGACCTTTATTCTGCAGCCTTCATTTTGTCACGTTTGTATTTGATAAACGCTATTAATGATAATAGCAGATGTTTCGCTATAATATGAAAGTAAATACTTTATTTTTTCGAGATAAGATATTGGCTTCGCTTTTTATTAAAGAGCTCATTGACCGCCTGCAAAAACAAAAATACACATGAATAACAAACTTACAGGGGAACGCGTTCATTGACCTAATTTTTTGTATTCATCTATCTACACTCTGCTCCGTCGTTCGCAAATAAACCGCGGCTTTTCTTACAACCTAAGTTTTAGTAATAAATTTCATGCATTGTAATAATACTAAAAATGCGGCCAAGCGCGAATCGGACTCGCATACATACCACAAGACAAAAAACACCATAAAACACACATTTCCTGTATGGAGACCCCCTTTCATTTTTAATTTCATTTCATTTTTATTATTATTGTTTATTATAGCGGCAATAGAAAATACACTCTGTGAATTTTCAATTGTTTACCTATTACGGTTCATAGGATACAGCCTGCTGACAGACAGACAGACATACAGACGGACGGACGGATGGATTGCAGAGGGTTAGTAATAGGGCCCGGAACCCTTTGGGTATGGATCCCTAATAAACAACCGTTAGCGAAAATGCTTCTCAAATCATCTGGAAATATTTCCTTTGTAATACAGTTCTGTAAGCCCTCCCTGAACTTGCAGTCAGCCTGCTGAATCGTGGATTCCTGAAATGAGCCTCAAGACTTAATACCTACTGCTGGCCCGACTCAGGGGATGGATGGAATGTCCCACACTCCCATGTGACAAGTTTCCTTCACATTGGTTCCAACAACAGAATGGATACAACGAAGATGTTGTAGAACTTAAACCTTAATAATGGTTTAAGTAAGGTTTTGTATTTGAGGTTCTATTAACCTTTCAAATATTTTAGACAACACTGTCGCTAGTGTTATGGGCATATAATCCAGACATAATTATCTGAAATATCACCTTTCCTATTTTTAACTAATGGCACTACTACTGACTTCATTAAATCTTTAGGTAAGAAAGCATGAGATAAGCAGGCATTATAAAGTATCACTAGTTTTTCTGCTAACTGTGGCCCACCCCGGATAACATGGTTTAAAGTAAGTCCATCGTGCCCGCAGACTTCCCACGTTTCATTTTATGAACACAATCAAGTAACATGTCTAAAGTTATCGTAAAGCTAAGTTCACTATCCTGGGCACGATGACCATGCACGGCCCCCCACAGAACCAGTCAAATCTTCATAAAAAAAAACATCAAATCTTTTTAATTTTATTTTAGCGTATTTTGTTAACGTTACCCATCATCACGTCTGAATTTCGCTAGCTAAATTTAATTTAACCCTTTATAATTCAAGTAGAATCTATAATACAAGTACAATATATCTACAATCCAAGGTAAAAAACATCTTATCACGGGCACGTCATGAGGTTTCCTCGCCAGGTGGTTTGCTCTATCAGCAATCTATCAGTGATCGCGAACTGTGTCAGGTCAGGGCTCACGAGACAGTCGAACTCAACACGTGCGTCGAGTCACTCAACACGTGCGTCGAGTCACTCAACGTGCGTCGAGTCACTCAACGTGCCTCGTTCTTCGACAGCCGTGCGGATAGGAAGTTGCACGTTTGTGCGTGCGTTTTGTTTTTTGATTGGATTTGAGTGGAATGTTTTGTGTTTGGCGTATTTAGGTCACCATAACCACACATAATATATATAGCACGCCTGTTTTCCGCCGGAACTCTTTCATTTGTAATTGTATTTACCTAATTATTAGGTAAACTTTAGTACCTAGTCTTATATTTTATAAATATTTATGTAGGATAATTACTTCATTATAAAATTACAATTTCAATTTGAATTTCTATTTCGCCAGTTATGTTTAAAGTTCCATATATAAGGTGTTAAAAAATTAACCTGACAAACTTTAAGAGGTGCTTTAGGTTTAGACCATCGAAGTGAACAACTTTCACTATGGGACTAACTGAAATCACGAAAAAAAATCAGCTGTTTCAAACATTTTGATCAATTAGGTATTGAACTTTTGTATTAAACAGCTGATTTTTTTTCATGATTTCAAAGTTGGTCCCATAGTAAAAGTTGTTCAGTTCGATGGTCTAAAGTACCTATTAAAATTTGTTGGGTTAATTTTTTAACACTTTGTATAAGGTCCCACTAAAATAGTTGGAGAAACTTTTGGAAATCATTCAGACCACCAAAATAAGGACGATGGTAAAAAATATATAAGACAAACGCGTTAGATACTTTACAAGAAAAAAATTCGCTAACGAAAATACACTAATGTGCGATGCGGACAAATTTTTGAAGTGAAAACTTCTTTAGGCGCGTTGGGCATTTTTTGAGATGGGAAAAAAACATTGAACTCGCGACACTGTTACCGTAACCGACACCGCTTCGGATGTGTACGGCAGTCCTCGGAATGTACTCGGTTTTAATTACAACGTGTAAACGTCCAGTTTACACGTTGTAAAAGCCAAAGCACAGATTACTGAATAGTTACTACGCCAAAGTAACAAATGACGTCGAATTAAAAACAAACCCATATAACACAGCAGTAGATGAACGTATATCTAAATTGCATGGAAAAAACATGAGCACGTGTATCATACATAATGTATACGTTTATGTGGACCATGGCAGTTTTATTAATGATAAATATGAATTTATAATTTAGTCATGGTTGGCCGTAAATAATAATAATGTGCTTAGATTACCAGAGAAGCATGGAACAAAAATAACTTTAACTTTACTCAACACTTCAGCAGAGGAAACGATATATATGTAGATAAGTATAACCGCGCCAACCTCATTCCACGTGGTTTGCTCTCACCTTGTTTGCCAAGCAATTACATAAAATACCTACACAGTCTACAATGTATTTATTGTAGGTATATTGTACTCAATATAAGAGATCAAATCGACCCACGTGGCGCTATATTCAATTTGAATAGCCGCCTGCGCCTGCGCAGTGCCGGTCTAGTCACATTGCGTCTACAATAACAGCCAGTTGCACACGAGGGTGAATATAATGTGTGAGCGAACGCGTGCCTGCGACCTTAGGGCAGGTCTATACTGGCGAACTAGTGTATGCAAGGTGACTGCATCTTCATAATTGCTTTACCACCAATGTTGAATATCACTTGCACGACGTAAAACGACAAGGTCTATTTTGTCTTTGTGACAGTTATATCACGGGCTATGTAGTTTCATCTTTACCCCCTTAAACGGGGAATTCACTAGACGGACATGCTCGCGGGCAAGTCTGCAGACATGCCTGCTGGACCTCGCTATTATAGGTCTGTGCAATATTTGCTAGTGTAGGACCGTCATCGTTCCCCGTTTTACTAATAAACGTAGGTATTATAATATATAAGATTAATCATTAATATATATCTCTTGTACCATTACGCACTTTTCCATAAGAGATTTGTTGTTATGGTACAAATCTAACTTAGAAAGATGTATTTCTGAAGCAGCCAAGTGCGAGTTGGACTCGCATACGAAGGGTTTGAAGGGTTTCATACCACAAGGTAAGAAAAAACCGGAAAAAAACACACTGAAAATTTCAACTGTCTAATATTAAGTGGCAACATATAATTCAATGATCGACGGATTCCACGAAACAAGGTACAAAGTTTCATGTGGCGATGGCGGTGTAACCTGCCAGACATTTACTACCGTAGAAGTACCTGGTGTCAACTACAGTGGCCATCAAGACGCCACCATGGCAACAGCCAATTAGGCACACCTTTTTAGACATTAATTATGTTATGGAAAAAAAGTAAATGTAGTGATTAGGTATATCATTTCGCAATTAAGCATTAGCCTTGGATAGCATACTTAATCCGCCTATAATGTTCCCACTGCTGGGACACAGGCCTCCTCTCTGTGAGAAGGAGCGGGCCGTAATCCACCACGCGGGCCCAGTGCGGTTTGGTAGACTTAGTAGCTTCACATATTTTCCAATTTTCGGTTCTAGGATATGCTGGTTTCCGCACGATGTTTTGCTTCGCTGTTTTGAGACGAAGCCTTGGATAGAGTAGGGTGGAATATGCTACACCCAGCACTAGCCACCCAGCCTAGCACTATGTTAGTTTTGAATAGATTTTACAATGTCAGCACCTCAAAGATTAGGGATACGTTTGGCATAGGCAGGCGATTACACTGCTCTCGATTCTAATAAAATTAGCTTAGGCCAAAAACAGGATTGGTCTGGCGGAAAAAACGAACCCTTAAATTATAAATTCGTTGTCTGTCTGTCTGTCTGTCGAGACCCTTTTTATCAGGAACGCGGGGATGTGTAAAGTTGAAAATAATATCAAATACGTAGGTGTGCGGTTGGGCTCTAAAATTAAGCTTCTAACTCAACGCAATAAAAAAATACGGCCAGTTACGCGACATATTTTGAACATCAATCGGATAACTTTATTTTCAGTAAAAAAGGTTCCAGTAAGTACTTTATGTTTTGTTTATAGTGTATGAATACAAGCATGACGATCACGGAGTGACCTTAAAAAATGCTCATTGTATTTAACTAGTCAAGCAAATAATCATCAGATCGTTTATGTAGGTAAGTTTGTGCCTCTAATTTCAATGGACGCCTGTGGGAATACGTTCTAGTAGTTTCCCATAATTTTGTATGTAAATTAATACAACCCACGAGTATACACGTGTATATAAACAAACATTATAAAGAGAATTTGATTTTTCGATATTTTTTTGTTTCGTTTTAACGCTACAACGGCTGAACGAATTTGGATGAGAAAATGAGATTTTTCGAACATATGAAGCAATGGACTAGCAATATCCTTCAAAATGATTCAGATTGAGATTGATAGTGTGTTACTGGACACGCACAGGAAATCTACAATTCATAACTGAAGGTGCTAAATTAACGTTGTGTGTTGTGTGATTTGGATTAGGAGATAGAATACTTTTTATCCCGATATTCCCACGGAAATCGAGAATTATGCAGATGAAACCGCGGGGCGCGGCTAGTTTGATATACCTAATATTTATCTATAGTTCACAATTATCATCACGTTTAAGTAAAATTATCGTAGATCGAACTTCTCACATTAGGAACGACGGCGAGTCGAGTGGAGTTGGTATTTGATATGAGAGTGTTTGTTCATTTTAAAGCATTTATGGAATATCGGGATAAAAAGTAGGTATACACAGGGTGTCAGCTACCTCCATACCAAATTTTTTGAAATTTTCACAGAATATGTATTTCTATAACAACGAAAAATAAAAATTGAAGGGGGTCCCGTTAAAAGAAACGTGATTTTTTGGCGTTTTTTGCCTTGTGGTACGGAACCTTTCGTGTGAAAGTCCGACTCGCATTTGGCCGCTTTTTTAACTGTTGCAACTCCTCTATCACACAAATTCTTATAAAAAGACACTGCCGAACACACTGTTGAACATAAAAAAACCATTGCAAAAGCTCCTTATTTCTGTCCAATTAAAAAAACTCGCTTGTTAGTTAGTGTATGCGAGCCTTTCCACGCCGAATATCATCACTATTCACGAGTCACGTTGAAAGACACGCTACAGCTCAAATTGAATAATAGCAAGATATGTACAGACGCCAGCACATCAAGCTACCCGAAACTGTCAAATTTTCCCAACCAACTTTGAACCTTATGCTTTAGCGATAAAGTTAAAAATCTATTAAAGAAATTTGACAGATTGTAGTAGCTTGATGTGCTGGCGTCAGTACTTGGCCTAAATGAGCATTCAGAAGGATTTTATGTCACGTGGCAGGAATTATGATGCTAATGCTGAGGAAACTGTGTAAGTTGAATCATTAAATTGATTTCTTGCATTTTGAATAAGATAAATGAAACCTGCTGGGTCATTGCGTTGCACACTAAGGGTCGGTTCATATCTGACGGATGATGCGTCGCGTATTATCGGTCGCGTAACGCCAGAACAGACAAATGTATAGAAAAACACTTGACCGTTCACACTTAACCGATGATGCGTTAGTGCGTCGAGCGAATAAATAGACGTAATCGAAGTGACGCCCGACGCATCTTCCGTCAGATGTGAACCGAGCCTATGGCCCTTATTAAATACAGAACGTCACTTTTTTTTTTATGGATGGGATGGGAAATCATCTAATGATTCCTCCCGCTCTTGGTTTTGCGGAAGGGATTGTCAGACTCTTACTGACTAAAACCCACCCGTGTTCCTTCCTTAGCCCTTTATGTTCCGGGCAGCGGTAACCCTTTCGGACAATCCCGCTGCCCACAGAACGTCACTCAATATTCAAGAGATTCAAGTCATTTGATTGATTGAAACTAGTTTTAAGTAATGTTCGAGTATTGAGTGACGTTCTGTAATAAGGGACTAAGGGCGAATTTCACCAAAATTTTATACCTAGAATAAGTCTTATCCTGAGAATATTTTTTGGACACTTTTTCCTTACTAGAACAACGGTTAGAACTGTCAGACGTCAGTTAAGGCATTGCCTGCCACCGCGGTCACCGGTGACCGCGAACAGATTTTGTATTGTGTCTGCTGTCTGGCAGTTAACGAGATTCCACGCATAAATGGTAGCTGACTTTGGTAAAATCAGCCCTAACCGTAGCTATGGCTTTAATTTTGAAATTTCAACAACATTCATTGCGTTATTTCCGTTGTTGAGCAGACAAATTTCTCGAACATATGAAGCAATGGATTAGCTATATCTTTCAAAATGATTCAGAGTGAGATTGATAGTGTGGAGTACCTACAGGAGGATGTTATATGAGGATCTTTATCTTAATTATTCCAGTTTTTTTATGATCCAGCATGATAATCGATGATGGCATTTCACAACTAAAATAGTCATAACTATCCTAACATTGCTGTCAATACCTAAGCCCCGCAGCATAGGTTTGCTACGGGCAATGACTATCTCTTTGGCTACGGGGTACGTAGGTACCTACTGAGCAACCCGATTGTTATTGTTTAAAGAATTCACAAACAACCAAAAGACAATGGAAGTCGCAGGTACTGTTAGAAATAATCACACAGAACCATGTATAACCGTCAAGTGAAAGTTAAACACTGGCTGGAAACAATGAACACGTGAGAGATAAATGTGCGTACGCGCATAGGTACTTATTGTCATTACGAATACGTCACGCGCACACGTGGGTAAATAAAGAAAAGTATTGTATCGTTAGGTACCCGTTTCTTCGATTTTCATTATGTAGGTAGGTTGCTAAAGGTTAACTTGCAATTTTAGACTTATGTATTTTTGTAATGATAGGTACCTACCATCTGACCCCAATAATATAAGTAATATTTTTTTTATATATACCTATTTTTTTTTAATAGAAAATAAAAAAAATAAAGCACTAAAAAAGGTTATCAAAAACAAGATTCGGCCGCAAGATGTATCTTGATATTGCCTATGTATCTTGACTTTAACTTTTTATAAAAATAACATGTCCTATCTAAGAGTACCGGCCGGGTTATCTGTAGGTAATTCAGGACTCTCCTACCTCGGGTAGTCAGAAGCCAAAAAAGTCTGACAACCGGTCTTACCTAAGGGGTATCGTGTTAGTCCAGTTACTGAGTTGTGGAGGTCAGATAGGCAGTCGCTCCATGTAAAATACTGGTATTCAGCTGCATTCAGTTAGACTGGAAGCCGACCCCAACATTGGAAAAAGGCTAGGCAGATTTGATTGATTATATCTTTTTAAAGAAAGAGTTAATTAATTATTATACCTACTCTCATATGTGAATTCCCCGAAATATGCAGTTTCACCTCCAAAAATACTACAAATAACGTTATCAAACCAAACATGATATTGTTATCATTATAGTAAGATTTATTCTGTTAGGTCATTGGCAGCGAGTAGTTATTATCATAAGCTTAGATTTCCTACAAATCGTTCGTCAACTTTAATCAGCTAAAGCGGAAACTCTACAGCAACAACGTGACGGTAAAGTTTTAAGGAGTCGCCCCGTGCATTCATTTTGAAAACACAAGGAACATTACTTACTCTATGGAAAACACTTAACATTCAATAGTAGGTACGTAAGTCCACGCGAGTTTCTAAGAAGAGGAAAACTAAACATTAGGTACGTGAGTTACACACGTCACCCGATGGTTCACTGATAAAAATAACATAGATTTATAATTTTCTATTCAAAAAAAAAAATTAAAACCTAATTTTATTCATACAACATTGACAGTATTTAAAATCAAGGATTCAATAAACAGTAATTTGACCAAAACAATTCGAAATTCAAAAGTCACGTTTTATTTTGAACAAACTGCCAGTACCTACTTAATATGTTTTTAAAAGTTTCCGAGTTGGTGGAAGGCCATTGTGGTTTTGACCTCTGTTCACGTGGCGTGGTTCTCATAAATCTTTACAGTAAGTATATTTAATATTTTTTGTTTGTTTGTTTGAACGCGCTAATCTTTGGAAGTCGGATTTTGTTGGGGTGGGAGACGGATTTAAAAAAGTTTTGTTGCGTTTTATAGCCCAATTCTTGAGGAAGGTATATAGGCTATTTAACATCAAGGTACGACCCTTAGAAGCCGAGCAAAAAGAAGGAACGCTTAGCGAAAACGAAGTAAAAGCGTGGGCGGGCGATGAGCTGCGATGCGGTTGATCAGTCAGGAGTCCTGACTGACCAACTGACTGTCCTGACTCAGGACTCAGGGGTACTAGAAAGAGCAGGTCGTGGGTTCGATCCCAGACAGGCGCTTTACTTTGTGTAAATTATTTTATGACTACTGCTCTCAAAACAGTGAAGGCAAACATCGTGAGTGAAAAGTAGGATATATATATACATCTATACTCCATAGGTTTAGGTAGTTAAATAAAGGTAAACTAAAAAACCACGTGACTTAGTTAACCGACTAAACGTAATACCAGTATATTCAGTTGTCAATTGTCATGCAACGTCACAGTTGTACTCTTCAATTTAGCACCTTTTTTAATGAATTAATACGTAAACACCCAGAAAATTGGGTGTTTACCAAAAGCACCGGGCTTAAACCCGGTGGATTGCCCATCTATGGCTGGCGTCTGTATAACAACGTACCTCGATCAACTCAGCCTATCAAAAAAAAAAAAATATTCAGCATATCAGCAGCTGCAGCAACAGCAGCAGCAGTACACTGCTGGACATAGGCCTCGATCTTAAAAATGTGGCTGGATAGACTGGATGCGGACGATGGAGGACAGAGCCTGGTACCGGTACCAAAAGTACAGGTTCTGTATCGGTAATTCGGTACTTAGCGGTTCTTGTCATTGCGGTTCCTGCGAACTGGTTCCAGACGGGTACTGGTACCTACTTGATTCAGGTACCCGTTGCATACCACAAATCTCGTATTTGTACGAGGAATCTCGTCTGATTGGCAACCTTGAAGTTATTTTTCTAATGCCTAAACTATCTTTTTCACTTAATACATTCTGTTTACTCACTCTTACTTTCGGAAATATATGTTTGGTGCCGTACAGTACCGACACCATAATCCGTGACCGACACTGATTAAAAAAACCAATTGTACAGACGCCAGCACATCAAGTTACCCGAAACTGTCAAATTTTCCCAATCAACTTTGAACCTTATGCTTTAGCGATAAAGTTGAAAATCTATTAAAGAAATTTGATAGATTGTAGTAGCTTGATGTGCTGGCGACTGTACAGACGTCTGATACCGGGTTCACACCAAGGTCAATGGTCCCGGTTCCCAAAAATACCGGTATTTGGCGCAGCTTGGGAGAGGTCAACAATAATCCCAGTACAATCTCCTTGAAGTAAATAAATAAATTTATATAAACTAGTTACCTGTTAAATAATTATTCTATTCCAATTTATCTTAATTTCTATCTAATTTTATCTAATTTTTATCTAATTTTGACCAATTTTGTTTCACTTTCATCTTTTTATTATGTGATTTAACCTAATTTTATGATTGTATGACATGTGTAATTACTAATATTGACTAATAACTTGTATGTTTGGCGCAAACTGTCAATATAAGTTGGTTATTAATAAATAAATCAATAAAATAACAACGTACCTATCAGTCACAAATAAAGTTCTTTGTGTACATACACTAGGGACTATCAGAAAGTATGAAAAAAGTCGTGAGCATATACCTACCGACCTAATCATAGATGACACTAGTCTAGACAACACACAATCATACATGTCTGCGCAACTGCTAAGTTCAATGACCTGCTCCAATTAATCGTCCACATTGAGACAATGTATTTCAGTAAACATTATTCAGTTAATTACCTACGAACCTATATTTTTCCTGTATCTTCTTTCACACTGTGTCTGCTCTCAAAACGGTGATGGAAAACATCGCGAGGAAACCGGCATGATTTGAACCAAAAAATCGAAGACATGACATCCACCAACCCGCACTGGGTCCGCATATTAGATTATAGCCCACTATCTCTCAAAGAGAGGAGGCCTGTGTCCCAGCAGTGGGAACATTAAAGGCTGATTATGCACACTGTGTCGACGTCTCTCATCCAAGTCTCCTGTCGCAGGTCTGCTGGATAAACAGTATTGTTCTTTTATATCCAAAATACAAATTAATGTCAAATCGTTGGCATAACAGTAAAAATATCATAAATGTGAAATATCAACTAGGAACAGTATCTAAAAAAATGTCAAATATGGAATAGACTCAAACTCAAAGCATTTATTTCAAATAAACCAATTAGGTACAGGCACTTTTGAATAGTCAAGGGGTCGATAAATAAATGAGTAATTATTATTGTACATTATATAAGGCTCTCTTCCTTTATAATTCCGTCTGTTGGAAACTAATTTTCCTAGAACCGCTTGCTAATTATGTGAAGCACATGCTTGTCTCTAGCATTGAACTAGAATATTATTATCATCATCACCAGACAAGTAGTCTATGCTTGTCATCATACCTATAACACAACATAGACTACTTGTCTAGTATAGAACAATGTTTATGCTCAATGGAATTTTTATTTACAAATCAAAATATTTACAATATTTAAAAGCGGTCTTAAAATAATAATATGTACAAGTATATAAAAAGGGAGGACGACGAGACAGCGGCACATGTGCTTCTAAACTGCCCGGTGGTCGCCACATACAGGGCAAAGCACTTCGGTAACCCAGGTACCCTACGTGAGACGGTCAGTAACATCAAGGCGTTGCTGGCCTTCCTTGAGGAGCTGGGGTGGATCGAATAATCGATTTTCCCACCCGTACGCAAAATACGCGCATTGACGTGGAGTTGCGGATACCAGCCCGTATTACCTATTACCTAACTGAATTTGAATCTGTCAAATTGAAAAAACATGAATAACTCTGAAATATTGTTTTTATTTTCAATATTTGGTATCTAAAGTCTACAAGGCTTACAAAGTCCTCACATTTACAAAATAAGAATGTATCAAAAGGATAAATAAAATATAAAAATGTACTAAAACCAAGAGATATGATTGCCATTTCAACCACTAATAAAGAGGTGAAAAATTAAAATTGTCAACGAAGACAACACAACGCCTGCAGCCAGGACAGTGATTGCGAGGGCTGCGCCCTACATGCGCGGCGCCCCAGGCCCCACAGAGTACTTTTTCCAGGCCCCGAGCGACGCCCGAGCGCGACTGCGCAGCACTCGTCAGTGTGACAGTCGGTCTGCAGTGACTTTTGTGAAGTAATGTAAATAGTGAAAAATTGGTTTTGTAATTTATTCTGTTTTGTGTTTGTTTCATGTGTATATAGTTTATTATAATTTTTATAGGTAAGTGTTACAAAATATTTAATTTATGATCAATGACGGCAATAGCGACGCCGGAAGCAGTTCTAGTCAACCTGTCACATCGCTCGATATCCAGCTGGTGAGATGCCCGTATTGCTCACAGGCACGCTTTTTTAAAGGCGAACGAGGGCTGAGAATACACTATGGCAAGATCCACAAATCACATAGTGTACCTTTGTGCCCCCCAGCTACATCCCCGACACCAACAACTCCAGACCAAACCTTGTGGCAAACACTAGCAAAATTCAAAAATTCTACTCCGGTTTTAAAGAGAGTTCCCCGGGGCGCGAGACGGTCTGTTGCACTGAATTTGTCGCGATGTCTCCGTCTTGCGACCCAGGAGAACTCAAAAAGTGCCTGGGAGCAATTACTGACCTTCCCTTATAGGATTCTACATGTCCAGAAAAATTTAGCAACTAAAAAATCCTTAACAAACCAAATTAAAGACAACTGCAACAATTCGACCCTAATTTTAGATCCAAAATTACCTGCATTTAACAACCAATCACAAAAAGGCTTGTGTTCACACGTAGAATCAAAATTAAGTGAAGGTGACATCAAGGGAGCGGCTAGGATACTATTCAGCAGCGATGTGGTGGCGCCTTACTCTCCAGAAACGCTATCAGCTCTAGAGAGTAAACACCCAGCGCCTGCGGATGGTCTCACCTTTCCCGACCCCCCCGACCCTCCCGACCTAAATTCAACCTTTCT
This sequence comes from Hydraecia micacea, assembly GCA_914767645.1. Taxonomy (NCBI): domain Eukaryota; kingdom Metazoa; phylum Arthropoda; class Insecta; order Lepidoptera; family Noctuidae; genus Hydraecia; species Hydraecia micacea. The sequence continues at coordinate 10,726,021 of OU611795.1, forward strand.
AAATGTTTCGGCCCCCCAGTTAATTGCAGCCGTGAGCTCTTTCCGGAATGGTTCCGCCGGCGGCCTCGACGGCCTGACTCCACAACATCTCAAAGATTTACTAAGTTCAGGCGCCGGGGAAGCTGGTGAGTCGCTCTTGAAGGAGCTTGCGGCCCTTATTAACCTCATGCTCACCGGCGGTGTGAACGAGGCCGTCGTCGATGTCTTGTACGGGGCCAACCTATGTGCCCTGCGCAAGAAGGACGGCGGCATTCGTCCCATCGCCGTTGGTTGCACTTACAGGCGTACGGCAGCCAAAATATGCTGTAAGCTGTATAGCGAATCGCTTACGGCTAAGTTTCAGCCCCTGCAGCTTGGTTTTGGCTCGAAAGGGGGCTGTGAGGCTGCCGTGCATGCTCTTTCCACTTTCCTAAGCTCGAATAAAGGTGAGGTCATCCTCAAGGTTGACGTGAAGAACGCCTTTAATTCTGTAAACAGGGACACTTTGTTGGCTGAAGTCAAAAATGAATTACCCGAAATTTATGGTTTCATGTGGCAGTGTTACAGACACCCTTCCAAATTATTATATAAGGACAATGTTTTGGAATCTGCAGTAGGATGCCAACAAGGTGACCCTCTCGGGCCTGTCATTTTCAGTTTGGCTATTCATCCAATTATCCAGAAACTAAATTCAAAATTCAACGTGTGGTATTTAGATGATGGAACGCTAGGAGGTGATGTAGACACCGTTTTGAATGACCTACAACTTCTCAAACAGGAATTTAAATCTATTGGCTTGGACCTTAACCCCTCAAAATGCGAAATTTACCTTTCTGACATTACCGACAGACAATTGACCCTAGAGAAATTTAATGCAATAGCCCCACAAATCAAAATTTTAGAAAAAAGCTCACTGCACCTCCTAGGTTCCCCAATTTTGGAAGATAGTTTTTCTCCTTTCATAGAAGAAAAAATCAAAAAGTTCAACGATATTTCGGACAGACTTTCCAAAATTAATTTACATTCGGCATTCACCCTGATTAGATACTGTTGTTTTGGCCCAAATTTTATGTATTTTCTACGCTCTTCACCTTTATGGAAGCAGCCACACCTCTTGGACAAAATTGACCAAATTATTCGCAGCACACTAACATCCATTCTAAATGTGGCCTTGGACGACCGAGCGTGGCTGCAAGCCACACTACCCATCCGCTTTGGTGGCCTCGGCGTCCGCAAAATTACCAGTATTAGCTTACCGGCGTTCCTGTCCTCTGTCCACAGCACCGAAAAGTTGACCGGGAAGATTTTAGCACCCTCCCTGGTTGACTCTGAAGTGCCGTGCTTGGCCGACGCAGAGAACGCCTGGAAAATGGCTTGCCCGGATACAGATAGGCCCGCGAACCTATCTTTCCAGGGGCAGTGGGATGAGCCGCTCTGCAGGTTGGTACGGAACAATCTTATTAATACGTCCACCAATACTGCTGAGCGTGCCCGCCTACTGGCTGTGGGTGAGTGGGAGTCGGGCCTCTGGCTTCAGGCACTACCGTCACCCAACATAGGTACTTTGCTGGGTGACACCACCTTCCGGCTCGCTACTTGTTTGCGTCTGGGCGCCCCTTGCGTGGCTCCGCATCGCTGCCAATGCGGTGAAGGTGTCGACTGCCTCGGACACCATGGCTTATCCTGCAGTAAAAGCGCAGGCCGGATAGCACGGCATGCCAGCATCAATGACATCATCCGTCGTGCTCTTGTCACCGCCGGGGTGCCAGCTGTTTTAGAACCCAATGGCTTGGCACGCGACGATGGTAAGAGACCAGACGGAATGACCATAATGCCTTGGAAGGTAGGTAGGCCTTTGGTGTGGGATGCAACGTGTGTCGACACCCTTGCGCCATCCCATCTTCCAAGCACGGTTAGCTGTGCCGGGGCGGCTGCTGCAGGTGCGGAAAACCTCAAACGGCGCAAATACTCCAATCTCTTTGGAACTTATATATTTGAGCCGTTTGGGGTTGAAACACTAGGGCCATGGGGCCCGAGTGCCCACTTAGTATTTCGAGACATCGCCAAGCGGTTGGTCGACTCTTCACGTGACCATAGGGCTGGCCTATTTTTTGGCCAAAGAATCAGTATTGCCATACAACGTGGCAATGCTGCCAGCCTTTTGGGCACGTTTCCTATTGACAGCGATGCGGACGAATTTTTTGATGCCCTTTGATTATTTCCCCTCCCTTTTTATATGTTTATGCTTGTATAAGTTTTGAGGAAGTTCAGTTTTTGTCTTAGTAATCTGTATTTCTCCATAACTTTGGATAGAGCCCGGGTTTTTATAGGGCTATCTGCCTAGACTTTCCCCAACTATGTTGGGGTCCTGTCTAACCGGATGCAGCTGAATACCTACCAGTTTTTTACATGGAGCGACTGCCTATCTGACCTCCACAATCCAGTTACTGGGTACACGATACCCCTTAGTAAGACTGATTGTTAGATTTTCGGGCTTCCGATGACCCGTGACTATCGGCATAGATCCAAAAATGACAGTTCAAACCAATCATAGGACAGTTTCATTCACCACAGTTGTTTCTCCGAAGGTAAGTTTTTTATACGCGCTAAGCGCATCTTCATAGCACTGCCCGCTCCACTACACCTAGCTCTGGTGGAAATAGACACATAGTTTCGTAGTATAGATCCAACGCTCAGTTAGGTATAGCCACATTACAGCCGCGACGGACGCAGCGCAACGCATTTACACACAAAAAAGTGCGGTGTGGCCCTCCTGTAATGTGTGCGTTGGTTCATTGAAAATGTACGAAGTGTTGAAGAAGAATCTTTTCAATGCGCTACGTGGTTGTAGGCGCCCTAATCTGCGCTTTCCTCAATATCACTACCATTATAAACTTAAGTTTGTTCAACTTTCATTCACGTGTTATATACAACGTGAATATTCCTCCAAAATTATTTTTAAACGAATTCGTTCGCTAATTATCACCTCGCTCGATCATCGATGACGTCATCACACCAGTGTCAATGAGTTTATTATGTCAGCTAGTTGGACACGTGCGCGGCGCATACTCCGGTCACATGTTTGGCTCAACTTTATGATAACAATGTTAGCCGTCCGTCACACCGTTTCGGAGTCACGTCACGTTTGTTAGCGTCTGTAAATTGATGGTGTTAATATACTAATTCTTAGTAGGTAGGTACCTACCTACTTACAGAAATTTAAATCTCCGCCGCTGCTGCGGCTGCTGAGACCCGCAAGAGATGCAAATACTGTAACCTTATGGGTAACTACAGCTTTAAACCGTTTGGGGTCGAAACGGTCGGCTCATGCATGGGGAAGTGTTTCTCGCTAGCTGGTTGACACTTGATGTGACCAGAGGGCTTGGTCGTTCTTTGGCCAAATAAATAGCATTGCCATTCAACGTGGCAATGCTGCCAGTCTTCTGGGCACGTTTCCGGATGACAGCGATGCGGACGAGTGTCGTTTGTTTTTGTATTTATTTGTATAGTAAGTTAGTTGGTCATTTATTAGAGATTGAGTTTTTATTTTATAAATAATTGTGTATTGAGTGTTTAGTCAGAAGTCAGTGAGTTGAAGAGGTCTTTGATATTGTTTTATGCTGCGTTTTTGAGCGTCTGTACATTTAGTAAAATAACTCTTATTTTGAAATTAAAAACAGACACTTAAATTTTATTTACGTATTTGTATTAGGTATATAGATGTATAAAAGAGGGGTCTCTTCCCATCAAAATTCAAAAGAAATCGTTTATTTTACTCGAATGATTCCGCCTCGATCACGTGAATAGAGTGACAATGGATATTAATTGAATATAAAATGGACTTGACCTCTTTTTTGAATAAACAATCATTTGAATGAAAATAACATTGTAGTCACAAGACATCTTGGTTATTATTATACTTAATGTATGTTTACTTCGTGTATGTAATAGAGCATGTTAGTTGTGGATTTGAAGCATGAAATCGCTCTTGGAATTGTACGTTTGTTTAATTTAAGGCGACAATGGCGGGGATTTATTTTTAGAATTATATTTAATCATAATTACAACTCTCTAAGTTCATCTTACCCATTTGAATTACTATTTCATGAAGTTAGGACATTTGAGGCCAATTATAACTTAAGGAGTTCTATTGCTGATTCTAATGATTATAATTCTGTAAAGCCATATTTGTTACGGTTGCGAATCATATTTTAATCAACATACAGTAAACTGATCTACAAATTGCAGAAAACTTAAGTTTTGAATATTTGAATTTCGCAGGCTACCTCGTTCCTTTTATGTCATGGATACTAAGACGACGTCTGCAATTTCAATTACCTACACTTTCTTTAAAAAATATTCTTTCTTATATCTTCATAGATGTAAGAAAGAATATTTATTTATTTATTTATTGCTGTAATTCAGTTGAGATCATTCTCAACTGAATTACAGCAGAGGCCTTAATTTATTGAGGCATACACGGACAACCTCCTAGGTTGACTGGCGAGATGCTATTTATAAAAAACCAAATAAAAACAGCGCTATATTTAGTTCAATGCATAGTAATCTAACATGTATCAGTGCAATGCAGTGTAGAGGCTAGCGAGTATCGGCCTCATTGTGAATAATTTATCGCCGGCTAGGAAGCGTCGACCTCGCGCTCACGTGCGCAAGCGTCTGGTGGGTGCATAAGGACAGGGCTGCCTTTATGTACCTACGGTGTTGATATGCAAGGAATATGTAACGAATTCGTTGAGTTATGTAACATTCATCTGCTTAGCCTTCTCCAAAGTGTTTTGAGGTCGGCTTCCAGTCTATCTGAATGCAGCTGCATTTTACTGCCTATATTTTATTTATTTTATTTTATTTGGGAAACAAACAGATGCAATAACAAACATAAGTATAAAATTAGTTCAACACAATCCAGAAACCGTTTCCACAGATTACTATACAAGTAAATTATATGTAACTAAGTGTAACAACAACCAGAAGTTCACATCGCTAAGTTTACAGAAATTACAATTTAATATTATATAACATATTATGACCGCTACATCCCAGTTACTGGGTGCTCCCTCTTGAAGAGGAAGCCCGAAATTTCGCCACTTTCACATGAGGTCGCGGCATCGGTGGCAACTCAGAGATCACAGAGGATAGGATAAAAAGTGGAATATACTTTGGACACAGCTCCATCTCCGGACCAACGAAAGGAGTTGTTTTTAATGTTACATTAAAAGGAAAATAAGGGAATATAACAGACGACCCACCTAAGTTAATGACCCACTGGCTAACTACATATTTATGGGCATGCGCATACCAAAGGCATCGCAGGAGCATTGCCATGTAAGAAGCAACGCTGAAAAGTCTTATTTGTCTGTACTAAGGTACAGTTTCAAGGGTATGGGTGCACCAGAATACAGCAACGCTGATTGACGACAGTAATAGGGAACTCGTCGGATGAGATTGCCAGTATCCGGCCCATAACAACAAGAAGGGTTACAGTATACCAAAACTGTTTTGGGATTTAAAATGTTTTGAAATGAAATTAAATTAAATGTTTATTTATTTATGTAAGTAGATCTTTTTAAGACACTTTTACATGTCAGTATTTTGTTGGACAATATTTTAAAAACTAGATGGCTCCGACATGTCCTAACTGACTGATCCTTGAAAAGTTTTCTTTAGAGATTTCGAGATAATTAATATTACGAAATTCATAAATCTAGGAATCTTAATGATCTTCACGACCTAAAGTTGATTAAACAGCTTGTAAATTAATCAGTATTTTCCAAACATAAAACGGACGTATTATACTACGAGTATGTTTGCTGAGAATTGGGTTACGTTATACACTACCTCACGTGCGCACGCGCTGCTGCGTACATTCCGGCAGGGTTGCCATTTAGTCACGTTGCCGCGTTGCAAGAAACACTAACGTCGGTTAAAAATAAACCTACCTACGTCAATTACCTAACAATGTATATATTTTAACCTCCGTTTAGTGCAAGTGTGACGTGCTCTTTTGGCTAGGATTCCGTCACTGCAATGTACAGTGGCCTCCAAAAGTTAGTTGACAAAAGCCTTACACAACTTGTTCAGGAAAAGCCTCACAAAACTTATTCAATGTCCGTTTACACATTCACGTTTCAACTCACGTGTACATGTAAATTAAATGAAGTGTAAAATAGATGCATTTTCAATGCCGCTGTAAATATTGTAAACGACAAGACTACAAGAGCGTGGAAAGGCCTTGTTGTGAGGTCAAACTTGTGTTGCATTGCATTCTAGAACTTCCGTGTGTTCTGTTGCACAGTGCACGTCAACGTGATGTCTATTCATAGTCCATTCTTTGGACATCAGACATTAAAGGTCATTGTAGCGTGCTAATAAAATACTGTTATATTATGGAAATTATCTTATGAATCTTATTAAATTGATGACTAGTTATTTTTTATTATTCATCTAGAAACCTGTGGATCTTAACATTTCCTGATAAAAACAGATTCACAGGTTTCTGAATGTGTAATAAAAAATAACTCGTCATTAAAACGCTATGATTCTGAATTCCATACATTTCGCAGCAATTTAATTTTGCCTCCTTCCTTATTATGATTAACTTTTTGTTTGCAACTAGTAAAACTTATACTGCTCTGATTACAATTCATTAAGTCACTTCTTCACTTCATAATCATCCTATAATGTTCCCACTGCTGGGACATAAACACAAGCCTCCTCTCTGTGAGAGAGAGTGGGCCATACCATAATCTAATACGCGTGCCCAGTGCCTGTCTGCAAATATTTGGTTCTAGGACATGCCGGTTTCCTCACGACGGACGTATTCTTTCACCGTTATAAGAGCAGTGGTGATGAAATAATTTACACAAAGAAAAGTGCCTGCTTGGGTTCGAACACACGATCTGACAACTCGTAGGTAAGTGGCGGCCATTCCTACTGGACCACCACTACATCTAAGACACTAGAAATATTACCCTAACTTGCTTACGACGGCTTTAAACTACTACATCCGATTACGATGTACTCATTGACACAAAAACGTTGTAAGTACCTACCCAAAACGTTGCATACCGTAATTATTCAATTAAGGCCTGTTAATGTGACCGTCACGTTGTGTTGATAACGTTGACGATACAAACAGATTTAAATCAAACACGTGACCTTAGGCACATGTCTGGGTGACTGGCGAGTTTTCTGAGCAAGTTTATAAGTATTGGTTATATTTTTTACGAATTAGGTACTTATGTAATATTTACGTCACGATTAATTATTATCTAATATTACGGTTGATTTATAGAACTTGTAAAATTTATAATCTATAGTAATACCTATTAGAGGTATTGTAAGTAATCTCCGTAGCTATGATCCAATTCTAAAAATCTTTTCAGTGGTAGCACATACTTTGTGCAAACGTTTTATCCATTAACTCATAGGTGGCGTTGTGAAAATACGTATTTTTTCTGAATCGCGGTATTAAGATTTTCCGCAGATTGATGACCTCTCCTCGCTTTATTACATCAAAACTTTTGTCGTTGTCGGTAATTGGGTGATCGTGATATACAGGGTCCCATTAAAATAGATGGACAAACTTTTAGAAATCATTCAGAATACCAAAATAAGGACGATGTTGTTAGAACAGTTGTAAGTTTCTTTTTTTACATCGTTCTCACATATATTTTTACATCGTTCTCACGTATAAATTCAAAATAAATGATGTAACTAATATTTTTGTAAAAATATAATTTAAAAGAGTGTCCATGGAGTTTCTTGCCCGTTCTTCTCCATAGGTACCTACGCTTTGGAATGGGCAACTAGCTTCATATTTTCTGACTGACCGACTTCTTGACAATTCAAAAGTGCCTGTAAATGGTTTAATTGAAATAAATGCTTTGAGTTTGAGTTTGAGTTGGATGTCTATTGAATTCCATTGGTTGTTTGGTATCATAAATACTTCGTTCGTTGACGTTCTCCTCTTCGTAATTCTATTGTAAATTATCTCAAGTTGAGTAATTGAGTTGAGGTAATCTATATTAATAATAATAAAGCTGAAGAGTTTGTTAGTTTGAACGCGGAAATCTCTGGAACTATCTGTCAGTATCAGTTGAAAAATTATTTTTCCATTTGATAGCCCAATTCTTGAGGAAGGCTATAGGCTATTGAACATCACGCTACGACTCTTCGGAGTCGTGCAGAAAGAAAAGAAGTCAGAAAGAAACGCTAAGCGAAAACGAAGTATAGCGCGGACAGGCGAAGCGATGCGACGGGACTGGTCGGGAGAACCAAATTTCTCGCGGACGAAATCGCGGGCAGAAGCTGGTGTACTAAAATAATCTTATCTTAGTACCTACTTACTAAGAATAAAAATAGAGAGACATGTTTGTTTTGTTTCTAACGTTATTAATATTTTATACACGTGGTTTGTGTCATGAATTCATGATAGCAGTTAATCTAAAGCCAAATATCTAAAAGAATAATATTTCACAACCATAACATATAAATCTTTGTGTACCGTCAAACGGGGTGAATAGAGATGCAGGGGTGAATCGGGACGAAACTTTAAAAGGGATTTTAACAAAGACTTAATATAGTTTGCTGCCAAAAAGGACTCTAATGTGTTTACTTACTGTAATTAACGATTAAGTGCCCTTGTTAGCTACAAGCTATATTATTACAACGTCAAAATCCATTTTAAAGTCCCCCGATTCACCCCTGCATCCCTATTTACCCCTTTTGTAGGTATCTATTTCTATCTTTCACTTTATGTTACCAAATATATTATAATATACTGTTTATATGTAAAATAATAACAACTGATACCTAATTAATTTATAAAAATAACAAAATTATTATTCACAAACGCAATCCAATCAATTAAAAAAAAAACAATTCAATCAATCAATTAAATTATTTTTCAATTTATTTATTTATAAGTACTTATAGCTTCGAAAAATTCATCCGCATCGCTGTCGACTGCTGGCGGCATTACCTCGTTGTATAGCAATACTCAGCCTCTGGACAATGTTTTTTTTTGGGTCACAGGAAGTTGTCAACCAGTCGATTCGAGATTTTCTTATAGAGCCCAGGAGCAATCAGACCCCATGGCCTGAGGGTATTGATATTCAGCGGGATTGTCCGAAAGGGTTGAAGGGAACATGGATGAGTTTTAGTCAGTAAGAGTCTGACACTCCCTTCCGCTCCACCTAGAGCGGGAGGAGTCATTGATGATTTAATTCCCACTCCCAAAAAAAAAAATAGGTTATTGATATAAAACAATGTTGAACAAAGTGCAGCAGCAGTAGTAGACGTGTTCATTTAAATAGTTCTTGTGTTCTTGTACATAAACATAGCTTAGTTATATGTCTATATGTATATCAGATTATCATTTTTATTTCCTTATTATTGTACACCCAAAGGGAAACTATACTGCAGAGACAATCGTTTTTTTTATGACCCGCTAGCAACAATAAATAATATTATTTTCTATTCTGTTCTAATAGTTCTCAGTTTCATCTTATCTTTCATAGAATGTTCATTGATAAGTGATAACAGTTTTGCATAGATACTCCTAGACACTTGAGTCAGCAGACGCTCGTATTATTAATACATTGAAAATGTCTTGTGACATGATAAATAGGTAATAAGCAAAGTATAGTTGTTACTATGTAATACATGAGACAACAGCATCTACTTTCCTACACAGGATGTCTCTGGAAGTATTTATCAAAAGAAAACTAACAGGACTATCTAAAAAAATTAAATTGATAGCCCTGGTAGTTTTTTTTTTAATGATTTTTCTCTTTGAGCACTGCGCAGTGATCGAAAAAAACAAAAACAAATAAGCTCAGGCAGCAAGTGCAGGTAAGTGGTGGGGATCCCAAAAAGCTGTCACATATAGGTCTATATGTGACTGCTTTTTGGGATCCTCAAAAATTGGTCCTTCGGGAGAGCTGTTTACTGCACTCGACACTTAGCTGCACTTGCTGCCTGAGCTTACAAGTCACTGAAATGACGTCTATAAGCTGATTCCTTTTATATCAATGATTCTCAGTTTGGGCTTTCAAACTTTAAATCTTTTAAATTGGTTAGAGTAACTACTACAACACCCTAGTTGCGTAGCACACTATCAATCTCAATTTGAATCATTTTGAAGGACATTGCTAATCCATTGCTTCATATGTTCGAAAAATGTATTTGCTCAACAAAGTAAATTTATAACGCAAGGAATGTTGTTGAACTGTCAAAATGAAAGCCATTGCTACAGTTACTGATAGTGTGTTACGCAATTACCCCGCAGACTAGGTACTAATTAACTAGTTGATAAATTACGTATGGCAGGTTTTCTTGATAATAAAAAGAACAACTAAGTAAGTATTCTATTTATTTAACTACAGGTATAGAAATTGCAGGAAATTATATTGACTGACTAGCTAGGTTGTGTTGAATTTCGCTTGACTTTTATTTCCTTAGTTATTTTTATTATTTTGTTGATATTGTAGCTACGTAAGTTAAAATCGCAGGTGTATGAAAAACGTGACGACATAAATCATCAGCCGACTTGCGATTGAATTTATATTTTTATGAGTAAGCCTGCGGGGTAATTGCGTAACTCACTAACATTAGCAATGGCTTTTATATTGACAGTTCAACAACATTCATTGCGTTCTTTACGTTGTTGAGCAGAAAAATATTGATCCATTGGTTCATATTATGAACCAATGGATCAATATTTTTCAAAATGGTTCAGATTGAGATTGATAGTGTGTTACACAATTAGGGCGGTGCTTGACGTCAGTGATAAGTAGGTATGAATGGTGGGATGGTTGTACACACGCCAGCATATCAAGCTACTACAATCTGTCAAATTTCTTTAAGTAATAGATTTTCCACTTTATCGCTGAAGTTTAAGGTTCAAAGTTGATTGGACATTTTTTACAGTTTCGGGTAGCTTGATGTGCTGGCGTCTGTAGGTACCTATAAAATAATAGTACAGTCACTGTGAGAAAGTTAGGATTTCAGTCAAGTGGTAAAGGCGGGATCGGATAGTAAAAAAAAAAGATTTATGACTTAGAATGAGAAAGACTATAGTGTTGAAGTAGGATCGATTTGTTTTTGCTATACTCCAACACCTATCTACTGCCATGAAAAAACTTACCAACATAGCCCACACGGTCTTCTGAAACATCTTCTTATGTTGGTTACCTATATTCTCACACCGTGTGCCCTATGAAATTTCCTATCGGCGAACGACGAACTTCCATACAAACTTCATCCTCCATCCATCCATCTCCATCCTTTAGGGAATGAATTTTGATAAATCCTTCTTAGTAGATACTTCACTTGCGTTAATAAGGTAATCTTGTGCAAAATTTAATGATTCTGCACCCAGCTGCCCAGCTGTTTAGGCTGGGTTGTCTGTCAGCGTGAATTTAAGATTTTTATCAAGTAGATTATAATCTGGGCTCTCCATACAATGGGTGTCTCAAGATGGACGGCGCCATCGAGTCCGGCCCAGAAAGAAATGTCGAGATGACCAGGACACGTACCTACCGCTAGAGCTGAGAGTTCCTGGAAGGATTTCGGGAAGGCCTTTTTCCAGCAGAGGGACAGCACGGGCTAACAAAAGAAAACAAAGTAGGTAACCTAGATGTGAATAAAGCCCAGCCTAGCTTATACCTACCTACTAGGTTAAACACGCAACAAACCCTAATCAAACCAAACTGCATTTTAATCGACAGAAACAATCCACATCCGAAAACCCTAAAATAAAGTAGGATGTATGTAACTAAATTGTTTCCATGAACGGTGACGCCCACGCGCCGGTATTCGGGCTCGTTCGGGCGCGCACGTGGCGACAGCACGTGACGTGCGCACACGCACTTGACCTAAAAAACAGGATGTAGAGGAAACAGAAGGTTTGTTTGTAAAGAGGGTTTAACATAGAAGCTTACACATGGATACTACAAATTGTGCCATAACACAAGGTAACAACGCAATACTTTGGTATTCCCATTCAATCGATAAAGTGATGATACCTATTATAGGAATTGAGAACATGAAGTTGAGAACTTGTCAATTCTTCTTTAGCATATATTGAACGAATTAAGTATGTAGCCTACGAAATCCAAAATTTATTTGAAAACACTGTAGGTAAGTTCACCGTATTTTCTCTTTCTTTTTCTTCTTACTAAAACTGGCTGGAAGGTTTGGACTAAAGTAAGAACTCTAATAATGAGATGAGATGGTAGTTATGGTGGGTGAGAATGAGAAACCTCAGTGCGCGAGTGAGACTAGATCGCACTTGGCCGGTTTTTTAAGCACCTACTTTAGCGTGGCGATGGCAAAAATATAGGTAGATAGGTACCTACCTAGTTTTTTTCTTAAATTTGTTTGGCCCAAAAATCAACAAGGTGGATAGCATTCGCTGATGCAGTCATTATAATATAAGCAGACCTACTGCTACTACTCCGTTTGCCTGCGTAAGCGCATCGCCCTGGGGAATGACCTTGTCGCCGCGTGCGAGTGCCACCTTGTAACTTGTAGGTGTCTGGTGCTGTGCCCTTCAGTCTTCAGCTGGTATTGTTTGAAAATAATAAAACATGTGTTCTTAATGTATTATGCTGTAATGATTTATGGTTGTAGTGAGGTTAAATAAAATATTTAAATTGCATGTGTAGGTACTTAGTGATTATTTACATGGATACTTACTAAATTAAAAGTAGATAAAAAGGGCAAAGCACTTACCTACTATTGATTTGCCTTTGATAACATAGGTACTTAAGTAATTAGGTAAGTACCTATAATGGTCTAATCTTCGATTTTAGTCTTAGGTATGTTTTCGTTTCCATAGGGTTGCCCTGAACCCTAAACTAAACCTCTCCGGGTGGTTTAATTTCACAGGTAAGTACATTATGATGTAGGTAGGAAACTAGGTACTTACCTACTTTTTAGGTAGGTAAAAAGTATTTAGGTATCTATAGGTACCTAATCGACGCAATAACGTTTAACACCGTAAGCAACTGTCTATGTCAATATTAATTACTTTACACACTTATTCAACTCTGTTCTGCTTTTGTCCATAGAAAACAGAGATTTAGTATAGAGTCCGTTCAGCTTTCCGCGGCTGAACGGATGCGTACGCATCTCATACAAAATCGTTGTTTTCTATGGACAAAAACTGAACAGAGCTGAATAAGTGTGGTTAGCCCCCAATTTAGTGTTTCTGCTTCAGAACGAAAAATAAAATGCGTTTAATTTTTGTAGGTAGGTAAGTAAGTACCTACCTACTTTAAAAACCTAGAAATCGAATTCGGGCATTAGGACAATGACATTATTAAGAAGACAATGTGCAATGTCAACAGATAAACCTATGTTATAAACTTGTTATTATTGTACAGTGAAAGATAATACTATTTTCAAGCATTAAGAGTAATGAACTTTTCAGGATCATAATGATCCTGAAAAGGCTCAAATAAAACCAACAGGCGCCATCTTATGACTTTTTTTAAATAAAATATATTCATAATAATGAAAAGCGCCATCTCGTATCGAATAGCTGAACTACAATGCAACAAAAGAAAATTACGTTACAATGATTATTTTTTTAATACAAATAATGTAATAATTGTATGCATTTATAAATACCCTTAGGTAGTTTTTTATAATTGTAATTATTTAATGGGTTCATTAGTTTTATAACCATTGAAATATGAGAGGGTGCATCGCAGTAATATCAGTAACAAGAAAATGTTTCAGAGTAAGCTGAATGGAGAAAAACTGTTGCGATTTGTGTTGACATAATTTTTGACAGTCTTGAGCTTGACAGTTCACTGTCATTATCATAAGTCATCAAACTATGTTGTGGACAAATTGTAAATAAATATTCTCAAACTTATTTTATCGTAAATTATAAATAATAAGAATACAAAAAAACCATACAAAATGAAAGCACTAATACAGCGAGTTATGAACGCTAAAGTTACCAGTGAGTTTGCACCAATATAATTTTTAGGTTAACTTTAAAACAACAGTGCAACAATCTCTTATTAAAAAATATTTAATTAAAGTGGGTTTATAAAAGCCTTGTTAATGTTAGTTTATACTAACTTGAGCAGACTGGTCATAATACCCTTTTACACTCTAGTATTCTTGGTCAAACTATTTGTTACTATTTATAATATTTTCTATAAATTCCAGTAAACGATGAAGTTATAAGCAGTATTGGTCAAGGTATTTGTGTATTTATTGGAATATCAAATAGTGACAGCAAGAAGGATATGGAATACATGTAAGTATCTACCAGCTAAACTTTTAAATTAATTACTTGCACGGCTTTTCAGTCTTACTGAGTATAAGTCATTAATATATTTACTAAAAGATGCGCCCCGCGGTTTCACCAAATTTCATCCAAATCCGTTCAGCCGTTTTACTACCAGTACCAAATCCGTTCAGCCGCAGGGAAAAGGCTAGGCAGATGATGATGATGAATTAAATGAAAATGATTATTGTCTACCATAATGTTTCAGAGTACGGAAGATATTGAGTATCAAGTTATTTGATGATGAATCTGAGAAGAAATGGAAGAAAAGTGTTTCTGATAAAGAATTAGAAATATTATGTGTCAGCCAGTTCACACTATACAACATGTGGAAAGTGAGTTTTCATATGCATTCATCTGTTCTAGTTAAAATTATAAAACTATTCATAAGATTTTTATTAATTCCTCTTTATTACTTTAAGCTTTGAGCAGCAGTGGCCCAGTGGTGATGGCCGCGACATACGAGTTGTAGGTCGTAGGTTCGAACCCAGACAGGCGCTTTACTTTATGTATATTATTTCATCACCACTGCTCTCAAAACAGTGAAGGAAAAAACATTGTGAGGAAACCGGCAAGTCCTAGAACCAAAAATTCGAAGACATGTGACATTTACCAACCCGCACTGGGCCCGCGTGGTAGATTATAGCCCACTCCCTCTCGAAGAGAGGAGGCCTGTGTCCCAGCAGTGCGAACAATATAAGCTGAATATGATCATGATTATTACTTTAAGCACACAAATGTACACAGGCAGACTTATTACCATAGCCATTTTGTACCAGTCAACCTCCTCTTTGCCACTGATAGCAACATAAGAAGATCACAAGTCTGCCTAACAAACCTGCTATTTATGGCAATAAACTGCATGATTGTTGCTGAAAAAGTCAATGGAATGCCTGTATTCAGCTGTGGATATTATTTATAGAAGACAGGCTTCCATCATCCCTCCATGAGAAATAATATCCCCACATGAAAGTTTTATGGTATTGAAAGTTGCAAGCGTGACTTTTGAGCCTGAGCTGAGCTTATCCTGGGTTCGATTCTCGGGTCGGGCAAAGTGTTATTGGGATTTTCCTTTAGGAATTTCTTAGCAACAGCTCAGAGTTTGGCAGCTGGGGGTGTGATACTCCCGTGCCTCGGCAAGCACGTCAAACCGTTGGTCCTGCGCCTGATCTCTCACTGGCCGTGGAGGATTGCCGTCCCATCGGACTATGAGTGTGAGGGAAGAGAGAGTACACCCGTGTCTGCACTATAATCACTTCTCAATCTCAAACTCACTCAAACTCAAAGCACTTTTGAATTGTCAAAATTAAATAGTCGGTCAGTTAGTCAGAAAGTTGAAGCTAGTTAGTTTCTGCACCGAAGGCTGATCTCCACTGAGATTGGTCGCCATAGCCGAAATTAGGTCTGGAGAATTTTTATTAGAACATGGAGGGCTATTATAAAAAAAAAACATCTATGTACTAATCAACTATATTTTGCAAACTAATCAATGATTTTAATTGATTTATGATTTTCTAGGGTAATAAACCTGACTTCCATCATGCAATGCCAGGAGATAAATCTAAAGAATTTTATGAAAACTTCCTACAAATGTTGAAGGGTGCTTACAAACCAGATAAAGTTAAGGGTATGTTTCCTATTTATCTACATTTCATCAGACACTGACTTGTAAATGGTTATGATTATGATAATAAAGAATGATAACTTTATTTAAAGTTGCCTCATATATGGATATGTAATAATTAATTAATAAATGTAATAATATGTTTCTCAACAAGTATGGACTTATTGAGAAATCTAATGTTTATTTATTAATAATTAAAAATGTATGCAACATAAACAATGCAATTGTTATGTTGTAGATAAATAGTTAATTTAGAATATGCAGGCAGATTTATACGATTTATGCACAGCTAGCGCCATCTATGTTTATGTAGATACACTTGTAGCCACTCTTGTAGTTCAGCTGGTTGTTACTAGATGGCATTGTAATAAAAACCCCCACTAGTTCCCTAGGGCCTACGACTAAGAATTTCCATACAATCAATCACTTATCAGTGATAAGTGATTGATTGTATGGAAATTCTTAGTATTTTGAAGAATTCGGAACTTCGGATTTTGAAGAATTTTGCTTATCCATTGCTTGATACAGTAGTTACGTTTGAAAAAAATCGTCTACTCAACAACGTAAATCACGCAATGAATGTTGTTGAATTGTCAAAACGAAAGGCATGGCCAGTTCAAGTGTCCCAATTATCACGCCACACAGGTATCGAGATCACTAGCATCACTTAAAATCCATGCTAGATTGATATCCGAGTTTTATGCTCCAGAGCTCACATTTTAGACTAAGGCAATGTACAGACGCCAGCACATCGAGCTACTACATTCTGTCAAATTTCTTTAATAGATTTTCAACTTTATCGCTAAATCATAAGGTTCAAAGTTGATTAGGAAAATTTGACAGATTCGGGTAGCTTGATGTGCTGGCATCTGTACATTCAATGCATAAGTATTTAATTTTATAATGAGACAGTCTGTAGTCCTTTTTATTTCGATGAACAACGTTTGAGCGATCACCATGAAAGTTGGCATATTATGTACCTACGTATCTCAAGGCGTAAGTTTATATACCTACAGATGTCTTTGTTTCGACCTCCATGCGGCGTTGGAGTCTTCAAAAAAGTATTTGACAATTAAGTTCTCACTTGTCTAATCTGTTCCAGATGGCAAGTTTGCAGCCTACATGCAAGTAAGCATACAGAACGACGGACCAGTCACATTTGAGATAGAATCTCCTGCCAACCTACCACCCAGCAAAGAAAGAAGAAGTAACAATGTAGCTAAACAAGAGAAGGAGAGTGAGAATCTAGTTGTGGACATTGTTGATAGGGTATAAATATTTATTGTTAATTTATAATAAGTAAGTACTTAAATTATTATAGAAATTTTGTTACATCTATTTAAGTTTTTATCTCATTGAGCCCTAATATAAATAAATATATATATAATATAAAATATAAATTACTAGTTGCGCCCCGCGGTTTCACCCGTATAAGTGTCGATCCCGTGGGAATATCGGGATAAAAAGTAGCCTATAATTATGTTAATCCAGGGTGTCAGCTACCTCCATACAAAATTTTATCAAAATTGGTCCAGCCGTTTGAGGGTGAAGAAGTAACAAACATATTATAAACACACACACACTCACAGACTTGCCTTTATAATATTAGTGTGATTTCCAATGGTTTGTGAATGTCGTGGCAGTGGTCTTGTCGTGGAAAACAGTAAACCGGCAATCTGTACCTACCTACTATTTACAGGCATTTTCGTTAAATAATGAACGCCAGTTTAGAAAAAATAAGGGTATTTATAGCGTATAGATAAAATGTAGATTGGCCTCTAGTCGAGTCCCTTTATCGCCTTCCATCGAGGTGACGTTTCAATTTTGGTGTGTCGAAGTGAACGACGCGACAGTTGATATTTTCGTAGAAAACTATTCCGGGCTGCCGTTTTAAATAATAGGCTGTGTGATGTGTATCGATGTGGATGAACAATTCGGTAGTCACAACGGGGACAAACCGCGGGAAGCGGGCCATAACAAATGGTAATGCCCACTGCTGTGCCTTGTTGCGTCGTGCCGCCTAGTGAGCGTCGGCCTTAATTGACTTATTACAGCCCACTCGCCCAAGTTTATACAAGGGTTGTGCCTCGTTGCGAGGCTTACAATAGCATATAGGAATTTTATAGGAGGACCAAAAAACAAAACACAAAAGTAATTAATAAAAATCTTTATTTTGAAATAATGGTTATTATCTATTAACATTTGTTACAATTAGGCCAGTGATTATGCGATTTCATGTTAGATTATATTAAAAAGTTTTTACAAAGATGATATGCCTACGCTAATTCTACCGGTCCCCACTACGCATAGAATCATCACTCTTCGTCATACATACTTGATCATCCGATAATTATGTTAACAGATAATCGACCAAAAATTCAAATCCGTCAATACATTAATTTCTAAACGAGTAGAAAATAAACTAAAAAATAAAATAAACTCGTATAAAAAGTTTAAATAAATGCATTTTATAAATCCCTCTATTTAAATATTAATATAATGAAATTCAACAAATGAGATTAATGACCCTTATGCAGTGTCGAATATTAAAGTTAGGTTAATTTACTTGTATCAATTAGCTGGAGTGCCGCATGATTACTATTTCTATACCGCGAAATATAGATATATAATCATTAAATCTTCATGCTTAGTACGTTACGCCTACCAACTGTACATCAATTCTTACAGAATTTCCCTCATCTTCGATCAAGGCACTATTCGTTTTGGTATATTGCTGATACGTTTCCTCACTCCTAAATTCACAATATCAATGGGTTAACATATTCGTACAAGTGTGAAAGAGTACAATTTCAAGTTCTTATGATAATTCAATGTACAACTTTGAAATCATAAACGAAACAGTTTGAGATATTTATGATCGCGTGATTACAGTTTACTGATTATGATTACCAAGTTCCACATTACGAATCTATTAACTTTATAATAACTATCGAATACTACTATTACAAAAATATCTATAAACTATTCTAAATTATTCAAAAGATGAAACTGTTACTGAGATAGGCTAAGGATGTAATTAACAACATATACCCTTTCAAATCTTAATGGACGTTGCAATTTACGAGTGCATAAATTTAATGGCGTTACTAGAATTTGCCAATACTACCCAAATTTAGTTGATTAACGAAATAATAGGAAGTGAAATAAATGCATTTTTTCATTATGTACCGTTAAATGTGTATACTTTAAAGCCGTTGCTTGATTCGAGGCGTTCGTTCGCCTTAGATCGAGGCACGTTTTTCACGGTCTGCCTCGATCTGAGGCTAAAAAATAAATAATGCCTCGAACGACGTTTTCGAGGCACCCTCGAACGACGTTTTCGAGGCACCCTCGAATGAAGCATCGGCTTTAGAGTATAATCGGTCTGCGCATGCCGATAACTGGCGGCGACTTGTTGCTGATCTTTCGCCGCGGTGTGGTGGTGTAGGTGGGCGGTCGGCAGTGGTGATGTTTACCACAGTCCGGAGGAGAAGCCTCCGGGTGGCACGCGCGAGTTGTTGATCATTTGGCTGTTGCCGTTGATTGACGTCACCGTGTTGATCTGGCCGTTCATCGATTTGTAGCCGTCACCGGTGATCGGGTTGCCTTCTGAAAATATAACATTGTATCGATAAGTATTATCAGTAAGTTAGTAAGCGCACATCTAAAGCAACAGCGTCACTTCAGTAAAACTTTTAATGTTGTGAAAAGTATCTAATAATATGGAAATATTTTAAAATCAGTCTTGTTAAAACTACTTGAAATTTTGAAAGAAATGTTTTTTTAACATGCAAAAATACGTGTGGAATACCCTAGCTACAGTTTAAAAGACCTACAAACAATGTAAAGACAGTCATAAGTATTTGATTGACGATCATACGTCTTTATAGTACGGCGGTAATACAATAGACAAAAGCTAAATATAATATCAACAATGAAACCTACAACTCTGCCTACATTATTATTATATAAAGTAAAGCAGTACTCAGAGTACCTAATGATATACATCTAAACCTACTTACAAATAAGTAATAGATAGAAGAAGAGGATTCGTGCGAAATAGAAGAAGGATATAGTTTAGCACGTATGTACACAAATACACAATTTATACACAGCACAACAACGAATACTCGACAACATTACAAGCAGGACACGATAATAAGCGCTATTATATACGATAGCATACAAGCCTAAACTGCTCACTAAGAAGAAACGGTCAAACTAAACCCTAGTATGAGCAAATTATAAAACGGTAATGGGTGCTCAATTTAAAAACACGAAGGTTTCGATCTCCGGTCCCCTTGTATATACAGCAAAAGAAAAGTGACAAGCTTTCTCTCAGACGAAATGATCTTGTGTCGTTGAAAAATTCCATCAGAGTAATTGGTGCGAAAACAACAACATTCCTCCAGTGTAAACTGAGCACCCACCCATCTCTCTTCGGCGAACATAGTCTACAAAGTACGTCTTAGGTCGGAGCTCCGCTGCATGCCGATTGCGATCAAAAATGTATCCGGGGACGTGTTTGTGGAATATTGGCGGGAAACCGGTCAGGGTATGCGGACCAGGGACCAAGGGAGTCGCTAGAGGCATCACGTCGGGAATGGGCCCGTCGCGCTCGTATTTGAATAGAGTCGGTGGGGGATTAGTATTGGCTATTAAATATGGATCTATCGGTCCTCCCAATGCAGGAATCGGATCATACTTATAATCAGGAGTGGGTCTCTCCCCTAAAGCGGAATGCATTCCAACAAATGCGTACGGAGGCAAGGGGTGGTACGGTATCTTATGTTCCTTGGGCTCTAAATAATGCTGAGCTGGGAATGGCGGCCAGTGCCGGTTGAGAACAAGTTGGGGCGACAAAGAATCCGGGTCTATGACAGGGTGAACCATGTCTGGGTCATCGGTTTCCAAGCCGAGGAGTGTGTAAGGAGTCATTCTGGTGGTGAGGCTGGGCTTCATAGTGGATTCTACGTAGTAGTTAGCTGGTTTAGGGGGCCATTCGTTGGTGTAGTATCTGTGGGTCGGTTGTGGGTGCAGGAGTTGGGTGTAGGAGTCGTCGGGGCTGGGGTCGGCACCTCGCAGGCTGGCGGCAGGGTGACGGCGGCGCAGCGGCGCCACGAGCACTCCATCGCCTGTCACAGGATTCCTCTTCGGTGGACCGTACGATGCTACCATTCACAGAACAAACGGTTTTCATTCGATCTACCACACTAGTTGGACCTAACTTTGGAGCTATAATGCTCTGATGGCTACATTAACCTAGATACTGTATCCTTTTCGTAGTAATGCTTAAAAATAAGTGTAATAGTTTCGCGTGCAATCACAGATATTATCGTTGATTTTGTTATTGTAGGTAATGAAAACTGTTATTCAAGTAAAATCATAATAGGTAGGTATGATTAATTCTTTAGTATCTATTTCAGTTTTAAATATTATTGTGTAATCATGCTCCATTCTAAGCTAAGCACGGCTCGTTGAATTTGTTATTTTCTGTTAAGTGTAATGATTATTACAATGAGTCATATTAATTGAAACTTCAGTAGACATTATTTGTGAGTAGATAAGTGGAAGAAGAAAGTCAGAGCGTATCTGTATAATATTAAATATGTATAGTAAGAAGCGTTTTCTTCCTAGCGTGCACGAGTGCCAAATATTTGGAATTGAGCACAGTTTCAGAGTGATCGCACGCAGACTCACAAAATGCTCGTAAAAACCAATAAGAGCATTACAGCAATACTGCGAATACTGTGAACGATCTCACACATTTGGAACGTGGAATGGATAGTTTAACTCGCTAATAATCACAAAGTTTAACATTTCAAAACTGACACGATACATTCTTTCCAGTGACTTTCCGGTCCGTTTCAATCTGATTGCTATGCAATTACCTACTTTTTAATAATAGATGTGCATGGACATAAACAAACATCGGACAAGACAATTAACGACCGTAAAATTATACAGAAAGTTCACAGAAACGTCATTAATTTACTAGAATCTTCAATTAAAAGTATCAATTTGGGAAAAAAATCTCTCTAAACTTAATTACAATTTCCATTCCACGACCGTGCGTGTAGTCTCGTGGCCGTGGTCATTCCGTGAGCGTTACTAGCCGTGCTCTTTCGTGCCTACATTGAGATCGACTCACAGTGTCCACCGAGGTCCGTCTCACCTCGGCTTGGGGTCGGCGAAGCGCTCCCGTTGCCGTACGCCTTGGACGGCGAGTGCTGGGGGCTTGAACCGTTCATATCCGAGTCGCCAAATTGAATGTGACTGCGGATTGTGTCAGTCACCATCGGGTTGCTTACAGCCTGAAACGTTACGTAAAAATAGATTATTGACGGCATCCGGAACAGTCTTCAAATCTTCTTTAAAAACTTAGGTTTCGAAATAGGTCACCACTTTTGTTGATATTGGTGTGGGTAGGTGGATTGATTGGTGGTCTAATCATTTAAAATCCAAATGATTAAATCCAAATCTTTGTCTGAGAAAATAAATCTAAAGCTACATGATGACGCAAAAATACGAGACAACAAATACAACAATAATGCAGTTGGCATTTCAAAAAACGAAACTGTCGATCCTTACAACTTTACCCATAGTCGAAAATAAACAAACCATTATGTCGCTACCTGCCATTCATAAATGTAATATCGAGTACGACACACCTGTCGTAGGGACATAAGTCTCCACTTCATACAGCTAATGTCATTCGACGTGATACGTCCGCGACACCACTGGAATCGATTTACTTTTACCGTTCACTTAATTGCCGAGTGATTAGACCACCGACCCACCACGTCATTCGCCGTGGGTGTTAAGGCTAAGGTTTTATAGGGCATTTGCATCCACCTGTTACAAGTAATCACGTTTTAATTAACGAGATTTTATGGTGTGTTTACCAATGATTAGAATGTCGTGGAAGTGGATGCGATTTATTAGCATAGCATTCTAGTCATTTTGTTTTCTTCGTGAGATTTCTTCCACGAGGCAGATTCTTGAAATCTTCTTCGTCAAGTTGCGTTTATCTTAACCTCCTATGGTCTGGAAAACTTGGGGGTTTTGTAGTGTCATATTTGCCGTCCATTAACTACATATCTAAACCGTTCTATTCTGTAAAAGTCGCACCGTGTGAACTTAGGTGAACTGAGCTTCAAGTGAGCTGCCAATCGCTAGCATCAGGTGGAATTTCACTTTAAGCTCATTTTACCTAAGTTTTCACGGTGAGGTTTTTACAAAATAGATCGGCAGGATACCTTTAATTGTTATAAAATCTACGATTTTTATTGGGTATACAAACTTGTCAAAAAATAAAGTAAAAAAAAAAAAACTGAGCGCTTACTTGTGCTTGACGCACCTGTCCGAAGAGCCTGGAGTGCGTGTCGCGGGGCCGTGTTGGGGTGTCACGCGGTGCGCGAGGCCTGTTTGTACCATTCTTCACTGGGCTGCTATCGGTCTGGTCTGCGTTGAAGATCTCCGCAATGCAGCTCTTAGGGGCGTTCGGCACCCTATGAACAAACAAATTGAGGTGTTAAATTATGAGCTAAAACTATAATAGATATGTGGCAGCATCAGCTACATCGCCACATGCGAACTACGCATCGCACTGACATCACGCAAAATCCTGCATCGCGCAAGCGAATTCTACCGCGCGACTAGCATTTATGTACAACGTCTCGTCTCGTCTGGTCGGAGGATCCTCCCTTTTCTATGGAGGATGAGTGAACTTTACACCCTGTTCCTCATACCTCTATAGATATAAAGACACGTTTATTTGATGTTTTTGCATTGTTGTGTGTCGTTGGTGCTGTCAAACAACTGACACTTTTAGGTTCTAATATTTTTCAAACAATCATTTCGGTTGGATAAGCGACACATCTGAGGGTTGGGTTAATGTTTACTTGTAATATTTATTTTAAAGTTATTACATGAATCGTAAAACTAATTTTTCACTTAAAAAAATAAGACTTAAAACCAATACCAATGTTCAACCCTATATTTCACCCTCCCGTATGAATCAGTATCCAACCCGATTTTGAAAAGCCAATCCCTAACTAAATCGAAAATCGATACACAAACTCATTAGAATTTAATACATGTATTGACATGCAACTGGACACGGCGACCGGTGGGCATCCCTACTTCCCTGACTGACCAGTGGCCGAGGGGAACCACTTCCGGGAGAGGGGAACACTTTCATTTCCTGATCAAATCGTAATTCGAACTGATGGGGTTGCCAGGCTGCATAAATATTATGTTTAGTATGATGGTTTAAAAGGAAAATTGTAATTGTAATTGTGTCGTAGAATTTTTGTTTGGCATACAGAGTAAATGATGATTACATTTAAATAACTGTTCGATTGATCGTTTGAAAGGTGCGATAGGCTAAGGCTGGCAAGTAAGCACTTGTAAATTGTTCATGCTTTGAGATCAAATAAGAAAACAAAACGCTATACAAAACCCCAAAAAGAAATATTATATAAACCCGAAAAACTTGGTAATGAAAAGAAAAAGTATCTACCTATTTTATTTTTATCATCTTAATCCGACGTAACGAATCCCGCAATGAAATGTAATACAGCCATATTTGACTTTTACTTTCATTTTATTAAAATGTAAACCCCCAGTATTTTTTTATCGAGCTTCATTTTACACAGTTGGTTTAATTAATTTGCCGTAAATTCTGCGAAATATTTGATGCAGAAAATAGAAGTAGGTATAATAACCAAGAAGCTACCACGAAGTATTTACATTTCAATAGAGGTCAAAGAAAGCGTATCTAACCTTCAACAAAGATGCGAAACAATCGCCCATAAAGTAAATTGATAAACAGCGTCTAAACTCAGACTCCTTATTAAACTGCATCAAAGTCAGAGCTATTAAGTATTAAGCTGGCTTTCCACAATGTGAGCCCACCAACTGTGCTTCGCGCACCTCCTTTGTGTCTGTATAAAAGAACCATGAGTTCGAGTCCACGGAGATTCTTGCCCGTTCTTCTCCATAGGAACCTCCGCTTTGGAATGGGCAACTAGCTTCATCTTTATGACTTCCTTTGACAATTAAAAATGGTTAAACTGAAATGAAAGCTTTAATTGAGTTTGAGGCCATAACGGCAAAGCAGATGCGCAGGGCACAGTTATTATGCGCACCTAGTGGATACCCAGCTTTAAACTACAAACGTCTAGAAAATATTCAATTACACGGCATTCGCGTAAACTCAGGCTAGGACTGTCATAACAGTTTAACTTGGCTGGCAAATCGGCGTAGTTAATACAACAAGATGGCAAGATAACGCCCGGGTTGGTAGAGCAAATACTTGGTTTTATGAGGTGGATGTTATCGGGGCTCGCGATCGCGGGAGCACCGAGTGGAAGCCACCAGAGACGATTCAAGTAGCTCCGTTTGGTTTGTTGATTAAGGCAAGTTTTATTTTGATGCAGATACAAGTTGTCCTGTTGTCTTTGTCAGGGATTTGTATGGTTATCTTAATGTTGACTGACTTGCGACTTCGAATACGCTTAAACTTTCTCAGTGATATACTTACATAACTTCACGCCTTGTTTTCACTTAGGCAGAGGTATAGTTTAGTTCGTACACTCACATTTCGCCAGTTGTTTGTGTAAGTTTTTACTTTCTCAGTAAACTTAGTAAGTACCTAAATAGCGATGGTAATGAAGGAAAACATCGTGAGGAAACCCGAACCAGAGATTTAAAGGCCAATTCTCGTAATTTAAAACGTTCAAAAACTAGTCGCAGTCTCATCTCGGTGACAAACAAATGTCAAAAACTTGTCAAAATGTAGAATAGAATAGAATAGAATATATTTATTTGCTTTAAAACATGGTACATTAAGGTCTTATAAATAAAGTGATGATCTTACATGTTTCGCCATGGACTGGCATGCAAATATTTAACGCATTAATTTGTTAAAATTAATACATTTTTAATAACATTGGTTATTAGGGTTTCGTATCTATTTGAATACAGAAGAATAATAGGTATATAAAGTACTTAATATAATTATAAAACTCAGCATCATATCTTATATTTATCGTCTATTTTTTTCTCAAAAAATTCTTTTACACTATAAAAACAATTATCAATAAGCCATTTGTGTAGTTTTGATTTAAAGCGTTTTAGAGGGAGTTCCCTTATTTCTTTTGGAATATTGTTGAATATTTTTATTGCCGTGATAAAGCTATTCTTATGACATAATGTGCTTTGATGTGAAGGAATTATTAGCCGTGTTGGGTCTCGACGGGTATATTTTGAATGTAAGTCGCATGTTATAAAAAATGTAGAGTGCTCTTTAACAAATACACCAGCTTGCATTATGAAAAGACCTGTTAAGGTTAGAATTTTATTTTTTTTATAGAGAGGTCTGCAGGATGTTAAAGGACTGATACCACAGATTGCTCTTAGACATTTTTTCTGTACTAGGAAGGCATCATTAATATTCGTCGAGTTCCCCCAGAGTAGCAGCCCATATCTGAGTAAAGAGGAAACATATCCATGGTAAGCAGTAAGTACAACGGCTTCACTCGCGGTACATCTTAAACGTTTAAGAGCAAATACAAATTTATTTAGTTTCTTGCATACATAATCTATATGTAGTTTCCAGTTACAATGCTGGTCTAGAATAAGTCCAAGAAATTTGTATTCACTAACTTCGTTAATTTGTTGTCCTTGACAATTAACATTAAATGATTTTTGTTTAGAATTGTAGTTTTTAAAGTTTATGTATTTGGTTTTATTTAAATTTGCACAGAGAAAATTGTTATCGAGCCATTTTAAAACTTGGTTTACTGTTTCATTAAGGATTTTTTCGTGATTTGTTTCTGATTTACTATTATTTGTTACAATTACCGATATGTCGTCAGCAAAAAGTATGCATTGTTGTTGTAAAGCTGTAGGTAAATCGTTGATGTAAATGAGAAAAAGTAATGGGCCAAGTATGCTTCCTTGGGGTACTCCTGATTTAGTTTGACTATATTCAGAACTATTTGATGTGAACTCATTATTTTTATTTGTTGTGCTTATTTCTACTTTTTGTTGCCGGTTAAATAAATAACTAGTAATCCAATCAATAACTATTCCTCTAATTCCGTAGTTATTGCATTTTTGTATTAGTAAGTCATGGTTAACAAAGTCGAATGCTTTGCTCATGTCAAAGAAGATGACAGATACTGGAATGCGTTTATCAAGATTATCAATGACATTTTTTATCAGTTTAAATGCTGCTAAAGTAGTTGATTTTCCCCTTTGAAAGCCGTTTTGTTCCTCTTTTATGATCTGAAATTTTTCTAAATAATTTGTGAGTCTACGATGCATGATTTTCTCAAATATTTTTGATAAGTTCGATATAAGTGTTATAGGGCGGTAATTAGATAACTCTTTTATGTCACCTTTTTTAAATAATGGTTTAACAATGGATTTTTTTAGTTTATCTGGAAAAATACCTTGCCAGAATGAGAGATTTATCAAGTGTTCAATGATTGGTGATATAATAGTGGCACAGGATTTGAGAATGTGAGTTGCTATACCGTCAAATCCAACCGATTTTGAGTTGTTAAGGGACATGATAGTATTTTTTACTTCATCTTCATCACATGGATGTAAAAACATGGTTTGCGTCATGTTCGGTAGATCGGAATGTTTTTTGTCTGATGAAGCTTTCTTTTTGTTATGGAATCCTTTGGCAATATTTATAAAAAAATCGTTGAAAGTTTCAGCAATTTCTTTAGGTTTGTTTATAATATCATTGTCGATTTTAATAGTATCAATGTGTTTTTTTGTGTTAAAATGTAGGGAAATTAGGGGTATTTTTGACATATTGAGACAGATCAGACTGTGAACGTTCTTAAAATTACGAGAATTGCCCTTCTGTTCTGTTCTGTTCAGAATGTGAAGTTTTGAAGCGTTGAAGCGTTTTGAACTGGCCTGCAACGGTCCCAACAAGCCGGCATCGGCACGATATACTATTATAATAAATAGTCACATTTCCTCTAAACCCTCATGGAAATCAACACGGAAGCCCGCACAATCAACAACCACAGGCCAATAACTTCCCCTGATCATTACATACCTCTCCAAACAGACCACTATCGACATTATACAAATGGCACTATCTCGGCAGATAAATGAATCGATAGCGCGCCGGCGCTGTGTCCGGTCACACTTCCTCGACTTAACAATGACGAGGTACCTACCTAGCTGCTGCTACTATCTGGTAGTTAGTACTTGTGTGCTGAGATGAAGACTGGATAGTGCCGCCACTCCACTACTGTTAGAACTGACCTATTATTTAAGTTGGAAGCTTTTCTCCCATGGGGCATGAATGAAACTATGAACTCGTTAGTTGTTATAGTACTTATTGCTCTAAATACTATAAGAAACAAACTGTACAACAAATTATTAATAAAATAGAGCTCCTAGTTTATTTATATTAGGACATCTAATGCGTATATGAATGACGATTTGATGAGGGAATACAATCACGAGTCCTATGGTCTGCCCTGAAATAGCTCAAGGAAGAACGTGGATGAAGACTGCAAAATATTGAAACGCTGTGAGTGAAAATTGTTAAAAGAAAGGTGCTTTGTGCGAGGGCAAACTATGTATAGGTATAATCCCTTATCTTACCTATAACTTTTAAGAGTAATGTCCCATTTAGTCAACAAACGAAAGCCTTGTCAACCACACATAAAACTGGGCGTAACTAATCGAAATGGCACTCAAGGCAAAACTCTTAAAACAAAACACAGCTTTCTTTATTACTACTGTTAAAGAACATGAGTGTTGTCACGCCCTACATAGCTTTCCCATTATAATAACTATAGGGCAAGTAGCCGATGAGGCATTAAGTTGGACTATAATGGGCCATGAGCACCATGCCTGGTCGTAAACCGTGGATACAGTGGCCGGACACTGGCCTAAACATAGGGTGCACACAATGTAGCCACATGTAGGTAAGAGATATGGAATTGTAAAGGTGAGCATTCACTGTCGAGTATAGAAAGACGGGCAACTGTTTAGACATGAAGAAGCAACTCTTTTTAACTAAACATAAAATTAGCTGAGCTACCGATTCAAATCAGAAAGTCATAGCTATAATAACTATGAGAAAATTCGTCGAGATGTAATCGATAGTCTACTTTGACAAGTGGTGGAGGCGTACAATCTCGACATATTCATAGACAGTAGACACACAATAGAGAAAATTCATTGAATTTGGAAGCAGTATTTCTATCAACATTATTATGACCTCTCTTATTATAAACGAGCGGCTGAAGGAACACATATCTTAGCACTATTGTTCGTATTCACGCGAGTCTCTTTCATCTGCCAACGCCCACGACCGCATTGAGTCTTAACTATTACAACAAACTGCATAAAATATTATGTGCTGCGACTGCGATGCGATCTTTATGTAGCAACACCTTTATGTTATCTCGTGTGTTAGGCCTGCGTTTGGCCGGAGGGGCGACGTATGGCGCGCGCGTGCGGCCCTCAGGCGCCGAGTTAAATTGCGTAGATTACTCGTCATCACTGCCCGGGCAATCTACAACGCCCCTGCATCCAATGAAAACAGATTCTTATTGAATACAATCTGCATAGCCCGTCGTATTCACGCACGCACTACGCACCTAAATAACAGTCATACGCACAGCGAAACAAAATAAACACATGTCTATAATAATAAATATTTTAAACAAACCTAGCATAGCCACGTCTATAATTAACCACGGGAAGAAAGTGCGTGAGAGTAAATTGTTTAATTGTGACACGGCGGGGCTGGGCTGCGCTTGCGCCACACGCAACGAAAAGAAACATGGCGCCTGACAGGGTACTGTTACTGTTACTAAAATAAACAGTTGTCAAAGGGGGAGTGATGGTGAAAACAGTCACCGGAAGAAAATAATAAATCCCATAAACCAAAGAAAATATTATGACAACGAAGGTTCCCTTTTGTCCCAGTTTAATGGCTTCTGGCGTTTTCTTTGAACAAGCGTAACTGTTACAGTAAGTTTATTTTGAATAGCATCGGCTATCGTGCTAAGGTGCGTTAAACACGACGCACATTCTAACATAATAAGATCGTGTAATTTCAAGAGTATAGAATATTGGCAATTATTACTGTACTTGTGCGTAATAACTGACATGAATGTGAGATGGTGTGATAACGTTGCTAGTTACACGGAGCGTAGTGCCCGTGCGCAGTGCGAGGCAAAGCAGGGTGTACGATATCAAAAGTAGTTGGCCGGTTAATGGGTTTACGCCTCTGCATCGCGCGGTTTTGCTCTACAAACGCCACGAGTAATGAGACCAAGTTAATGATATCTGCGGTAATGAGAGACCGCGTAACTTTATCATACGCGGAACGACAGGAGAAAACGCTCTTCGTTTTCAAATGAAAGGCAATACATTACGTTGTTGCAGCAACGATTGTGCACTTTCTCGACAATTTAAATTTAATGGGCATCAATGACAAAATGTTATTTACAGCGTTTTCATTTGTTATTATCGCGATCGATACCATACGACTTTATAGTATAATCAGCGTATAATGTTCCCACTACTGTGCTGGGAAACAGACCTCCTCTCTGTGAGAGGGAGTGGGCCGCAATCCACGACGGCTCAGTGCGGGTTGGTAGATGTCACATGTCTTCAAATTTGTTGGTTCTAAGACTGTAAGACATGCCTGTTTCCTCACGATGTTTTCCTTTGCCGTCTTGAGAGCAGTGGTGATGAAATAATTTACACAAAGTAAAGCGACTGCTCTCAAAACGGTGAAGGAAAACATCGTGAGGAAACCGGCATGTCCTAGAACCAAAAATTCGAAGACATGTGACATCTGCCAACCCACACTGGTCCCGCGTAGTGGATTACGGCCCACTCCCTCTCACTGAGAGGAGGCCTGTGTCCCAGCAGTGGGAACATTATAGGCTGATTATGTATGTATGTAAAGCGACTGTCTTGGGTTCGAACCTAGGACCTACAACTCGTAAGTCGCTGCTGTAACTGACGACTTCTTTATAATACTCCACATTATTCCTGTTCTTTATTAATGCTCACTTCTTTCAAGGAAAATCAACTGTGGTCGCCGCGCTAACTGACAGCGCGTAAATAAAAAATAAAGTCATTTGCATAGGTGATTTGTTACTTGTACGAAACGCGGTCAGATAAACGTCCAGTCTAGGTTAGCTCATATTGATTTTCCGTGTTGGGGCATGTTTTACGGGAATGTTGGCTTGTGACAACGGGAGATAAGAACAGTTGTTTCAAGTGCTAACTCTGATTTACGGCTGCTCTTTATCAGTACCTTACAGCTGAACATGGTGGTTCGCTATGTGCGAACATGTGCGTGTCTCGATACGGAGATAGTTGGCGGTTGGCGGCACGTGTCATGTTCGTTCCCTCGTAGCGGCTACGAGTGTCCGCCAGTGTATGCTACGTCAAATTTTATTAACTTCTAATCCCATTGAGTTGTCAAACGAGATTTTTGGATGTGATTTCTTTTTAATGCTTAGTGATATTTATGAATGGATGAAAGTGAGGGTACTTGGTGGTAAAAAAATACAGACTATGATGATTAAATCTATACAAATTAATTTAATTGAAGTGTCTGTTTGTAATGTCAAAATAACAGCTTTTTACTAAATGCTTATGAAAGTATATACGGTACCTACGTATAACAAAAAAAAAAATTATATTTTCAATTTTTTGTTTATTTGTTCCAGCTAATCTCCGAAACGGCTGAACCGATTTTGATGGGACTTTCACTGGGAGATAGCTGATATTATAAGGAGTAACCTAAGCTTTCCGATAACCACGCGGGCGATGCCGCGGGTAGATGCTAGTTCTGTTTCAGTATGAAATCAAGCCAATTTAAATTTAAATCAAGGTTAGGTAACTACGGAGAAAAATACAGTCGTAAACTACACGGTATTATCGACAATACATTCGCAATTATCCAATTAGGTTTACTTTTATAGAAAGATCAATCGATATCGTTCTCGGTACTCGTTATCGAAGATAATCGAGGCGAAGTAGTAGGCACTGACAATGCTGGTGCCTATTATACCTCCCACGACTGTGTCAGTATGGGGGACGTTATATTATTATACTTTATAGCAATCTGGATACTTAAACGCGAGCTAGGTCACAGTAAAACTGTCATATCATTTCGTCCCACGACAACAAAGTTATATGAACTGGGATGATGGAAACATTATGTAGATAGGTTCTTTATGACTCAATTTCCTATCGTTTTTACTCGTTTTGTTACGAGTTGAAAATAGAAATCTTCGCGTTCGTCGATGATTTATAAAATGACAATTAAATAGATTGTGGTCTTATTATTAAAAAACAAATCAGGCAGGTTCCATTATCGAACTTTCCTTATTTATTGTACAAGGTGGCGTGTCGCACAAAAGGCATCACTCTATCGGAATATGCTATCATTTTTGCAAATGGCGGTCATATGTAAATTCTACATTGACATTTTGTGAAATAAACACATACAAAATACACATGAACAAGACATGAATCGCTATACTCTTTTTCGTTCAACAAAAAACAAAACAATATCCATTCATAAAACAAATTACAGCTAAGGAACATCGGGTGACACAACTTTTGCAACTTTTTCTTGCTTTTACTTTCCTTTTTTATGTCCTTGTGCTGGACAAGCGCCTGGCTCTTTTTCTTCCAAACTTTTCTACAAGTATTTTGTGCTATTTCTGTCCATATTTGCCCTTCAAACTTATCAAGATCGTCACGCCTACGCGGCGATCGACCTGACCGACTTTGTACACAAAAAAACATAGTTTTATGTTCTCTGGTCAACCATAGGCGTAAACCCTAGAATAATAATTAGCTATTCTAACAGGAAAGTCTTGTTTGGATACCGAATAATTTTACGTTTTTAATTACAAACTTCTTAGTGACTTTGCTTGTTTCCCTGAATATGTCAGGCGTGCATGTGGTCTCACGACGCGCACACTTCAATCGGAGGTACTGTAATCACTTCACGCGCGTTGGATGGCTGCAGTCATTACGCGAGCATCGTGCATTCCCTTTTTCTCTAATTAGTTCCAGTTTTCGAATGCTTAATTTAGAAGTTTCGTGAGTCTTTGCTTTCTATCCTTGTATTATTGTAACTTAGTGGCACAAAGTAGGTAGCGATAATCTTCCAAAAAAAAAAATGCATTGAACAAACAAGTCTGCACCGAGTCTGAAATCTGAAAATACATTTCACAGTTCACTTCTTCATATTTTTATAATTTCCTTAGAAAATAATAACAAACGGAATTCAGAAGAGTTTAAAACTTTCAAAGCGACTTATTTATTTATGAATACTCCTTTGAACTGAAACTCTAGGTAAGTAAATTGCAAAGTTTTTAAATAATCACTTTCTAGTGAATTTAAGGAACCTTTTAAGGAAGCTTTGAGGTAACATTAAAAGACATTGGTAGCTTTACGACGACATTTCATAGGTTCTTAGTAATGAATAATATGGACGACCCTCTGAATAAACATTAATCAATTCTTAGTATTATATTACAGACGGAACTTTCGCTTCCTTATTACTTCATTTTAGTCATAATTCCTACATTACGACGACGTGTTTTATGATTTAAAATAATATTCGTGAATGATGAGCTTTTATTTATCGGGTCCTATTTCAACAATATTCCGAGAGATGATATTACACGATGAGAAACGTGATTCTACAATAAAGTTACAGATAGGAGGGAAAATAAGATTTTTTTACTTCCATTTCCTCTCAGCTTTGACCTACCTAGTTATGTTTCGTAGCGGTTTCGAGCATTTCGTAGTGTTCCGGTAGGCTGAGTTTTCAGCAATATCGAGCATCTGAACGCTTGAATACTTAATTTTGAATTTGGAGTTACTAACAAGCGGACCGTTGACTATTCCGCTCAGCGGGGCGGAATAGCCAACGGTCCGTTCCGTTCCCGCTCTACACCATATACCGATCCTTTTTGGTACAGCCGCGGACAATGGCGGTCGACCACTTTTCACCCCTTATTTGCCCTTGATAATAAGGTTGAAAGTGGTCCACCGCCCGTGTCCGCGATGGTACATATAATTTTTATTGTTTATTGTTTTATTGTTGCTGAACCCGCTCTTGACTTACCTACTACTTAACTCTGAATAAAAAAAATAGTTCACAGAAACCTAGAAATCGTTATACCTACCTCAAGTGTGGTCATTTTACAATTGCGTCTAGTTTCTACCTCACCTTTCGATTGTTAGAGCAAGGTACTTAGCGCCTCGGCGTTGGAGATTAAAAAAAAACTAAATTGGATGAAATTACACATTCTCTGAGGTGAGGCTCAAATTACTCCTAGGTACTTACTATCATCTTTCACCTACGATTTCATTTCACATGTCTATTGTGGAGTACAAGTTTAATTTTACTGCTAAAGAGGTTCATATTACTCTGACATGACGGGTTAAAGTACATTTTCCGGGCTGTATTCATAAGTTTGTAATCATTGGTCATTAAATAGTAGTTTCGTGACAGTAATTTATCTCAGTCGGGTTTAATTTCGGATGTTCGTTATTAAGCTTTTTTCTTGGGATTTTGTAGTGCTATCTGTCTGTTACTTTCTACGAGATTGTCAAAACTGATCAACACAGAGGTACATACTTATAATATGTCTACTAGCTTCTCCCCGTGACTGCGTTCGCGTGAAATTTCTTGTTCCCCTATCGCATCGCATCGCCTTCCCGCGATATTATTTTGTTTTCGCTTTGCGTTCTTTGTGACTTTTGTTTTTCCTCGGCTCCTAAGGAGCTTAGCGTGATGTTTAGTAGGTAGCCTATAGCCTTCCTTAAGAAATGGGCTATCAAGTACAAATATAATTTTTCAAATCCGACTGGCATAGGGCTACAAGAACCACCTGGCAAAAAAAAACTCAATTTTTTTTTCCTTGAGACTCAGGTAGACCTATAGTTCCTATAGTTCCAAAGATTAGCGCGTACAAACAAACAAACAAATTTTTTAGCTTTAATACTAGTACTAGTTATTAGACACAGATTACAGATTGTCCACACGGTCGGCTACATTTATTTAATTTGCATGTTTATCTGCGTGACCGACCTACACGTAGTGCGGTACCCAAATACATGGATTAAAATTTTAGGTCAGCTAGCATTTTACTCAGTTTCAGGACTGGATTTGTAACCAAAAAAATATGGTCGACCATTAATGGAATTGACCATGTCATGGGAATTTTTTTCAAGACGTTCGATATGGAATCAACACATAAGATGCTCGCACTTTCTTCTGAAAAATGATTTATGCTCATCAACCGACCAAATGTTCACTAGAAATCAAAATTTACGCATGGATAAAGTGACAAAACGCATGAGACTTTTAGCAAAGTAAAGGATAAAACCTTATTTTAATACCAATCCCTTTCCAAATTAGCATAGCCCAAGGTCGAGGAGTACCTAGTAAAACAAAAGAAGCCCACGTTAATATGTTATCCACACATACTCAGAGCTACCGAGGCAGCTAACCAGGTGTTAACTACTCCCGACGGTGGAGTCTTTGTTCCGACATATTCCTGCACATTTTTCTTATTTTGCACCTGCCTTGCTTCAACAAAACTACCTTTACCACTTCAAAAAACAAAAGAGAATCTTCTCCTCATAAAACTAAGGTTGAAATTCCAAATGATTGTAACTTTTCAGCTCCTGAAATAACGTGGTTTTCGTTTCACGGCATGCTCACATTCTTTTCGTGCTCATACGCTATTGTTTCGGATAACATGCATTTGTTAATTAGAACCTGTATACCTTACCGAGAATCAAAATAAACGCCAAAGAAAAAATCAACATAGATAGCATTGATTCGATTAGGAATACAACATAATTTACATATAATAGAAATTAGAATATGAGATGTGTATTATTGATCATTTAGTTAGATAAAGTGTAAATGCCTTAACGTATTTACAAGCGAACGCCCATGACTTTCCATAGAGATTTTTATCTTTTTATCAACCTCCTTGTTGATATGCTATGAAGATTGTAGGACATTGTGTGTAGGCTATTGAATCTCTGAATAGTTTTAGGCGACTTCATGCTCACACAGCTAATGTTTAAATAGGTGTCTGTGTTTACCCTTGAGTAAAACGATTTGTTTCCTGTCAAACTCTACTATATTTTGTCAAAATAACCTAACCTGGATTACTTATCTACATGCAAATGAATTCTAATCTACTCAAAAAAGGACCTCAAAAAGTAATATCGCAAATCAAATTACCAAAACTAAAAACTTATAACACCCCTCTGTTTCCGTCGGGGGTTTTAAAAAGAATCGAATACATAAATTCCTAAGTTAATTTAGCTAACGGTGCTACCAAACACGCATCTCTTTAGTCATAAAAACCCAAATTAATACGTTCAGGAAATAAAGAAACCACACAATAAACCGGTTAACAATGCATCTAGGTTAACGGGTTAAATAAATAACCAGGATATCTGCAACAGGATGCAATTAGAAGATAGTCGGAGATTAGATTAGACCCAAGATCTTCCGCCAAGCTTGCATTCAGAGGATGCTGGGCAATTCAAGTGATTTCAACACAAATGTACCAGATAAGGACACTAATTGAACTGCCAATTGCTTTTTGCAGTTACATTTCAGCCTATTTGTCAAGTTGTTAAAGGTACATTGTACTGCTGATTAAAATATTTAAGTACCTAACCATCATGAGGACTTGGAATAGGCTTGATGGAGAAGGGATCTTCTGTTGGATTTTTATTTTATAAATTGGAAAACAGACCCGTCGTAGGATTTAAAGTGATAAGAGCTACAATGCAACTGAGGAAACTTAATTTTTTGAAGCAGATGAATTTTTTGTGTCTCTAATCCTAATAAATTGAACTGGTCCGGAGACTTCGTGGCAGACCCAGTGGAAGATGACGAGAAGAGCTTTACGCCCACAGAAAGGATTGATCCACACTAGCTCATGGCAGAGAGGAGTAGAAAGGAGAAAGAGAGACCTTTGCCCTGCAGTGGGATAACATAGGCTAAAAAAAACCGGCGAAGTGCGTGTCGGACCACGCTCAATGTTGGGTTCCGTAGTTGGAATGAATTTATTCCAAGAACAAACTTAACATTGTAGGTGACATAATGTTCTCCCATACAATCCAACTGAAAATGTAAGGTTGTACGCACAATATTGAGAAATTTACCATGTTGTTTTAAGACCACATAATTCTTATAGGTTTTCCTGTAATCTATAGGTATAGAACTATTTTCTGTATTTTTTTTTTAATTTTAGGCTCAGTAGTTTCGGAGATAAGGGGAGGGAATGGTTTATTTTCGTATATTTTTTTAAATAACTTTAATACAATTTACTTTAAAATTATGAAAAAGAAAATATTTGAGATCCTCACAGTAAGCCCTTTCATTTGATATATCATACGATACAGACTCCCAAACTTTTTTTTTCCGAGCAACTTGGCTGTGACAGACGGACGGACAGACAGACACACGAGTGATCCTATAAGGGTTCAGTTTTTTTTCATTTTGAGGTACGGAACCCTAATAAAATAAAATAATAATTAATCTAATCCTACAGATACCCATACCTACCTACCAATTAACCGTTACAACAATGCTCCTTAGTGGTAGCGCAGTGCTTCCTCTGTCAAAGCTTTTCACAAAGAGCTTTTGTTTGCTAATGCAAAATATCATCACCTATTCATAAAGCGGGGCTTTAGGCCTTCGTATTCCATTATCTCCGAAGTTTATTTCCTCAGAATAATTTAATTTCGGTAACAAGAGTGAAAGTGTAACCTGCCTGTAAGGCTTCGAAATTAAACAGCTAAAATATCGTCCTATTTATAATCCAGATTCATCCATAGATTAAAAATCTGATATTTTCAAAGTATTATTTTATTTTATTCCTAAATGGGCCCGCTCTTGACCTCGATCACGCCTGATGGAAAGCGATGGACGAGGTCTATGAAATAACGAGCGTGCCCAGAAGATGCCTAAGGCACTGGAACTCCTACGCATCGCCGAAACACAGCAGGCTGCTTGACGGACTCCGGTGGGAGACCCGGTCGCAAACCAGGCGGGCGTACCACCGCAAGGGAAGAATTACCCAGTCAAATAAGGTGTTGGCTGTGACTGTCCTCGTACAGGATGCGCCGAGCGCTCAATTCAGTTGAGTAACTGGCGGAACAAACTGCGCTACACGAGGAGGCTTTTTCATGCATCCCAACATCATCGTCTTCAGCAGCCGGCACAAACGAGATCCTTACCTACTTCATCTTATTTTGTAAGCCAAGAAAATATGAAATAAAAAGAGATTTGTAAGAGAAAATTCGCTACATTTTTAAAGGAAAAATTCCGAGCTTTTGAAAGCTCTTTCTAAATAAGACCACTCACGGATTCGCTGTAGCCTTCAGCGCTTTTAAATTTTTCTCTTGACGTCATATTTTTGTAGTGGTAATGTTTTTAGTGTCGTGTTTACGTGAGATATGTCTTGACTCTTGATCTACATTTTTTATTTTAGCTATTGCATGAGAGCTTCTTGAAGTAACGGACCTCCTGTGAATTACGTAACTACATTTGGCTGTGTATATGGAAACGGGTGTTTGTCTTTAGACTGTGCAGTGATATTTGACGTTTCAAATGTCAAAGAAAGAATAGGTCGTGAAACACAAAATACAAATAACAAAATAAAAAAGTGAAAATAATATTTAAACTACAATAGTGTGTGCCTCATGAGTGAACTCATGACTGCGCCAAAAGTGTTCATTTCAGCATTCATTCCAGACAGATGAAATATCATTTGCACTGTCTAAAGGCAGAAAACCGGTGATTTTAACCATTAAGATAACCATTAGAGAAAATCCTAAAGAATAAAAATAATAATAATAACAATTCTAAAGAAGAAATGAATATAGCCACAGAAAAAAAAAACAAAAATATCATGACATTGAACAAGTCTTACCAAATAAAAAACTACGGTCAAACACTTACTACACCAATATAGGCGTGTATTTCGCCACTACATTTTGAAAGTTCAACCACCCTTCACTAATCACCCCTAGCCTGTAGGTAGGTGTAGGAGTAGGATCTCATTATGGGTAGGACGACGACGATTTTTTGAGGTTGTTACCTACTAGGTATTGATTTCACTTTCTGATACTTAATTTTACGTCACGTAGTCAGCCTATAATGTTCCCACTGCTGGGACACAGGCCTCCTCTCGGTGAGAAGAAGAGGGGCCACGCGGGCCCAGTGCGGGCTGGTAGATGTCACATGTCATCGATTTTTTTGGTTCTAGGACATGCCGGTTTCCTCTCGATGTTTTCCTTCACCGTTAGCGTTACTTACTTTATTTTACTGGCTATTAATATAGTCTCCATAAAACTATTTATCACCTAATTTTAACGAGTTTCAAGTGACTACCCCGAACTAACTCGATAAATTTGACTACTCAATAATCGATTTATCACTAGACAGTTATTCGATTTTATTACATTTTAATCGACTCCCTAATTTAACAATTAAAACGAAGGTTACAAGAAAGCAGATTTTAAACGAATTGACTGCTTTTTAATTGTCTAATAAAATTTATGTTACTTTAAAGAGCTGTTTTTTTTTGTAGCGCCTCGTATAAAGTCGATGCGAACTTATTCGATTAATCGAATTAATCATAATCGACTAAATTGGCCAACACCACCCCAATACCAACTTTAACTTAATTAAACAGAAGTATAGCTACCAAAGCATCACGATTTGTATTAGTCTTTTGTAGCTCCACGATCTTCTTGTCAGCTCTACGTTAAATTCAATCGAAACATCTACATCTAGATGTAGTTCAGGCACGAAAAGAGGTCATTGAACCGAACGCCGCCGTCTGCTGAGCGTCTACAACCCCACCTTTACTTTAAAACATACAAAATTTGACAGCTACACAATGTATTGTGACCATTGATTGTTTGGTCCGGTGTAATCGGCGTAGGCTTTTAACAGAGGAAGTAATGTATGTTGTTGTGTACGATGTGTTCCGTTATGTGTTAGGCAGCCGTGGGCGGTGTTAATGGGTAACATTGAATGTTTGCTGTGCACAGTATGTTCAATAATTTATCGGTGAGGTGCACGATAGCATCTTGTACATTAGGAGTGGCGATATAAATGCTATAATCACTTTAGGCTATTATAAATGTGGGCTAATTAATATCTCTAAATACAACTGCCAGGTCATTCGAACATTATGATTTTTCTTTTTTAGTTTTATTACCATTAGTAGTTATGTATGTACCAGTTTAATTAGGTAGGTAGGTATATAAGTAGGTAGGTACCGATACCGACACGATAAGATAAAGCACGTGCTTAATTTTAATTAAGTTTATAAATCAGTTTTACTTGAGCATTTTTTATGACATTATCTACTTATTATAAGGTTCATAGTTGCCTATCTACTTTTGATCATTAAACTGTTATAAAGATATTGCAAAATAATAACCAATTAAGCCGATCCCTCATTAATTTTAACGAGCCTATCAAAAACCATTAAGACACGTGAAAATTAAACAGTAATTCGATAAAACCAACTCATTAATCATTATCTAACTTCAAGTACTTATTTACTTACTTAATCTATAGGTTCTCCAAGTATAGAGCTTTGCAGCTATAGTTACTCGCGGAATCCAAACTCATCCTCATCACAAAAAGTAGAACATCCTAGTTCCCAAAAACAAAGAATACAATATACTTAATATTAATTCTAAATCCGCATCGAATAATAGTAAAGCAAACGAAAACGCAAATCAATCAATGTCTTAATAAAAACTAGGTCGCACCATTGTATCGAAACTTATTTTTTTTTTCCAAAGATTCAAGTCAATCAGTTATTGAAATAGAATCGGCACTGATTTGCAAGAGTTCGAGTAGGTTGATTTACAGTTACAACCAGTAAGGTGCCATAATAAACAATTAATCAAAGTTAATATTCTGTCAGTCAATCAAACGATTTAATCCGACTTTTTACTTCACTTGAATACCCATTTGCATGACGACAACTCACAAATTATTTAAATTTGCGCTAATTATATTAATAGCATCATTGCATTTTTGACAACCATATGACATTGAGAGACAGAATGACTATAGTCTAGAATTTAAAACGTCATTCTGTCTCTAAATACATCATTATGAATGATTTATTTAACTACTCGTCGTGCAAATGAATCTTAAGACTCCATTGATGCGGATTATAATAAACAAAAACATTAAAGCGTTAGGCAAGAAACCAAGACTAGGTATTAATATTGTAAACCCAAGAAAATCGTAATGAAACAAAAAGCTGCCAATATCCTTTCAAAGATTAAACTTCCTCTACAGTTCCACATTATTGCGTTGTCATCCGTTCTCATTGCCTATGCTATGGTGCATAGACTTTTACATAGTTTATGATTGCCAGTAAGTAATATCGAGTGAATTGTATACTGAATATCGATTAGGCTAGGCGAGGAATAAAA
Source organism: Hydraecia micacea (assembly GCA_914767645.1). Taxonomy (NCBI): domain Eukaryota; kingdom Metazoa; phylum Arthropoda; class Insecta; order Lepidoptera; family Noctuidae; genus Hydraecia; species Hydraecia micacea. The sequence continues at coordinate 10,767,498 of OU611795.1, forward strand.
TCCAAAGAAGATAATTATGTTCTTAGCAGTTTTCAGTGTCCTTGCAACTTTTTAACCTTTAATTTCTGCAACATGATAAGTATTACCAACATGGTGTCGATTAATACTGACGTCAATGTACGAGTACATGGCATTTTCGTACTTAGTCACCACCTGTGGTCACCATACGAGCGTTTTAGCTTCACTACTGTAAGTATTTGCTGGCTAATTGTGGACTCATGACTCTTGGCCGATCAAGTTAAAGCTTTTTATAGTTGTTCCGTTCGGATTTTCGGAAGACAACATAGGGTGGCATCGTGATGGCAGCATGGACATCGACGCGCAAACTTTAACCATGGATTCAGTAAGTACAGACGCCAGCACATCAAGCTACTGCAATCTGTCAAATTTTTTAAATAGATTTTCAACTTTATCGCTAAAGTATAAGGTTCAAAGTCGATTGGGAAAATTTTACAGTTTCGGGTAGCTTGATGTGCGCCGCCGTCTCTACATGATTCTGAACTGCGTTGAAATTTTTCGTCGGTTATAATTAAAATAAATAGCTGTACGTTATACATTTTGAACGCATAGGTATTTAGGTTCCTTACAGTTTGTGCGTCGATGTTCCTGCCACTCTGTATTTATTAATGAGTTTATTTGGCAGAGAGATGACCGGCTTGAACTGAATAGGTTCCGATGAGGCGACGATCCTGGCTGCTATCACCTCCGTGTGACGGAACTCTTAAAGAGTTGAAACAGATACCTGCATCCTAATTGCGTAACACATTATCAAACTCAATTTGAATAATTTTGAAAGATATTTCTAAACCATTGCTTCATAAGTTCGAAAAATGTGTCGGCTCAATAACGAAATAGCGCAATGTATGTAGTTGAACTGTCAAAATGAAACTCATTGCTACTGATAGTATGTTACGCAATTACCTCGCTGGTTAATTATAATTTAGGTACCTTTTACACCTTTAACAACCAGAAATGTCACCGCAAGCCTCTTAATCCGAACATCAAACAAATTACTAAGAAAGTAATGAACTTAATTAACTAATGCACTTACATTTTAACGTCGAATAGAGTGCAGAGTCGCGGTAATGCAACGGTTAGGAGCGGGAGGTTAATGGCGTGACCCCATCAGCAGAGGGTTATTCATTAGTGCAGTGATATTAAATTACCTTTTAATAAGTATTAAAATTATATTATTTTATTAATTGGTAACACCGATGAATAAAAGTCGTATCTTTTTAATTAATGAGAGACACTTAATTTGTTTAATGGTCATTTATAAAAGCATGCGACTTATTTAGTTTGTAGTTTTGTCATTTTTTTTATTTTTATTAATTAAAATAACTTAGCCACGAAACCAGACAGAATGGCAAATTGACATGTCACTTTCGCTACAGGCAACATTCCAACGATCGATCAATTCTGTTAACTTTTTGTTGACATGAAAAAAAAAACTCTTGACGTTAGCTTTTTCACTGCTACGAGGAATTCCATTCATTGCTTTAATATGAAAGGTACCTTTTTATGAAGATACACTTACCTAAATAGAAAGTAACAATATTTTGTAATTTACAACTGGACATAAAACTTTAATTGGTACTTAATCATAATAATATAGACACCCACGATGCCAAAGTGAAACAATTTTACGAAACACATAAAAAGAGTTTTGATAACCTACCTTCTTTTATAGGTACTGGTGGACGTGACTTTATTATCCGTATTTTAAAGTTGGGAATTCAAATCTACTTACGAATTCAAATCTATAAAAACTTTACTGCCCCACTGCAATTTCATTTGGTTTTATTTCTGGAAATCTAAATATTGAAGTCCACTTCCAAAACCGGCTAGCTGCTGTTTTTTACCAAATAATATAAATACATTTTCAACCATAACGGCCTTCTTCACCACCTCCTCATAAGTTCAGATTACTTTTTAATGTACAAATTCTGTTCGATATTTCAATGGATTTGATTTGATATAAGCTTATTCTCGAGCTGCATAACCATAATCAGCCTGTAATATTATGTTCCCACTGCTGGGACATAGGCCTCCTCTCTATAAGAGTGGACCGTAATCCACCTGGCTAGCCCACTGCGGGTTGGTGGATTTCATATATCTTCAAATTTTTGGTTCTAGGACATGTCAGGTTTCAGTGGTAGTGTGCTCGCCTAACTAGGCTGCGCCCGTGTTAATTGCGGAAAATATCTCAAGCGAAAGTAGGTATCTACTACCGGGATAAAAGTATCCTATGTCCTAACCCAGACCGTGGTCTACCTGTGCCAAATTTCATCGAAATGCGCTCATCGGTTAGGGCGTGCGTGAAATAGTAATAGCCAGACAGTTACTTTCGCATTTGTAATATTAAATATGGATACTTATCTACCTCCTAGATATATTGCCTAAACATGCCTATGCAGACACAGTCAAACGGTCCCTTAAATATAAAGCCACCCCCTTCCCAAAGTGCGAAGTCCGTATTTTCGGTCCGTAAGTTACGGGCCTTTCCTGTTCCGTATCACTTAGGGTCCGTCGCAGATTAGGTTGAAATTACCCACCAAAGTAGGCAATGCTTATGTAGTCATATCAAAAGAAGTAGTTGAGTGAACAGATGACTGTCGCGGTTCCGTACCCCGTGTCGGCTTGCCATCAATCAATATTCCTCGCTGGAGTCATTGGCTCCCCGCCAACTTTATCAGGTTTTCAACAGAGTAACATGTTTCTTATACATAGGTATAGATGCCTACTTTAGTATCTTACGTAGAGTAGAGTAACAATAGGTAATAAAGGCAACATTTTGTAAATTATTTCATCACCACTGCTCTCAAAACGGTGAAGGAAAACATCGTGATGAAACCGGCATACTAGAACCAAAAATTTGAAGACTATTGACATCTAACAAACCGCACTAGGCCCGTGTGGTGGATTAAGGCCCAACTCTTGTCACCGAGGGGCGGCCTGTGTCCCAGCAGTGGGAACATTAGGTATAGGTTGATTATGATGAATGTTGAATCAGTTGATTTTGACTTCATTTTTTATATCAAGCTTCTTTGTTAGCCTAAGATTAAGTTCACATTTGACATACAAAAGGAAGTTATTTTTATAAGACCTATAATAATTAACAGCGAAGCCTAGCGAACCACTGAATACGAAGACATACATTTAAGGCAACTGCCCACAAAGATAAAAAACCGATTACGTGAAAAGCGCTCATTAATTCAATCTATCTGTCGTATCCGCCGCTCCGTATACTGTGCGCAGACGTCGGAGCCGTGACAATCGCACAGAATGCCCCAAAAAGGCAAGACGACTCAATTGAACCGCCAGCAACAATGTTAACTGCCCTAGATGAGACAGACCTCAATGTAAATACATACAATTACATTTATTGTCTTACGGATTCGAATTTAACGATTGCGTGGGATGTCAAATAATCACGACGCCCGCCCATATGTTAATCGATTTTAATCGATTACGCACTCGATTGTGACACTAATTGATATTATTGTTTCATTAAACGAGCTTAATTAATTCAAAGTGGCCTCTCGTGGTCGGACGTCCGAAGATCGTAAAAAGTGACAAGCGATCGCGCGGTGTCAAAACGATATTTTTAATAGAAAGGCTGCTGCGTTGTTCGAACATGTCTTGTTTAATTAGGGAATATTTTATCAAACCGCTTCCGCTGACAAACCGCGACTAGTTTCTAGGTGCAGGAGAAATATACCGATCGAGATAGTTCGAGATTTATGATGTGGGGAGCAGCCGTGTTGGTACTTTGTTCGAAAGTAACAAAGAATGATTGAACGGCTTTATTAACTTTACTAATTAACCCGAATATGTTTAAGTATGTGTTGAACTGAGACCGATTATGCCCCGTGCTGTTAAGCAATACGGTTAATGATAGAATGTGAAAGCTTATCATCACTGTCATCTTGAAAAGCTCCTGGATAATTTATTAAGTCAATTTCAATACGACATGTCCGTTAAAAAATTAATAAAATATAAATAAAAATTCACCCTGCCTCGAAAATGAATGGGCGGAAATGCAATATTACTTCGCCAAATTTAAGTGTAACAGTTATGATTTAAAATATCGGTCTTAAATAATGACATCAGCATTAATCTTCAGCAATAAAAAATAATGATACGGCGTGAAACTCGAAAACTTTCGGAAGTAATTAACTCGAATAGCTGAAAACAAACATTCGATTATAAATCGTGGTTTTAACTAAGCGATGTCGTTTTAAACTCGATTAAATCGTGATCGAGAAGTTTACAGCGGGATCTTATCTTACGGTGAGGTATCTAAATGAGTGGTGACATTTATTTGTATCGCGAAATGAAAATTATAACGTTGTATAATTGAGAACGGGACTTGTAAATACTGTAACCGTTCCAGTTCTGCGATTATTTATATCACTTTGGATTTCACTTCGAATGCAGAATGAGTTACCAACCGGCGCCAAACCTTCTTTCCAATAAATAAAAAATTACCATCGAGTAATAAATTAACCATGTTTTTTTTTGCCCTAACATGAAGAATGTCGCAAAAGCGATCTCATTATGATTATACTTAAATATCTATGCTAATTAATACATTTTAGTACGACAAAATAAACAGGAAGCGGATTTGCCTTTCAATTTAATTAGTAGGTAATCCGTGTTACGTATACGTCAAAAAATGTTTGTTTGTGTTTTTATTGTAAACTTTCGGTTTCACTTTTCGTTGTTTATATATCCAATATTCGCTGAAGCGCATCAAATGACAATCGGAAGTTAGGAGAAAAAAAACACCATCAGACAGTCTGTCCATCGTTTTTATATGTCCACTAGCTGCCCGGCGCGACTTCGTTCGCGTGGTGTCCTACTAATACCCCCTACCCTACTCCTACCAATCCTACCCCTGCCCTTCTCCTACCTTACTCCTATCCCTTCTCTACCCCTTACTCCTACCCTACTTCTAACCTACTCCTACCGTACCCCTACTCCTACCCTACCCCTTCCCTACTCCTACCGTACCCCTACCCTACTCCTACCCTAACCCTTCCCTACTCCTACTGTACCCCTACCCCTACCCTACTCCTACCGTACCCCTACCCTACTCCTATCCTACCCCTTCCCTACTCCTACCGTACCCCTACCCTACTCCTACCCTAACCCTTCCCTACTCCTACTGTACCCCTACCCCTACCCTACTCCTACCGTACCCCTACCCTACTCCTACCCTAACCCTTCCCTACTCCTACTGTACCCCTACCCCTACCCTACTCCTACCGTACCCCTACCCTACTCCTACCCTACCCCTTCCCTACTCCTACCGTACCCCTACCCTACTCCTACCCTAACCCTTCCCTACTCCTACTGTACCCCTACCCCTACCCTACTCCTACCGTACCCCTACCCTACTCCTACCCTAACCCTTCCCTACTCCTACTGTACCCCTACCCCTACCCTACTCCTACCGTACCCCTACCCTACTCCTACCCTACCCCTACTCCTACTCTACCCCTACTCCTGCCCTACCCCGAGCCTACTCCTAGCCCTGTCATTTGCGTTTTGTTATTCCAAGTCTGATTCTTTTTTTTTTTTTTTCTGATTTTTTTTAGTATCTTATGTCCGTCTCCTGGCTCTAAGCTACCTCCCTACCAATTTTCACCCAAATCTGTTCTGCCGTTCTTGAGTTATAAGTGGTGTAACTAACACGACTTTCTTTTATATATATAGATGTATCTACTGTATTGCTTAATATAATATAAATTTAGAGGTTTTATAGAAGAAACTTTATTTTTACAGAAGAATGGAACATGTTAACCTGAATTTTGTTAAATTTATTTTCAATTGTATTGGACAATGTACATTTTTGCACGTGAACAAAGTAATCTCGCAAAATGAAATACGTCATACTGCATTTTATTTAAATAAATTGGAACCGAATCTAGGTCGTCGGATGTCACCGTAACTTATCACAATGAGACCACTTGCTACGTGGAGAGAGTTGTGCATTATGTTTGTTAAAATATATTCTTATCATCCTTTATATAAACCAAAATATAATTAAAGAGCTAACCCAAAGCGTTGTGAATTTCCAAAACGTTTTGTCGCCGTAGGCATTTCTTACGAGCGAGATATCTAAATAAATTATCGGAAATATTACAAGCCAGAAATCGGAAACACAAATTCAAACAAACTCACTCTTATCATTAAAATCCCAAAAATATTATTCGATGATACTAATAATAATACTTAGTGAGGAGGTACCTCTCTCTAGAGCCCTGCAGCTAGGAGCCCCTGTCTCCTGATGCCGATAAGCCACTATTTAAAAAAAAAAGTTATAAAATATAAAAAAAAAAATATGTATGAAAATGTAATAAAGAAAAAATATACAAAGATTCTAAAATATGCATAAAGTGGCGTAGACGGTGTCTACGAAAAATGCTACGAGCATTTTGCCGTCAGTCCGAACGTAGCCTAAGCAAAAACCACAGAGTAATAAATTACGATATCCAAGGTGTGTAGTTGTAAGGCAGTCGGCACGTCTGTCAGGCACCTTTAGCCCTAGTCGTGATTAACATGTTGCGGTCGTATCGGGCAACACCAAATTACCGTATGAAACTTTATGCCTACGAAATATTCGGAATTGTTGGTACTCGTACTAACGATGCTGATGCGGCTTCAAAATTGTTTGGCTGTGGCTTGAGGCAATGTTTCTGTGTATCCCATTACGTATGTACTGTATCTAGGGCCTATGTTCAGTAGTGAACGTTTTGAAAAGAAGATTTAATATTTTAAAAGGACAATGGCCATTTTGGACTTTTGGCGGGCAGTAATAAAAAAAAATTTGAGTCACACAAAAATATTCTAGTATAGAAAACATTTGCTATGAAAGGTCCTTTGTACCACTTTAACATCTTCAAAGATCACTGCTGAAACTGGTGGTATTTTGCTTTTTATTTCCGTTACACATGTTTCAAATTTATGTAGAGAAAGCACTTTTTGCTTCATGGCGTACATTTTCAAATAAAATGTCGTCGGCAGGTATTTACTACAGAATTCGCATCCTACATCAAATTGCACCGAATCGTACATGGCACGCAAAATTATAGCCGAACCGCAATCTTATAGGTACAGTACAGGTGCTTAATACTCAAGCAACGTGGGAACGCGGCTAGTGCGGGATTACTTGCAAATTGTACGCTAACTGCAGACGTACCAGCAATGAAAACGTATGCGCCCGCGCTGCAACGAGCTGACCTATGACTGGATGACCGACACGCAGCCGGTAGAAAGTTTGAGTAACGTGATTATAAAATATTGTGAAATAGTGCAGTGTGGTGATTATTGTGTTTTCGTGACTTCGTGCGTCATAATATTTCGCGATAAAAAGAAACATGATTTCCCAAAATAAGACAGTAATAAAAAACGCACGGTCTACAAATTGTAATACACTATGGAAAAAAATTCTACGCATCAAAAATAACAACGGCCAAAATACGATATTAAATGCTTTATCGTTCCAACCTAATTTCCTTTGATCACACGTATGACATTCTAAACCCACAAAAAGTATAACAAACATGCGAAATATCACATGAATTTGCATGTTGCTGGCCTACTCTCGCATGACACAGTGTCGTATTTCACGAACAAAACGCCATGATTGACGGTGGCGGTGCCAAATGACATGAACATGCTATGGTAAGCTTGGCTCCCTATGGCATTATGTAGTTTGCAATTTTAAACGTCATGTGAAAAAGTGAATTTGTTTTCACTGCGAAGGATTTTCATAATTGTTTGTTATTATTTCTAGATGCGACTTTCTTTTTACTTTAACGGTTATTTATTTTATACATTTGTCAAGTTTCATATGGCACTAAAATAATATAATATCATTAATAAAAACTAAGCGTGTTCAAATCAATTAACTACATAATATGTCCACCTAAAATAAATGCTACTTAAAATTCATGTCTCACCCAACGAACATCAATTTCCGCGTATAGAAATATCAATTAACCCCACACACAACTAAATAAAAATCCTACCATAAACAACATGAAAGCGCTAAACGCCAATTAGTCACATCAATTGATTAATGATCATAATTTATAGGTATCGACAACCGATAAGTTAACCCGCTCGTGACTGGATGAGTCGGACCTTAGACCTGCCACTATTTACGACCTACAACGGACCTACTACTGTGTTATCGCAAATTGAACGCCACAAACTAATTTACGATAGAGTAATCGCCGCGGGCTACTCGGGAACGGCTATAGGATACACATGTCGACTCCCACGGCAAGTCGAGGGTTGATATAATGATACCACTCCAGATGTGTCGCTTTCTACGTACCGAATTGATTTCTTACGTCTCTAAGGCCGTTGATAGACTGTACGTACCTGTAACAGAAAGGAAAAAACAAAATTAAAAAAAGCGTCAAGTTTGAGACACCTAATTATAGTAGTTAAAAAATAAGCACACGTAAATGTCAAAATCGTGAATATTTTTGGCGAAAACATGACATTTGTGTTAAACAAGCAATTAAATAATTAAAAAGCTCCTCAGTAATTTCTAAGTATTGATATAAGTAATTATCGCACGTAATTTATGGTCAATCAGATAGTTAAATGAAGAAAGTGATTTATCACTTAATTATCCAGCCTTATAATAAAGTTTTGTTTCTTATATTATTTATATTAATAAGCAAAGAGAGGAATTCAATGAGGACATAAAACAATTTTTATCACCGCATAAAAAATACTAGGGCCGCAAATATTTTTCCTTGTAACAAAGCAACTTTCTCCAATTTGCATACCGAAACGCATTAACAGTAACGATGCACCCTCATATCGGTAGATATATTCGCAAATATCCCGTTCAGATAGTCATCGCAGAGCTGCAGCGCGTGGGTAATTACAATAAACTCATTATACCTCGTTCCAGCCGGTCGGAATCGGTTAATCGGCGAGTAGCCACTGAGCAACATAAGAAACGGTACGGTACCATGTCGCGCTCTGATTGTCAACCAACGGAAAAAAAACGCATCGAGCCGATGACCGGAGAACTAATAAGATTTGTATCGAACTAAACAAAGAACTGAGGTTGTTTCGGACTTAGGTACGGACGAAATTCGATCATTGTTGCAGACTTTAGAAACTTGACAAGCAGAAGATGTTAATGTCTGTTATTTTGGCGTATTAAGAAAATATCGACAGTGTTGAAATGCACTTGTTTGATCAGTTGGTGAATTGGGGCAATGCCCTTTGTCGAGAACATAAACAATCTCACAAAAATACATCTTGCGCAAGCGCACCACACTTTTACACTAACCATAAAAGGGATTCGTTACCAGAATTTGCTGTAGCATGCAGATATTGTCGAAATAAAATTTGCAAACAAACAATACGAAAACTGCTCAAGAATTCCTCGCTCTTTACGATATAAGGCGTATATAGGGCGTTTTTTGATCCGCACTTATACAGTCAAGATACTGACTGCGATAAGAAAATCACAGATCTCTCTATCGTGTATTGTAAAATACGAACGAAATCTTCGAGTACGATACAAAGCCCCATTGTTTTGAAACGAGACGCTGTATTGAATCGCTTTGCATTTCAAAATCGGCAAAAAGCGGATCGAGTGCATCCGACTGGCAAAGAATGAAGAGCTGAACATCGAATGATCAGTCGGAACGGAAGCCATCGAGACAACCCACCGATTATAATGCTCTTATTTTTTACCGGGAAAGTGTGAAATAATTAGTGGTGCCGATGAGCGTGACCAGCTCGTTCGTTTAGCACGGCTGTAGATTTACCACGGCTCCACTTATAAGCAGTTACCGTCAGAGGAAAGTATGAAATCGCAAGAAAATCAATTGAGTTAAATTATTATATTTTTTATTTGCATTTTACACTGTTCATATCGGAATGAAATCATTAGTGTCGCAGCTAGAGAGCCGCTGAAGAAAAAATATTATGCTGAAGCACTCGCGCGACTTGCGACATTGCGACGCGTCGCACAGCGGCGGCGACACCAAACGGTTCCGTTTCGCGACGACGCCGACGCATAAATGTGTCGCGCGGTCGCGCGTGCTCGGATGTGTCCAATTACGCCTTTATTCCGCTCAGGATGATCTCAGGGGCCGTGTTATACTTGTGCTTGTCCGTTTGCAAAGTCACAATACTAACAATGTAATCGCCAAGCGGAGAAAGACGGTCGGCGGCGGTCGTTTTAGCAGACATCCTGTCCATTAGCGCATATGAAATGCGCAGTTTCGAGGCTCAATTTACGTATAATTTAATCGTGAATACGCAGTGCAGTACGGCAGCAAAAGGGCAAAAACTAAATCCATTTAGTTACACGTCGCAACAGCAAATCCCTGCACGTCCTACTTTTTATTAGATACGTTTTGCGTCTGCTTAATCTCTCGCAGAACGAACGTAACGGGCTCATATGTGACGTTCGTTTGCAAGGGCGATGTCTGTGCCGTGACACCGTTTGCTAAACTCAAGTATTTACTGGAGAGGCCGGCTTGACGGATCACTTGGCAGGTACCGGAACATAAACTATGAACATATTTAAGACCACACGTCGCTGTCAATGGTGTTTTGCACACGTCGAGGGACAGTTTGGAATAGAACGTTCTTTGAAGTTTTGACAATAATTTAGCATTAGACTATATGTTGCATATTTAGTGATACCTATTAAAAACTACTGAAACCATTGCGATAACCAATAATGATGAAGTCGGCATTTTTCATTCTGAATGTCTATAAAACAGTAGGCTTACAAGTTGAGTCATACCTATGTATTTCCTGCCTAGTCAAATTACCTACAACCCAATCATTTTCAGACCAAACACACAACAATGTTTGACAAAGTATTATATTTCATTAACGTACAGGTACACATACATTGGAGTACCTACGTCAATCAATCTAAAGGACAAGAGGTACCTACTACTTAATTTGGTATAAGTATTTTTAATTCCATCAGATTGTACAAACAAATATGACGTGGGAAAAACATGAAAATAATTGCGTCTCCAAATCATATAATTACCGTATACAGTACTTAGTTATTCAATGTGTGTACGAGTATGTGTGTGTATGCACGCATCGCCTACTTTCAATACTAAATTAATGTTCAAATAAAACGACTACACCGGCTTGGAATGAAAGAGACATTCAGCTGTGAACACTTTTCCGTTATATTTCGTTATTTTTGTTTCAGTGATATATGTATTGTGATGAACATGTCTAATTAAGGCAGAGTTTAAACAAGTGATGGGTTTTTACCTTCAAGTAAGTAACAAAAATTGGCCGTAACATAACAAAATTGTTTTGATATTACTTGCAGTAGCGGAAAAACATGTTTTGCTACAAGCACTTCACATCCACGTAGAATAATTTAGGATAGCAAAACAAATAGAGCCTCTCGTTAATTCTTTCGAATGTTATTTGGTAAGGTAAACGTATTAGACCAATTCGATTTAATATTAAATGAACCTGAGTAAATAAATGTGGTTAAAAAAGGAGACAGTGCATTTTATTAACTGTTTTGTAGATAGAAGGAAAATCTTCAATCGTCTCGTGCCATAGACGGTAGCAGACTTATCTTGAATATAGAACACCACGAAAATGATGGAAAAGCTACATAATAAAAGCCAGTTTCAGCCTATAAAATTCAAGGTTGTAGTTCACGATGGTTTTACAAATAAATTCAGTTATACAAGACATTTCACTAGTGATCTCGTGACTTCATGCTCATGCAAAGGGTTTCGTGATTTTTTACATTTCTCGGGCCGTGATCCGCGGGCCAGGCACGGTGGGTTGGCGACACGCGTTTTGTCGATAAGGGCGATATCAGCTACCCTTCATGCTAATGACGCATTCGAAATGTCAGAGCATATCGATTAGGATTCCTGTGACTCGATTACCTACTTATGTCGAAGAGCCGCACTACGCTAGCCAAGACTAAGCTGACGATTTTAAGATGGAACTCTACATTACACATTTTTTTTTCCAAACAAACCAGTTACAAGCACTTTTAAATTGTTAAGGTGTCGGTCTGTAAGCAAGATAAAACTAGTTGCCCATTCCATAGCGTAGTGTAAGTGCCTATGGAGAAGAACGGGCAAGAAACTCCACGGACACTCTTTTAAATTAATACTTATATTGTTACTAATAATATTTTTATATAAAGATTGTTTGTGCTGACAATTTTTTTTTAATTGAGGTCATTAGGTACCTAGCTAGGTATGTGCGTGTCTTTAAAACTTTTCGTGCAGTGTCCTTTTTTGTAAAGAGAATTAAATAAAATAGGCATAACATTGCGTGTTCAAATTACTTACGTGCTAAAATTTAATGCCTATTATAACTATTTTTAATGGATGCCTACTTGTATTTAGGAACTGTTGACCTTTGCTACTGAGGTTAAAAAAAAATAGATAATATCCAGTAAGTATTACAATTCCAGCAAATAAAGTAATCAAGATACGATATCTGTTGTAATCGATACCTAAACAACCCTATCCTAAACTGATCTAAGTCCCTTCCTATCATAAGCACCCACAGCTAGATAGAGGCCGTCCCTTCACCGCATTAACGCTCCTCGATTAAATTTAGTCAAACAATCAGGAAATTAAACATTGACCGTCCGTCTGCAAACGCCATTTCATTAACCACAGATTATGTAAAACTCGTCACGTCGGCCCATAAACAAGCTAGAAGCAAGAAGTAAATACTTTTCCTGACAGCCACTCTCGCTTTTCCAATAGATAAAAGTCTATTTTACAGTTTTTGCACGTTATGCAAGCCGTTATTATTGTTTGTGGTAGAAAGCACAATGTCCAATGATTCGAACATAGAGTAAAAAGACGAGACTGGCTGTTATAACACGACAGTCAACGTAGTTACGTTGATCACGAAATCAATTGTCCAACATCGATTGACTCGGTAAAAAACTAATCGTGAATAATAAAAGAGGTAAATAAACAACTTGTATAGAAACTTATTAAACATTGTATAATGATTTTATAAAAAGCTATTACAAGGTATGATTGAAATTGAAGCAACGATTGACAGGTGTTGATATCGTCTTGATAGACCATAATGGTACCTACTGAAAAAATAATAGGTATTAAGTTGAAAAAACAAAGATATTTTTATTCGTGTCCGTGTGAAAATTAAAACCCGTTATAAAAGCGAGAGTGGGTAATTAAACATACCTCTAGCTAGGCTGCCTGCTTTAATAAAATCTTGATGGAATAGCGAACGACAGAGAAAATTTAAATTTCAAACAAACAATCTAGGTGAGACTTTCGTCCTCATCATAAAATTATAACAGACTTCGTTAGTAGAACTGTGTTTACATTAATTAACAAGCTTCTAGTTGTCTATACTAATAATAAAGCTCAAGAGTTTATTTGCTTCAACCATAGTTTCAACGCGCTAATCTCTAGTTACAAAAGAAAAAAAACAAAAATTTTTTTTAAATAAATTTGATAGCCCAACTTGAGGATGGTATTATCTTAGGTATAATTCTTGGCATAGAGCAGAAGCCAGTAGGTACAGACGCCAGCACATCAACCTACTACAATCTGTCAAATTTCTTTAATAGATTTTCAACTTTATAGCTACAGCATAAGGTTCAAAGTTGATTGAGAAAATTTGAAAGTTTCGGGTAGCTTGATGTGCTGGCGTCTGTACCTAATAATATTTGCTGGCCGTATCAAGCAGGGTTAAATGGCACTTGCACCACATCTGCCAAACACATGTTGAACTATCGCAAGTTTCCGGCAAGGACCCATCTAAATTAAACTATGACTTCAATACTAGTTTTAAGTCCGTAATTCTGTGACACATTTTATGATTCGCACCCATTCGCAAACCTATTTAAATATAAATCTATATTGCTTCAATAAAGATTAGAATTGAAGAATGATCTAGAGTTCGTAATTACACATGATATTTAATGCGTTAAATTCTGTAAAGTTGGAAAATGATTGCTTAGACTATCATTCTTAAACAGTCGATAAATGGCTGGTAAATTAACATAGACGTGTCAATTTGCCATATCTAGTTGAGTTTAATTGCGAGAAAGTACTATAGTACCAAAAGACCACTGATTATTGTGTCTAGAAAATTGACTGTGCCTAAGTATTAGAATTTCTTTTGATAAATAGCCTAGGTAGCGTATATTTTACTGCCTAATAGTTAAGGAAAGTAATTAAATCCATTAAATGTCTGTTTCGTTAATTTAATGACGTTAATGGTTGCAATCTACGTAACGACCAGAGATTACCATTATACACTTGTCGACACACTTTTAATTAAAGTCTGGTTTAATTTTCACACTTTTTAAGACCAAATACGGTACTGACTCCATTAACGTTGGAAATAAAAGCGAGTCCAAACCACATTAGATAGGTACAATAAAATGAATAGAATCAACTTATTTAACATAAAATGATTTTGCAAATGGCACCGCTTTCCCGCGCCTAGAGCTTTCATTGCTCTGCAATTTATAAAAATGCACTATTATATTACGCATGCATTCAAGATTAACCTTTAAAATGCCACGTAGGTCATCATTGTCCTGCCCTTATCTCAATTTATTTGGGGTCAGCGCAGTATGTCTTTTTCTTCCATACTTCTCTATTAGTCGTCATCTCGGTAGTCACACCCTTTCTAATCAAGTCATCATTCACGCAGTCCATCCATCGTCATCGCTTCCTTGGTCTTCCCTACTCTTATAGCCATCGACATTCATACTCAAAACTTTCCTCACGACATTTTCCTACCAGGTAGGTACCAAGTTATAATATGTAAGCAAATTGTATTAGCAATTAGCAATAACACGAAACATATTTTCAAAGAAATTGCCTCCAAAATAAAAGCAATTTCACTTTTATTTCACGAATGCTGTTTCAATTTTATTTTACCATAGGCACAGAGGTTTTAGAGCGTCAATAGTCACGAATAGTAACACGTAAACGTTCTTAACCCCTGACAACGACAAAAAGTGTCCGCGTGTACGTATATTAGAAAATGGTGGGCTAAAGATTTTTACGGGTCACGAAATATACCTAGATAGTGAAATCCACGAAGACGCGCCCCACTCATCTTACTAATCGCTAGTTACTCGTAATTCCGCTGGTGTTTTAGTTTTTTGATACACACTAATTACCCACTAATAACTTATTAATGTGTATCGACAAAACTAAAACACTAGCGGAATGTTGCACACTTGTAGGTACTGTAAACGATTAGGAAGAAGAGTGGGGCGCGTCTTCATGGTGCTATCTGGTCCCGGAGTTGATTCTTGATATCCTAGCTTGAAAAACTCACCTCGTATACGAGATGAGTCTTTCAACCTAAGATATAAAGACTGTGCTAGTAGCTAAGCTAGCAAGCTAGTTACTCTGGACTCGTGTATAAAGAACTATCCTCATTTTTAGGCTAGTAAACGAGTGAGAAAGATAGCAGGCTAGTGTGATAGTTTGATAGGATGGGGTTCTATGTTTAAGGTAGTAGGACCCCTCACTACTGATTTTAATATCCTGGCTTTTGTACTAACGATAGGACACTTAATATCGTGTCCTGCGTGTCCTGTCAGCTGCACGTTACAAGAACCGATGGACGCTGGTGATGGCGCCAAACAAATGGCCGAGTTCTGGACCAAGTCCATTTAGATTGCTATCGACGCGCTAAGAAGAAGAAGATTAAGATACAAAAGGAATTACACTACGCTGTAAAAAAATATGCCTGATCGATACTGCGCACACACAGCACATTAAACACTGTTTACCGAAAAAATTTAAATACATATTTAACTTTTAGAAGCGTGAAGAGATTAAAAGTAAGAATAATATGTGTTCTATCCCGGTTATATCCGAGATATGGTAACATCCCCTCTGGGTGAATCCCTGTGTCGGCACTATAATTAGTGGCTCCCATCAGTGCGTCTAGTTCCCCGTCTATTTCTGATCGTGTTGTCGACCCCTGCGCTTGCACACATATGGACATTCGCTTTTCCGTTAACACCATCGTCGGTATTACCATTTACGGACGGTACTGTGTGTAGGTGTCGAATTTACAAAGACGAGGGGAGCGATTGAAGATGGGTGGATTACAAACTACAATGTAGCTAATCTGTTTTATGTTTCGTGAAACTGACAATAAGTGAAGGAATAAGTCGACTATTACTGATGTTGATACAAACAGGAGAAAAATCGCAACAGAAAGTCGTTGAAACTACCACGTTTAGAAATTGTTTTGACATAATAATACAATTTTTACAAAACATCACTCACTTGCGTTGTCAAAATGAAGCGCATAACATTCTCAAGATTGACGCTTTCTACACAAACTCCTATAAAGGTGTCGATCAGCATCAAACTGACAAGAGTGTATAACATCAAAAAAACCCAAAAATATCTGACAGTTAACCTGGCCGACCCCCTCGCTTGACTTTCACATCTCCATACGACACAATAGCCCACAGAATTAGGCCTTTCTGCCATGATTTTCATCTCGCTAATGCAAAAGGCCTTATGAATACTAATTTGATGCCATTAAAGCGAATTCACGTCTCAATCATTCATTTTTATGCAATTCATTCGCTTTAAAACGTTCCGTCATCCTATCACACCGTCACGTCTTTGAAATAATAGAGGGACGATGTAACATTCGCTTGAAAACGAAATTTTTCAACCGAGACAAAACATGTGAAAGTTTTAAAAAGACTGAAGAAGGCAATTAGGTGGAGATGTGTTTTTTGTGAAATTAATTGCACATTACAGTATTGTACTAGTTTTTACTCGTGACTTTGACTGCATTAACGACTTTCTAGACACGATCATTGTGCACCGGAACACAAATGCGCAAATCGTGATATTTTATATTCTATATTTTAACATAAACAGTGAAAGTTCATGTCCGCCTCATATTTCTTTCTTTAAGACATGAATAGGAGGAACAAGAGTTTATCTTTCTCAGGACATGTAGGTATAAAGCTGTAAATCTTACAATAATAAGTAATCAACTTCAAGTAATTTTACTTTATCACGAAGAAAATACTGTGTTCCATCTAAGTATGTATCTAAACTACAGGAAAATTCTCCTCAAAATTACAGCCAAATAGGTGTGCTAATTCGATTTTAAACAAAAACTAAAACTTCCTTCTTCGCTACAGTGAAAAGAAACAAAAACATTGTACGTATACTTCAGCTGCTTATCATCGGGATGTCGTAAGCTGGAGGAAAGGGGTTAAAGTAGTACTATAGCACTCCAAGATACGCGATATGCTGGCAAATAGTCGCCATAGACAGTCCGGACGCGAAAGCTTTGTTTTCGTTGTGAAAAAACCCTCACTGATTTTAACTTTGAAAATAGAACTCATAGTAAGATTATAATTCAAACAATATTTCAAAAACAGAACACCACTTCGAAACGTCATTCCACACCATCTTGGCAATCCTTTTTTTCTCAAGCACTAACATTTTTTTAAACAGCCTAGCTGGCATAACCATCAAGTATCCATGAGTGTCCACACTATAATAAGTGGCCCGAGGCGAAACGCATCCGTGACCAGATTTACTTACACAAATGTCAGAAATGTCAGCGGCTTGTTAAGACATATCATGTTTATCCGTATAGTCTTTTTATTTTACTTTCAGTTTAATTTTGGCTTTTGACGTGCCTTCCACGTATACTTTATAAATGGGTTTACTTTTACTGTTTTTGAAAACAAAACAGATTTATTTTTTTGCATTTTACAAGTTTTCTATTTAGTCAAGCATTAGGTACTTTATTTGGATAGCAAATATGCAAACCTCTACTAATACCTTCTTCAAAGACAACAGAACTATACAAAGAGTTGTCTGCCATTTTAACTTTCAGACAAAAAACTGGTGAAACAGGTAAGATTTGCATCACCAATTTCCCTAAACAATAGGCAACCATTTCGAAACCCCAGACAATAAGACCAACAAAACATAATTAGTTAGCCATTAATTCCCCGTTGCACAAGGACCTGGTCCTTTCACCTCGGTTGCATCAGCGCGCATGCGGGAATCAGTGATGCATGATGCCTCCCTGACAATTAATGGACACTCGCTCAAACTGCGCACGATTGCCGCACGATGCAATTTGTTACTTTGACAATAACTCAGCTTTCTATGGACACGGTAGCAGTTGAAATCAATTTCATTATGCAATTAGTTATGGCTATATGTGTCACCTTATAAGGTTAGAATTCAATTGGAAAATATATTATTTATTAATTCAATCTAATGATGAATTGAAATTGATTCTTTAGGTCCGTTAATTGGCTAATTAAAACAGGGCTATGTATGGAAGACGTTACACATAAAACATTGTTATAAATCATCGTACTCCTAAATAGGTTAACAATTCCGAACATTTTAGGTAATAACTTGGTTTTAACGGCAGTTTTATCTCTCGTTTACCATATTTCTAGATGCTCAATTAAAAATTCTATTCATTCGTTTTTAATTACGTACTTATATTTTTCACACAGCGCATTGCTTCCCCTGTGGGCTGCGGTCGTCGCGTCGGTCGGTTGCGATGTGCACCGTCCCCGTGAGAATCGCACCCATTTGCGGCGCGCGCGCATCACGCCCGCAGACCGTGTCCACGTCATATTGTGTGCGCTAACGGACGAACTGACAGTTATTGTGCTAATGCATTTCCGTGTCTCTCGCAATGATAATCATATTGGGAAAAGGCAGAATTGAATTGGAAAGCAGCTACTTTTCGATTCCGCCTCTGATTGCTGTCCATTCTGTTATCCGTCTTGATATCAGGGAATGTTCACCGTTAAGGCAGATTGTCTTTATCGTACCGTAGCCACTCTAAGTACAAAATCTATGGACGATATCAGAGATTTGTGTGGAGTAATTTATGTTTCTCTGTGAAACTCGCTACAATCACTGAGTTTGCATTATGCAAAACTCAGAACACTGATTTAGTTTCAATTTGTATCACGATGTTGACGTGAAAGTAACAAAGTACCAAAATATTTGTACACAGGCTGTCACCGGCACTAAATCAATCAGGCACTAACAGATGTTTGCTTGCCGTTTCTCCTATAAATCGTTCAATTTTCTAAGCAACCAGCCGCGTAGATGGCGGGCGCGTTGCCACCGGGACGGCGATAAGCGTTTTAATTAACTTTTCGTAATTTATATCTTTATTAGAAGCTCGACTAATGGTAGAGCGTGATTGCCAATAAGCGTAGCGGTCGGTCGGTTTATCACGATAGCTGGAGAGTCGTAGCTGCTTTCATTGCTGTATCTGACTGCGAGCGTCACGTTCCTTGTCAGCGGATTGCGGCGTGTTAAGGACGAGGCTCATGATGACTCGTGGTTTATTTATCGTGGTGGTAAAGCGAGCAATCGCAGCGAACGGTAAGAGTAATGGGATGAGTCTCGGAGTGGCGCGGGCGGCCGGGCGCGGGCAGACGGCTGCGTCTGATTACTCGTCTGTGGCGTCTTCCGCCGACCTAATTGGATGCCGGGGTGCTGCGATTGACATGTGCGATTACCCATCGCCGCCTTACGGTTTATTTTGAGAACTGTTTTGGGACAGACGGAGAACTGTTTTGGGACAGACGAACATCTGTTTGAAGCGCATTGTTGCTAAACATAAACATTGTTCGCTTTGATAGCATAATGTGATACAAACATATTGTTATATCATTTTAGTGTTTGCTTCCGTGTAGATATTGCCCGATTTTTATCGAATTTTTATTGTTTTCTCTGTAAACTAGCACTTATACATTACTTATATTATGCAGTAAAATCTAATATACCCCCATATTATTTTATGATAACCGTTTAAACTTAGACGCGCATTACCTCTAGTAATGGTTAGAGAGGAAACCGAGCGTCGTTTGAATAAAGAGTTGGCATCAACTGTCATAATGACTGACTTTTATTGCAGGCTTTCGATTGATGGTGTAATTGTGCGGTGGGCTATTAGAAAACTGCTCGACGATTGCGTACTATGTCTCAATAAAATCAATTCCCATAATAACAAGCCGCGGTGTATGGATAATCGTCGGAAGTCGATGAATTAAGTACACGACGATCTTATGTTGTAATTACAGTGATCGAATCGAATCGCGAGATTCAATTTATGTATCGATGTCATGCGGCGCCGAGCGGCCACTCGATGCGATGCCCGCATTGAATACAGAATGGACGTTACCCGTTTACGCGATAATGTTAAAATTACATGTTACCTGGCGCGTACGCAATCTATGTAACCTTGCATTAGGGAGACAGTTTGGAAGGAAATTGACGGCATTACACTACGCGGAGTCTGATGGGTCGATATTATCGTAGCGCTTTTAATTGGACGATAATTTGCTGGGATATTGACTGCTAATGATACGACAGATACCGCTATTAAGGAAACGGTGGATAATTTCTTCTGAGCAGGCATAATTACCTACATTCAAAAAATCAACTACAGGCAATCCTATCTACATAGCCGAACTACTGACTCCCCACACAAAAAGACTGTTCTATGCTACCAGAACTTACGCGAAGTTAAACAAATATAGTTACTGCTGGACATCGAATGGACGAGTCATGCTGAAGAAAGATTCGGATAGCCAGTCAATTGTGGTTAAGAGCGAACTCCAGCTACAACAGCTAAATACCAACAAACAGACATGACTATTCAATTTTTCGAACAATTTTACTTTTTATTTTAAATCCCGTTTTCTTTACATTTCTTATCGTGTTTTTGTAAAAAATATTAGACTAAGTCTGCATGTATTTAAAATTTGTAATGTTATCATCTTAATTATTTCTACTTACAAAAATTACTGTATGCATACACACTACTTATTTTACACATTTAGAACACAAACAACAATTACTCACACATATAACTACAACTATCTTACGTATTCGTCTACTTGCATGACAATTATAATATGGATTGGTTGGATTGGCTCTTATCCCAACCCATTGCTTGCTATCATTCTTCGTCTGCACAACCTTAATAATGCTTATTTTTAACAAATGGCTAATAACGCTACTCACCTAATTGAAGAGATTGACCAGTTTTCTGTATCTGCAACCCACTCATGCGAACCGGAACAGACGCAGTTGTTTTTAATAAAACCAAGCCGTTACTTAAAAATACTATCTCAAAATATACGATCAATTAATTGTAATTTTACTAACTTACAAGTACTTTTGCACCGCATCTCGCTTGATTGTGACGTAATAGTATTGACTGAGTGCTGGCTACCTTGTGCCAGAAATTCAACTATTCCCATTTTACAAAACTATAATATATATTCGACCACTGACCATATTAACCAGAGTGATGGCGTCGTAGTTTATGTTAAATCTAACCTTCTCGTGACCTATGAAGAGCCAAACTTATTGCAGTCTGGTTCAGCCATGATTATAAAAATTAATACCGATGTTGCTATAGTTTGTATTTATCGTTCACCCTCAAATGACAACATCAGTAAGTTTCTCTTGGCCCTTAATGCTATACTCCCGTCATTATGCAATTTTAAAACTGTTGTCATTACAGGTGATATCAACCTAGACATAAAGCCTTCCACGCTTGATGCACGCTCACATGAATATTTAAATTGTATGGCCTTCCACGGCTTTCTACCTACTCATACACTACCAACTAGAGGTAATAATTGCCTGGACCACGTGTTCTTGAAAACGCAATCATCGGCAATCACATTTCTTTATGATACTACAGTTACTGACCATAGCTCATTATTGTTATGCCTGGACGGCAAGCGAGATGCGGTCAACAGTGCATCAACTATCAATAAAATTGATTACAAGGCCCTGGATAAAACAATTGCAAGCTTAGACTTTTCCCCTCTTCTTTCATTACCAGACGCAAATACCGCTACAGATAAACTTATTGAAACACTGACACTGGCTATATCGAATAACACTGTAGTAAAAAAAAGTAACAGCAAAAAAGAAAATCATAAAGCCTTGGATCACTCCGGGCTTACTACGGTGTTTGAGACATAGAGATGCATTGCACAGGAAACTGAGAAAAACTCCTGAAAATGATACTCTAAAAGTTACCTACAAGCGATACAGAAACTTTTGTTCAAAAGTTATCAAAAAAGCTAAGCGGGCCTTTGATACAGACGAACTGAATAAAGCAAGTCATAATCCAAAAAAACTTTGGGATACACTAAAGCGAGTAACGAATACCGTAAAACTAAATAATACGTCTACGCAACTACTAACTTGCTCATCCTCACCCACTGAGTCTTGTAATAATGTAAATTCCTTCTTCGTAAATATAGGCAAGAAACTCGCGGATGATATTGTTACAACACAAGAGTCGCAATCCCAGCAAACTCCAGTAGAATACCTGGCGCATAAATTTTCTTCAAAATCATCATTTGTCCTTGATGACACTGACTCCGATGAAATCATGTCTGTGATAAACTCACTACGATCTAATGCTTCAACTGGATGGGATGGTATCTCAGCTTTATTTTTAAAAAGATATTCTAGTACCCTGTCACCCATTCTATGCCACATATTTAATATTTGCTTCAAAACTGCAATCTTCCCCACTGCTTTAAAAAAGGCTATAGTTTATCCAATATTCAAGGGCGGTGATGCGAATTTACCGAACAACTACCGTCCTATTGCAGTCTTGAGTGCTTTGTCCAAAGTTTTAGAACGCTTAATTAATAAAAGGCTGATACATTACCTGGAACATTTTGGTTTACTCTCAACACAGCAGTATGGCTTCCGCAAAAATAAATCAACAAATAATGCTGTCATTGACTTATTAAATTTTGTGGTAGAACATCTTAACAAGAAGAATAAGGTACTAACAATCTTCCTAGATATTGCGAAAGCATTTGATGCCGTCCCGGTTTCCGCACTCTTGTTTAAGCTGGAGGGCATGGGGGTCCGGGGTTTACAATTGGACCTTTTCAGAAGTTATCTTTCAAATCGTAGACAGATCGTTACGATTGATAAACACAAAAGCGACGAATTTCCTATCTATTACGGTGTACCACAGGGCAGCATATTGGGTCCAACGCTCTTCTTAGTCTTCATAAATGATTTGTGTAACATTAATATGCCTAATGCCAAAATCATTTCATTTGCGGATGACACCGCTATAACATTTGTTGACAGTACATGGGCAGATCTGGAGCATAATGCTCAGCTTGGCTTTAACACTGCATTAGAATGGCTTAACGCTAATAAGCTTACTCTGAATGCCTCCAAAACGAATTTCATGACCTATTCCATTTCTTCAACCTCTCAGCCAAAAACACCCATATTATTGAAAGCTCATTCATGTCGCCAACCAACACTGGTTCCTTGTCAATGTCCATTATTGAAGTCAACGGAGCAAATTAAATACTTGGGTGTAATCCTGGACAAGAACCTGAACTTTAAGTCTCACATAAATCTTCTGACTGGCAGAGTACGCAAACTTATATACATATTTAAAATTCTTCGAAATATAACAAATCCAATTATAATACGTAATGTTTATTTTGCTTTATGTCTCTCAATAATTACATATTGTGTCTCGTGTTGGGGTGGAGCTCCTAAAACTACCTTAAAACCATTAGAAATTGCACATAGGGCCATACTAAAGGTAGCTACATCTCGTCCAATATTGTTTCCGACTGATCAATTATATAAAGACTGTCAAGTTCTCAACATTCGACAACACTTTATTTTACAAACAGTCACTTTGCAGCACCGCAATACCCCATACAAAGAAATCACTAAAAGACGAAAAGACAGTGTTTGCATACTGCCGCGAGTGCACTCCACATTTGCAAAAAGATTCTTTTATTATTTAGGTCCATATCTTTATAATAAGATAAGCAAGAAGGTGCAGATTTACGGTTTATCATACGCTAATTGTAAAAAAACTATCCGGTTATACCTTCAAAATCTGTCATATGATGCAACCGAAAAAATACTCACTTAACATGATGAGCACTCTGCGCTGTACACACACTATCACGTACCATTCCACATACACACACATACCACACACACGCACACACCACGCGCACACCTTCACACACTCCCTAACACACCCTCATACACACATATACCCACATTCATTGATACACCTACATTCAATTATTAAGTAGAATAAGATTTTTCTAAAATATAAAACTAGTATTTACTCATGGTATTATTACGTAATGCCGTTCAAATTGTAGCATCAGTACAAGTACTATTATATTATGTTATGTATAAATTATCACTGTACCACTAAACATAGGGGACCGAGACTGTTTCTCCTTAACACAGATTATTTTGTAATCTAGCTAGGAGAACAGTGCTTCACCCACTTGATTGTAGACTACCTAACATATAAGATCTTTACTGTAACTTTGTATACCTACTACAATCTGTCTGTTGAGTAAATAAATTTATTATTATTTATTATTATTATTATTATTATTACATTTAAAAAATTGTTATTAAATAAAACCGAATACTTAAATGATAAATGTAAATCCGAATATAAACGACATGGGTATGAATGTAGTATTAATTAAGGTAAAATAACACAAAGTACATTGTGAGGTTAATAATAATAATTGCAAGGCTAGAACCTAACAGATTAATTATTATTTTAATTATGTGAATTAAAATACTAATTAATCCTGCGGTTTTCCCACATACGCAAAACCTTGCATTAATACCTACCTACGTATTGACCGATAGCAGGGCATTACTTACCTTGTTGGCCACGTCAACAATATACAACACTAGCAGCGCCCCGCGGTTTTACCCGCATAAGTTTCGATCCCGTGGGAATATCGGGATAAAAACTATCCTATGTCCATTCCTGGGACTCAAACTATCTCTGTATCAAATTTCATCTAAAGCGTGAAGAGGTAACAGACAGACAGACAGACACACTTTCGCATTTATATCATTAGTATGGATTTAGGTGTAAAATAAAATATTCATTTCGGGATTGAAACATCCCGGTCTGAAAATCATGACGATCGCACTACCCTTACTGCATACAAAGAGGGTGTAACGAGTGATGAAAATACAGCTGTTACAGGGATTACCAAGGAGTACGACGTAGAAGGATATTAGAGTTGATATAGTATCGGAGAAATCTGTACACCTGTCACTTTGCCGGAGTAATGGAATTAAGTTATATCGTAAAACGTAGGAATGCTGGATAGTACTACGGTTATTATTTAGTAAGCAAGGCACTCCAACAACAAATTTAGTAAAGTAAGGAATCAATAAGTAACAATACAATTTAGCTAAATTCGATGAGCCAGAAACTAAGTGTTGCTTGTACCTATCTTGTGGCTCTGGAGTGCGATTAAAAACAGTTATGGTCACCATCCAATTTGAGGGTATTATTAAAGACAAGATTGAGAAAATACACTTAACAATAAAACGTTTGTCAAATTCTAGACATAAGTAATCACGAATCTTTCCGAAAACCATTTCGCCAGTTACGTTCAAGCCCCATGTAAAAGGGGGCGAGCCTGTTGCCTTCAACCTCTGCAGTACATTTTGTGCAAATTCATATTTATGGTTTTGATACAGCTGGTTTTGCTACAAGCTTTTAACGTATCTAAACGTCGATCAGCGCAGCATGGGTTTTTCTTCGATACATCTCTATCAACTGGGATCTCAGTATTCAACGGTAGGTACTGGCCGTATCGTCCGAACACGGATATTATATAGTTTTGTTTAGGTATATTTTGAAATAGTACGGGGGACAGGTGTTTGATTTCAGAAGGAAAATGAGGCCTTGACCCAGCCGTGAGTGATTTCCAGGCTGATTATGATGATGGTGGACAGATGCATTCCACGCCATTTTGAAAAAAATAAACCATACAAAAAGTAGTTTTCAATTTATTTTCCCTCCATGAATGGCACGGCTAAATAACTGCGTCCTTTCGTCAGTTCGCTCGTTCGAACATGGATATAACTTTGTTTATATTTTGGAATGGTAAGGTGACAGAAGACAGAACGGAAAGAAAGCCTTTACCCAGCAGTGGGTGATTCCTGATTGGATGCAATTTTGCGACATTTTGAAAAAAAAAAACGGAAGCCTACCTACTTTTTTGGTTGTGTGAATGTGTTATTAAACCCCATACCGTTCCTTTTTCCCCAACCAAAACACAAAGTCAATGGCACGGCTAAATCACTGCCTGCTGTCGTCAGTTCAAGTTTATTTCGAAATTTCAACAATTCGATGAACTACAACGAGCAGGGGTCGCGAACAAAAGCCAAACATTGATGACAAACACACAAACAGACGGGTGAACGCACTGTTACCCAATGCTTTGTCAGCGCTCGTAACTCGCTCATAGCTTTAATTTAATGTCACTGTCAATACTATACTCTTTGTTCCTGATTAATAAATGTGTTGGTTTTTTGTATGTTTAGCATAAAGCGCTTTGTCTACCCACAATAAAGCGATGGGTGAGCTGGAAAGCTCGGGAGGGTCATCTAGCATAATATATGCTTGAGCGATTTATCTGTAATTTGCTGGAAGTAGACTACTTTCAAGAGATGTGCTCGACACGCTATTGATTTCTGATGGACGAGGCGCACAGACGCTATAGGCTTCTTTCAACCCTGACTCAATATCACACGGTTCTTTCTAAGGTTCATATGACGGTATTAAAAAAGCATCAGCCTATTTTTGTCCCACTGCAGAACCAAGGCCTCTGCTCATACAGATAAGCCTCATATGACAGGGTATTAACGTACTGAAATACCGCCCTAACAACACTAATAGCCTATAATGTTCCCACTGTTGGGACTCAGGCCTCCTCTCTTCGAGAGGGAGTGGGCTATAATCTGACACGCGGGCCCAGTGCGGGTTGGTAGTTGTCACGTGTCTTCGAATTTTTGGTAGAGGACATGCTGTTTCCTCACGATGCGATGTACCTATTCCTATTCCTTCACCGTTTTGAGAGCAGTGGTGATGAAATATTTAACACAAAGTCGTAAACTCGTAAGTCGAGGATGTTACCACTAGGCCACCACAGCGTTCCAGACCACGGTTGGAGTCAGATAAACCAGCAGGTAGCCTAGTATTATGGAACTACTAGCTGCGCCCCGCGGTTTCATCCGCGTTAATGTCGATCCCGTGGAATATCGGGATAAAAAGTAGCCTACTTATATGTTAATCCAGGGTGTCAGCTACCTCCATACAAAATTTTATCAAAATTGGTCCAGCCGTTGGAGTGTGAAAAAGTAAAAAACATATATAACACACCCTCACACTAACAACTTTCGCCTTTATAATAATTGTGTGATGTGCTGATTCGACAAAATCTGTGACACTTCTTGTCATTAACACACGTCAAGCCAGATACGAGTAACATCCTGTACATAAAAGCGAACGAAGCCACGAGTTCAAGCATTAAATAGTACAATCTTGTTTTACACCTCCTATTTATAGATCGTATAATCTGAATTCACTTTTTATGGTGTGTTAAGGAATCTAGTTTGCTGCTCTCCTAGTAATAAAGACGTTTAGTTCTGTATCCTGTTCTTGCAAGAAGTTTAATTCGTTTGGTATAGTTTCTTATAACCGGAGACAACCTAGGAATTGTTCACGGGTCTAAAGTGCAAACACCAGAATATTATATACCATTTAGGGCTAAAAATAGAATAAAATTGACGTTTGATAGTTCTAGTATGAAAAACTGTAAAAAAAATAAAAATGTATTCTCTGTTTGTGACTTATTCCCGTTATATCCCTAAATACATCGACATTTCAATTGATCTTAATAGATTTGTAATGCCTTAGTGGACTCCCACAGATTTTTAATTATATACCGGGTTAAGTTTACACTTATGTTTTGCAAGTCTGTCCTCCTGATAAATCTAACTAGTAGGAACTTAGGTAGGGTATTATGTCAATACCAAAGACCACCGGCACTCATAATGGAGTTTTAATTCAACCATACTTATTTATAGTTGAATGCCAGATCCCACCCTGATATTAATCTCTTGCCAATTACAAGAAGCAAAGGGTGAGATACTCGAGGACCCGTAATTAGTTGTAAGTAGGACCACACTGTAAAACCCTGCTTATTTCTCACGACTTTTTGATATCAATTAACAACAATATTTTGTATTGACCATGGACTGCGTGAAAGATGATAAGGCTAGAAATAGAGAAGTGTGGAAGAAAAAGACATGTTGCGCCATCCCCAATTAAATTGGATTAAGGGCAGAAGAATGATGATTTTGTATTAACCCAGCAATCAAATACCTCATACAGGATAATAAGCAATTCCAAGAAGTGACTAAAATAAAAAAAAATATGATAAGGTGACCACACCGACCCCAAATATTCGAGACC
Organism: Hydraecia micacea; assembly: GCA_914767645.1. NCBI lineage: Eukaryota > Metazoa > Arthropoda > Insecta > Lepidoptera > Noctuidae > Hydraecia > Hydraecia micacea. The sequence continues at coordinate 10,795,887 of OU611795.1, forward strand.
CACTGAACCAAAAAACATGACCTGCATATGTGAAAGAGTGACCAAAATATATCCTGTCACACTCGGACAACCATAAAATAACCTATAAAACATCCCGTTAGTTAATGTAAAGGATGCATTCGACACGTGACCGAAATGTATATGTCCGTTTTAACTATTCATATCGAAAACAACGGTCTATTGTATGCACTGATTTGTAATTCCCTATAGGTAGGTTATTTAACAGTTTGAAAGTGCAATCGTTTAGTGCGGATGCAAATATTTCGAAATCTATTGCACAATGCATAGAAAGTTGGTGTTTGTGGTGCATATGGAAAGACTGGAGACAAGATAATCTGGGCTGGACTATCTCAACGATTTTATGGATGCGAAAGTTGGGGTCGGAATTGTTACCGAATCACGTCAGATTTTCATGCTATGGTTTTTCTTTCGAAACTTAACCATAATATAGTTTTTGCACACAGAAGGTGTTGGTAAACCTTTAAAAATAAATAAATAAACTTTACATTTTCGTGTTTTTTTTTTCGTGAGTTTCACTATTGTAGTGAAACATTATTTTCACTTTTTTATTTTGTTATTTGTGTTTTATGTTTCACGAACTGTGTCCAAATAAACGTTAATAATTAATATTTCTTTCTTTTATTTCGCAAAATGGAAAACTCTGCAAGCAAACGTAGCCAAGCGTTTTCTCATTTTCCTTAATAAGAAAGTGCTCTCACACAATATTAAGAGGCATAAAATAATCATATCAAACTTCACTAAAACGATGCTTTACGAACTAATTGACATTTTACTGCAACTTGTTCTTAATTTGAAACTATAACTTTCCAGTAACTACATACTTTTCTCTTAAACAGTACCTATGTATGGGTGTTTGGCAAATAACGGTTGTCTGCTTAAACACGCAATCATGGTTGTACTACAGTCACACTCCATGGATATGTAATTATACTTTGTAATGGGATTATGTATTGTAAAGTGCTGTAAGTCTAGTAGGTGGAGTCATTATCTATGGCTTTTGGGACGACTTCGTAGTAAACGCAAGAGCAACTGCTCGGCGTGAGGTCCTGGGTTCGATTCCCAAGTCGGGGCAAAGTGTTATTGGGATTTCTATCAGTAAATAATAGTGTGTGTGTGTGTGTGTGTGTATATATAGTCTGTAATTTTATGGTGTACATAATAAAGTGTATTCTAACTTATACATCTATGTAAATGCTCAGTAGTAGCCCGGAGTCTGGATTTGTGCCCGGTTGATAGCAATAGCCTCGCCCCCTGTTACATGGGACGTTACTTAAATACAGGCGAAATGTGGGTGTATAGGTAGGGTACAGTACAGACGCCAGCACATCAAGCTACCCGAAACTGTCAAGTTTTCCCAATCAATCTTGAACCTTATGCTTTAGCGATAAAGTTGAAAATCTATTAAAGAAATTTTACAGATTGTAGTAGCTTGATCACAGGCTTGATGTGCTGGCGTCTGTACACCCAAATTTTACCAGCTAAACCTGTGTTAAGCCTTTGGAGATTACAAGCGTGATGTTATTTCTTAGTAACCAAAAAAATTTATAGGCCTTAAAAAAGGGCCTTTAAATGTAATTTTAAGTAAACAACTTGTGATAAAACCAATAGCTTTAAACATAGATAAAACACTTCTTAGACATAAAATAAATAAAAAGCGCTGACCATCGTCCGAGTAGATATATCATCTGTGACACTGTCATCCATCTTTTCTTCTGTCTCTTTTTTAAAACCATTCACTCTAAACACTTTTTTGTCACAACGTTGAGCTACTTCTTGTACCTAGATGAAGATTCAGCAGACAAAAAGACCGCTTTTATGTTTGCCTTTAAAAAAAAATTGCTCAATGGGCCTGCTCTTGTCCTCAATCACGTCTGATGGAAAGCGATGGATGAGGTCTATGATCGACCATAAAAAGGGCCTTTAAATGTATTTAATTAAGCAAACAACTTGTGATAAAACTAGTAGTTTTAAGCACAGATACTTAAAACACTTCTTAGACATAAAATAAATAAGAAAACGCTGACAGAAACATTAATTAAAATCACTATCTTTTGCAATTACTCGTTCAAAGTCAATCGTATTTTAAAGCTCGCTAATAAAAAGTGCATCCGTAGGATTCGAAATGAATGGCCTCATAAATAAAATAAAAGCTACAGTTAATTCTTCGGGTAACGGACACGACTTTTATGTACAAATGATTTAATTACATCCTTAAATAAAAGCAGTGTGATTAGTTGAAAAGGTACAATTTAAAAGACAATTAATGTTATATAATTATGCTCGAGCCGTTTGGAGTTAAATCCACATTTCTTGGCCGTTTGGGCCATGAGGTCCTACTTGATTTTTCGAGATATCGCCAAGCGGTTGGTGGACTCTTCGCGTGACCAGCCAGAGGGCTGGCCTATTTTTGGGCCATCGCCATACAACGTGGCAATGCTGCCAGCCTTTTGGGCACTTTTCCTGTTGACAGCGAAGCGGACAAATTTTTGATTCCCTTTGATTATTTTCCTTCTTTTTTATATTCATGTACATATTATTCGCTTATATTATGTAAATATTACCTTGTTTGAAAATACAAATATGAGTCATTCAAAAGCAAACAAACAAATAATCGAGTCGTAAACATCGATATTTATATATCGAGTAATTATATGTAGAATCAACAGGATGCTCCTAATGTGCATGCATATTTATATACAAGCTAGTCCCGCGGCGACGCCCACGATTTATTTCAAAACCCGTCCCCTTTACAAACTCGTCTAAAAGATGCAAATACTTGGTATTTACATTAACGCCTATGAAGTGTCAACTATTTATCTCATACTAAATATTATTGTAAAAATAGAAAAACACTTTATTGAAGAACATTAAATATTATGAAAGTAGAATTCAAATAGACTACTTGAACGTTAGCCAGGTGTTCGAGTAGCGTGAGGTGAGTGTCATCTCAAGCGATGCGTTTGAGTGCAGTGCAGTACAAATAGATATTGGAAATATAAACAATGGCAGCCCAGCAGCATTGCTATACATATGTATAGACGTTTTCGGATACAAAGGAACACATAAGTGGGTGGAGCAAGGTACAGAATCAAAATTCATTCTCCAGTCCATAACCGAATATGTATGGGATCGGCGCCCTATGCATCTCTATGAAATGCCATTTCAGTGTTGACATCCATCCTAGCTATATCATCTGTTACACTGTCATCCATCTTTTCTTCTGCCTCTTTTTGAAAACCATTCACTCTTAGCACTTTTTTTCTGACACAACCTTGAGCTTCTTCATCTATAAAAATATTCAAGAAGCAAAAAAACCGCTTTTGCTTTTGCCATTTATCAAAGTTAAGAAACAAATTGACACGACTAACATCGAATAATTTGATACCATCAACGCATAACAGTACCATCCAAACATTCTCAGACGATATCCGAACTGCAGTTGAACTCGAGTCCGTAACAAACAGACACACATAACACAATAATGCGGTATAGTAAATCGATACATCACGTATCACGAACGGCCGCGTATCTGATCGCTCGTCAATCGAGAGGATTACTGTCGCGACATTACACATTATTTATGCATATCATTTCGATACGAGCTCTCGATATCTCGCGTGTTTGATCGATATCCGTGCTCGGGTGTTACGGTAACCCGGTTTTCGTTCCGGTGCAGTTTTTTTTGGGGATTTAATTACCTAAGAATCATCATTATTCTCCTGCTCATAAGCCAATTTATTTGGGGTCAGCGCAACATGTCTTTTTCTTCTATACTTCTCTATTAGTCGTCATCTCGGTAGTCAGTCTCATTCTAGCCAATCATCTTTCACACAGTCCATCCATCGTTTCTTTGCTTTTCTCCTACTCGTATAGCCAAGTAACTAAGAATAAAGTACAAAATACTGTATAGCAATATGAGATCTAAAAGTTGTTAAATGGGAGGTTAAAGATACAAGCGTTGTCATAGTAACTAGAAGAAAGAAAGACTAAAACAGAAGAAGAACGAGGTGGGGGTGGAGGGGGGGCTCAGGGAATCAGACCGGAATAAATCCCATTTTCAACAGCGCATGACGATAAACTAAAATATAAACTAGAATCTAAAACGATCGTTTTAGGAAACCATCTATAAACCGCGATGCAAAACGAATAGATATCAAATTACATTCGATATTTAATGTCAGTGCGCAAAACGGCAAACCAATAACTATTGCATTTAATATAACTTAAAGAATGTGTTCACATCAATTCTCAGCAATGTAAGTTACGTTCGAACACAACCAGCTGCTCCATTAATGTCATAATTAGAAATAGCATCGATAAAGTACGCACTGTACGTCCGTACAACCGAACACAGTTCCATTCATAGCTGCTAAGCTAGAATTATTTTATAACGGTATAGGTAACTAAGAATCTAATAGTCACTTGTAAATGTAGCATTAATTCAGTTCTGTATATGCACAAGTCTTAGGTTTTATTAAAGGACTAGCTTCTGCCCACGTTTTCATCCAAGTGAAATATCTTGTTCATACGACCTACCCGTCGCATCGCATCGCCTGCCCCCCGCGCTATTACTTTCTTTTCGCTTAGCATTCTTTCTGATTTTTTTTCTTTTTGCTCGGCTCCTAAGGGTCCTAGCGTGATGTTAAATTTAGCCTATAGCCTTCCTCAAGGATTGGGCTATCAAATGCAAATATATATTTTTTAATCCTACTGGTAGTTCCAGAGATTAGCGTGTTTAAACAAAGAAACTCTTCAACTTTATTATTAGTATAGATAGATATAGATTAGTAAGGTATAGATTAGACGACTCCCACGCAGGCGCAGTGAAAGGAGATTCAAATGATAATACTAATGCATCCACGATCCACGTGACGTGAGGGACTCTCTTCTCAGTTGATATGCATGGAACAATGTACATAAACGTCTAATGAATTATACAGATGTTGTTTCAATCGACTTCCATTCGTCGATTGATCGATGACCTAGTGGCATTTGATGGGCAATCGAAGCGCGTTGTGGAATATGTACCTTATATGGAGCAAACATAATAAGAACTAATTTATGAAAATATCTGACTTAAATTTGTAGATGAAACTTATCAAAATGAAAGCAATGAAATAAATGGTCATGTAAAAAGTTACACCAACCTCGATACCGTGAAACTAGCTCCTTTTCTAAATACAAATACTATTATAAGTGACCACGTACAATATTGAATTATTGAATCTGTCGTTACAGTAGCTGACTACATATTGAATACTAAATGGATCTATTTTCTCTTACGATACGTCGAAACACCGGCTCTGGTACAAAACGCCTCGGTAGGTAGCTTACCTGCAAAGAGAGAAAACCACATTGAATACATGTACAACATCATCAATACTAATTTATATCAGTACGGGGAGGTTGTAACAGGTGTACTTTAAAACACTATTGAATATTAAATACGCAATATATGTCGATAATAAATAAGGTTCATTATGCAAATAGGTGCTAAAGAGGCGCATCTTGAAGGAAAAGTTGTCAAACTAGTAACGACACTAGTTTTAGGTATGGTCAATTTCGCTCTAGCAAATAAAGTGAGTGTTAAAACAAATAATCGATGCAAATGACGGACCATTTACGGATCAAATAAAGCATAAAAAAACACTGAAGACTCAAAAAATACAGTAACATGACTATCTTTATGTAGTAAAAGAACAACGAATGCAAAAAACAAAGGGAATGAATCACTTCGAAACAAATAAGCTCCTTATTGAAAAGTTAACAAAGAAACAAATTAAAAAGAACAATACGTATAATGCCAATAAATACCAACTAACCAGAAGAAAAGGATTACATAACGAGGGATTTTCACCAAACCTACTTACGCATATCAAATCGATTCAGAAACATTCATTGAGGAAACAATGGCAATCGCAATAGCCAAGAACAATGAACGGAAGATCGGCACACATTCATTGATCATGTAACATCTGAATTTGATTTAAAGATATTTGCCGTTGGTTATGGTCCAGCTACAGCATGAATTATTGTTGTCTACAAACCATAATATGGATTTGTGATGGAGGAACTCCAATATTATTGTTATGTTAATCATTCGTCTTGTGAAATTGTATGCTTTGACTAGCTTCTTCCCGCGACTTCGTCCGCGTGAAATTTCACCCCCCCCCATTCACCCCCTTAGGGTGTGAATTTTGAAAAATCCTTTCTTAGTGCACCCCTAGACCTCATAAGGAACCTACGTGCCAAATTTGGAATCTCTAGACCCAGCGGTTTGGGCTGTGCGTTGATATGTCAGTCAGTCAGTTCTCCTTTTATATATACAGAAGATATAGAATTAGAAAAATCATCAATTGGATGTTTGATAGCGGAATTTTACGTCGTCTTCACAAACTCGAAAGGGAGCGTCCATTAATTACGTGAGGTGATTTTGGCGATCTTTGGAACCCCGCGTAGTGAGATATCGTGAGATTTGGCACGACCCTCTCCCCCCCTCTCTCTAATCTAACGTGAGGTTGTTCAAAATGCGTATTTTCAGTGTAAATACGTCAATCTATGCTTCATTGCGTTGGATTTATTAAAAATAAAAAACAATTGGTTTAATTATTTTTATTTAATACTAGTTAGGACTAATATTTAAGATTACTAAGATCGTAGTCTAGAATCACAGTGAAAAAATTGTTAAACATTTTGCTCAATTCAACCCAGTTTTCTCGCAATTTTAACTGTTTCTTGCGGAAAAAAAATTACGTTATACTTGCCAAAACCTCTCCCCCACGTGAGATTGGGTTACAATCGGCTTGACCCCTCCCCCCCCCCCCCCCCCCCCGCCTAAACGCCTCACGTAATTAATGGATAACCCTAGCCAGACAACAAAGCCTTGTAATATAATTCTTTAGCATATTGAAGAATCAGAAAAAAATAATTAGGTTACGCTACCTAACTTCCTGAAACACTGCAACGCTTTTGACAGCGCCTCAAACAAGCGTCTTAAAAATGGGAAAACAAAGGGATAATAAGTTTCTTCCGCTGATGTATATCTGGGATCTTTTGACTGACGTCTGCACAACAAAGCTGAGATGGATGTAATTTAGGCCTTTCACGCCTATGGAGGCAACAGACCGTGTGTTTTGGATATACAACGCCTTGTAAACACAAATTGGTTATTACGGTAAGGAAAGATATCGTGTTGAAACACAGGAAATAATGGATCTTTGACCCGAATCAGAAATAACTGTGGAGATAATATACGTAACTGATTAGTTTTGATTTGAGGTTTTCCATTTTAATGCCACTTTATCTTACAATAAACAGCTGTTTCGTAATGTCAGTCTGACAAGTTGTAGCCAATAACAATGATAATGATGATGATTATGATGATGTTGGCACGTTTAAAACGGTAGTGTTTGATGATACTCGATCATCGGACAACTTAAGTGTGATATTATATCGGAATGCACGATTCGCCAGGCCATTTAGCGGAGTAACAGTAAAATGATCGTCAATCATTTCTGAAGCAAAAGCAAGACATTTTATGATAAAAATAATGAAAGTAAACTACTTATATCGATCAATGAGTACCATTGTTCGATGATTAATTTATCCGAGAGAGGTTTGAATAAATTTTAATTATGGACTTTTTGTGTTCGTTTTTAGATTGAACCGTGATGATGTTGCGAAAATTGGTCTTAATAGAATGTTTTCAACAAAATAAGGAGTTTTCTCGACATCATTTCAATGCTTGCAAATTCTTGCATGCATCATAATGGTGCGCGATGTTTATTCATATACTCCTTTGTAAGCAAGCACTACCTTTTCCCTGCTAATAAAATGAAGGCTTACTTTACCGAACCAACAAATAGACGACCCAAACATCTCTACAATAATAATGAATTAAGTGTGGACGAAGTTTGCCATTTTGTACATTAAGATGCACTAAGCACATAACGACCTGAGAAAATTGCATGGTGGGCGGAAAATTATATTAAATTCATCGCTCAACCCTATTGTGTGTGGGGACTGTAGGGCTAGTGTGCACGGCGCGGGCCGGGGAGTCGCGCGACAGGGTGGGCGTCCCCATTCACGGCCAAGTCTGAATAGGGCCATAAACGCAAATTGCAGGGCTGGCACACAGAGTATTGTTGCATGCGTATTCAGAACAGCGGTGTTGCGTGTAAAGGGGACGTGTTGACGTGGCGTCATGTCGCCTGCCTACGTTTGCTTGTTTTGTTGTTTCCGACATCAAAGTGTTGATGAGAAATGAATGAATGCGTGGATTTGTGTCACGCTTTTTCTGTGGGAAATATTTTTACGAGAGATGAGAAAACTGGGTTGTTCGTAACTAGACAGAAAAGAGATTGTGTGCGTAGGATAAGTATAGTTTATTCTTTAATTATTTACGCCTAAGTGAATTTCTATTATATCATTTATACCTAACTAGCTGTGCCCATGACTTCGTTCGCGTGCATGCCGAAAACAAATTGGATTTCATGGGTTTTCATTTTTTTTGTACGGAACTGCCGGAATTGTAAAGCTTTTCCTAAAATAAAAGTAGCCTAAGTTACACTTTCATCCAGCCGTTTTGGAGAGTAGCCGGAACAAACAAACAGACAGACAGACAAAAATTTAAAAACTGTGTTTTTATTATATGTATCGTACATACTTGTATATGCATTTAGTAAACAGCTGTTATTTTGATATTACAAACAGTTACTTAAATATTGATTTTTATAGATTCCAGAAAATGTATGTTTGCTTCTGTTTCCACTGTTAAACACAATACAGTGAAGCACAACGCATCTTGTAAATCTATTGCTTTCAATAAACGCCGTTCTACGATCCGCTTTCGACCGCAAATCCGCGAAATGACGGCCAATAAACGCGGCCTGTCTTCGGGTTATCCCGTACAGCCACAGCCCACATCTGCAGCGCAAGCGCATTCTTCCGCACTGAACGTTGGCGTATCGAAATTATCACAATTACCAACTGGATTTTATGTCCAATTGTGCATGCTTGCGTCTTCTTATACGGGGCTTTGGTGTAAAATGGTTTAAATTCAGATTTTAAATATCAATTTAGCATTTCTATGGAGAGTGTCTAAAAGTCTTGCACATAATTGCTGATGTTCCAATATACCGCAAAATAATAGTATTACATCCGACTAGCTCTTTACCTGATATTAGGTACTTGTTGCAACAAAGAACTGCTGTAAAGATTATGTCCGAGCAAACCATTAACAATAATGTTTTTATATACGAAAATAATCGGTCATCCACGTTATACGTGTAAATATTTTACAGCAATAATTTAGCGTCATCAGTTTATCACATCAAGCCTAGCAGCTTAGGTGTCATCAAAGCTCACAGCGATTACGACATGATTACTTAGCTGTAAATCTACTAAGAGAAAAGATGATGATGAAGATGTTTGTTTGTTACGTTTTCACGCTAAAACGGCTGAACAGATTTGGATGAAATTTGGGACATGGGTAGACCATGACCAGCAGGGCAATTGCGTAATACATTATCAATCGGAATCGGTTTCATTTTGACAGTTCAACAACATTCATTGCGTTATTTACGTGTTCAGCAGACAAATTTTTCAAACTTTTGAAGCAATGTATCAGCAATTTGCTTTAAAATGATTCAGATTCCGATTGATAGTGTGTTACGCAATTATGGTGCTGGATTAGGACATAGGACACTTTTTATCCCGATTCTCCCAAGGGATCAAGACTTATACGTGTGAAACCTCGGGCGTAGCTAGTTTACGATATAAAGGAAATTGTACGCTATAAACGGTTCTAAGGTAATCTTCCACAAATATTTTATAGGAAAATAAATGGAGTGATTACCTCTGCATCGTCTCGAAGAAAGGTAATTCAGATTTACATAGGAAATGGTTAGCATAATTTGATCAAATTAAATTATTCTCTCGTTTCCTTTTGATAATAATTAGATTCGCCCTTTTAGGAGATGAGACTCGGAATATTATAATGTCAATTTAGAGAAATAACCTTAAGTTTTGAGCTGCACGATTTCTGACAAATGCGTGCACTGACTGGACAGGTCCACTCAATCTGTGTGGTTCTTTCCTCAACCATCCAAGACCATCTCAGACATCGATCTACATGGTCATCATACAACCTGACCAAGATTATGTCTGGACTTTAAAAGAGACTGTGACCTCTGAGTTTGTTTCGGCCTTTCTTCTCAGAGTAGTCAGAGAGGAAACGGCGACCTCATCTAGTTTTTAAAAATATGATTGACTTGCAAAAGTGTTTTTGCAAACCTACTTACAAAAATAAAATCATTTATCATTTAACGAGAAACACAGCTGAATGTAATATTATGTCTTTCACAATATTCGAAATCGAATAAAATAAGACGCCTCAATTTCGTAATTAAAAGTATACAAACAAATTTGTTTTCCTATTCGAATTTTATGACGATTGAAATGCGTGGGTGTTAATCGAATTACAATTATAAATTATCTACAATCGATAAAGTTTGATGGTCTAATGGTGTTTGGGCGAGTTTACCCGACTATCACAGGCATGCACGTGAGATACCCTCCAATTACGACCGCTCATACCGACACGGTTCGTTTACTCGACTATTTATAAGTTAACTTGCATTCCTACTCGATACCTATTAGGTACTAAATCTTATGAGTGATGTGCCGTTATGCAACATCGAATAACCTGAATAGTCGATTATTCAATTGAGGTATGATATGAAACTCGATAAAGAATTTAATTGATTTCATAAATCTGCTTCAGCGTTTAAAATGTTTAATACGATAATATAATTAGACATAAAATGCGTTTTAATTATTCGGAAGCGCCTCATTAGATGCTTGAATTATAAAAGGATTAATAATTAATAATGTTTTCAAATTGCATGGCTGGCTATATAGATAATTAGTAACCTCTTTTAACTGGTTTCCTGTCAATAAAGTCTGACTAACAAAGTACATTTTTGTTCCCTTATTCATAAACCAAACAAAGGCATACTTCGTATAATTGAAGGATTCAATCGGTAATACTTCCGTGTTTTTATGTAGTTAGGTACGTTATTATAAACTTTCCTTTATTACATTTTCATACATATTATTTTCATTTTAAATCTATATAAATAAAGATGAATCGCCGAAATGTATGTACGTGCATAACTTCCGAACGACTGCACTAAATTTGATAATTGTTTTCTTTTTTGTGTTCGTTATTGTGAGGACAAGGTTTGTATGAATGAAAATTTCGGAAATTCGAAAAAAATAATGCACCCGTGCGATCCGCTAGTTTTTATAAAAAACATTAAAAAATATATAAAAAATTGTGGCCCCTCGGAACAGGGTCCAAGCTGCCAAACGTCAGGGCTTTAGAGAGGAACTTTCTCAATATGCGTGCCCAGGAGTACTGTTTCTGAATAAAACCCTTGACCCAGCCGCACAATGAGAGCTTCATAAGCCATTTCCTGTAACGATTATCGGTACAATGATTGCAGATTCCACGTCATGTCAACAACCTCGTGTGTTCAGTCAAGATACTTGATTTTATGATAATTCATATACTTCTATTATTATCATTTGGATTTTCAATTACAAAATCTGTACACCTGCTGTATTAATTGCTGTCAAAGAAAGTTAACTATCGGTTCAAAGAGATACCTAATGATGGCTAGTAATGACGAAACCAATTTGAAAAACAAATTGACTATCAACAATTAAATGCTATAAAAAGTTTATTTGTTTAAATTATACACAAATTGCAAACGTTATTTTGGTTCTGTAATACGGAGTTATTTATAATTGGAACGGTTTTAATTGCCCAATCGATTAAAAAAATCGACTAAATACTTAAATAAAGTTTGTTCGAATTTTTCTTGAAGCAATAAATATTTTTTAACGATTACCTTTTCACTCTCGATATTATATGAACCTTACGTAAAAAATATTACATTTTTTCTGAAGAAATCCAGTGTTTTCTTGCCATACATATTGGAAACTACTAAGTTATGTATAAAGCAGGAATTGCGGCTGTATTCTCTGTGGATAACGGTTTTGGCATGTATCCAAACTGACAGCAGGACGAGGCACCAAATCGCGGAACACATCCAAGATTTCAGTCACAAGTCGGTCGTGAATATTGACGCATCAGCTGCTATAACATTTAAATATCACTAAACCTACTCAACATCCATTAAATATCACTATGCAAAAGCAAAAGCAGAGATTTATAGCCTATTTGATGCTTCCATGCAACCTCCGCGAGTCCGTTATAAATAAATGACACAAATAAGAGACAAATTATAAAAACGTAGAACAGTTTCCTAGGAATAATATTATCAAAGTTATATGAGAAACCTTCGTTTAATTTACCCATCATGGTACCTACCTACGGAGAGCTCGGAAAGGGCTCACTGTAACTACATTGAAAATTTTATGTATGGTTATTTCCTCAAAAACCCATTTCAGACACTAATCTACATGGCCCTTGCATGATCTGACCAAGATTATGTCTGTACTTTAAAAGAGACTGTGACTTTGGAGCTTGAATTGGGCTCTCTTCTCAAAGTTGTCAGACAGGAAATACTTATACCGATCACATGTAGTTTTAAAACATTTTTTTTATTTTTGACGTGTATAAGTGTTTGTACAAACCTACTTACAGAAATTAAATCATTTATCAGTCGTGTGTTGGTCATTTTTCCATCTCACGGGTAAATATCATATATATTTTAATACCTTGTCAATTCACAATTTATTCGAGAAAGTGCATTAAAAAATGATACTTCACCATTCCAATGGTAATCGATGACGAAGCAAATGTACTTGATCGAGTGGCTATTTGTGATATCGTACAATACATGTAATAACTTTATTTCTTAACACTTCCATTCCGAGAGAAAGTTATATCTATCTTTTTATAACAGTGTGACATTGCATATTTTATTATGCTGTTTTTGCTATCCATTTTTTTACTACAAACGCATGTTTGATAAAAACTATATTTCAATTTTTTCTTTTAATATCTTGCCCTTTTAGTTTATTTTTTTGTACGAGGCATGGGTACATTATGATCCAAGACGTTTTTGGGTCAATTTCGACTCGACATTCTTCTTGCCATTTCTAAAAGTCTCTCCTCGCCCGTAAACTGCAATATCTTTGTTAATGCTGACAATAGGCCTATGTATTTCTGTACCTCCTATGTAAGGCAAGATAATCGTAATTCTTTACAAAACCTTCCATTAACGCAATCATTAAAGTCATCACCCGCAACAATTTTCTCCACCTCTTCTCACCCACACGTATTTATTTCCTACTGCACATTTAGCTCAGAATGATAACATAAATAACATTTTATTACGACTAAGATCTAACCAGTACCTGTCCCGGTAATATCACGAATATATTAACCTTAAAACATATGTATTTAATGAGTGCACTGCGCATATTTTAATGTTTTCCGAGCAAGTACCGTTCCGGTTTCTTGCATGGGCATATTTTCATAGATTCCGACACTACGCATGCAATGGAAAACGTGTATAGGTATGTGGAGAAGTAGAAACTGGCGATGTACAGTCAACAAAAGAGATAAGTATGCATGATCGTCAGATGTAGTTGAAGTTTAGTAAGAAACCGATGGATGTTCTCGAATAAAATTTTATTTTATTAATAGAAAACCAACAGCTCATTTATCAAATTAAATTTCAGTCGACAACATCCATCGGTTTCTTACTAAACTACAGCTATATCTGACGATCCTGCATACTTATCTCTTTTGTTGACTGTACCTAAACTATTCGTATATCGACAGAGCAAGTAGAGCGTCAAGAAAGTCCCACTTCACGTATGTACAGTCAACAAAAGAGATAAGTATACAGGATCATCGGATATAGTTGAAGTTTAGTAAGAAACTGATGGATTTTGTCGACTGGAATTTAATTTGATAAATGAGCTATTTGTTTTCTACTAATAAAAAAATAAATTTTATTCGAGAACATCCATCGGTTTCTTACTAAACTTCAACTATATCCGACGACCCTGCATACTTATCTCTTTTGTTGATTGTACATAATTTTATATCCAGACTTATATTTCCAGTTCTTATTGACCTCTAGTAAGTATGGGAACATATGGTCGTGAGAGTTCCACGTGTGGTCGGAATCCGGTTCACACACCGCAAAAAAACTTTAGCTACAAACAGTGAAATTCACATGAAGGTAATGAATGAAAAGTCGTGTCTGCTTGTAAGTGCAAACTTAAAACGGCAATAGACACTGTGGTGCACATTTTTGCAAGCTGTGTTCATAAAATTGACAGATACCGCTAATTGTCATGATCAAACTTGAGTTTGAGAGACACAGTCACTGAACGGTTAAATATTGTGACCCCACTGGCCACACAAATTGGTAATTAAAGTTTATGATTATTAGCTGACCCATCCACTAATTAGGTGATATTTTGAAAAGCATTCTGTCCCCACGAAAAGCATGATCGCTGTATTATATTATGCTCTTCAGCCGTACAAACGTAAGAAGCTTTCCAGTATACTAAATGCTTCATTATAATGAATGACTGATATCATTAGCACTCAACACGAAACAAATTCACATCAAACCGCATAACAAATGAGATAAATGTACAAACTAATATCTATGCACACGATCAATCAATGAATGTCCGTGTAATTTGAACGACCATTCATCATAACAGATCGTTCAAACAGGAGTAACTAGCTACTGGTCTAGCGAAATTAGCTCGACGAGTGTCAATTACATATGATATCAAGTTTCGTTGCGGGATCGCTATCGTATCAATGAAAGTGAAACTCTATTGTTTGGCTTGAACGGTAGTTTTACCGCAAAATATGCCCATTGTAACGGTATGTCATATTGAGGGCTGTCGCACACCACATCAAATTGACAACCAGAGAACTCCAGCTTTCGGTTCAGGGGATCTAGTCTCTCAAGTCCGTCCGTCCATCAACGAAGATTCGGCCCTGTCCAAAAGTAGTGTATCCTTCAAATCAAGTGTCAAATTCAATTTTTCGGAGGGGCAAATACATATCGAATGTAGGGATAATTGTCAAATCGTGTTGTCAGTGATCCTTAGTTTGAGCCCCGAACTAATCACAAGTCCGTAAGTGATACGAAGCGCTGACGTATTTAAAGCTTTACAAGAGTCAAAGTTGATGTTGAGTTGCTTCGGTGTGCACTGGCCTTTTTATGCGCGATTTTTGCGCTTTTACAAATAGTGTGCGATGGCGTTATGTCAATATAGGATTTCATACTTGCGATGTTTATTGGTATTAGGTATTTGATATGAGTTGCACGTCGAGCTAACTGCAAATATTATGTACGTGAATATGTTATTTTGAGTGCTTTATTTGAACGTACATTTCTAAATACTTACTCTCTGTAAAGTATTTGTCATTCATCTTCAAGTGCTTGTTTAGCAAATAATTAACAGTTTTTTTACTCTAAAGCGATTGGTCGATGAAAGCTTTCTGTTTTTATACGTCCTAGATCTTCATGATCAGCCTACCTATAATGTTCCCAAAAAAAGGCCTCCTCTCGGTGAGAGGGAGTGGGCCGTAATCCAACACGCGGGCCCAGTGCGAGTTGGTAGATGTCACATGTCTTCGAATTTTTGGTTCTAGGACATGCCGGTTTCCTCACGATGTTTTCCTTCACCGTTTTCAGAGCAGTACTGATGACATAATTTAGACAAAGTAATGTGCCACTACCTATAAATATTTCCGACTCTCCTTTAGGGAAAGATGGCTTCGAAATTCGCTATAAATAAACTAATACAGGCTATAATTTTCCATTTACATAAAAAATTAAGCGCTTTCTAATAATAGCTAACCAATACTTATTTGCTGAAGATTTTATCGTCCATTTAGTAAGCAAAGCACGCGATGTGAAGTGGCCACTACAAATTAGTTCACACATTGTAGTATTTGTGTTCGGCGCCGTTTTGTTAGCAAATTATCTAAATTATCAGTTAACTTACTTTTTATGTGGCGCCGCTTTTAAGCACTCTACTTAAAACTTATTTGTTTCTTGTAAAGTTTAACTTTTATTTGCTGTTTTAATAGGGACAGCTAATTAGGGTGAAGACTGTTTTGAACGACACAACACAGTCTATGAATATGTATTTTATGTCTACCATTATTTTCTTAGTCAAGATTGATGGTTCTCAGAGGCGTGGTAAAAAGATTGTTGAAAAATAGACAAATAAAAGACACATCTAATAATATATAACTCTAACACTAAAATAGTTAAGGATGCAGAGATTCCTACACTATAAAATAATACAGCTATTTATGGCAGAGCTTATAAAAACAAAAAAAATACTTTATGGATTCGACGTAGGGGTCGTTGCATGCGGCATGGTAATCTAAAAGTAGACGAAGTTTTATGTCGAGCTGAGAAAATAGATGAATAACAGCCTGTAAACCTGAAAAGGTAAGTATGCGTTTCGGTAATCTTCGTGTTTCCGAGTTAGCACGAATGTCGCGTTTCAGAATAACCCCCCACACGGGCAATGCTTTTGAGTTTTGTACTACTGCGCTTTGCAGCAGTACAACTATCACTGCGCGTTTGTATGAAGTTCTCTCAGTCCGTTTTCTTAATCCGGTTGCAGATCGTCATAATGTCGTCAATCAAAATTTTTTTTTAATTTTTGGAATTGCTTCGAGATGTTAATTTCCGAAGCGCATACTTTTCATCGGATAACTATTGATGCAGTCATTATAAGAATGGTATACAAACATAAACTCACACCTTCCCATAGGGCTATGCTGAAGAATAGTACCTATCTCGTCTTAAAATACGTATTCTGTATGAGTTACTCACAAAACAAAGGGTTTGGTACATCGATTGAAATCCAAAAGCATTGTATTTTGACCGGCCATTGACTATCCAATGATCCATAAAGTTAATGATGATAACTTTTAGAATTGTTCCCGAGATATTTGCAAACAATGCCTGTAAAAGGCGGGCCCATCCTAAAACAATTGAAGGTCGGGGACAATGTATCAATGAACGAATCCAAACAAACCAATCACAGAAGTTATTTCAAACACAGAAAACGTCACATGCAACTTTCGTATCTATTTCAAAGTATAATAAAGGCGACAGCGGAATGAAGAAATTCGATTTGTCGGCACGCACGTTGCCATATCCGTTACAGGAGCTATGGACCGTGACTAAGAAACTATTGAATGTATGCTAAGTATAGGTTACAGAACACGTGTGTTCGTGTAGCTAATATACTAGTAATTTCATATATTAATAACAAATAGCTTAATATTAGTGAGACAGACAATTTAGAGTCGAGAAATTATAGTAATGACAGATTGGTGTGTAAGATGCGTTAGACGAAGAGAAAGCAGTACCTATATAATTTTTTATAAGTGTTAATTAGATTTTGCAACTATTCGTGAAGTTTGCAGCTGCTATCCTTATAATAGAATCATAATAATAGGTTAAAATAAAATTTAAACGAACATTTACCCATCACGTCTCTGAAGTTTCGCCAGCAACTAATTGGCCTTCTTTAACTAAAGATTTTCCATCAAGAATTTCTTAGTAGCAGTCCGGAGTCTGGATTTGTGCCCGGTTGATATCAATAGGCTCGCCCCCTGTTACATGGGACTTAAACAAAACTGGTGAAATGTGGATGTACTGCAGGTACATCTCTGCCTAGCCCTTTTGGGATTATAGGCGTGATGTTGTTACCTAATTAAGGATTGGGTGAAAAACTGAATTGTCATCAAAACAAGGAAGTACCTACACCATAACCTCACAACAATTCCATAAAATTAAAAAATAATCCCATAAATCCTGACTCATTGCTACGATCAAATAATTACACCAATCAAAATAACATCGTTATAGAGCGTTTGTACGAAAACAGTAAGTTCAAAACTAAATTGTTTAATGGCCTGCAATTTAACAATTGTCAAGACGTCCTTAAAACCATGACTTTGTTTGCCTTCGTAGAACCGTGAGTAATTCTAGTGACTAACTATTAAAACGGAGGCTTTGTTTAGTCGAAAAAAAGTACATTCGTGTCATAAGTATATAACTGTAATATAAAGATAATGACCCCTAAGTGTCCGCTCTTTCGAAATATTATGAAAGTAAGTAGGTAACCAGTTGAGCTTTCATCTCTTAGATCTAAATCGTTTAGATCTCATTTTTCATCGTTCAAAGAGCTCTTAGTTCTAAATATTTATCTTTTGAACTATCTTCTTTTATTTTTAATGTTGGGTTGGGAGTAGCATTGTTTGTGGCTTAGATTTATTATTGGTTTTCGTTGACATTTCGATGTCAGTGGTTTAGAAAGCTAACGGTTACCGAAAACTAAATGTCTTTTAGGTCTGATTTTTCAACGGTCAGATAACTTTTATTCGAGGAATAAATATGACAGTTTGACAGTTTTTGTATAGTATGTCAAACCACCATATTTATTCATAAGGTAAAATTATCAGAGTCGGTACATAAACTTCAACGGAAACAAAAATTCAAGCAATAAAGGTTTATAAATGATCATACCGTTTACTTAAAACTTCCAAGTTATGTCAACAAGGAAACTTAACCATCGTTTATGTGGTAACTATTTGTGACATCGCACGTCAGTAGCTAACTCATGTATCTATCTAGTAAATCTAAGTTCCACGTCAACCGGTGTTTATCTAACTTTCATTTCACACTGCACTACCTCGTTTGGTACAAAAAAATAATAACGGTGTTTACGAAGACGTGCAAAACCTAAGTTTAGGAAGAGCATCAAATGCTTGGTCAGCAAGACGCAACTTAAAGGTACCATCGATATACACTTCAGGAAAATTTATTCTTTGCTACTGCATCAATTTGCCTTCATACGACTGTTAAAGATTTGATATTACGGACGAAAAATCCAAAATGGCGATTGCCAGTTGATTAAAGAATGACTAAAACTAGTAATATAGGAATTACTTGCTCTCCCACAAGTCATTAAATGTTCATATTATTACGTCGCATAAATTGAAAAGCTACCGTATTTGACGAATATTCCCGATGGAACTTCTGCGTTGAGTCGTATTATAACTTTAACCGTTAGTGATGTACGTGACAGATGCGCACATAACTCTCTGCGGTAATAAACCCTATCTGGATGTAGATCATCGCGCACCTGTAAATTTAGACGGAGCATGCGCACGCTCCACTCACGACTCCAGTCCGCCGTCCCGTTAAAGACCATCACACACGGCAGCTCTATTGTAAAAATGTAAAGGTATTATAGGTTATAGCAAGATTTCAATACCCTGAGATGATGAATACCTTTATGGTAGTATGCATTAAATGTAGGTACAGACGCCAGCATATCAAGCTACTACAATCTGTCAGATTTCTTTAATAGATTTTCAATTTTATCGCCAAAGCATAAGGTTCAAGGTTGATTGAGAAAATTTTACAGTTTCGGGTAGCTTGTTGTGCTGGCGTCTGTACATATCGATTCTATATTAGATTCGATTCGATATTAGCGACGGCATTCAAATAACATAAAGATAATACCCACCCAAAACCTGTTGTGTGTGAAATACCTTAAGTACTGTGTATAATAATTCATTCTTTCTGCTCGTGTATGACCGACTTTAGTCCCATCTGCCATTTACACTTTTCCTAATCACCAACATTTTTTAAATGTTAAATAGGTATGTTGATTGTTGACACTTTCGCACTGGTCGGCGCGTGAGCAAGTTTGTGGACAACTTCAACGGGTAGAATGTTTGTTTTCTTCACTATTCGTCTATTCAACGGCAAATGAGATGTTAACTGAACGCGAGAATTTATTATGCAAACAAGAATATTATGATTTTTTTCCCTTAAATTAGGTCTTATTATGTTTATTCTACGTCGTATATACATTTAGTTTTGATAATTCCAACGTTTGCTTTGGCTAATCAAACGGAAGCTACATTTTCCTTTTTAGAAAGCTTTGGTACCTACTTAACTAAAACTCTATATTTACATGACTATATTTAGAGGCTGTATAATTTTATTTAAAACGACCAGTATCTATGTTCTAATTACGAGTACGCTTCTACGCAAACTTCAAGCGCTTCTACGCAAACTTCAAGTTACATTTATACCAACGTATTACGTACTTCAAGTTATAAAACCTCCCTAATACAACATGCATTCTTACAAATTTCCATCGCTACAACGTTTGGTCGAGAAATTAAGTTCAAGATTGGATAAAAGTAAAAAAAAAAAATATTTTTTTTACATTTATATTGTCTTGTTGATGAACTTGTCACAAATAATAACACTTCGAAATAATGTCAATTATAATGACATTTAATATAACCTCCGCCCCCTGAGCGTCGCCTCTTCCATTGCGGTCTTGTGCGTTAGTAACAGTTCGTTCAATTTCGGCGCTTGCTACCCTTGCATCCTTCGGCTACGGCTTCGGCCAAAACTTTTTGGCCGAAGCCGGAAACATTTTAGCCGAAGGTGGCCGAAGCCGAAGGTTCGGTCGGACACTAATGGCCTGTGAAACGAGATCCGACGCTCCGTGCACCATAAACCCTAAACCCGTGATAATCCTTACCAGTGTGAATTGCGCTTTATATCGATGTCGGGCAATAAATCATCGACCCACTGGAACAACTGAGCCCTTTGATATTTTATATCTTAACATCTTTATTGTCCCACATAAATCTCCGAAGAGCACTGATTGGCTGCTCGATAAAAATGTATCGGCTGTCATTCGTGTTGGTGCAGTGAAACATTTTATGATTAATGTAAATACCACACTTTCTCAAGAGCATATTTATGTAATTGTTATTTATGTGGTTTATAAATTATGTAATGTAATTACTTATACCATCGAGATTGATCTGATCTCGTCATTAATAAAATAAGACAAATTGCCAGATACGATATCAAATTTGGATAAGCAAATTATTTCATTATTTTAATGAGTTTATTAATTACAAAAAAAAACATGGAAAGTCTTCAATGACTCACAATTTCTTTTATATAGCTTGACACGAAAAGACAAAAGATTTAAAAGTGTTTCTTTTAATGACTACCTACATAAATATGACGTCTAAAGCAACAAAGACAGTAGTGACATCAATGATCATGTGATAACATCTAAATCACACAAGATAATTGCACGCAACTATTATAAATTGAAAGTAAATCAGTAACGAATTGAAATGCTTTGTGTAAAATAAAATGGCGACGATTTCACGCTTTTACAATTCGCAGTCATCAGCCTGCTATGGACGTTTATTTGTAGTGTTATTATAAAACACTTTTTATTCTATTGTCCCATACTTAACACGGAATGTATTCACTGTGTTATAATTACTGTGCACATATTTTTTTAACAAAACATTGTTGAACATTGAAAGCGGAATTCATTATTTACTCTAAAAACATTTAGGTGTACCTATATTACAGGGGGGTTTCCAGAACGGTTCTTTTAAATAAACCTTTTCTAAACATTATTATGGGTGTAAGGGGTTCCCAATAACAGCCTAGGAATTCAAGCCAACCTCACCTGCTCGTGGTACACCCTGCTTTCGACCAACGAGGCTCTGGCGACCCGCCAACCCGCACTGGACCAGCGCGGCGGGTTATGGTCCAAACCCCCCATAAATATGGAAAGCACAACAATAATATGTCCCCAAGTGCCCGGCGACTTCAGCTGCTCTGCTGGCGTTGACGGGCGCCGGCTCAGCACTGAAGTCAGGGGCGAGGTGAATCTCCGGGCGAGATCGACTAACCGTCAGACGACTCCGGCTAAAGTTTTAAGAAATTCCGATATGCTTAATGTACTGACATACAATGTTCGCACGCTCATGAGGGCTGAGCGCCTTATTGAACTAGAAAATGCTCTTAAAGACGTCAACTGGGATATCATAGGTTTGGCAGAAGTCAGGAGACAAGGAGAACATACAGAAGAACGAGAAGATTCCATCTTTTTCTACTTCGGAGAAACTAATGGACTCCATGGCGTGGGATTTATGGTAGCTAAAAGATGGAAGAACAACATTATCGAGTTCATTGGGTACTCGGAACGAATAGCAGTTCTCAAATTCCGCATCACACCCAAGCAGACACTAACGATCATCCAGGTGTATGCGCCCACGTCAGCATATCCGGACGAGGATGTCGAAGACTTCTACGATCTCCTAAATAAAGCCTGCGAAGAAAATCGCGGAACGTGGAATATGATCATTGGCGATTTCAATGCAAAAGTCGGACCAAGACAAGAGCAAGACGACGAAGCTATTTTAGGCCTGCATGGATCAGGAATACGCAACGCACGTGGTGCTCGGCTATTACAATTCGCCTTTGAACAGAATATTTTTATTGCCAATAGTCTATTCAATAAAAAACCCCAGCGCCGATGGACATGGATATCACCCAATAATTTAGTTAAAAACGAAATAGACTATGTATTAAGTTCCGACAAACAGATTATAAAAGACGTAGATATTATTAATAAGATTAAATATAGCTCAGACCACAGACCATTACGCGCAAAAATCAAATTTAATTTTAAAATCTACCGCGCAAAAACCTTTAAAATGCCTATCAAAAAACTAAATAAAGATACCCTTATTAACAATTACGAATCCTTCAATCTAGAACTATCGAACCACTATGAAAGCCTAGACATAAATGTCCCAGATGTGGACGAGCAATATGATAGAATAGTTACTGGAATAAGAAAAAGCAGCGACAGCATAAAAATGAAGGGGAAGAAGAATACAAAGCTTACAATAAATACACGTTGCTTGCTTGAACAGAGAAACATGCACGAAATAGGATCAGAACAGCATAGATTAATAGATAAACATGTTAAGAAAGCCATAAGAACAGATATAAGAAACTTGAATACCCATTTAGTTAAAGTAGCCTTACAAAAACACCATTCGTTAAGAGTAGCAAAACAGGGAGTCTCTCGAACCAAACCTTGGATTAATAGTTTACTGGACACACATGGAACCAAACATCACAATAGACAGAAAATTATAGAAATTTGCACAGAATTCTACAGCTCTCTTTATTCAGATAATTCAAAATTAGAAACAGAAAATAGATACAGTTGTCAAGAGGATATCCCTCCCATAACGGGATATGAAGTAGACAAAGTGCTAAAAACAATGCACTACGATAAGAGCCCTGGCGAAGATGGCGTTACAACTGAAGCTCTGAAACTAGGATCTGCCACACTGCTCCCACACCTCACAAACCTATTTAACGCAATTTTACAATCAGGTAACCTCCCAACCCAGATGTGCCATTCAAACATTGTTCTTCTTCATAAGAAAGGAGACAAGTCCAATATAAACAACTACAGGCCCATTAGCTTAGTCTCACATATTTATAAGGCATTTATCAAGGTCATTCACAATCGCATAGATGCAAAATTAGACTCACATCAACCACCGGAACAAGCAGGATTTCGCTCAAGTTTTTCTACCACAGACCATCTTCAAACTTTAAATCAGTTAATAGAAAAACACACAGAATTTCGAAAACCTCTATATCTGGCTTTCGTGGACTACACAAAGGCTTTTGACAGCATTAAACACAGCGCAATATTTTCAGCCTTACGAAGTCAAGATATAGAGGAAACCTACATAGATCTTCTAAAGATTATTTATAGTAACAGCACGGCCAACGTTAAACTGGATTCCATAGGCACAACATTCAAAATAAACAAAGGGGTAAAACAGGGTGATCCGCTCTCTCCTAAACTATTTACGAGCACCCTGGAGGAGATATTCAAAAAACTCGCAGACACATGGACAACGAGGGGTTCCTCCCAATCGGCGATAAAATGCTGTCAAACCTTCGTTTCGCAGACGATATCGTTCTTTTTGCATCTACAGCAGATCGACTGCAACAAATGCTCCAAGAACTGAGCACTGCAAGCCTTGAGGTTGGACTGACGATGAATCAGTCAAAGACTAAAGTCATGACCAATGCCACCAACTATAAGGTCGAGGTCGATGGGCAGGAAATACACTATGTCGACGAATATATCTACCTGGGCCAGCTAGTTTCCTTCCACAACAGACAGGACAAAGAGATCGACCGCCGAGTCGAAAATGCGTGGAAGAGCTACTGGTCCATGAAGGCGCTAATGAAGGGCGACCTTCCTGTTTCACTAAAGCGTAAGCTCGTCGACATGTGTATCTTGCCTATCCTAACCTATGGCGCCCAGACTTGGTCTTTGACGGAGGCTCAGAAGTCCAAACTCAAGGTCTGCCAAAGAGCGATGGAGCGTAGTATCCTAAAGATTAAACTCACCGACCAAATTCGCAACACCACAATACGCTCCAAGACAGGTATCGCCGATGTTGGCGACAAGTCTGCGAGGCTGAAGTGGGACTGGGCGGGTCACACTTATAGGATGCATCCAGACAGATGGGCCAAAGTCGTCACACAGTGGGTGCCTGAAGACGGACGTCGTCACCGAGGCAGGCCCAAGAAGCGCTGGCGTGACGATTTGGACTCGTTCCTAACCGACTGGACGGAGAAGGCACAACACAAGGAAATGTGGAAGAACATGGGGGAGGCCTTTGCCCAGCAGTGGGACAGTACAGGCTAACAGAAAAAAAAAAAAAAAAAAAAAAAAACATTATTATGCTACTGATTAAGTACTCCACAACAAACTTATAATAATTACAAGCCGCCTCTTACGATTATCATAGAGCCAAAGGCTAAGATACAAATCTAGCTTGGACAAGCCTACAATATAATAAAACTTGTAACACATCTTTATAAACTAGATGATTTTCAAGACGTGTTTGCAAATTACTGACGACCAGATCCTATGTAGCTACACACAGTTAGCCGCCTGACGACACTTGTAAGAAGAATATATGTATAAGACACCATGGCCAATAAATTATTGAGCATGTACAAGATAGTAATGGGTGACAAAATATCTGTACATAAGCAAGGGTTAAAACGATTCACAACTCATCGCTGTAGAACTTAGCCGAACGATACTAAATCCAAAACAATACCTAAGTCTATTTGCTATTGAAGCTACGAGTCTTAACTGCGAACTAAGAATTTTCGAATAGAAAGACCGAATAACACTCTCCGAACTGTGAATCCGACCTATAACCCCACTCGGCAGCGATACCACCAATACCAATCGGACAGTAACTTAAACCGGGTAAAACAAACCAACAATACTAAGTGCTAGAGTCACTATCGCGCTAAACACTCGAACGATCGACATTCCGTCTCTTGTCCAGCGATTTGTAACATTTAACTCACAATGGCTCATTAAACTGAAAACGTTACACCAACTGGTTTCGTGGCTTTCGCCTTATTTACTTCGCCTTTCAATGTTTCAAAGTTTTCAAGAATGTTCGGACTTGGCGACTATCGCGCGTTCGAATCTGCTTTTGTTGTGTATCTGCAGTTGTGTTAATTGACGTTAATATTGAGGCAGATAGTTGAAATGTTTTGAACAAAGAGGCGGTGGAATGGAAACCTGATAACAATTAAAACGAAGAATCCGTCGACGTGGTTTCTATTGTAGCATTTTATTACAAAGCTTCTAAAGTTAGTAAAGTTGTTCCAAGTGTCCAGAAAATTTAATTTAAAACCCAAGTACGCATAAACATAAATATGGCAATTCATCAATACTGATAAATTTTTATTTATTCAAAATCTGTACTAACAATACCATACATAAAGTCTGCCAAACTGCATAACAGTTGTCGGCAGTTGTTCTCGTCTAACAATGGACTGCAAAGTCCAACTGCATATGATTAAAATCCTTATCTAAAACAACATTCACAAATCCTAACATAACAAGAAACTCACATATTTCACACCTCCCAACAAAGTTATTGATTTACGATGACACACAAACAAATGACTACCATCCATTCCTCGTAGAGGTTCCTAATGACCAGCATCTAGCACTAAACAGCACCCCTTCGCTGCTCTACGTAATATCAATCAAAAGTTCCTCATTACCGGTTCAAACCTGCCCAGTTCCGTGATCATCTTTTTGCTATTCGAAAGCTGGAATCCATAGGCTTTTCACTAAATTGCAATTTATGTAATGTGGGAATGAGATAAAAAAATCATTTGAAATGCATGAAGGTGTACGCTGTTTGAATAACATTATCTTATCAAAGCCGGTGTGTTGTGTGTCACGGACCACACTTGCTACTTAGATAACAAACAAGTGAAATAAGTACCTACCTATTAATTTCCGCAGTCGATGTTGACGGGTATTTGTTGGTAATTTCCAAGATTGTTAACGATAAGTTGTAGATACGGATGAATAGAGCCTGATACTAAAGTTTTCATCCGCTTATAAGGTTCCAGTTGCTGTGATGCACATGTGAAAAGTTCATTCAGACATCATTGTAAGTTTTAAAGAAAGCTAATGTTAGTACTGCTATTGCGGTTTTTATATTGGGCATGAATAAATTTAAAGAAAACAGCAGTTGCATGAAGCGTTCTACAAAATTAATACCTTCTGATTTTTGGACTATAGACAACCCATTCTCCATACAGGTAATGTGTTTATGGTTACAAACGACGACACATGAAGAAATCTACCGTTATTCCGATCCAACTGTAACAAGGATAGGTATGTACCAGGAATTCAGAAACTGCAAGTTATACTAAACTCATCAGCGTAGTGCAGCGCTACGTCGATCAAGTCAAGAATTCAAACAAAAACTGTTCCCCCGTAATGCGCATTCCATTAATGAAAAGCCATTAAATAATTAATAACATTTGCATACATACGACACGGTAAACACTGTGTGGAAAGATAGCGTCGCCCATGTAATTACAAGTTCATAATCACAATGGAAGGCAGTAATTAATCTTGGATGGATTCCAGCGATTTCCAGCAAGTGAATGCACAAATTGTGCGCGTGCGGCGGTGTAACGGGCCGGCGATAATCGCGAGGCGATAAAAAAAGCGAAGCGAGCGCATAACGGATCGCGCGATGCGCTTGGCCCGTCATCGCGATCGCAGCGCCTGCGCCGCATGGTGCTTCAAAGCGCGTCTTTTATTTTGTCATTACTTGTAATCAAACTATAACATCACGACTTTTTGGGTGCGAACGTCCTAAATGAGAAGTTTTTACGCTGTCATGTCGGCTATTTTTTATTTGAAGCCGGAAATGAAATCGAGGCGATTTTTTAGCAATAAAAGCTTATTTAAATAAGTATAGTCGTGTTACGCCACCCATAACTTTTAACAATGATTTTATAAATAGCTTTTCTGTGAACTAGTTACGGATACCTACTATACTAGTTTGGTTATTCATATAATTAAACCATCTTCGTAGAATAAGGGAGCTCATCAATCACTCGTATCGTACTTGAGTTAACTTACTACGAAACTCCGACACATCATTTAAAATTCTAATGCACATTAATTTTTAACGCTCACCACAGCCGTTTATTACATTAAGAATAAGTAATTACATGCTAATTAAATATTAATTATTATAAAGTATGCTTTTTAATCATTACTAATTGCTTCATAAGCAAACAGGTCGAGAGTGTAAGGAGACTTCTCTTAAAAGAAAATATCTTTCAAGAAACAATCATGTTTTCTCCTTGCTAACGAAAAGATACTCTTAGGGCGGTTTCGCAGCTCACCGTCCGATCAGGACCAGGCCCGTGCCGGATGGCACGTATGTGTTCCACGCGCGCCTCAAAGAGATGTCAGCATAAAGGACGGGGCCCGTTAGGGCCGAAGCGGAGTGCGAGTTAGCGGGATTGTCCGAAAGGGTTATCGCTACCCCGGAAAATAAAGGGACTAAGTAAGGAACACGGGTGGGTTTTAGTCAGTAAGAGTCTGACACTCCCTTCCGCTCCACCCAGAGCGGGAGGAGTCATTTGATGATTTCCCATCCACAAAAAAATCTATGCTATGGTGGGAACAGTTTATGCAAAAGACCGAAATTAAAAATAAAATTTAAAGGGATGGTGAGCTGTGGGCCAAAATAACCACAACGTGGAGCCCTGACACAGCCAGAAGGCATCGCGGCAGATCCCGTAGAAGATGGCGGGACGACCTGGAGAAAACAAAAGACCAGTGGTCCGCTTTAGGCCTGGATAGAAAGAGCTGGAAGTCATGGGGATAGGTTTGCCCAGCTGTGGGATGATACAGGCTCACAGTAACCACTAAAGGGATGGTGAGGTAACTGAAGAACAAATCATTAAGATTTTTTTTATCATTGTGACTTCTACCAAATGTACCGGAAAGTAATCAGGGGAAGTAATTCACTGTAGAAATCCTAGGACTTGCAAGTATCCGAATGAAAATCAAGATATTTACAATAATGTTGTAAATAATTGAAAGTAATCCCATGCAATCTTCCATCCAGACATTCAGGCATTTGCAATCATCCTAGATTTGATCTCTTTTTCTGATAATTCTACAAGACGCTGCTGCATGATATATAAAATAAAATCTCTATGTTTATTTACGTAGGCGTGCATAAAATGTTCCTGTAACCATTCCCATCCTTGCAAGTCTGGTAATGCAAGATAATAAAATAAAGAAGTAAAATATAATCTTTTAGCACTTAAGGTGAATGCGCAGTGGTAGACCGCGAAATTCAAATTTTCTTACGTTTTTTGCAATTTGCAGGTCAGTGTCAGGTTGTATCTTGATCAAAATGTGATTCGCGACAACAATAGATATGTATTTACAGAATTATAGTCATTAGAATCATTAATATATCTCTTTAAGTTACATTTCTACCATAATCACTTTTCCATACGAGATTTGTTCTTATGGTAGAAATCTAACTTAGAAAGAAGTATTAATGATTCTAATGATTATAATTCTGTAAATACGTACCTGTTATAGTCGCGAATCAAATTTTGATCAAGATACAACCTGACACTGACCTGCAAATTGCAAAAAAACGTAAGAAAATTTGAATTTCGCGGTTTACCACTACATACTTGTGCAAAACCAATAAAAGTATTTTTTATTGGCAGTAAAATGATTTTTACGTTAACTATTAGGGTTAAAGGAGCACACCAAAGGAAACGACGTTCGACGTTCGTCAGCGCCGGCTGTCGCTGAAAACCAGCGCTGGGGCTCTGTCTTGCATAGGGTCGCAGCATAATGCTGAGCGATAGCCGTTTTGCGTGGATGTGACGCATGTTACCCTTGTCTTCTTTTTATTTTATTTTTTACTTTTGTGTCATATGTATTTTTGCGTCATGTTCACCGCAAATAAACGTATTTTCTTTCTTTCTTTCTTTCTTTCTTAAGGATTATCCTTTTATTCACACAGGAAGATTCTTTTTATTACCATCCAAACGTTTACAGGACGTTCTATCCATGAATATGAACAACTTTCACTATGGGATCAACTCTGAAATCACGAAAAAAAAATCTGCTGTTTAACACAAAAGTTCAATTTCCTACTTGACCAAAATGTATGAAATGGCTGATTTTTTTTCGTGATTTCAGAGTTGGTCCCATAGTGAAAGTTGTTCATATTCATGGGTAGAAAACCCTGTAAAAGTTTGGATGGTGAAAAAAAAAATCCTGTATACTGGAAGGTGCGTTTACTACTTATTACGTGAGACATGTGATCCCACACAAGGCTAAAGAATAGTACAGTCACTATGCAAAGGCAGGATTTCAGTCAAGTGGTAAGGGCGGGTACGGATCATAAAAAATAATATTTATAAGTTAGAAAGAAAAAAGTCTTGAAGTAGAATCGTTTTGTTTTTGCTATACTCCAACATATTTAAGCACAGAGGAATGATACATTTCGAAAATGCATTACTAAATGACGTTAGAAGGGCTGCCAGAGTAAATTATTTCCTTAAACGTACCTAATGGCCAAGCAACTTAAAGCGAGCTTACACATTATGAAGAAAAGTTAAAAGGCTTTGTGGCCCATGCTGGTGATTGATGGCCAGTTTCTATTTCTAACGTCCAAATGGACGCATTTACAACCTGCTAGTGGTCACACGGTACTAGAGTGTCGAAATATGTACTGTAACTCAGATGTCTTTGTTGATAATATCGTAAAACAACAATGTCGCATGTGAATATAAACCACTCTAAACATAAATCAATCTGCCTAGCCTTTTCCATTCTATTTTGGGGTCGGCTTCTAGTCTAACCGGATATAGCTGAATACCAGTATTTTACATGGACCTGCCTATCCGAGTGACCTCCACAGCCCAGTTACTGAGTATTCGATTCACCTTGGTAAGACTGGTTGTCAGACTTTTGGGCTTTTGACTACACGTAACAACTGTCAAAAATCTACGAATTGCAACCGGACCCAGTGGCTTAACGATAACGAACGATATGTTGTAGACCCATCCAAGAACCGACCGTGGCTAGCGTAGATCTGAAGATTCATATCAACTTTAAATCAATAAATACTCAAGATTAACATGTCAAAAAGCTACCGCATTTGATATCTTTTCCACTTGTATAACAAACTAGGTAATAAAATAATACTAGTGTTTACTTAAAGGCTTAGAACGAGGGTACTTGAATTGTATATCCTGCTAAATGGAACTGGGACATTTAATATTGAAAAGGCAGGTAAGGAATATAAAGTGGGTTTTATCAACATGCATTATAGAGACAAATGCTAAGTACATATTAGCTACCGAAGCTAAGCAGTAGATATTTTTAATCCGATTTGAATAAGTCTTGGGTTTGATTTTCGTATCTGGGAAAGTGTTATTGGGGTTTCCCACCCGGAATTTCACAGTAGCATCCCGGAGCCTGGATTTGTAATTTGTGGATGGCAAACGGCTCACCTCCTATTACATGGGCTTTAAACATAACTGGCGAAATGTGGATATACGATGGGTACCTACGCCTCTGCCTAACCCTGCGAAAAATACAGGCGTGATTTATGCTACGTAGAAAAATTTGCAATATGCTGATGATGACAAGACTCGAATGGAGGAATGAACTAGGCGCAATGCGGCTTGCGCATTTTCAAGAAAGCAGCCAAACACGCTGACAAGTCTTCGTTTAAATAAGCATAGAACATTAATGAGCTTTTGCAAACTTTTAAAGTTATCTACTAAGATACTGTAAAAAAGTAATCTTGCGTTCTTTTCAAGAAAATTTCTCTACATTTCCAATGCTTTCCTATTTCCTCTGATTCACAAGACGTTTATCAAAGTTTTTCATTTCGTAGACAAGGTCCAAGGTCGTCCATCACAACGACATTTCCATTATTCTGTAAACTGTATATTATATAATAAAATCATGCCGTGATATAACGAAAGCTCAGCGAATTGTACATGAACTATTAAATAAATATCGCGAATGCACGCAATCGTACCAACCATGCGCAAAATTGTGTACCTAACAGTGGGAAAATATATGTATTTATAGATAGGTATTCTATTATTCTATTTTCACCTCAGAACTTACCTATAGGATAAACCACGAATTAATGGACCGAACAAAAATAACTGTTGAAATGTACAAACAATCACAGTAAATCAACGCATAAATTGTTGATTTAAAGCGATGAAACGGGTCTACAGATCACTGCTACAAATTGCTGGACAATTTATCTACACAAATAAATAAAATGTAAGTGTCTCATTGTAATTAAAAAATTACAAACAGCCACTTCAATCAAAACAGCTTTTCACTAAACGCATATAGGCATATACGGTACTTAGAACAAAAAAAAAACAATTAATAAATGTTTTGTTTGTCTGTCTGTTTGTTCCGAGGAATCTTTTGACGGGACTTTCACTGACAGGTAGCTGAGGTTATTAGAAATAGAATTAGTAAAGATGCAGAAATTATTGTTTTCTGACATCTATGCGAAATAGATCGCGGGCACAGCCAATCGCACATAAAACTCGATTAAGAAGCGTTTCTATACCAACATTGTAATGTAACACAGCAAGCAAGTAAGGCTTGCCCTTATTAAAATATCATTAGTTTACCAACACGGATCGTAGCGGCTTGACATGTGTCGAGCGCTCTCAAAGTCGCCATCCACTGTCGGAGAATCGATGTTGCAACTTTTTATCGATACATCGATAATCGTTCTAATGCGGTCGCACATCTCAATCGAGTTTTTGCCGTGATTATATCGCTGTTTAAACGTAGCCATAGCGAGATCATTACAAAAAAAAATCTAGCGCAGTTATCGTCAGAACGCATCTACCTATGTTTATAGGATAATGTTTAAATGACTACGTAGGAGTTGAAATACGGTTCTGCTAGAAAATGCACCGTAATTACTGGAACTCCATAATATAATAAATAGACCTTGGTAATTGTTATGCATCTTTGCTACTTAGTACGGAGAAGATATAAATGTGTACTATAGAACAAATGCTTCAGTAGACATATACAACGGACGAGCCTGGGGATATATTGCCACAATCACTTAGAAGTCACCCCAGTACATATCTACGAGAACGAATGGCAAGGTTTTTATGTAACAAAGATGTAAACCTTCTACTATACTTATTTCTAGTGCTTTACAATCTATATATAAAGTGCAATAAAAATATCTGCCACGGCTTCAATGGGAGACAGTATTCTGTATATAGATTACAATAGTAAAGATACATTATTGATCTTATGTCATAAATTTTTTCATACAAAAAATGTGCGTAATTTAGTTGCATGAAACCGTCCCATAGTAATTAGCTGTTTCCGCACCGTCATTTCATTTCGCAAAATGTGACGAAGCGACACATCGCGCGTAGTTTGTGAACCACGTTATGCAGAATAATGTTTATTTAATTACTTTATTTTCTCAAACTGATTTAACAATTCCGGGGTACAAAATTTCTTCACTACTGTAATCTATGTTCAAAATACTGTCTCCCATTGAAGCCGTGTCAGATATTTTTATCTTATATATAAAATTCAAAGTCCTGACTGACTGATATATCAACGCACAGCCTAAACCGCTGGTCCTAGAGACATGAAATTTGGAGGGTGTGTTCTTTGTGAAGAGTAGATATCCACTAAGAAAGGATTTCTCAAAATTCCACCCCTAAGAGAGTAAATGGGGGGAGGGTGAAATTTCACGCGGTTGAAGTCGCAGGCAGAATTTAGTATTAGATATTGAAGCAATTTCTCGAAATGAAAAGATTCCTACTATCGTGCTAAAGGAATGCAACACAAAATAGAAAAGATTCCTCACAGTAAATAGTAAATACTTCCTCACATTTACCCCAAGTCTTAAAATACTTCGTCTAGTGAGCATACAAACGCTAACTACATCCACATGTGCATTCCACCCTTCGTGATTTGATAAACGACACATACCGATACTTGCCTCAATAAATAAGTGTCGCTTAGCCATTAGCACGGTCCTCCGACATTGTACCTAGCTCTTGTAATTTATGAATGCCTAGTATCTCGACACTTTTTACGGGCTAACCATAGTTTGTTGACTCGTTGAGGATAAATATGAACCATAGACAAACATTACGGCCGCCATGGTGAACAGTTATGTTGCAATTTTATCCTTCCTTGTTTTGTTACTCGTATTAATAAAACTGGAAATTTATTGGTAATTGAATGGGTATTATTAAATTTGGTAGCAGGTTGGGCTTAAAATAGATCCTTTATATGATATATTTTCAACTAATAAATAAGAACTAGGTATAGGTATTAATTAATGATTGAACGTTCATCATGCCTTTAATGGCAGGCGGTATCATCGCTCATATAGGGGGCGGTTCTACAAATAGATTCTACGACTTAATAAAATTCTATACAAACCTCTCCCCTCTTTTTCTATTCCTCGTACTTCATCAGACGTAAATTCAAATGAGGTTAATCCTATAATAATATTTATGGGGCGAGCCAAGGTCGGAACAACCCCCGGCAGCCCACGGCCTTATACGATTATATAGCGAATTCTGGCAAAGCTACTGGAAAATCATGAATAACAGAAGGCCAAACGATACCATCGCGATATCAGGCGAACAGACTTGATAAAAAAGTACAACTTTTAAAACATCGCTGAAAGGCAAGTAAGTAGATCGAGACAACTTATTTTACAAATTTCGTGGTCTTCCGTATGACATAATCTGGTTGTACACGTCTACTTTTGAGTTGGGATGTTCTTGTCAAAACCTTTATTTATTACCAACAAAAAGTAGAGTGAGCAACTCATAATTGAATTAATCAGACCAACCAAAAATACTAAACCAAGAGATGATGTTTTCAACGTCAGATGGGCAATTCTCGTAATTTTAAGAACGTTCACAGTCTGATCTCAGTCTCCATCTGTCAAAAACATCTTTAATACCCCTACATTTTTGACAAGTTTTTGACATTGATTGTCGCTGAGATGAGTTTGCGACTAGATTTTGAACGTTTTTAATTGCCTTCAGATATCTTTTAAACGATATTTAAAATAACGATCAATAATTTAAATTACTTTTGGATAAAGATATCTTCTGCCATTGGAAATATTAGTCCATATTACTACCCGTATAATCTGCGCCTTTAGCAGATTGATTACTAAAATTGTTTCCTATAAGCGCAATTTACAAGTTTCAGTGATCTTCAACTATCTGTTCGAGATCTCTTGTAATAGTGCACTACAAATACCAAAAATCGGAGTAGCTGGCGAGAAATCGTGAGGCGAATCACGTCAGCCCCTAGACGAGAAACTACATGAGGACCACGACCATTCTGACAAGAGTGCTAGTTCGAGAGCATTCCAAGTTACCCATTGAAATAAAAAACTTAAGCCTTCTGTCCCTTCTAGTTTCGTGTCCAGCCGGCCTGTGCGTTTGTCTGTCCGCCGCAAGTAATCACACACTTCCTATGGATATGTTAATAGCGTCCGCTGGCACGCGACGCCGGCCACCATAGCCTTCGCCTACATCACACCATATTACTGTATTTGGAAACCCCTGCCGGGTTTAATTTTGGCGTTACATCTGGCTTTTATATATATAAATAGAATTTTATTGATGTAGATTTTGGACAGCTGCGGAATTTCGTCGACTGAAAGGCGGAACGCCTCAAAATTGTTTCTACTGTAAAAGTGATTTAAAAAATTGCGTGGTTATTGGTTACGGTGCATGTACTCGTCTAAAAAATGGCTTCCAAAAGATAGTTGACATGTTTCCACTTAAACTGTGGCATGACATTATGATATAAAATTCTAGTTCCAAATGTTAGAACTGTACACTATAATGTTTTTATTGACTAACTCAACCTATAACTTATCTTAAAAAATAATCAAGTAATCCTTCAGGATTACCTGATTATTTTTATATTTTAAATCTTAACGTGGCATCACAGTTGAAGTGGAAAAGTGTCAACTGACTTTTGAAGGTCACTGTATATCTCAGCTATTGCTTAAATGCTAGTCATAAATAAGAAATTAAATTAAGCGACATACAAAACTCCATCAAAAGACTTATAAATCATTTTCGTACCATAAACAAGAAAGAAAGTTCAGATTTTATGCTTGCATTAAATCTCTTGACCATAAATCATGCTCAAGGGCTGAGGATCGATCGGGAGCGCATGAGAGTCGCGTTTAAATTAAGAACGAGCCGATAAAATAATCAATAAGCACTAACTGGTTCACTGATACTGGCATGGAACAGCTGAATGTATGGAGATGAGAGCCTGTTCTGAAGGCGCGTTTACATTTGGGAGAGTAGGCAGTATAGTACTGGAACAAGTTACCTAGCACAATTTTTAAGACTGTAAAAGCGATTCGATTTGTTTTGGTTTTTTTTTTTACATTGATAGTTTTCAAAAAAGCGGTAGCTTTGGAGTTTCAAGACAGTCAATTTTAAATGTCATTCAGTAAATGTTGTGGTGAACAGAGATGCATGTTGCAACAAAACGACGATAAAATAAACAACGGAGCAACTTACAAAAGTCATAAATTAATTAGTAGGCCTATTAGGTGTAATACAATTACTGTAAACGCATGCAAATGATTAATTAACACTTCTTTCGAAGGCTTTTACGTGAAGCTTCCTCCAGGTAAAGTTGTCTTTGATGAGTGTGGTTATTTTATTTTAATTGAAAAATTCGGCTTCAGACGAAAAAGTGAAATACGACCACAAAACGAGCTGATTCTTCGTTTTAAGTAAATAAATGATAAAATAAGAGATTTATGTTCCACCCTTTTCACTAAACTACGTAAATCCTGAAACTAAGTACTTACTACATCTATCGCAAGATTTGATGGGTTATTGTAAACTCGCCACAACGAAAATTCGCCACATTTAAAAATATTGGTTAACTTGCCACAGTGACAAAATAATTCACAATAGGTATAGTAAACTCGTCACAGGTACGTCAAACTTGTTTTGAATGTACCGACAGCAACTACATTAGTGTTTAGTAAAAGTAATGTAGTTTCAGAATAAAGAAAAAGAAGAAAACGTTTTTATGTAACAATCAGTTTAATTGAAAGTAAAAGGCGTGATTATATAGATAGATAGATAGATCAGTTTAATTGGATAAATCATAGATTTAAAAAGGTTTAACTATGTTTTAAAATAGGAATTAGTAACGAAAATAACTAACTTTGGCTTAATTACAAATCACAGCATTTTGTATTACACAATCAAACTTACAACTACATTGGTACATAATATAAAATGTAGAGACATTTATCTTTAAACACAGTTAAAAAATCATTATATATATAAAAAAAAATCACAGTATTATTTAACAGGTCCGACATATAAGTTTAAAATATTTAACATTGGCTTAATTAAAAATCACAGTCAATATTTTACATTACCTACGCTATTACAATAAGAAGAAAACACACTATTTAGTTTAAGATCACAGTATTGATAAAATTGTACATCAGTATTATGTAATCAATTGGCATATTATTACAATTGTTGCAATGCAGCTATTTTTGCTATTACTTCTGCTAGAGGCATATTATCATAATTGTCAGCGATGGCTTTTAATTTTTTATCGTATGCAATTGACCGACACGTTCTCATATTAAGCGGTATTTTAAAACTTATTCTTTTTAATTTCCAATCCATAATATACTCGGCTTCTTTTTTTAGGACGTCAAGAAAATGAAGTAAATTAGGTTTCTTTTTTCCCCATGTTATTATTAAGGCGTTTATGCCATGCTTCTGCAGAATTCAGCTGTTCCCTACATTTATGTTCGTATAACTCGTCAAAATGTAGGGAACAGCTGATTTTTTTTTGCAATTTCAGGTTTGGTTCCATAGTAAAAGTTGTTTGTTATCATGAGTACAATCACGTGTTTAAGTATCGGTCACTAATTACCAGTCACCCTATATAAACGCTATTACTCACTACACTAGTATGTATTATTAAACACTACTACTTCGTTTGCTATCGGTACTTTTAAAGCTGTGGCAAGTTTTCGTGAGACAGATAAGACTGTGGCGAATTTACTATAATTTTTACTTGTGGCAAATTTTCATTATGGCGAGTTTACAATAACCCGATTTGATTGACTGTCGGTACTTTTTTTAAATCACCGTCTATGTTCTTAGTTGTACTAGCAAGTTTAAATAAAGCCTAACAGCTTTAATTTTCTGCTAATGCCTAAAAGTAATTTAAGTGATAGAACCTTTGATTACAAAAAGCTTAGGTACCCGTAGAGGTCTATTGTCAAAGACCGGAACTTAAATAGACAGAATTAATATAGGATCTAGAATTATAGCTTACAAATAAAACGAAAGAATTATGGGCATTTTTGTACGAAGCCTGGCCTGATGACCAATAGAGTTCTAATGAGATCCACGAATGACAGCCGGGACCAACGGCTTAACGTGTTTTCCGAGGCACGGAGAGGTCTTGGCCTTGGTTTAAAATGGTCACCCATCTGGGGACCAACCGCGGCAAGTGCAGCTTAACCTGATCGATCGACCCTTGCGGCTGTTATTACTTAGCCATAAGCCCCCTCAATGTTATAAGTCAATAACTAATAGGTATTATTGAGAACTGCAGTGAACATTAGCGTCATAAACTAATACGTTTACATGGTACTTGCAGGTCTGATATCTCCTTAATCCGGTATTTCACAGCCTTCTGCTCTTAATGAAAATTGATGCTTATGAAATAAACTTTCATTTGATGTATATTATATCGCTCAATTTGGAGAAACATCGACGTAACAGCAATTTTTTTTTAAGTCTTTGCTTTCCTAACGTAAATACGCTTTCTAAGTGCTTTGCAAATTTTTGGGAAAAAAATACATTTACGTCGATGTTTCTCCAAATGAGCGATATGTGGTTTTTATTGGACATACCGGCCAAAACGCCCATAGTTCTTTGCTGAGAATGTATTCACGTCCATTTCAACCCTTTCCATGCAAGCGTAATTCCCAGATGACCCATTTTCCCAGCGTCGGATTTCTGCCTAACCAAACGGTTGCCATTTACAAAAATCTAGGTGAAAAGATTAGGCACGCGGTGTAAAAGTTGCGTGTTATGCCTCCTACTGCCACTTCGCATGTTCGAATCTACACACTTTTATATCACCGTAACTGTTGTGATTCCGTCATAAAACATTGGACAAAGGTGGGAATTATTTTGTACATAAAATATTCGCAAAATTGAAGTTAAAACGGTAATATCACTACCATTTATTTAAGATTAGAAGTGTGCTAGAGTTTGCCGCTGAAAATGGTGTCTGTTTTTTTTTCCCACTGCTGGGAAAAGGCCTCCCCAAATCCTTCCAGGAACAATTTTCCCAGAATGATAAGATTTAAAAAAATATATACATTTTGTGTGCATAGATTTTTGTAGTCGTACGTAATTTGAATCCGAAGAAATAAATAAA
Source organism: Hydraecia micacea (assembly GCA_914767645.1). NCBI lineage: Eukaryota > Metazoa > Arthropoda > Insecta > Lepidoptera > Noctuidae > Hydraecia > Hydraecia micacea. The sequence continues at coordinate 10,834,743 of OU611795.1, forward strand.
AGTATATGCAAATAAATGTTAATCTGTATTTCACGTCTTAAATTAGTATCATATTTTAAGAATTTTCTATGATATTTCTCGCTATCAAAATTATAAATTATCGAATTTGCGGAATATAATAAATGAATATTCAAATTTCACTAACGCCTCACGAACGTAAAATATTAATTTATGTGACAGATACTCTATTACGAGCAACGTGTTGAGGAATGCATGATCCTTATTAGTACTCTATGATTGTGTTGCCTAGCAATACTTAGTTACTGTTGATGCAAGTCATTCGAATGATTCGCTTTTTATACTAAAATATCAATATACTTTTTCTCGTTTCTCTTATTAACTGTTTTCCTATATCCTCGCCACCTAACTTTAACTCAAGAAATCTGCGGTTTCACAAGAAAATCTGAAAATATTTATGGGAAAATTATGAAGTTTCCAAGATATGGATCAAAAACCTCGGATTATAACAGAAATAAAGTAAAGCCTAATGTGATCGGAGTTAAAGCGACCGCCGCATTACACCAGCGTGTAGGGTTCAACGCACTGCGTGAAAATCACATTTTCCGACGTCGGGGAAAGAATTTTAACCTTAACGACTGAATAAATTTCAGGGATAGTGTTTCATTCATTTATCAATGTTCACGATAATGATGGGAAAATGTTAATAAATTTTATTAGAGACAAAGCGCAGGTCGAGGGTTGATTTTATTTATGCTAATATTTTTTACAGTGCATGATTTTTGGATTTATATTTTTCAGCGTTGTATTTTCAGTACAAATGGTTAATTTTAATGCAGCCTATCAAGTTTCCTATTGAGCTTCAGGAAGGAAAGTGTACATGAAAATTATTTACCTATGATCACACATATTTATATAACAATTGAAATTAATGAAATGAGGAGTACTATTAAAATAAAAATATTAAACGCACCACTAAAACTATTCCAACCCTAGAATTCAACCCCTGACCTTTAGAACAAAGATGAAACTGAAAATTCAGCTGCAGCATCCTTGCGGGTACTAAAAGAAAATCCTTACCTGTTCTTTCCGTGCCCGATTTTGTAGAGCTCGACATGTTTGAACTGAGCGTAGGTTGCCATTGTTGATTAAAACACGAGGGATTTTTATCACACGAGAGTGCGGACACTGAAACCGGCGCGGTATGAGCGTGGAGAGACGTGCGTTCGCGACGAGGTTCGTCAGCTGACTGGCGCGCGCGGGCCGGCACCCTTGCTTAAGTCGATGCTGCCACCCTCCGCCCGCGCCGTGAAAATGAACCGTGCAGCGCGCATGCGCGAGCCGCCACTTCCGCACCTTGTTTTTGTTTTTTTTTCCTCCAGATCTCCGTGACATATGGCGGCCCAGCAGCCAGATGATCGGTGACAACAGACGACTGATGGTGGGAACAGGTTTTGGGTACGATAAAGCTAGATGATGAATGATATGAAACAGTTCAGTTAGAAAGTTGTGCAAAAGACGTCGTCATTGTTGACAGGGGATATGATGATGGACAGTAATCTGATACCTGACTGCAAACAGCCTATATTATTATATTACATACGATTATACACACAAAAAACACACCTTTGTCGGCGAAATTAGATTTAGGACATGACAAAGTGAAGAAATGACTACTTAAATTTATTGACAGCCCGATCCCAATTCAATTCAATTAATCTTTATTGCAATCAATAATGTAGGTACATAATAGGTGGTAAGTATTTCAATAGAAACAATTAAGTATGGACCCTGTTGGGCACAGCAAAATTTTAAACAAATAGGAGAGATTCCACAGTGGGCATAGTAAGATTTCGTTTACTATACTTAACTAAAAAAAAAACAGTGGCACTCCGGGAGTGCCGACAGAAGTGAAAACAAAACACAAAGAGAATACTTTGCCATCACTCACTGACATATCGGATATACATTAAGACCGAGTACATCCCGAGGACAGCCGAACACATCGAAAGCGGTGTCGGTTACGGTAACAGTGGCGCGAATTCAATGGTTTTTTCCCATCTCAAAAAATGCACAACGCGCCTAAAGAAGTTTTCATTTCAAAACTGAAGACTCGGGATTACTAATTTGTTAGTCACCTACGATACTGAAAGAGTGGTTTTTCGTAGCTAAGGCTACGTCAAGGTAGGCTTACGCACAAGTGACCCCTATCTAGTTTTCAGAAGTCTGGCCATGAAGAATTACAGCCATACTTTTTTATGTAAAACCTTTGCGAACAAAACAATTACAGCAGATTAGCATTTGACGTCACAGCCAAGCTGTTTGTGACGCACGTTATCAAAACACGATTTCGGTTTTGTTACCGTTGCATAACTTAGTTATTATACAGTAATCTGTGGGATATTAAGTTAAATATGTGTGTCTGTGACAAAGTAGCTATAAGTCTAATAAGTGAAATATGGGTGTACTATAGGTTCACCTCTGCCTAACTCTTCGAGAAATATAGACGTGATGTTATGTTTATGTGTGTGAGGGTGAAGGTGTGTGTACGTCTGATAAGGTAAGTATTTATTTAAGGGCTGATTTTTCAATCGACAGATAATTTTCATTCGTGGAATAAAATGGACGTCTGACAGATTTTGTATAGAAAAACTGTCAAAAATTAAAAAAAAGTTATCGTCTAGCGATGGAAATATCAGCCCTTAAATAAATAAGTACCACAAGTATAAACATCAGAACAGTTAGGTAACCTACCTAAGCAATAGTAATGAAAATGGGCGTGGTTATGTAAAAAGATTCAGGCATTCGATGGTTACGGGTTGAAAAGAGGTTGACTAAAATAAATATTTCATCATCATCATGATGTTTAAGTCTCATGTAATAGGGGGCGAGCCTGTTGCCATCATCCAGACTCCGGGCTTCTACTGATAAATTCCATATAGAAAAACCCAACTTAACTTGGTCGAGTCAAATAAAATAATTGTCAATGGCAAAACACGAAACATAACAAGAAATCTTTATAAATATTTTGACAGAACATCATTAAGAGGAAATGCGGTTGATAATTTCTCCACAGAAACGCTCTCGCCTGTTTTCTTTCTGGTTAATAACCATAAAGCAGTGTTTTTTTACAGAATAATAAATATTAACTACTTGTATGTCCCTATGTTTTCGTTTTAGATGATACATTATTTTTATAAGCACTAGAACCCTCAGAAAATGCCGATTTAAACCGCTGTCAACAGAGGCCATACATATTTGACAACTATTAATGAAAAAAATAAATATATAGGGGCACATTATATATCCTTCTTATTCATTTTATGAAATATCTTTTAAATTGGTCCAATATTGGAGGAGGAAATAGGCGAGACCCAAATCTCGAATTATGAGTTTTTACTTAGGCTTTTTCAAAAGTCTCTCCGACCGCATTTTCTCTTAAGTCCTGTTTGCCTAGATTCAATACTTTATACTACTAGACTATGATGAGTCAGAGACAAGACATCATTTGTAAACCGTTATTAAATACAACAAACAAGAGAAAGTTCAGTGACTAACTCAAATAATAATTATAATGGCAGTATTATATGAAAACCGGGTGAAAGTCCGTAGACTTCACCCGGTTTAAAGTGCTACGTGCTACGCCACACGCCGTAGGTACCCACGATATTACGTTTCAGTAAATTATGGCTATGCAAATATTACTGATGTAAAAGTCACACTTTATTCCATGAAATACAGCCACGTTTGGAATTATTATAGAGATCAAAGGGTGAGAGCGATATTTACCATCAGGTCAATAAGTCCTGAAATCCAGAAGACTTGCAAAAGAATTGATGATTCAATGATTGAACTGAAAGTGAAGAATGCCCAAATTATCATCTGTAATCTGTACAGTCCCTGGCACGTAACTTGGCAAGAGTAGTTAGATGTGTTTTTCCTTTCTTTAGCTTTCTTGTAAAGAGACATGTTTAAAAATAATCTATGGCAATAACCATAGTATAATGACAAACAATAAAAGTGACCATTTTCTTGTTGCACTAAGTGTACATGCGCTAACTTACTCCCAATACGCCAAAACCTTGCCAAGTTACGTGCCGGCGACTATAGCTATGCTGTGGCTGTGTGTGCTGTGCTGATCTGTCTGTATCGGTAGGTAATGGATATTTCTAATAGGTTTTGTAATACGACTATACATTCGAACTCAACTCTGTTTTGTAATACGACTATACATTCGAACTCAACTCTGTTTGCATATTACCTTTTCACGCCTAAATCACTGAATGGATTTCGATCAAATTTTGCAAGAAGAGGGAATATCTCGATAAGGAACCAGTATCATCTGACATCCATCTGGATGGTATCCTGGGGAAGGACATAGGTAGCACGTTCCCGTAGGATAACTTCTGACATCGCCAAGCCGCGGGCAGTAGCTAGTTTTAAATAAAATTGTGATTAATTATTTGGCTCAGTCATCAATGGATATTATATGTCCTATAGCCGTAAACACAAGGATAAAATTAAAAAACCGACCAAGTGCGTGTCGGACCACGCACAATGAAGGGTTCCGTAGTTGGAATGAATTAATCCCAAGAACAAACTTAACATTGTAGTTGAAAAACATCTTCTCCCATACATTCCAACTGAAAATGTAAGTTTGTACGCACAGTATTGAGAGATTTACCATGTTGTTATAAGACCACAGACTTTTTATAGGTTTTCCTGTAATCTATAGGTATAGAACTATTTTCCATATTTTTTTCAAAATTTTAGGCTCAGTAGTTTCGGAGATAAGAGGGGGAAATTGTCAATTTTCGTCTATCTTCTTAAACATCTTTAAAATACAATTTACTTTAACATTATAAAAAAAATATATTTGAGATCCTCACAGTACTTAAGCTTTTCATATGATTCATTGATATGTCACACGGAACAGATTGCAATTTTTTTTTTTCTGTTTGCCCCCCAAAAATGGCCCCTGATGCCCCTATATTCAAAATTCATTTATTTACGTTACACATCTGTGTTTGGGTCACAGAGATTCATATGTGTACCTTTCAACTTAATCGGTCCATTAGATTCGGAGCAAATTGGAAATTGGCTGTGACAGAAGGACGGACAGATAGACACACAAGTGATCCTATAAGGGTTCCGTTTTTTCCTTTTGAGGTACGGAACCCTAAAAAAAACCTTCCAGTTCTAATAAAATAGATTTACGGCGTCCGTTTTTCTAAAGTGCCCAGGAGTACTTGAGGCAAAAGTAAAAAGTATGACGTAGGTCTAGACAGTCGTGCTTTATCTTAGACTACGTCGCTGCTTGCTATCAGGCGAGACGGTAGACAAACAGGCCTCCCTACTACTTTAATTTTGGAAGTCGGTGTCGTTGGTTCCACATTTTCGTTTTTTTGACACCGACTTCCGAAATTAAAGTTATTTTTCACTTTGTAGTGTTTTTTTTGGAAGTCGGTTGTTTTTTTTTGTAAAAAAGTTTTTATTTTTCGCTTTTTAGTTGTACCTATTCCATAATACAAATTCATATAACACTAATTGCTATGTGAATATTAGTGACAGGAAGATAAACATCATCAATATAAACTAAGTGGAAAACAAACGTATTGTTGAATCTAATTCCAAAACTACCCAAGCAAAGTTCATAAAATTTATATGGGACCACCTCTGAAGCATACCTTATTCATTAATTAGACTAGATGCTGATAATCCTGGCTGCAGCATCAGGCCAGACTTATGTCAACATTGCATTGAACTTATAATTTAGTCCTGTTTAAAATGAGCCCAAACACGACTACGGTGCTGTAATTTCAAGGTTTGTACTTTTTCTGATGCTCCTGGCTTCAGCATCAGGTCTCTCTCGTGTTCCTCATTAACAGTACATTTATCCACACATCGAGCCCTTTTCAATGAGCCTAAACACGATATATCTGCTGTTAGTTGTCGAGGAGTTAGGCACTCTGCAGACTATCCTGATGCAGCATCAGGTCATGACATGATGATCATGAGACCAAATGTGGCAAATGCCCTATCCATACCAAACATCAAAATAATTTATTAAAACGGGACCCTTGCCTGTTCGAGTAACTTCTTACTGTTAAGAAGTTGTACCTTCCATCATCAGCTCAGCTACCTGAGATGGTGACAACCATACGCAAATACACAAGATACTTCATAAAATATGCGAAAAACAATAAGTGAGCCTATAAAATTTGAGGGTTGCCCTCGATTTCTCTAAGATCCCATCATCAGATCCCGACTTGTTGACTATGGGACCATTTGGGAAGTATACCCTTTCCAACAAAAAAAGAATTTTTCAAATCGGTTGGCAAGCGACGGAGTTATGCGCGAACAAACCTAAAAAAAAAAAAAATACAAACATTCGAATTGAGAACCTCCTCCTTTTTTAGAAGTCGGTTAAAAATAGATTTACGGCGTCCGTTTTTCTAAAGTGCCCAGGAGTACTTGAGGCAAAAGTAAAAAGTATGACGTAGGTCTAGACAGTCGTGCTTTATCTTAGACTACGTCGCTGCTTGCTATCAGGCGAGACGGTAGACAAACAGGCCTCCCCATCCCATTCCAATAAACTAAGTATTAGCTGTAGTTTGTTGACTTTTTTAAGGCTTTTCTAAAACCGAAGCATTTCCTCAAAAAAAAAAAAAACGGTCAAATGCAGCCGGTCGATTCTGTTAGATTCTCACCGTGATAGCTTAGGTGAAGTGAGCTCATTCCGTGAGAAATCATTCCATCTGATGCTAGGGATTGACATTAATGACAGCTCACTTCACCCAAATTATCACGGTGAGATTTTTACAGAATAGCACTACAGGTCGGACTCTCACACAAAGGGTTAATTAAAAACGCCGAAAAAAACACATGAGACTCCCTTTAATTTTTAACTTATATTATTTTTATTTTTATACAGTGAAAATGTCAACTGTCTACCTATTACGGTTTATTTATTTAATGCTTCAAGCACATAAATGTACAGAGGCGGACTAAATGCCATAGGCATTTTCTACCAGTCAACCTTTGGGTGATGCAGAGACAACAGTGGTTGGTGCAATCATGAAAATTGAGGAATAAATATACGGCTTAGTAATAGGTTCCCGTTGGCACTCTTAGGGTAAGGAACCCTAAGAAGGGAAGTTTAGACGCATATAAAATCTAAAAAGGTTCGTAGCGCGGGTTGATCTTTTTGTTTCATGGGCTATGAGAAAGTAAAGACTGATTTACACGTTTCGATTTAATTGCCTGTGGCATACCATAATTTGAAACAACAATAAAAGTTGCACCGTGTAAACAGTATATAGACGATCAGTCAAGTCAGCTGTTGACTCAATTTTATTGGATGCCTCAGGCAATCTTGCATCGCGTAAATGGGGTTTAATTGATGAAAATTTGAAAAGAAAGAAACAGACAGAGAAGAGAGAAAAGACAAAAGAGGCGAGAAAAAGAGAAAAAAAGAGCTAAAGAGTATTCTATTCTGTTTGTCTATTGTCTACCACACATTCTGTCACGTTGCAAACTATCCTTACAAAAATCGCGAAATATAATAACATGTTACACAATTTCATCGCGTATTACGAACATCTTCCAAACTACAAAAAAAAATTGGGACAACGCGGAAACCATACCAAAAAGCAAACATCTGGCCATCCTCAAAGCAAGACTTACTAGGAGAAAATGTTTCGTTTCAAAGTTCGGAAGTCGGTCCCACTGACGGCTCTTCAGTTGCAGCATCGTTTACAAACACATCCCTTTCATCATGCGCATGCGGTGCTTTCACAGAACTTAATGTTTACCTAAAACTTCCTGGGTTTGTGTAGATAAAGGTGGATCCACACATTGCGAGGCATGCGCTCCGCACGGCGCACAACGCATGCCTCGCCAAGTGTGGACCTGTATATTCGTGGCGAGGCATGCGCTCCGCACGCGCGAGGGCGAGCCAACGTATGTCGGCAAATGCTTCAAGATCAAAGTGCCTCAGTGCGAGCATTACGTTAGGTGTGGACGTAGCCGCGCATGCACGTTCGAGGCGTGCGCCGCGTAGAATATCAACGCACGCCTCGACTGCGAAAATGAAACTGCGTTTGCTCGGGCCAAACAGCGCGCAGCGCATGCTCGGGCCGATCCAACCCACACAGCAGCAGTCAAGATGGCGCCTTTGCATCGCGTGCGCGTATCCGCTGCTGCTTTTATAATTATTAATTCAATTATTGAAAAGAAAAGGAAAGAAAACGCCATACGTCTTCTTTTTTATTTTTATTAAAATAATGATTATGTTTAGGATCCCATAATAATCTATTACTTTCGTATAATAAAACTGCTTTTCTTAACATTTCTTTGTCGTTCATAATGCGCGCGTACATCCGCAGCGAGGCGGACACAACCATCCAAACGCAACGCACTGCTCGCAATGAGCCGGCCGCCACACGGCGCACAGCGAATAGCGCGTGTGCGGCGCACACGCGCTGTGCGTTGTGCGCCGTGCGGAGCGCATGCCTTGCCAAGTCTGCGCGCCTACTTGCCTCGAGCATTTGCTTCGCACGCGATGGCTCGACCCGAGCATATGTTGGTATAATTTGTCAACACGCACGCCTCAAGCCGAGGCATGCGTTGTGCGCCGTGCGGAGTGCATGCTCGCAATGTGTGGATCCACCTTAATGTGAACGCCAGTAACGAATCCAACATGTCTATATTTAGTAAAAAACCTTACGCCTCAGATAAACAAAGCTATGAATCTCGTAGCACGCGACGCAAGGTAAATGAAGTTCGTGTGCCCAGTAAGGTAATCGTTACATTAGTTTTATTTTATTTATAGGTAGTTTAACATGTTAATACCAGAATTAAAGCTACATTTTCCGTTTTGTGTGTTGCTGGTTGTTGTGTTCAATTTTTATTGCTTATCCATCTTTAAAGTTACCGTCGAAATTGCTGAAAAGTAGGAACAGATACCTTGTTCATCAGTTAGGTATAGGTATGTGTTCATTTTCATTTAAAGGGATTTTTAGTACTTATATAAATTCTTATTGATCGAAGAGTTGCTTTTAAAGAGCAGTTGACATTTAAATAGTAATAGTTGCTTTTAAAGAGCAGTTGACATTTAAATAGTAATTTTCAAGTTTTCTAGCTCTATCTTGTTCGAAATGTCGATCAACAACTTTGAAAAGAATCACAAAAGCAATAGATACTAAACCCCATTCCACCTACAATTCCTCGTTACACTTTTCCCCTAGTGCTACTTGGTCAAAATGATTCAATCTTTACGCGTACTCAAAGTGCTATTAGAAGGCATAATGCGTTTCCCACGCGGTTGTACGCACAGGGCGCGCCGCGTGCGCCGGCTTATCAGCGACGCGTGCGCACGACCCGCCGACGAAAGCCGACAACTGCCGATGACAGGTGTCCATTAGGTTAGTACTGCAGATATTGATATTTTGCTTTTTCATTAGGGTTAAAGTTCCATGATGACTTAGAAAAACATGGAAAATTATCCGGATTAGAGACCTTTTGGAGAAAATGACGACAACTAAAGAACGGTACGTGGAAATTCCAGAAAATTTTCGAACTTAGGTAGGTACTAAAAACAAATTTAAAAACTAAAAAGCTGGAAATAAAAAAAAGTTATTAAAAACCCGACTGCGGTAAAATACTTAAGTAAAAAAAAACTGAAAAGCTAAAAACAAGCCCATTTTAAATAAAAAAAATGGTATGGATCCCGCCTGCTTCCAACTTTTATTTTATTTAAAATGGGCTTGTTTTTAGCTTTTCAGTTTTTTTTATTTAAGTATTTTACCGCAGCCGCAGTTGGGTTTTTTTTCCAGCTTTTTAGTTTACAAATGTGAAAGATTTCGCATCAGGCGTTTAGTTCTTGGTACGTGTTTTTTTACGATTTGTCACTTCGAATTACTTTTAAACATATAAGGTGTATATATTTTTATAATCACCTTTTAAAACCCTTTATTTTAATACCCCATTCGATAGGTTTTGATAAAAAAAAATTTTTTTGAAGACAGTATGGCGCCAAAAATCCGCCATTTTGTTTTTTTTTTTTAGTTTGATATACCCAGTGTCACTCTCACAGTAAATACAAATTTAACGACACCTCTCAAGCTGAAATCGATCCAGCCGTTTAGGCTACAGAGCGTGCCAAACAATTATACATACATACTCTCGAAAAACATAACCCTCCTTCTGGCGCAGTCGGGTAAAAACAACCATAATCACGTGTTCCTGTATGCAGAATACCTATCTTAAACCACAGATAATATAATACTCTACCTAAAACTATCGTTCTTACAAGGAAACCACGCGGTCTAGTCGGCACTATGTTTTATGGCCAGCCGTGGTCCAAATATGAGGAGCCTATTGCACTCTGTGGGCGGATATGGACTAATAAAGTAGAAGATTGTACGTTAAACAGAGAGGACAGCATGATATACTTGCGGTCGTTAGTCTAAATGCCAACTGGGTAATTCAAATGAAGTCTAAATAAGTATTTCGTAACTGTAATGCACGATTGTGGCTTTAAAATTACCTTTTTGCATCCACAACGAATGGTTTGGCCCAAAAACATCTTTCTTTTAAATTCTCACAAGTTACTTAGTGTAATTAAACCCATGGCAAAGGCCAACGTAACTTAAATATAATATAAATAACTCGACTCATACTAATTATTTCTTTTCAAATCGTTAGCTAACAAAAACAAATTACTGTTTAACCAAGAGTGTACTCATATACAATGAAAAAAAATGTTTCTTCATTAACTTTAACGTTAAACTCTAATTTGTGTTAATGTTTAGCCATTCGAGACGTACAATTCATTAGGTATATTCATCGCAAAGACAAATGGGTTTTCAACAGTAAAAAAATACTTTAAACGAATTTATATTAAGTATTACTTTTATCTCTGACGTTGATTTACACTACAAACATTTTCATTTATGAGAAAGTAACTTTTTTTTTATTTTTATCATGAACTATTTCTTTCTGTCAAGTTGACAGCTGACGTTTCGTTCCCATGACAACGCCAAGTCAAGTTGAAAGGACGTTTCATTTTTAAACACGAGAGAAACAATGGCGATATTTGAATAGGATTCTCACTGTGATTCAATCAACAATACTGAGCCTCCTCTTTGTAAAATAAACTGTATGGGCTAGGATGACCAAGCTTTCTGTGGTATGGGGAAAATCCTGTATATTAATTTAAAAGTGCAGTCCGTGGAGTTTCTTGCCCGTTCTTCTCCATAGGACATACTACGCTTTAGAATAGGCAACTAGCTTCATCTTTCTGACTGACCGACGTTATACCAATTCAAAAGATCCTGTAATTAGTTTATTTGAAATAAATGCTTTGAGTTTGAGTTTCTTGTTTTACAAGGGTAGGTAAACATCCAACAATTGAATGTCCTACTTATTTGGATTGATTTTATCAACTATTGGTACAAAATCCGCATTGCCATCAGTAAAATGGATGGAGAAGGAAGGATATCCATCCAAGTAGGTATTTAAGTATCTAATCTGAAGTTGCTTATATTTGAATTAAGTATTGTATATAATTTTCAAGTTATGGAACAACCAACTGAATGTCATATTTAACAAAATTCAAATTCCATTGCAACCAAAAACTTATTAGGATCTTTTTGTTGCAAATGGTCACTCAAATATTAACTTAGAATACGTTTCACTAAAGTAGATTAAAAGTAAATTATCTGAGATTTACAAGCTGACTAGCTAGAAATCTTTAATTTTATTGACACTTCAATTAAATTATATCTGTCCCGAATCAACTATTTAAAAGTTAAGTGACCCTACTTAAACACTGTAGCAGTGAGAAGGTGAGAACCAGCAGACCTGTCGTCGGCTCCAGTAGATGACGAAGACAGTTTAATAGTTGGATCTATTAAAAAGTACGGAGCCCTATTCAAGTGTCCTGTCTCATTGACGGCGCTCTTCTGTTCAAACGAGGCATACTTTATGCTTTGATTATTACACCGGACTTTCTTATAATGAAGTTAGTTATACTTTACAAAGAAAAGGTTGGAGTTTTTGTAAAGGATCGTGGTTCTTTACAGTTTCTTAGTATTCATTGAACCTGCTATCATTTTCTGTTAATTGGGCTACGAACGAAATAGATTTAAATTGCTACAGATATCATAAGTGTTTTATATTTAAAGTTTTTAATAGGTATATATGTACGTCTTTATATTTAAATAAATATTTATTTCTCAATCATTCGTAATTGCACCTACCCTGTTTGTCTCTGCATCAGCCAAATGTTGACTGGTAGCAAATGCCTATAGCCATTAAGTCCACCTATGTACATTTGTGTGCCTAAAGTATCATATAAAATTAATAAGAGATGTAAGATCCCCAAAATGATCTAAGCAAAGTATACCCGCGATATACAAGTCGGCAATTATTTGAGGTTTTAAAACGTAAAGCAAGAAAAGGACAAAAACAAAAAAAATAGCAAGTAAGAATAAAACGTGAAAGTGAAAATGCACGAAGATGGCTGTCAATACTAATTAAACTTAACTCCGCAACAAACATGTCTGAAAGCGGCACCATATCGACCGTTTGAACTTGGAATTCATTTTGACAGTTCTCTCGTCTGTCTACGAACGCGTTACCATACAATATGTAACGTATTTTCAAAAACATATTTGAAACCTTAGTGACAAAGATAAAACAGAAAATGTGGTTCGGTCGATATTGGAAAATGCAATTTCCGTAGAGCAAACTTTTTGAACATGGCTGGCCTACGATTCTTCCACTACCTATAGAACTAGAAAATACCGCATCGAGACTCAATTTTCTACGTGAATAACTGTACCTATTTCTCGTAGCTTTATTTACGAGCTGAACGAATCAAAAGTAATTTATTCAAACTAGGCTGAAAATCATCAGTTTTCGAACGTCAAAATTACATAAGACAGTCCCCCAAAATGCCCGCCCTTCACCGCTTCCTAGCACTTTAGTTGGGAAGAAGTAGCATGACCACCATACAAACAGGTTTTGTCGACGTAAGAAGAGACAAAATGTCAGATTGAAGACATTCTGTCTATTCTACCTACCATTTTGTCTATTCGGCTATAGATGGTGGCCGTGCAGATAAGTCATATAATTATTTTGACCCGAAACACTTAAAAACTATTCGTTTCAGAGACAAATAAGCGACACACTTTCCTAAGCGATTGTTTCAAGCGAACCAACGGAAGTATTGGAATTCAATCATAGCCAACCGATTGGTGGCGACTAATCAAAAATACAATCATTTTCTATAGTAATAGCGTAATAGATATGCTATTCCGGCTGCGAGAGAGCGGACTATAACAGTAAAATAACATCACGCTTAGTCCCCAAAGGGGCAGATGTAATACCCCCACATTTAGCCAGTTATTTATCAATGCCATATACTGAGATAATTATTACAAAAACATAAGATCTCGTCTGTGTTCCCTGAAGGTTTATGCAGTGGTGTTCAGTACGCCTACGTCATAATCAGCCTATAATGTTCTCACTTCTGGGACGCAGGGCTCCTCTCTGTGAGAGGGAGTCGGCGCTAATCCACCACGCGGGACCAGCGAGCGTTGATGGATGTCATATGCCTTCAAATTATTGGTTGTAGGACATACCGATTTTCTCACTATGTTTTGCTTAACAGTTTTGAGAGCAGTGATGGTGATGAAATAATGTACCTACACTAAGTAAAGTGCCTGTCTGTGCTCGTAAGTCGCGGCTGTTGTCACTAGGCCACCTCTGCTCTCCAATGAAAACTTTACTTTTTCATGAGCTAAAGACTACATAAGACAGGCAAACGTCTGTCTGCAGTATTTCTTCATAGAGCACTATGGATGGTCGCCCATATCATGTAGCATATTCTCTTAGATTTTTTAAATAGAAAAACTGAAGAAGCAAAAAGCGTATTGTAGAATCCTGTTGATTCCGTATTTATGTTGAATATTATAATTTCACTGGCTCACTACCACACCAAGCGCTATCGTAAAGACGCTGCTTCACTTTCTCTTTTTCCCGCCATTCCTCGTGACTGACAGATGACATATGTGACAGCAGCTACCCCGCTTGTGTGAATGAGACAGTGTTTACATATCTTTTAAACTGGGTTTAAAAAGACATCACATAGCCGTCAACTACGCATTCTGTACAAACATCAAACTAAGTACTTAACAGTGCACAAAAATAATTGCTGGAAAACGACTTTTATTTTTGGTGTGACTGTTTGCGGTAGTGCGCAACGCGCAAAACATTATGCTTATGGGTGCATGTAACGGTACAGGGGTCGTGAGGGTATTAAAAGTTCTGTTATAATAAAACTTGTTTTCGTAAAAAAAAAAGTCAGTAGAAGTTGACCTTCAAAATCTCCGTAACCAGGTTCCCAGGTGTGGTCCAGTACAAAAAAAATGATTGCAATGACGGGAAGTGCCTAAAAATGACTCTCGGCTTCGTTAAGTGTATTTTTAACACGCTTTTATTACACCCGTTAGATATGTTATGTACCAAGTGATTATTAGGACATTATAAAAAATGCCCAGGCAGTTTGATAAATAAAATAGGTCGGTCGATAGGCGACGTACGATGTAAGAGCGAGCGAAGGGCACCCCGAGGTTAGGTTTAGTTAGGTTACTTTAAGCCCTCGACGCCCCCGCGGATGCAAGAGCGAGCGAATGAGAATACATAGATTGCCCAAAGACCACACGGCAATATTTATAATGTCGAGGCAATGTGATAAATAAGGGAGTTCAAATTATAATGATTTATTTCGCTCTAAGTTAGCTTGTCATTATTCATAATGCCCGGGCATTATGAAAAATGCCCCTATTTATTACTTGGTCCATAACAGATACACTACACGCATATGTTTCAGCGCTACCGTACACTGTACAGACGGCCGGCACATCAAGCTACCCGAAACTGTAAAATTTTCCCAATCAACTTTGAACCTTATGCTTTAGCGATAAAATTGAAAATCTATTAAAGAAAATTGAGCTTAACGTGCTGGCGTCTGTACATTATGTTTTACATAGATATAATATGTCTCTAGCTCTACGTCCTCGGTGCCAACATCACGACAGAGTTAACCTATAAAACTTTACCGCAGCATTTATACGGTCAATAAATATTTAATTAATTCGCTCGTAAAAGGGTTTTTATTGTTATTTAAGAGAGCAATCAGCTATGTGACACTATAATTTACACTGTCACAGGAAAGCCGACGGTATTTGGGACAAGGAAGTCTCGAAGAGCAGTGTTTTAATAATTATTTAATCTGTTTTTATTCATGCCGGGCAGCTGACATAAAAATGTTTTACAAAATGGATTTGATTTCAAATTTTGAAATATCTTTTTCAGACTTTCAAAAGGTTGGACAAACTCGTCGGTTTTTATAACTTTGCGACAGGAGTAAGATAATTTATAGTCGTTTTTTTGTTAGTGATGGACGGACCCAGACGGAGATGGCTTTATGAGCTGGACTCCTTTAATAAAGGTTGGTCCTTGGCAGCTCTGGACAGAGAGAGGGGAAAAGAAAGTAGAGAGGCCTTTGCCCAGCAGTGGGAAAATACTGTATACTTAATAAAAAAAAATTATTAATACATCATAATGTGATTAGTAGCTTCCCTGTTTCGGTTTAGGTTTAAAGAGTTTTATTCTCATAAAGAACACAACCAGTTTACTTAAAATATGAGATATATTACACAAATAAATCATGTAATCATCCGTCTACCTTCAAAGCAAGAATGAACAGACATCTTCTGCGCACGCTCGTTCCATCATAGACCTCATCCATCGCTTTCCATCAGGCGTGGTCAAGGTCAAAAGCAGACCAATTCAGCAATAAAAAAATATAATGTTAAGGTAATATGACTCCGACAAGTAGGCTTTTAAAGGTTTCAAATTCAAAAAACAGGTTATTAATTATACACTGGCATTTTTGTTCTAGCTAGGTATATATATTTACATTTCTAACAGCTTTCATTAACTTTCTTATTATTTCCAAATAAGCGAATGAACAAAATGTCCCCATGCTTTCACGACTCGACTTACGGTGAAGCAAACAGCAAAAGCAAAGTCGTGAAATTAAATAGAAATGGCTTTGAATACCATGAAAAGTCATTATCATTTTAATCATAACGAATTCGCATTGAAAACGATACCGTATAGCAACAAAAAGCTGTATTAAATGTAAATCATAAATTATATAGAAAGTGAAGCACGTAAAGGATGATTATTATTTTCTAAAATCACTCACTAGAACCAGTTAAAATACACTCGACATCTACTTGGTGCATGGTTTTGATTTAGTATAGGTATGTTCATGTACAGTCACCAAAGGAGATAAGTAACCAGGATCGTCGTATATAGTTGAAGTTTAGCAAGAAACCGATTCATGTTTTCGAATAAAATTAAATTAAATTAATAGAAAACATACACTTCATTTATCAAATTAAATTTCATTCGAAAACCTCCATCGGTTTCTTAGTAAACTTCAGCTATATCCGACGACCCTGGTTATTTATCTCTTTTGGTGACTGTACTCCATGAAATTACTCCAGGTTAGTATTTACTCAGGCGAATACTCACCCTGGAGGTCTACTCCCTCATCACGAAATCTGTTATTGGCGGCGCCGGCGACCCCTATCACTTACGGACATAAGATTAGTTTGGGGTCTGACCATAGATATATGAAAGAAGTTTTTTTACATTTCTATGGGACCTAAGAATGAATGACAACACGATTTCACAGCTATCCCTATGGCAGATGTAATTTTTACCGTCTGGAATATTAATTTTGACACTTTTTTCTTACGGATCCACTACTTTCGGCCGGGCCTGTATCTTCGTTGACGGACATAGAGAGTAAACCCGCTAGCCCTGGCAGCAAGTTGAGACAAAATACAGAGCAAGGAATAAAACACACATCAATGTGGCTGTGGCTCAATCTGCTTCTGCCCGCAATTTCGTACGCGTAAAATTTCTTATTGCAATATTAATATGTCCTAGAAACTCGGCAATACTGTACCTTCCCATTAGTGAAGAAATATTCGGAATCTGAATAGTAGTTCCGAAGATTACCCCCTACAAAAAAATTTTACTATTTATAATATTAGTATAGAATAGCTGCGCCCCGCGGTTTCTCCATAAGGCTCGATCGCGTGAGAATATCGGGATAATAAGTATTCTATATCCTAATCCAGATCATGGTCTACCCATGTTCCAAATTCCATCCAAATCCGATCAGCCGTTTTAGCATGAAAACGTATCAAACAAACATACAAAAAAAAACAAATAAGTATTTTCTCTTTATTAAATAATAATTATAAGTATAGATGAAAACGAGGCTTTAGTTAGATATCTAAATGTTTCCATCAATAGTATGACACAAGAAGCCTCGAAATCAACGTCATAGCAAAGAACAACATTCGCCCAACAAAACCGAACAAAAACACACAATCGCATTCAACATCAATCATGTACACAAATCCCATCAAATCTGACCGTACCGTAGCGTAGATCTCATCAACATTGATAGCATATCTCAGACAGTAACTTTCCATCGGAACCTCACATTACCCAACGAAAGTTCATATTCAATTTGCCTCTCTATTCTAGTGAAATTCACATCTTTTCCTTACGAATTGTTATTTTCCTCGGCGAACCGCGTAACCGCTAAGTATTGGTAGGAGTAAAAACCCGTGGCGTGGTAACGACCCGCGATACTCACGGTGTTGCTCCTTGTAAATATCTCGTTGTTACACGGATTTCTGTAAAAACTGCAGTGGAACGGACTGGTTGTTTTTTTAATGTTGCAATTTATTGCGGATTCGGTTTCATTTATTTTATTCTCAGCAATTATAGTGAATTGTAAGTTAGTTTTTCTGTGACTCAGTGGAAGCTTTTTCCAGCTTAGATATGTTTGAAATCATACAACAAATTGCACGGCGTCTATACTTTTTCTGTATTCGCTCCAAAATTTGCAACGTGGCGAAAAAAAATTAAAACCAAAGCTATTAAAAATAACCAAAATTCATAACTTATCATCAAATTGAAATCAAATCAAAAGTCATCTATTTAAACTAGGCTGAGAATCAGCACTTTTCGAACGTCAAAATTACAAAAGACAGTCCCCCAAAACGCCCGCCCTTCGCCACTTCCTAGTGCTTTCGCTGGGGAGAAGAAGTGGCGGAACAAACTCCCCACGCCTGTATTCCCTGAACGGCTAGGCAGAGATGTACCTGCAGTACACCCACATTTCACCAGTTATGTTTAAGTCCCATGTAACAGGGGGCGAGCCTATTGCCATCAACCGGGCGCAAATCTAGACTCCGGGCTGCTACTGAAAAATTCCAGATGGAAAAACCCAATAACACTTTGCCTGACCCGGGAATTGAATACAGGACCTCGTACTCAGCAGTAGCGACTTGCGACCACTGGACCAACTATCCTTAATTCCTCATAACAAAACTTAGTTTTCAGGGTTTTCACCGATTGCTAGATGGCTATCCATTTTCATCCTGATTTTATCATGTCTAGACACACTTTCAATTTCCCCCAAAGCCTAGCCTACCAAACAACAAAAACCGTGCAAAACAAATTGCCCACAACATTACAATATTTTATTTCACAAAATGAAAGCTCTATTTGCCGAACACAATCGATGAATGCAAATTTTAACACCTGCGGTATTAGCATAGAACACAGACTAATCTTCAGAACTTACGACAATGCGTTAACAGCATTGATGTATAAATAGTTAACAGACATTACATAAGGAACTATGTTTCGCTTTTAGCTGCACAAAAGCGCAGGTTCGATAATAATTACGCAGTTCGACTTGTAATTATGAATAATGCTTTCATTGTTGCATAAAATAGATGTTTGGTATAGAATTACTTACAATGGAATGGACTATCGATGATGACTATCTTGGAATCGAGATATTTGAATGTTTGATTATTTATTAAAACAAGAAGCAGATGAAAGGAAAATTTTGTCGTATGTGATAGATTAGATGAGAACATTGCACGTTGTAATATGAATGCAGGCTGGCAGAGACATCGACGCATTTTAATTTAGAGTAGAATGTTCCAGTAAAACTTCCAAAGATGTCCAAATAACACTTGATGTCTTAATGCTTATGCAATATGCCGATTAAAACCATCCTGAAGTACTTAATGATAATTGACAGCTCCAATGAAAGCGGCAATGGCCTCTGTGTCTTGATTTGCGTTAGTCAGCCAAAAAAATTGCCAAGTAAGCCAGTACCCAATAAATCTAGGCAACATATTAACAATATATTTCATCTTTCAAGCAAAAGAATCTGTCCTAGAGCAGTGGTGGCCCAGTGGTAAAAGCCCCGACTTACGAGGCATGTCCTTGAACCAGAAATTCGATAAGATAATATTGAAATTAATTGAAATGGACGTTCAGAGCCTTGATTTGACATATTGATTGACACATTGAACATTTTAATCGATTAGAAATTGGGCTACGTCGTCGTCTTGTGTGTGGCATTAAACTTAGATAGATACTTATACCTACTTCCAAGTTTTAATATTATGCTAATAATTAGTGCCAATAAATAATGTTGACGACATCGGCATGTCCTAGAACCAAAAATTCGAAGAAAATCATGTTGTGACATCTACCGCATTGCGCCCGCGTGGTAGATTACAGCTCACTCCCTCGAAGAGAGTAGACCTGTGTCCCAGGAACGATATAGGCTGATTATGTAACAAGTGACAAGAAGTTATCAATATTTTTTTAAATTTATTGTCTACTAGCTGACCCGGCGAACTTCGTACCGCCTCAGAATTAAATAATGTGACAAAGTTCAATAGACACTTGTGGCGCCATCTATTATCATAATCACGTTATTGTTATTTCCCTCGGGAACAGCACTTTTTTTCGGGATCAAAGGTACCCTATGTCCGTTTCTGTACACCTGACAACGTATATGCAAAATTTCAGGATGATCGGTTCAGTGGTTTAGGCGTGAAAAGGTAACAAACAAACTTACGTTCGCATTTATAATATTATAATAGTTATAATATTATTAATAGTTATATTAATAGTTATAGTAATTAGTATACATTTTCTCACGCACGAAGATGCATTTTCCTATTAACAGCCTACTTATACTAATCACTAATCATAAACTGATTGCGCATCAGCTCGTCTGCACTCTGCAGCATTAACAGTTAACTGCCAATTTCTCTATAAAAGCTAAGTTTTATGTGCTAGTACACTGAACACTAACTTGTAGTATTATAAAGGCTTATTTATACGTCTACAGTTTTTAGGTAGTTTTGATTTCAATTCCAGCAGTGCGATATGTTTTGTAAAGCCACGACATATTCCGGCAAAAGCATCATGTATGTGTGTGACATATTGACAGGTATTAAAATGTTGCGACAGGATAGCCTTTATTGGCAGACAGAGGTATGAGGAACAGGGCGTAAAATTCACTCATCCTCTATTGAAAAGGGAGGATCCTCCGATTAGACGGGTATCGTGTCTGGTGGGCTACTGCCCTACGATTAATAATAATAATTATTATTATCTTTATTAAACAAGTAACATATGACGGAATGTTAATGTCGGAACGTATATAATATGCTAGTTGCACGGTAAACTCTGCTTGCGCGATGCAGGATTTAGCGTCACGTCATCGTCAGTGTGACGCGTAGTTCGCATGTGGTGATGCCGCCACAGGCATATCACTTGAAATGGGACTCATATTCCAATTTTGAAACAGTTTCTGGAGTATTAAGGGCTGCTTATTGCAAAACCGACGTTTACCGACTGTCAGGATCTCAAAATGTTACCTTCTTAAACGATTGAACGATACGATTTAAATTATTTGAAGAGAATAGATAATTGAGTTTCTTTTTTAATTAATTAACTTATAATAGCATTATTGTGGATTTATGCTTCGTTCTTCCCGAAGTTTTGTCCCACATTCCAAAAAATTCTTAGTTTGTGCCATATAACTATCAAAGTTGTGTCTCGTCCCAAATTACAAGTACTTTAAAGGTACAGTCAAAAAAAAAGTACTTATTTGTGAAACAATAATCTATTATTTATATAAAAGAGAAACTGACGTGGTATGTTAGGTGTGTATTTGTCTATCTTTGGTTGTTAACATATTTTTTAAGTACGTCATATAATAACAAAAAGTATGGATTACTAAGTCTGAATACAAAAAAAACTTTTATTAAACCCATTTAGAAATATCACGTAGACCATATAACTAAGCCTTAACAGCCGTTTAGAAACCAACGTACGCATCGTAAGTCTGTAATTTCAGCCCTGCATCTGTTCTGGCCCTCATGTAATTACACAGGCCGGCTGTATCGAGCGCGAACCATACAATAATGCCACCAATTTCAATCGATACCATCTAATTCTATAAAAATGTGTAAGTAACTGGTTTTCTAACGAGAAAGATAATGATAATGACGTGTAGTACCTACCTACCAGCTTAAAATATCGCATCGATCTTGCGTAAAGATACGTGATATACCTACATTTGTTGTACCTATACTGCTTTGTTACGAGTATGTGTATAATTTTATTAGGAAACACGACGACATAGCTTGTAGAGGTGTGTTTGAAAAACTTCGTCAAGCTTTCTCGTCACCTTTCCCGCAATGTTTAAAGACATCTGGAGGCCTACCACAAGCTCTTAACGCGATCCATTTAAGGACCTAAACTGAACTGTTCTTCTAATTCGTACGATGACGTCAGTTTAACGATTCAGTTTAGGCCGTGCCATTCTGCTGACAGCGATTGTCCCAAACTGAGTCGCAAGTTTTGGCTTCATTCATACTTGTTTGGTACCATGACGTCCATAGAGCA
Source organism: Hydraecia micacea (assembly GCA_914767645.1). Lineage (NCBI taxonomy): Eukaryota > Metazoa > Arthropoda > Insecta > Lepidoptera > Noctuidae > Hydraecia > Hydraecia micacea. The sequence continues at coordinate 10,856,592 of OU611795.1, forward strand.
GCTCAAGCGATGCAGTTTATAGCTTACAGAGTAAGCAAGCTGAAGTGGCAGTGGGCTGGCCATATCTGTCGAAGGACTGATGGCCGATGGAGCAGACGAGTCCTGGAGTGGAGTCCGCGTATAGGCGAGCGTAGTGTGGAACCCCACAGCTAGATGGACCGACGCCCTCAAAAAGGTGGCTGGAACAGACTGGATGCGGAAAGCGGAGGACAGGCTGCAGTTGTGGCGCAGCTTGGGAGAGGTGTGTGATCTGAGGCTGAGTTGATTAAATCTTAGATTACAAAGAAGATTATATGCTATTTGTCTAGTGACCTTTGTTCCGGGGGTCTACCCTCTAAATCCATCAACGAAGATACGGGCCCGTCCGCAGGTAGTTAATCCGTCAAAACAAGTGTCAAATTCAATTTTTCGGACGGGCATAGGGAAAACTGTCAAATAGTGTTCTCATTCATTCTGAGTTCGGGCCACAAACTAATCTTAAGTCCGTAAGTGATACGGAGTAGGAACTACGGACTTCGTGCTTTTAAGTCCAACAACGTTTCAGTCCAAAATCACCCACTGCTGGGCACAGGCGTCCCCTTTCTTCTGCCATACTACCCTGTTCTGTGCGTCTCTCATCCAGGTATTTCCCGCGTCTTTGAGAGCAGACCCCCCCTAATTTTCAAAAAAATCGCAATCGTAAATACACGAATTGTTATGACAGGTATCGTTTGCACAACATAAATGTCAACCTTTTCGCAGTATCCAATAAAAATAAAACCACTCATAAAATACAAATAGCCCGAAGCCAAAGCCGCGGATAACAAAAAGTGATCCATAAATCTAAGTTCGGCTCCGACTTGCGCCGAAGAAAGCCGAAGAGGTAGGCGCGCACGCGCCGCGTTTTAGCGATACGCCCTTGTAATTGTGTAGATAATTATCATCTTAACAATTTATTGCCGTTATTATTTTCTTAACCATTAGCCGCTTTTTAATGGAGCGTAAAACATCTATACCCTAGCGTTATCTTAAAATATTGACGGTAACACGGAAAAGGTAGTACCTACACCGAACTTTAATATCTTTGTAGGTAATTAATTGAATGATCTACATTACCTTTCTTACTGTTATAGTAGTCGACCATATTTCACAAAATATTATTAAAACTGTATTTGTGTATTTGTCAACACACTGCAACGGTATAGCGACAATAAATATTCCGAAACTTTCAAATTACAACATAACCAAATAAACTAATATACTTTTCATTAATTTTCCATCTGACGAATTGTGAGCTGACTCCACAACCCACATCAAACCCACAATATATAGACAAAATCAAAGCCTCTTTCAAATTACAACATAACCAAATAAACTAATACTTTTCATTAATTTTCGTTCTGACGAATTGTGAGCTGACTCCATAACTCACATCAAACCCACAGTATACAGACAAAATCAAAGCCTATGCTCGTAGCAGCAGCAGGTAGGTACCCTCTACGTCCAATCAATAGAATTAGCAAGCACGTCCAGAGTCCTCTCGATATTACGACAATGTTACTCCTGACTTCGTGAGCTGCCTTCGACATTCGATGATATTGTTTACATCACTACCTGTCACTCCATAATCATAGCAGCAGGTTGCACGTACAAGAGTGGTTGACGTCTTGAAAAGCCAAAGTTCACGCATTTCTCTAAACCACATTAGAAAACGCTAATCTTAACTACAACTTCGTACGTTCTAGCATAGAAATTTTAACATAATCCACACAATTACGCGTACAAGGAAACGCAAGAACATAGCAAATCCATGTCGAGGAAACGCAAGAACATAGCAAATCCATGTCGAAAGTTATCTATGAAGGCTTTGGTTACACAGTGCGAGTTAGCTTACAAGTTGACCCAGTCAGTTACTGCAGTGCAGCTACTCGCTCCGTGTGACCGCATCATAAGAGTGTGTAGCTCGCAAGCTCGCACCCGAGTTTTTGTTGTTACGCGCCACACGCCTTCGCCTATCAGACGTGACCGAACGGCGTACCCGAGAGACTAAGAGCTGATGATTTGTGACAATGCAGCAGCTCTAGTCTCTCGGACGTGCGGTCGTGGGATCGGCCGCACTTGGTGATGGGGCCCGCTAGGCATGGCGGGCTGATACTAGTCGGGGTTGCGGCAAGTGTACAAGTATCTCCCAGGCCTCTGGCTCATGGTACTAGAAGGAACAGTGTGGTTTTAGTCGGTAGGAGTCCGACATAACCCTCCGTTCTTCCCAGACGGAGGGTATACATGGGGACCAACCCACGAAAAAAAAAAGCTCTAGTCTCTCAAGTAGCAACTACTTGCCACTGCTATGGCAGTTACTCTCATCGTGTCACCGATTAGAGCAAGTGGCAGTACGAGTACACACTCGTAGGGCAGAGCAGCTACTGCCATACGAGAACTTAATGGCAGCTGTCTTATGTCAGGACAGCAGCTCATACTGTGTAACCAGAGCCTAAGAGAGAGACACGGTGAGGTGGGGCGAGGGGCGTCCTAAATACAAAACTGTGATAAACAGAGGCGATACAAATTAACAACAATAATCGAGCCAACAAGGGACCGCAGTAACAATGGAAAGTGTTCACTAGGGTAGACAAGCACAAAGTGTTTAGGAGGTCATTAAAAAGAAATATATGACGGACTTGTCTGTCCCGCTGCACGTATTGTTGAAGAGAGTAAGTTCGTTCGTGGCTCTACTCGCTTTCGTCAAAATGTCCAACGTGGGCGACTCAAAATCAAAATATTTTATTTCACATAAACCTACATGGGCACTTATGAAACCTCAGTAAGTCAAAAGCTAGGTGCACGGTTCCAATTGATCGTTTTCGTATGAAGAAGTGTCAGTAAGAAACTCCACGGTAACTCTTTGAAAAATCATTGGCTTGTACAATGTTTTCAAATTACAATGTTAATAGGTATGGGAGGACAGTGTAGGCCTGTCAATTACCCACTCACTTAGAGGCTTTTTTGCCTAGAAACATATGCTTTAAAAACGCAAGACATGTTTTACACATTATAGGTATCTTGCGTTTTTAAAGGATATTTTTTATGGCAGCACTAACTCTGAAAAAGGAATAAACTGAATTTTCTTTAGTACTAACTAAAGTGCCTCGTAAAATGTAGAAATTAAAAATCCCTTTTCTTTATGCAAACAAGAAGCTCTCGAGTCTCGATACGAGGATATTGCAAACTCTCAAAACCACGTGTGTCACATACAAAACAGAGATTATTGTTTCCAAGCTAATAACAATAGCAGTGTTCATAATCTCAGATAATTTACATTCCATCGCCACTTAATCAGTTATCTACTTTAAAGAAATGTATTCTAAGTTGATTTTTGAATGAACATTTGTAACAAAAAGGTTCTAATAAGTTTTTGGTTGCAATGGAATTTGAACTTTGTTAAGCATGACATTCAGTTTGTTGTTACATAACTTGAAAGTTATCTTAAACTCCTGACTCTAATATACACATTGCTTCTGAAGTTATGATTCACGCTGGCAACAACTGTATTGTCTTGATTGTCGTCACAAAACATACAAAAAGACTTCGACTTAAGGCTTCCGCAGACAGGCGCGACACGACTCTAGTAGAACAATTTCTACAACGTCATCGAAATTATTCTACCAGAACTGCGTCGCACCGTCGCGTCGCGCCTGTCTGCAGGAGCCTTTACTGAACTGAACAACATTTTTATTAGCCCACTCATTTGCTCAACGAGTACTTATAATAAATCAATAAAAAAATGTTAACAGCTGTGTTTTGCAAGTTGACCACTTGAGTGCTCGATTGTACAGCGGTGTAGCGACCGAGGAGATAGCGCGTCGGGAATACGGGCACAACGAATGGACCGGGCACACGCGAATTATATCTAGATGTATGTAGCATATTGATGCCGCTAGCATTGTGTACGCGAATGTACGTCGTGGTGTATCTTATTGGTGAATTTACTTTTGAACTTCGGCCCAGATGGGTCTAACAGACGGACTGCATGCCAGCTGCAACATCGCAGTTCGGATGCAGTTGACATTAGTAGGTTTTGAAGCAGTTAAGTCAACTGCATCCAAACTGCGATGTTGCAGCTGAAATGCAGTCTGTCTGTTTATTATTATTATTTAATACTTCAAGCATACATGTACAGAGGCAGACAAAATACCATAGGCATTTTCTACCAGTCAACCTTTGGGTGATATAGAGACAAAGAGTGGTAGGTGCAGGTTTATTAGGTACAATAAAGGAGGTATAGGTAAGCCGCAGTGAACTTTTTTCATGAGATAATTTTCATATACTACCCTTCCGCTAGAGGAAGGCGAAAGGTTATGCCCACGTGAAACCACTCCGGGATCTGTGTGATACGACGCCGAAAAAGCTCGTAGCGAGGAACAATTGTACTGCAGTGACCTAGGACTGCTGAGCATGAGGTCCTGGTCCTGGGTTCAATTCCTGAAGTCAAAGTCAAAGCATTTATCACAAACAGGCACCCAAAAGGCACTTTTGAATGTCAAAAATAACAATAATAAATACAATCGCCCCTTCCAAATAGTAGTTTTCGTATGGAGAAGAATGGGCAAGAAACTTCACCGTTAGTCTTTTAAAATGCTTTAGAGTAATATTACTCTGGCAAAGTGTTATCATCTGGAACTTCTCAGTAACAGTCCAGAGATGCGAGAGACGGGATTGGTTCGCGGTTGGTGACGTAGGCATGTACATAGTATAGTTGGACATCCCAGGCTTAACACTAATATTATAAAGGCGAAAGTTTGTGAGAGTGTTTGTATGTTTGTTACTTCTTCACGCACAAACGGCTGGACCAATTTTGGTAAAATTTGGCATGGAGGTAGCTGACACCCTGGATTAACACATATGCTACTTTTTATCCCGATATTCCCAGGTATCGACCCTTATGCAGGTGAAACCGCGGGGCGCAGCTAGTTTAATAATAATAGGGGATTATTATCAATAGCCTGTGATGTGCCACTGCAGGGCAAAGGCCTCGTCTCCTACTACATGGGACTTAAACAAAACAGGCAAAATGTGGGTGAACTATAGGTACACCTCTGACTAGCCCTTTGGGGAGTACAGTCGTGATGTTATGATTGTGAGCAACACGTGTTTTCCAAACCCTTAAAGTTTTAACATTTCATAGTATGTATAAGTACCTCATCATCTGCCTAGCCTTTTCCCAACTATGTTGGGGTCGGCTTCCAGTCTAACCGGATGCAGCTGAATACCAGTATTTTACATATAATGACTGCCTATCCGACCTCCACAGCCCAGTTACTGGGTAATACGATACCCCTTGGTAAGACTGGTTGTCAGACTTTCGGGCTTCTGACTGTGTAACGACTGTCAAAGATCCACGAGTGACAGCCGGGACCAACGACTTAACGTGCTTTCCGAGGCACGGAAGGGTTTCGGTATGTAAAGATGTGGTCACCCATCCACAGGGCAACCGCGGCAAGTGTAGCTTAACCTGATCGATCGACTTGTGCGGCTGTTATTATTTAGCCACGGGCCCCTCTATAGAATGAATACCCATCTACTAGTAAAAATTGCTACAAAACTTTTGTACGATTCGATCTACGACCACAAGTAGTTACTATCTCGAACAATATCTTTTGGCAGCAGACTGCACTAAGCCAAGCCAGATTTCGCACATTCAGCGCCTTTATCGTCGATATCATCTGACTTATACAAGCCACGACCATAAAGAAACAAATACTGTTGTAAACGAGACGCTTGTTCAATATTCCGATACTCAGTATGATAGAATACCAATCGAAAGTACTAGAATCAAACGCGACCTCATGAACTGTTTGTACAGCCAACAAAAGAGATAGGTGGGCAGGCAAATAATAAGCTAGCATTTTTATACTTGGCCAGCAGTGCGAGCACCATGTACTTAATTAATGTACTTATGTGTCATGGCGTCATTTTTTATTTATTGTAGTAACGTCGTCTTCACATATAATTAATGTATGCAAAATATTTTAAAACAGTAAATAACTAGCTTTTGGAAAGGGCGACTAGAATCAATTCTATTTTCTTGTAAATTTTGACGTTCTAAAGTTCATTTTGTGTGCCTAATTGACATAAATGATTTGACTTTGAATATTCATTCTTATTACAATATGTAAAGCTGCGTCTATTCTAGACAAGCCGAGCACGAGCCGAGCACAAATTCGTGTAGTGTGGACCGACTTACGAGCCTCGAACGAGCACGCCTCGCTATGTGAATTCCTGCTCCGCTTGCATGTGCTCCACTCGTCCTCGGCTCGCCTAGCGTAGACGCAGCTTTATAGATTTGTAAACATAAGAAACTCAGACAAACTATATCAAATATTGACAAATCAACGTACCTAATCACAACATTAACACCTAAGAAAGTACCTAGATTCTTTCCTAATTCTCGAAATGCAACATATCTTAGCTGTCTGTAGGTACAGTCGGTGATAGCCCTTAGCTGACCCACCTAAAAGACGACGAATTTGAACCTTCTGCAATTAGCAGTAGATAAATGTGTTATTCGATTTCGAGCAGAAGTGTTTTCATTGCAGCTGAAAATCGGCGTCAGGTGGTACACCTTGTGTTGTCACCTGAAATTATGCTGAGCTGAGGCCCTTTTGGCATTATAATCTCTTTGTTTTCTGTTTTTATAGTTTTAAGGTGTATTTATATTGCTGTAATGCCAATAAACGCATTTTTCTTTTTTTCTTTACCTACATAGTTGGGAAAAGGCTAGGCAGATGATGATCAACAAAAAAAATAATGTAAAAATCCAAAACAACTAACAAATGATGTAAATCAAAATGACAATAGACCATTATTAGATAAACAAACCATCCATACACAAAGAATGACATACTTACCTGTCATTAACTTTGAATACAAAGTGGAGCATTTTCCTTACAGCAGTGTGTATTAACCTTATTATATTTCGCATAATGTACCTTCCTATAACAAAAATTGTACAAGTCATCGTTGTCATCTTTTAGCATAATCGGAACAGCAAATCAATGTGCCCTAGTTGTGCCCGCGACTTCGTTCGTGTGCATGTCGGCAAAACTAATTGTATTTCATGGGTTTTATTTTTGGGCGGAAACTAATATTCTTTTTCTATAATAAAAGTAGCTTATGCTTTTCCTTATAATATCAGCTATATGCCAGCGAAAGTCCCGTCAAATTCGGTCCAGCCGTTTCGGAGATTAGCCGGATCAAACCGACGACAGACAGCGAAAATTTAATAACATTTTTTTTGTTATAAATACCTACTTGTATATATGCGCATTTATTAAAAACTGTTATTTTGACATTACAAACAGACACTTCAATTTTATTTGTTTGTAGTAGGTATAGTATCAAGTATTGTATATTAGCATTCTACTTATCTGTCGCCTTTCAAAGTCTCAATGCGCTATCTCGTACGGTCGCGAACACAATTAGTTCAATTAAACACGAACAAACAGCTATCACCCTTGATACAAAGGTGATACGGCCAATAATGGCTTGTCAATTAGCTGGTAAGTGTAACTAGCTGTTGTTATGACATGATGACTCAACGTTTAGTTCTGCTTATTAGTTTAGGAAAGTGACGCGAAAATCTTCACTCATGCATTCAATTCAGAGTATTCAAACGTTTCCGTTTTGCTATAAATATGTGGACACCCCTCTGAGAGACATTTGACTGTATTTAAAATAACTACACCTGTATCATTTAATAATTAATTAGGTAATCCTCTATACTTAAATCCGATACAGTTTATAAATATAGATTTATAAACTAAACTATATTTAACTTCATTTGAATATATATTTAATTGGTTTTAACTGGAATACTCTTCCCTGTATGAATGCATTTACTAAAAATGGTTCTTGAACCGAGCAAAAACCCAATACAAAAATAGGTATTAGGCCATATTTCACACAACATACTTTCCTGAAAGTTGCAACTACCTACATTATATTGCTTGCATAATTATCAGTGATCGGAGTAGGTAGATTGATTTTTGGTACTTGTATCATAAATGCCCACAGAAAGAATAACATGGAGAAGCCATTTTCCCGGAAAGTAACTCTGGTATTTCCGGATCCAATTAAATTTTGTTAATGTTGGTAGTGATATTATTACTACTCAATTCAAAATTTAAAGGAAGGCATCAGAACTTAATTAATTTATTATTTATCTGTTGAATAATAAAAACAATCGAATTCCGAAATTCCGGAGGAATGTCCATATTAATAAATACGTTTCCGATTAATGACCCCAATTCAATCTACCTACTCCGATCACTGATAATTATACAACATAATTATGATTGTTTAATATAATATTTGTTACCTAGGACTAAACTACACACATCAAAAGTGTCTAGGGATCAACATATATTTTTGCAATAACTTTTCTCCTGATTGATATTAATTAAAATTTTCTTTAAGGATTCATCAAATAAAGTGTTTTCGTTTGTCACAGTAACGATAAACCAAGTCACCTTTGCATTAATAAAGAAATTTGCCATTTTCCTAATAAAGGGATTTTTGACATTTGAACCACTAACACAAAAGTTCGAAAAAAAGACTGAAATAACAGTTTTCTTTAAAATTTTATTGGGTAACTTAAACAATTAATAATCCGTGTTTCTACCGCGAACACTAACAACACAAGAACATCGGTTTGGCATACTCAAAATGAGTTCATCCAAATCACGCTGTGGAATGGCAGCCCATGTTCGTTGCAACAACAAAAAAAGGTCTTCTTGCGACTGGATACCCTCCATATTCGGCAGAGCTCTTCTCTGTAGCATATCCCATGCATGCTCAATCGGGTTCAAGTCTGGCGACTGAGCAGGCCAGGGCAGGACATTGATGTTAGCTGCGGCGAGAGTCTGTCTTACAACTCTTGCGGTGTGCGGTCGTGCATTATCATGCATTAACTGAAATAAGGGACCGATTTGCACTTGTAGAGGAACGATGACGTCTGATACAATCGTCTCAGCATAAATTTGAGCGTTGAGGTTGCCTCTGATCCAAATCAACTCAGTTCTTCCGCCGATCCAAATACCCGCCCATACCATGATGGTTCCACCACTATAAGGATGGACTTCCTGGCAGGATTTTAATCGCTGTTGGCGTCCAGGGGTTCTCCAGTGTCGTATACGTCTTGTATCCGGTCTCATACCAAAACGAGACTCATCAGAAAAGAACACGAAACGCCATTGTTCTTCTGCCCAATTTCTGTGTTCAAGAGCCCATTGATATCGAATCCTACGATTGTGCATTGCTATAGGTGGTACCCGTAGCGGTCTTCGGGAATGAAGGTTCACTTCATGCAAGCGGTTTCTGACTGTTTGGTCGCTAATTAAGTTCCCTGAAGAGTGATGAAGCCTCACGGCTAACATCATGGCGGTTATTGTTGGAGCTCTTCGAGTTAAGATTTGAATGTATCGGTCTTGTCTCCGTGTGGTGCAGCGATACCGTCCTCCATGGCGCTCAGCCACGGTACCAGTGCTTCGGTAACGTGTCCAAAGTCGACTGATAACACTCTGACTTGTATTCAGAGCTAAAGCCACAGTACGTTGCCGGGAACCAGCTTCTATCATTCCCACGGCTCTGAGCATTTCTTCCCTGCTTAAATGACGTCGCCGCTCCATAATAACGTTGGTTTTAATCAGTAGTAGGGAAACAGTAGCACTAATAATGTCTTCAATGCGTTGTATGTTTTTATAGGGAAAATATTGACAGCTGATTTTCATCTTTTACTCGAATTTGATTCACAGTTCCTGATTCAAATTATGAAATGCACCAAAAAGGATCCATATAAATTTATAAAATCATAAATTTATTACAAAGCCACATCTCAATCTCAAGAAATCCGCATAAAAATGCTTGATCCCTAGACACTTTTGATGTGTGTACTTACAATCTTTTATAATTGATTGAAAAAGAAAAGAAATAATGACACTCTATTATACCCGGAAAAAACCGTCGTTAAATCCTAAAATACCTCACCTCTATTGTTGTACTGTATTTAAAAAGAAGTCGGATAATAAGATAAAAGGAAAATAATTTCCATTGTCTCTGGAAAAAAAAAAACAAATTGGCTCCAGTATTTACAGTCTATTTAACCTCTTGACCGTCGCAACAAAAAGAAAGTTACATGGCGCATTAAACACGGGAAATTCGTTCAAATTACTGTTTAGCAGCGTTTTACTCTAATTGCTCGGATTCATCAAAAATATCACATTGAGGGCGAGCGTCCGCCATTATACCGCGATGACAATGACAAAAAAATTGGCGGGAAAAGTGACATTTACAACGTCTAGTTATAGCGCGTTTTACCGATTAGGATGCGTTCTTTTAAGAAGATATTTTTAATTAAAAAAATACGCTGATAAGCTTGTGTAGAAAAAATATTAGATAGGTAACTTAGGTATAAAAGGATTACATAGCGCTGTATCCGACAAGACAACTGGTGAAAAGCTCTTACAATATTTTGCCTCGAATCGACAGCTGATTCCTGAGCAGGAATAAGTACTTACTTACTATAAATATTTGCCATACTGTCATTTTTTTTATTTTATTCAAACTCAAACTCAACTCAAACTCAAAGCATTTATTTCAATTAAACCATTTACAGGCACTTTTGTATTGTCAAGAAGTCGGTCAGTCAGAAAATATGAAGCTAGTTGCCCATTCCAAAGCGTATTTAGCCTGTATTGTCCCACAGGCGCACAGCTGCTAGGCAAAGTTCTACTCCATAGCTTTCCACTGTTTCTAACTGTCAATAACTTCAAATTATCACTTTTAACTTATATGAACTTAAAATCGTCAACCTCTCAGACGATTCAATTTCACACCCTCATCCGCAAACAATAGTGCAACCGTTTTCGCCGCACACGCCGCAGACTCCATATCTAACGGTTCGTGAAATGACCCAAAATGACAGTTAATGATAACGGGTGGATTTAAAACATAATGACGAAATTGGGCGTCGTCGGACGTCGCGTCTGTCACTAATGATCGCGGTGACGCGGGCGCAGACGTGCTCTATTGTGATTTGTGGTGCATTTACACGACCACGTGGTAAAGAGCTTTTCGGAGTACCGTGGGATCCAACGAAAATAAATCGCGATTATTACTGATAGGAATATAATTATATGTATAAGACATAACATTCAAAGACTGCCTCCTGCTGAGCATGAGGTTCTGGCACTAGCGAAATGTGGGTGTACTTATAGCTACATCTCTGCCTTACCCTTCATACATTACAGGGGTGTTGTTGTGTTATGTAAAATTCACAGCTACATAGCTTATAATTTTATGCCTTAGCTTATAATCCTTTTACAAAAGTAGATGTGGGAAGACTGTCGACACAATTGGGTTTCTTACCGAGGGAAATATTGTTAGCACAGTAATCAAACACTAAATCGTCGCTCGCGCATAACTAAAAGGCCTGTCTCATTTTTCTCATTTTTTAGCTGATCTGAGGATAACCACACTCCTCCATACGTGATTCTTTACATTTTCACTAACCATCGTACAGTCAACAAAAGAGATAAGTATGCAGGATCGTCGGATATAGTTGAAGTTGAGTAAGAAACCGATGGATGTTGCCGAATGGAATTTTATTTGATAAATGAGCTGTTTGTTTTCTATTAATAAAATAAAATTTTATTCGAGAACATCCATCGGTTTCTTCCTGCATACTTATCTCTTTTGTTGACTGTACCTCTATGTTATTTGGATTTTAAAATATAACTATTTTGAAAGGCAACAAAATATAAAGAATCACGAATAGAATAATGTAGGCTGTACTGTAGCTATCCCAACTTAAATCAGCTAAAAAATCAGATACAACTTTTAGTCATACGAGCGACGATATATATTAGTATATATAGTATATTAGTTGCCTTTCCTCATACTCCTCAAATAAATATATAGGCGACCATTTAAACATCACATGATGCAACTTTTTAAATACCGATACACAGCAGGATAATTATTATTATTAGATAAGGATAATTTCTCTTTTAGCGTACAATAACAACTATTTGTACATAAACGACGAGTCAGAATGCTATTTGTTGATACAGAACTCGCTGGTGATGGGAATCACACTCATCATAGTTTTTATAAAAGACTAGCTGTACTCGCGACTTCGTTCGCGTGCATAGGTTTTATTTTTTTGCGCGGAACCCTAACTCTTTTTTCTAAAATAAAATTCTAAGTTACTCCTTATAACCTACGCTATCAGCCAGTGAAACTCCCGTCAAAATTGGTCCAGCCATTTCGGAGATTAGCCGGAACAAACAGACAGACAAAAGTATACTTTCATATGCATTTAGTAAAAAGCTGTTATTTTGATATTACCAACAGACACTTCAATTTTATCTATTTGTATCTATACTTTTAAAACAGCGGTAACGCGCGGTACAGTGACCCACAAACTGCAAATCGCTGCTACTTTCCAAAGTAAGTATAAATTACATATTTTTTTTAACAATTCGTGTCGTCCACGACAAAACCGCCTTTAATCCTAACACTAGACTGAGCGAAATGCTTTTGTCTGTTTAAAAAGCTAGTCTAGACGACCTCATTCAAATCTAAAGAGTCATGTTGCTAGATTGATGAGATATTGACTGTAAATTTTCGCCGCTTGATAAACGTTATTGTTAAATCTATCCGTAAACTTACACAACACTTTTTAATGGACTCGCAAATAACAATTTAGTTAATTCCGAATTTACATTACATAAAACTGTAATATAAACACCTAATATACAGTTAATATTTCGACAGCTATCCAATCTCATAACATCAACAGCAAAAAAAAAAGAAAAAAAGCATAGACAAATTCGAGTACAGTGCGGTTATGTAAGCCAGTATTATCGAGCAAAGAGGTGAAACTGAATGCCAGTAAATCTAATCCCAAATCATGGCATGAAACAAAGGAGACGGCGAGCCGAACTTTCTCCGCACTCTTCATTAATCAAACTGAATTAATCTAAATAAAGCCACTGAATACTCTTGTGGTTACATTATTATAAACTCGTAAGTAATCGGATTATTTCGTCGATGGAATCGGAAACGAGTGACGTCATTGGCAACCGGAACTAAGAATTTGATCTCGTTGATCGACTTTGGATAATGTCGTCATATCGGTTGAATGGTTTTTAAAAACTAATTAGGTTGTAGGATAATGATATTGTATTACAACAACAACAACAATGTTATGACGCGTTTCGTCAGTCGATAATAATTCAGTGAATCTATGTAGGTAACATAACATGACATATCATCACGAATGTTTTTTTTTATTGCTGAATGGGCCCGCAATTGACCTCGATCACGCCTGATGGAAACCGATGGATGAGGTCTATGATGGAACGAGCGTGCCATGTTTAAAAAGACTAGGTAGAGGTATACCTGAATAGTTCGCCAGTTATGTTTTATAATCGGGGGCGAGCTTATTGCCATCAACCGGTCACAATTCCAGACTTCGGGCCGCTAATGAGAAATTACTGATGGGTAAGATGGGTCTAATATAAATCAGGATGGAAAAATGCTAAATGTATTGTAATACTGTGCATAAACTTACTGTAGGTACTTATTAATAATAGGTGCATAGTATCTACTTATGTACAGTCAGTAATGTTTGTTTTCGTCTAAATCTCCGAGCTAACTAGACGAAAACAAACATTACTTAAAATAAATGTTCTTGTATATCGATTTTATTCAATTTCGAGCGGCCATTGTTGTTAAATCTTTGGCAAATTTAGAAACGCCGGACCTTAGTCATTTTGGAGTCTTGTTTTTTATTATTTCAGGGGACCTACTCTCTAACCCAGTCAACGAAGATACGGGCCGTCCGAAAGTAGTAAGATGCTTCGGAATGAACCATAGTCTCTAGATTAATTAACTTTTTCGGACGGGCAAAAACACTTCGGGATTGAGGACAGCAGCAAAATCGCGTTGTCATTCATTCTTAGTTTGGGCCCCGATGTAATCTTATATCCGAAGGGCTTATACGGACGGTAAACGCCCGTAACTACGGCTGCAACTACAGAATTCGTGCATAGAGAGTAGACTCCCAGAACACGGAAAACTGAAGTGAAAATACTTTTCATAAAGCCGACTGGGGCAATAATGTACATACCTACATACTTCTTTCGCATTAGATAATTATATTATTATTTAACATAGTCAGTTCGTCTAATATAGTATGTTTACATTGTATAGCATGTACAAAATTAACCTCGCATGGTCATCATAAAAATAAACAACATGAAACATTTATAATTCAATGAATGTAAGAGAGTTTATTTCAATACATTTCACCTGTCGCCTCAATCGAATTGTGCTGTCAAAGTGTTTGTTCAGATCGTTTATTTGCAATATAATCCTGGCTCTTTATTAACTATCGAAGTATCGACGTTCCATTCGATGTAATTAATGCGATTTGATCTCGATTCATAATCGGTTGCGATTCGATGCGAGCGAATACGAGCGCAGTGTTCGATTATAGAATTAATGGGATACATTGAAATTGGGATCCAGAGTGGAGTTGGTGTCTACAGAGAAATAAGTTTTATCAAAGCAAGTTTTTACTTACATTTTTAATTACAGGATTCCTGGTATATTTACCCTCGAAACAGGTGTAACCCACTTACATAGTTAAACAAACTCGTTAAAAAAAGAAACTGTTGTTTACCAAGATGATTTGCGTTTTTATATTAAATACTAGCTGCGTCCCGCGGTTTCACCCGCATAAGTCTCGATCCCGTAGAAATATCGGGATAAAAAGTATCCTATGTCCTTATCCAGGTCATAGTCTACTCACGTGCCAAATTTCATCCAAATCCATTTAGCAGTTTTAGCGTGAAAGCGTACCAAACAAACATACAAAAAACAAATATTTTCTCTTTATAATATTACTATGGTCGTGACGGACCAACTAACTTCAGCATAACCTAAAATTCACACCTTTAGGTAAACCGCAGTAAGTTAAGTAGTCCGTGTCAAAATTCAAACAAATGCATCTGCATGACCACGAAATCGAATTCAATTTCACACCTGCACAAAACGAGCTCTCATCTCCATATTTGCACGCCTGCAAGCGTGACTGAACACAATACTCTCACACATGATCACACCCTTTCATTTCAACGTGAGCACAAATAACACGAACATTCATTTTCATGTTGTTTGTTTTCATATACATTCTTCATTTTCATCTCCCGGGCTTCACTGATTGGGCTTTGCGAACATTCGCGAAAACTGTGGCCAAATGTTTCGTCAAAAATCTCACACATTTCTTCTTTCATATTCAAGTCGTTTTTTTATAAAACTGAGATTGAGTTGATGAGTTCTTGTTATTGAGTTTTTTCTATTAGGAATTTCACAGTAGCAGTCCGGAGTCTAATTATGCCCGGTTGATGGCAATAGGCTCGCCCTATATTACTTGAGACTTAGGCTCAAATCACACCGAGATGGCAGCGAAGTGGTGAGCAGTTTCAGTGTCATATAATTTTAAACATTATCTTCATTACTATAATATATTATAGTATCGCTTGAGAAACTTGAAAAAGTTGCGCGGCCGCCCGCGGCGCAGCGACAACTCCGACGACTCAAGTTTCTCAAGCGATACTATGTATTATAGCAATGAAGATAAAGTTCAAAATTATATGACACTGAAACTGCTCGCCGTGTGATTTGAGCCTTAAACATAACTGGAAAAATGTGGATGTACTATACGTGCACCTCTGCCAAACCTTTGGGGAAAAAAGTGGATGTACCTATGATTATGTATTGAGTGGAGATTTAGGTCTTCGGGTATACCGGTGAAATGTTATTTTATAAAGTATGTAAATAATGAGTGGCATATTGAGTTGCGCTCTTAACTCTAAATCAAAAAGAACTCGTCTCTCACCTCAAGTCTGAATGAATGCTCTGGATTTAGCTTAAACGCAAAGGCGGGATAAGTACAAGCAAAACATTCCACCAACACCTTGGACCGTGACATTTATAAAATTACACCTTGTCTACATACACCACAGAGGCCCTTTGTACACGGCATGGTATCTGTACAGCGTGTTAACCGCGCCGTAGACACGTATATGCCACGGTTCTATGGTTTACGGCGAGGGTGCTGGCCGTAGTGTCGCCGTGTCGTCATCAAACTTCCATAGTGATCCATCCAACACTGACGACCGCGCCAACACACGGCGTATAAACCGTGCCGTAAAAAAAACGTGTCTGCCAGCAAATTTCCATAGCAATCCATACAACACTGACGAGAGTGCTTACACGCGGCGGAAAAACCGTAGTTTTTCATGGCAAGAAAAACGTGTGTGTACAAAGGGCCTTAAGCTAAGTAGACTTGTTAAGACCATTTACTAAACGTTATCGCTGCTCTCATTTATATAGGTCTTATTAAACCGCGCTTTCGAACAAGGCACATGTGAAACCGCGGCGAAATCTAATGCCTAGTAGTAACTAGTAATAGCCGGGGGTAAATTATCGTAGCCTCGCAACGAGCCAGCGATGACTTATTGAACATTAATTGTCTGTAACATGCCCATTGAGCTGCTGATTAATGTGCGTGCGCGCTGCTGCCCTCGGCTAGAACCCCTATTCTTAAACGCGTTGATACATTCAATTTTACGCATCTGTTGTTATGTCGAGTAATTTTAGAGTTGGGAAACAGACAAGTGGATGAAAGTGTTACTAGCCTAGAAACCAATTCAACAATCCTCTACAACTGTCCGCAATTGACAATACGAATACTTTATCTAGTAACACCGATGCACCCTGTATAGCCCTGCTAACAATCTTGACACCTTTGCTGACAAAAAAAGGTGGCCACTTTATCACAAGGTCATGAACTTTTCTTGTACGTGGTGTAATTGAAATAAATGAAAACCTGAAAAGTTATTCATAATTTCGAGTACAAAGACCCCTTTTCAGTTATTACAATTAGACCTTGCAACTAAAAGAGTGGTGAATATAAATGTTTCTGGATGGAGAAGAAGAGCTAAAGAAAAGATGGATGGATTGTGTGAGGTATGATATGAAAGAGAAGGGAGCGAATGATAGCGTAAAGGTTAACAGGGGAGGATGGAATAAGAAAACGTGGTAAGCCAACCCAAAGTTAGATGGCCAGAAAGATGATGATGACAATTACACCTTGTGTAGCTAGCTCTTGAGTCATGCCGATACGAAAGAAGGAGAAGAAATCTGTTGCATCTAACAAAATTACGAATAGAGAAATAGATCTTAAAGATTAAACCAAGATGCAGTAATAGCAACCCAGTCAACAAGTGGAAGGATTTATTCCAATCACGCAGAAGGTTCTAATGAGAATTTAACACGAACACGCAAGTCGCGGAAGCTTTTGATGCTAATAACGTTATTTCATCTATTATTAAGCAGGCTGTGTCATACTAGAAGACATAAATAGAAACGGCACCTGAACTAACTAAGTAATTAACGTTAGGAATGAAAAGAGATGATTCATTGTTGCTTTGCTTAATAATTACATGGATTATGCTGTTTTCACTTTCAGGATTTCATTCCAGATTGGTTCAAAACGTAACTAAGTATCTATTTTTTAGAATGGTGAATACTTCCGCTACCTAATATACTCAGTTAGAGATCGACACAAAAGACAGCGTCGGATACTAGGTTCCACAGGAGAGGTCCAAGAACTGAACCCTGCGGAACCCCACCCTTATTTTATAACAGTCAAACAGGTTACAAACCCACCGATTTGTAACCTGTCAGATTTCATGGCCCTAAAAAAGGTGGTCTCCAGAGAATTTATCATTTATATCAGAATATGATGCATTCTGTAATTGAAGATAATAATTATTTTGCGTTTCAAAGTCATTGTAATCAATATAAACTTTGCAAAATACCTACTACTAGATTCGAGCACGAATAAGTTTTCCTGTAAAGGTTGTTTTCAGTTACTCGATAAACCACTGGGCAAACAAGCCCTTAACAGAACACGTGTAATCGTGCTGCAATATGCATAAAAGTGACCCGTCAATCATAACAAAAAGCATATATTTCTTCTTAGCAGCAGTAATTGTTCACGAAGTGCCCATAACGGCGCGAGGGGCCGCGTACTACGAGAAGCAATTTGTATAATTTTCTATTCGTTCGATCCGCAATAAGATACCATTCAAAGTGAACGGCTACATGGAAGCATGGCTAATGCCTATGCATTACTTTTTTTTTACCATCTCTGACGTAGAAAAAATCGTAGAGCCCGACAGTTACGTAACTCTTTGGAGCCATAATGGAGGTTGCACCCGCGCCGCCGTGCGAACTCCGAAATGTCGAACAATCCGACAGATTATCTGATTAATTTATATTATAAATAATAGACGTTTATGAGGTCTCTGAGAATTTTCTCTCACGGCATCGATTGGGCGAACATAAAATTGCTAATTATGTAAGATTGTACGTCTAGGTGGGACATTCTGGTTGTCTATAGGACATACAGACGCACTTACGACGACTATATAAAACGAACATAATACCATTGACACGTGAATTTTCATATTGTGCGTTCTGAAGAGAGAGTAATATTACCATCTGTATTATACATGCTGTGATATATGCCGTTAGGTGAGTCTTTACTTTTACGATATACGAGTAAATAAGCTATGTCGCAATAAAATATCGAAATAAGTATCCAAAAGATTTACAGCAGGTAAACAGTTTAAGAGTAAACAAAAACATAACTCGTACCTTAATTGTATATTAAAGTTTGAAACAGGAGATAATGCATTAGAAAGGAAGCTACATACAAGTAAACCTTTTAAGATACAATAGCTAAATTATAATAGTTATACGAAAAGAGAATTTGGCGATAAGTCTGCGAAACTGAAATGGGACTGGGTGGATCATATGTATACGATGCATCAAAACAGATGGACCATGATCGTTACACGCCTGAAGACGGGCATCGTCACCGAGGCAGGCCTAAGAAACGCTGGCTTGACGATTTGGACTCGTTCCTGACCGATTGGCCGGAGAAGCCATAACATAACGAAAACTGGAAAAGTATGGGGGAGACTTTTGCCCAGCAGTGGGAAAAAACAAGTAAACATTTAAAAAAATAAGAGTAGAAAGTATGAAAAGTAAAAATTACTAAAGTATTTATATACCAATACAGGGAAACGACGAATATCATAAAATATGTTGATAACAAGGAAATCGGCGCAGCACGAAGCGAGATCTACATCGAATACCGGAATACGGAAAACTAATTAGACCGATTCGACCACAGATTCGTAATTAAAACGATCAAATAATTACCCAACTCGAATTCACGTAACATAACTTTATAAATGGCTATCTTAAACCGGAGTACCTCACTTTCTTGGAGCAGATAAAGTAAACAGAATATCGCGAGCCAAGTAACCTTTAACAGTACTACAACAAACTTTCTGATGTCTACTTTTAGATAGATTACTTTAATTTTCATTTCTTATCAAATCCCAGCGGTTGTCATCTGGCCCTTTTGCCCTTTATAATGTAACCTACATTAGGAAACGAGGCATTGTTGGTTGTTACATTAGAAATTCAAAAGTTCTTCATTATATAATGAATAACGTCGGATGTAATTTTCGGAACGTCATTCGAACTTTGTATATCAGATCGGATGCAGGTCAAGCCGTGTATTGGAAGAGTTTGATTTGTATTACTAATGTTAGTGATTACTATCTATACGAATCGTTTCCGTGTCTACATGATACTACGGCAATTCAATTTCATAAGGCACATTAACGTTCATAACAAAATCAGAATTAGAACCATCACAAAGCTCATAGAAACGATATGACATGGAACAAATGATGATTTTGACGCCATTCCACAAAATTACTACGAATCCAATGAATTATTAGTAGAGAAAGAAAGTGCAATTAATAAAAAAAAATGCAATAAAATACCTCAACTAATGACTTTATATTATATATATACTACCTTCTGCCCGCGACTTCATCCACGTGAAACTTCGGCCCCCGACCCATCGCATCGCATCCCATCGCTCACCCGTGCTACTACTTCGTTTTCGCTTAGCCTTCTTTCTGACTTTTTTCCTTTTGCTCGGCTCCTAACCGTCTTAGCGTGATGTTAAATAGCCTATAACATACCTCGAGAATTGGGCTATAAAATGCAAAAAGAAATTTTCAAATCCGACTGGTAGTTCCGGAGACTACCCCCTACATACAAACTTAACGATATGACATGGAACTAATGATGAATTTGACGCCGTACTACAAAATAACTGCGAATTCAATGCATTATTAGTAAAGAAAGAAAGTGCAAGTAATCAAACCAGTAATTAATGCAATAAAATATACTCAATTAATGACTATACAGCACACCTTTTAATTGCAGAACTCCTCATTCATGTACAAAACAAACGGCCAGTGTTACGACTATTGAGCCTTTTACATTTGTACACAGATTAGCACGAATATAAACCTAAAACTACAATCCGTTTAGTTATTATACCTCTGACAGCAGCAACCTAACATCAACCTTATCATGACAAAAATAAAGATCACAATGATTTTGGCAGACTTGTCAATGGAAGCAATCCAACAGCAGCCTTATAAGAACGAGAATAAAGATCACTGTGATTTGGACAGTCATGCAAAATCAAAAGCCGCGTACGCACGTACGAACAAATTTGTTGCGTTACATGATACGCAACAACTTGGTTCGCACGTGCGTACCACTATCGAACATCGAACACTCTGTTCGTCAAACATGTTCGCGGCGATCCTTGTAGTGTGTTCTGTATGGACGGTGTTCGAAGAGCTTTAATAAATGTTACGCAACAAAACTGTTCGTATACCTAGATCTTCCAACGGCGCCGTCATGGCTACTAAGATAGAGTTCACGACTGTTGTTCGCGAACTCGACTCGAACTATGTTTGCGTTCGTGTTCGAATATGCCGTCCATACGTACGAACCAAATGTTCGGGTCTGGTGTTTGTGTTCGCTATGTTCGTGTTCGTACGTGCGTACGCGCCTAAAGGTAAACTGTGAAAGGACTATAGTTACTACTACCTACTAGAATGTGCTTCGAAACGAGGCATAGCCAATCCACAGACAAAACGTTTAATGAACGACAATAAAACCCTAATAAACGGGTAACGTAGCTGTAACATCATTTCTTACTTAAACCAGCAAATTGCTGCAGATTATTTTAATCGAGTTTTCGAGAACCATTAAGAGGATTGTTGTATTGATTTTTATCTAAATGGGCTAAGTGAAAACATGGCTCAAGAGAATGCGCTCAGTGATATTAAAGATTCATATCTAGGTGATCATTCTTCTTGATTTTTACTTTGTTCTTGATGTTGCTCGTAGGATGAGTCTGCTTCCTTTGATTTTAGGCTTTCTAATAAGTAAATGGTGAAGCAGGGTGATATGCAGTGGTGTTTTCTTGTATACCAGGTGTATTAGAACATCCATTAACAGTAACATAGCATAATCAGTCTATTGTGTTCCCACTGCTGGGAACATAATACGCTGATTATGATTCTCCTTTCTTCGAGAGGGAGTGGGCTGTAATCTACCACGCGGGCAAAGTGAGGTAGATGTCATATGTCTTACAATTGTTGGTTCTAGGACATGCAGGTTTTCTCACGATGTTTTCCTTCACCATTTTGAGAGCAGTGGTGATGAAATTATTTACACAAATTAAGCGTATGCCTGGTTTCGAATCCACGACCTATACTCGTAATTCGGGCCCGTTACCACTGGGCCACCGCTGATAACAACAACGTGTCTATATAAGTCCTAAACTTTGAATTTAACTCATACCTACTGAATATTAATTTAAATGTATCCTTTGTATTTAAATTTTCAAGACAAATTAAAAACTGCCACGAATGGAAAATCTGATAGCACAAAAGCAATCATCAAAGTAATTACATCCACAGCATTAGTCCAGTGAACAAACAAAAATTAAACGAACAGCAAAAAAATATATCTTTTCATGAATATCTATTATCTATATATAAAATTTTAAGTCCTACTGACTCCGCACAGCCTAAACCGCTGGTCCTAGAGACATGAAATTTGGAGGGTGTGTTCTTTGTGAAGAGTAGATATCCACTAAGAAAGAGTTTTTCGAAATTCCACCCCTAAGAGGGTGAATGAGGGGAGGGTGATATTTCACGCGGACGAAGTCGCGGGTAGAAGCTAGTCTAAAGTATTTTATCGCCTATAGAGTGAAAGTTAAGACTTTACATGGAAAGTTGTAGAAGGAATAAAAATGGTCAGTGTTCAAAGCGTCCATCTTATAGGCACGAGCACACTCAATTGGACATGGTTTCTAAGCTTTACTTGAAATAATGCGGTTAAGGGAACGGCATTCGAGGATGTAAATTTAGTTATAACTAGCTGCGCCCCGCGGTTTCGATCCCATGGGAATATTGGGATAAAAAGTATCCTAGTTAATCCAGGGTGTCAGCTACCTCCATACACAAATTTATCATAATTGGTCCAGCCGTTTGAGCGTGAAGAAGTAACAAACATATAAACACACACACACACTCACATACATCGCCTTTATAATATTAGAGCAGTAGTGGCCAAGGGGTAATGGCTGCGACTTACAAGTTGTAGGTCGTAGGTTCGAACCCAGACAGGCGCTTTACTTTGTGTAAATGATTTCTTCACCACTGCTCTCAAAACGGTGAAGGAAAACATCGTGAGGAAACCAGCATGTCCTAGAACCAAAAATTCGAACATATGTGACATCTGCCAACCCGCACTGGGCCCGCGTGGTGGATTACGGCCCACTCCCTGTCACCGAAAGGAGGCCTGTGTCCCAGCAGCGAGAACATTATAAGCGGATTATGTTGCTCTCAAAACTGTGAAGGGAAACATCGTGAGGAAACCGGCATGTCCCAGAACCAAAAATTCGAAGACATGTGACATCTACCAACCAGCACTGGGCCCGCGTGGTGGATTAAGACTCACTCCCTCTCGAAGAAAGGAGCCCTATTACCCAGCAGTGGTAACATTATTGGCTGATTATGCTATATCAATGACAGTATTACTTCCCAAGATGTTGCCAAAGTAAACACAGCTTTAGGATATCACTTTCACGTTCTCTTAATTTATTTCTTTAAAACCCTTTACATAAGCCAGTACAAATGACTCCGCAACTAAAGATGCCAGTCAAGGCTCATGAATTCTCATAATATAACCCCGCACCTTTGCCATATTCTGCCATTCTGTCGAGGAATGATAGTGCTTAAAATTATACCCGCTATTGTCATAAGTACAATAGAAGCCCAGGCAAATTGTTTTATTATTATGGACAATACTTAATGATTTGCTTGGGTGAAGGTGTCGGAAGAGTGGGTCATCCTTGAAGGAAAAACCGACGGTATTGATAGAGAGATTTATTCAAGATATGGCTTATTGAGGGGCTTGTGGCTAAGTAATATCAGCCACACGGGTCGATCGATCAGGTTAAGCTACGCTTGCCGCGGTTGGTCCGTGGATGGGTGACCATCTTTACATACCAAGACCCCTCCGTGCCTCGGAAAGCACGTTAAGCCGTTGGTCCCGGCTGTCATTCGTGGATCTTTAACAGTCGTTACGGGTCGCCAGAAGCCCGAAAATCTGACAACCAGTCTTACCAAGGAGTATCGTATTACCCAGTAATTGGGTTGTGGAGGTCAGATAGGCAGTCGCTCCATGTAAAATACTGATATTCAGCTGCATTCGGTTAGACTGGAAGCCGACCCTAACATAGTTGGGAAAAGGCTAGGCAGATGATGATGATTTATTCAAGATATGGCTGAAATAATGCATGAAGGTGATGTGGAAAATAGTAACATAATAGGAACAACACTGCCGTAGCATGCATTCTTGTGACGAATTTACTTCGGATTTTCATTCCAAAAATTCTGTCGAGGTTTCTGGAACCCGTTTTTCTTGCCGTGGAAAACTACGTTTGATTCACCGTGTATAGGCACGGCCGTCAGTGTTGTATGGATCACTATGGTAGCTTGTTAACAGACAGAGCGGCTGTACGGCACGCCGCCGTCGCCGTATGCGTCGTCCGATGGTTTACCGTGTCATATATATCAGCTCACACGATTATTCTACAATGCGGCTGTCGAGCCGTTACGTACCATGAAGAAACCGTGCCGTGTACAACGGGCCTTACTATGTCTGTGAATATTTTTTTTTATTTTGGTTGAAATCGTTGAACATTTTAATCCACTGTGTTAAACCTAACACCCACCTACCTATAACCAACCTATTTGTCTTAAATGTATGATTTCAACTTAGTAGCCCATCATTCAGCTTCGAAACTACCTCGTAATCTCAGCCAATAGCAGTAAATATACCTCGTAGATGTTAATAAGGAAACAATGTAAGCAAGATACTCAACGTTCGGCGAGATTCATTGGCGGAGGACTAACGAGACCTACAAGCTTCGCGCGGCCATCCACTACATCTACCAGGCACTACAGTTTCATTTTATGCGAACCAGGGACCTTTCGCGTAAGTGGGATAACAAACGATTCAATACATTTTCTACTGCTGAGAAATACTGTGACATTTTCGATCGAAGGTAATAACGAGTATTTGTTATTATAGCCTTGTAAATGACCTCTAGAAGACATAGCATATTAAGATACTGTCATAAAATCATCGTGGAGCAGTGGTGGCCCCCCCTACTTACAAGTTGTAGTTTGCGAGTTCAAACCCAGGCAGGCACTTTACTTTGTGGATTTAATTTCATCACCTCTGCTCTCAAAACGATGAAGGAAAACATAGTGAGGAATCTTGACCTAGAACCAAAAATTAGAAGACATGTGACATCTACAAACTCGCACTGGACCCACGTGGTGGATTACGGCCTACAACCTATCAGAGAGGAAGCCCGTGTCCCAGCAGTGCGAACGTTACAGGCTGATAATGCATAAAAACATAACCACTACATGGGGAACAAAACAAATCGGATGGATAGGTCTCGAAAACATCGACACCATAGGCTGATCAGGAATGTAAATCAGTTGAGGCTATGGTAGATATGAAGATATCAATCGACCCGCCCCAAATTGAAAATGAAAAATAAACAGTGAAGATTAAAGATATGCCTTATTATTATTTAACAGTACTACTGGGCAATGGCCTCCCCTTTTTTTCTTCCAAACCACGTATTCATCTTTGAGAAACATGTAGGTTGTAAAAGGAAAAGGAGCATAACATAGTTACTCAAAAGCACAAAGTTATACGAACGGAAGTTGTGCAGAAATCAGAACCCAATGCCTTTCAGCAGCGCTGTTTTGTCGACATTGTACCAAGTTCTGATGTGGGAACTTACTGAATTGTTGACGTGTGAACAATTGTGCAGAAACTAGATTGCTATTCGAGTATGTTACATAAATATATAATACAGCGTGTATTTTACATAGTTATTAGTGAGATGTGGTAGATATTTAGTCCCTTTAAGGTTTTAGTTTTGGCTAGAGATCGCACACGACAGGGAGGAAGAAAAAAGGGGAGGCCTTTGTCCCGCAGTGAGACACAACGTAAGCCAACAAAAAAAAAATCTGTACACATCAATATTATCGTCCTCTTTCCATCGAACATCTTTCATACAATCCATCAATCGTTTTTTCTAGTCTTCCACTGCTGCTAAAGCCATCTTCACTCTCAGTACATAATCAATCATTTCTTCTGAACAGATTCTAAAGCTTAATTTTTAGTTTTCATTTCATTCATATTATGTAGTCTCGTAGACATGGAAAGTCGGATATTGGTTTTTTAATGCTCTGTAATGCGATGTGGAAGTGCATAAGTAAAGGCAAGTATAACTTCATGTCCAGATGTATGAACATTACAGTCTAAGAGCAATTTCCTCGCTTCCTGTAATTAGTATATAATTAATATGGAACCTAGCCGGAACTCTGACCACCACATCCCTGTAGTTCATTTCCTTGTCAGTTTTATGATAATTTGGATTTAGAGAGTACTGCTGCGGCTGCCGTGGCGTTGGTAGTGCATCAGGGATGTTTGCAGATAATAATATTAATGGTTTTGCCGTCATTATTAGGACTAGACGTGCATCTCTGACGACGCGTGTTCGCGGCAGCACCAACAGAATTCTCAGTGTGTGGAGGTGGATGCAGCTCCACGCTGAATTTTAATTGTAAATCTGTGTCTGTAACCTACTAACACGAAGTTAAGTAAAATTGTTACTAACCCTATAGACCTGTCTGAAATAAAAGTGTTCTATTCTATAAAAAGTTGGATGACTAGATCTTTTAGAAAAAGCTTCCTATTAAAAAGATTAAAATCTGAAGACCACCCGGTACGCTTCAGAGAAAATATCTCCATCGGTAAGTGCAAATGTAGATTTAAACAATATTCCCCATCCATCATCAGATTGCTTGAAAAGTGGAGCATTAACACCTCCCCTGCCAAAAATATCACTACATAGATCAAGCGAAACAGAAATTAATTCATGTTCCTTCAGACACCGCACTATCTATTGCACATAACGACTATTATACCAACCGCCATAGGCGATACGATACGATACATTGTATAAAAAAAAATACAACTACTTATTACAAACAAATTTTTACGAAGAGGAGCCGTTAATAAAATCTAGATGACCGAAAAAGATAAGGAAAACATAACTTTCTCATTATAATTGATAGCTAAAAATTCAACGTTTCTAAGATATAGTAAGAAGAAAACTAATAAGGGGAATGACAAATGTGCGCAGACGCAAATGAGTTCACAACTGGCAGATCATTTGCTAGCATCACGATTGACAGATTACGAACTGAGAACATTGTAGGTTGCACGACGGATCGTCTAGACTCTAGACTGCTAAAGAACAGCGGGACATATGAACTACTTATTACCTACTCATTATGGCAGATACATAAACTTAAACTTACATCACAATAGATTTCGATATATCTCCGTTAATATTTCGAGAGTTCGTGTTTTCGTCTTTTTTACATTCACGTTTTGGCCATAATGAAGACAAGTTAATTATATATTATGGAATCAGGCGTTACTTTACGGAAATCCATGACATTAAGATGTTATGTGTAATATCTAGTTTTAATTCCGTGTAATAAAAACCCAGGCTTGGATGCTGGAAGCAATCTCACCTTCCCACGCCCATGCATATGCTGATGCAAGAAAGGTCCCACCCTCCCGCCCCGCCGCGCCGCCGCGGGAGGGTGGGACCTTTCTTGCATCAGCATATGCATGGGCGTGGGAAGGTGAGATTGCTTCCAGCATCCAAGCCTGGGTTTTTATTACACGGAATTAAAACTAGATATTACACATAACATCTTCAAGTTAATTATGTTTTGCTCTGTAATATTATTATTATATTATCCTCTTCATATCTCACCGCGCAAATCGCAATTTTTATCTTCAATATGAAATCGAATGCCAATCAAGCTCCACTTTCTAATTGGCCTTTGTTTTTTAATTCCTGGCTTCTCTTATCCACATCACTGTCTCTCCTAAAAGACCTTAGATTTTCGTCAGAATCATATATGTATGATGCTATGGCATAATCAGCCTATAATGTTCTTACTGCTGGGATACAGGCCTCCTCTCAGTGAGAGGGAGTGCGCCGTAATCCACCACGCGAGCCCAGTGCAAGTTGGTAGATGTCACATGTCTTCGAATTTTTGGTTCTAATATATACCGGTTTCCTCACGATGTTTCCCTTCACCGTTTTGAGAGCAGTGGTGATGAAATAATTTATACAAATTAAAGCACCTGTCAGAGATCGAACCTACGACCTACAATTCGTAAGTCGCGGCCGTTACCAATGGGCCACCATTGCTCATACATAACCAACTTGTATAACATTTTTATTTAGTTTCCGAAACTATGCCTAGTTTTTGTATATTTGTTCATACGTTCACTGCTAGTACATGATATGGTTATGCTTTTGTATATCTGCTGCTCGTCCTCCCAATATTTATCGATTGCTGATTGAACATTACGTACCTACGTCCATTTGAGCGTACCATTTCACCGGCACTCATATCCCACTACAGGGAAAAGGTGGCTTCTTATACATGCAGGCATGAGCATATCCTTCAAACCATGCAGGCAACAATGCCTACATTAACACTGCTCTGCGGCCGAAATCAGTTGATCTTGCTTGTATAACTTCAAGGAGCAAAAAAGGCCTTCTTCTTCCTCCCTCTTCCACGTCAGCCTTCAAAGTAAGAGTGAATAGGCATCTTCTGGGCACGCTCCATCGCTTTCCACCACGCGAGATCGAGGTCAAGAGTTGGCCCATTTTGCAATAAAAAATGAGCGCTATAGCTCGACTAATCCTCAAAAATTCTAAATTTTGCAAAAACTAACTCATTTTCTCATCCGCTCCCCGCTCACAGTCCTACCAAACCCCACACACATTGGGAGCGTGTGAGATTTTCTAACAATGCAAGCAGTAGGACCGCCTGTCAATAAGACAGTCCGCGGTGCACCGATACATTAATCAAAGCAACGTGAGGTAACATGAGTAGTAACGAGTACACACGAGGCGCGGGTGAAAGGTGGAGGATGAAAGTAAAAATACTTGCTAGTATCGGGAATTAAATTGACGTGTTTAACGTAATTTATTAGGGTTATTTGGGAAAGTTTGAAAGCTTTAGCTCGTGGGAGCTTCTAAAATATACCGAACTAGCTTCTGCCCGCGATTTCGTCCGCGTGAAATTTCACACTTCCCCCATTCACGCTCTTAGGGATGGAATTTCGAAAAACTCTTTCTTTGTGGATACCTACTCTTCACAAAGAATACACCCTCCAAATTTCATGTCTCTAGGACAAGCGGTTTAGGCTGTGCGTTGATATATCAGTCAGCCAGGACTTTGAATTTTATAGATATAAATGTATACGTTCCTTATGTTTATAGAGCAGTGGTGGCCCAGTGGTCAGTGGTAACGGCCCCTTACGGACTTGTAGGTCGTAGATTCGAACCCAGGCACGCGCTTTACTTTGTGTAAATAATTTCATCACCACTGCTCTCAAAACGGTGAAGGAAAACATCGTGAGGAAACCGGCATGCGGCATGTCTTAGAACCAAAAATTCAAAGACATGTGACATCTACCAACCAGCACTGGGCCTGTGTCCCAGCAGTGGGACTGGGAACATTATAGGCTGATTATGCTATTCATTCATTAAATAAAAAAATATATAAAATCATTTTAATTCGAGCATCATTGACTCATAATACGCATAAAATAGTATAATACGCATTAAAAGTTCAACAAACTAAACGAGTATGGGTCACTAGTAAATATATCCACTTAGATTGCGTAAACGGTGAAATATGATAGGTATGGCTAGGAATAAAGTGGGTGCTAAAAATAGCTGATAGAGATATATGGATGAAAAAGAGGTAGGTTAGGTACTACACCGAACCAAAATAAATTGGGATAAGCACCCTAATTGCGTAACACACTATCAATCGAAATCTGAATCATTTTGAAGCAAATTGCTAATCCATTGAATCATAAGTTCGAAAAATTTGTCTGCTCAACACGTAAATAACGCAATGAATGTTGTTGAACTGTCAAACCCCGATTGATAATGTGTTCCGCAATTGCCCCGAAGAACAAGATGATGATGTCCAATAGACTAATGGCTGATTCCTACAATTTACGGACCGTCATTGATCAAAATTAAGACCTTTGTATCTTTACCAATAATGAAGCAAATACCTCATTTTTAGGGTTCCGTACCCAAAGGGTAAAAACGGGACCCTATTACTAAGACTCCACTGTCCGTCTGTCTGTCACCAGGCTGTATCTCATGAACCGTGATAGCTAGACAGTTGAAATGTTTAAAGATGATGTATTTCTATTGCCGCTATAACAACAAATACTAAAAACAGAATAAAACAAATATTTAAGGGGGGCTCCCATACAACAAACATGGTTTTTTTGCCGTTATTTGTATGTAGTGTTAACTCGCACACGAAGGGTTCCGTAACACCGTACAATGGTCCGTACCATTGTTCGGTGTTACGGAACCCTTCGTGTGCGAGTCCGACTCACACTTGGCCGGTTTTTTCAGTTTTACATAGTAGACCCTGCCATATGGAAGTAACTATCATAGGTAATATTAGCTTATGAATCTATTTATATGCCCAGTTTGGCAATAAAGAATACTAGCATTGGTAAGCAAAACGATTCGTCTTTGTTTATAGGAACCGAGCGTAAGTATTTGGATAAAAACCAAGTACAGAAAAACTTATATAAAAATAGTTACGGATAAAACGTAACAGTTTTATGTTGAAATTGCTGAAATAGACGCTGTGACCCTGTCATGCCACTGTAATAATTTATTTAATCGTGACTGCAGCTAAATCCGCTAACTTTTGACTTAGTAAAAGAAAAGAACAAAAAGACCACACTATTTTAAATTCGATAAATCTATTAGGTATTTAGAGTTGCGCCGCAGGCGTTCATTACAGGCTTATTTATCTTTCCTCGATCCAAAAACAAGCAACCGACACAAATTAGGCGAGAGAATTGAAACTAACAAAATATTAGAACACAATAAACGTTATTTATATTATTTTTAAATCCCATCTGAAAGCGATGCAATCGAACAAATATTTCTTAAACGCAATCAGTGTACCAAATACTTTTTTTTTAATCGCATTCTCGGCAAGGGCCCTACTTTCGAATGGCGGCGCAGGCGCAGCGCGGGCGTGAAACGCGACACAATGGGAGTTCGTGAGCAAGCGCCGACCACCGACACGCGGGACGTCCAAATGTTTACGCGATTAGATAACATCGATAAGAAGCGATTGCCCAGCATCGATTGATTGTAATCGATTGAACAATCGATGAAAAATTGTTCGGAATTTATTTGCTTACAATAAGCGAGTACGAACAATGTTCGAACAGCTTCGGGCTCTCGGGCTCTGCATTTATGAATAAACTTTACGGTTACAAAGAGTTAAAAGCTCAAAAAAGTTACACAACAGAGTTAACTTTCCACCTAGAACAAAAGGTATATTTTACAAAGGAATGAGTAAAATTACCGAAAAAATAAAAAAGACACAACTTGCAGTTATGTAAAATGGCCGGGATCTGTACGTAAGAAATTACTTCTTACCTATTCGCGGAATTAGACAACTGTCAGTTATCACCAGAAAATTAGCCATGTATTAGCGACTACGTTAAAATTTACCTTTCTTCATTCTGTTCCGACATTTTCTACCCTGCGACCTAATGCAAACGATAACTAAAACTCCATCCAAGTAAACACATCAACAATATCCTATCACAATTAGTCCTAGCCTATCATAGCGCAATCACTCCGATAACTCGAACTCCACCATCGAGCCATCAGCATCGTAAAACAGTCAAAGCACAGCTAGCCATTAAGACTAGCCCTTCCTGAAGCGTAGATCGTTTAGAGGTGACCATACGTCTCGGTATCACTAGGTAACGGCCGCTATCAGCGTCTATCACGCGCTTGAAGCACGACTCTAGTCGCGTGGCCACATAAAAAACCTTCTTTGTGGCCACTTACTAAGTTGTTACAACTCTTGCGCAGATTCTGGCGCGAGAAAACGTGTCTCTGTGTAATATAGCTATATTGCTTTTTTAGAAAAGGTTTTATTGGCGAAGTAAACTCTTTTTACTTAGAACTGTGTTGTTCTAAATACTACTAACCGCTCGCGTTATTAATTGGATCGTAATCGTAACCTTGTAAATATAATAAAGTCCTTAAGTACCAGTTAAGTTAAATGTTATTTCTGTAAAATATTACGCATATAAAAGACCGTCCGCGTGAAACTTGCGCCTGTCCGCGCTATTACTTCGTTTTCGCTCAGCCTTCTTTCTTACTTTTTTTATTTTTGCTCGGCTCCTAAGGATCATAGTGTGATGTTAAATATAGCCTATAGCCTTCCTCAAGAATTGGGCTATCAAGTGCAAAAAGAAATTCAAATCCGACTGCTCGTTCCAGAGATTAGCGCTTTCAGACAAACAAACTCTTCAGCTTTATTATCTACTAGCTTTTGCCCACGACTTCGTCCGCGTGGAATAAGGACTTCCGGAAAAAAACAATTTATCCCCCTTTTCTCCCCGTTTTGAGGGAATTTCCAAAAATCCTCTCTTAGTGGTAGCCTACTCCTCCCAACAAACACACATGCCAAATTTCAGCTCTCTACTGCCAGTAGTTTCGGCTGTGCGTTGTCTGTCAGTCACTCAGTAACGGAAGAGTTTTATATATATAAATATAGATAGCTGTACCCGCAACTCCGTCAGTGTGTAATTCCTTGTGTGTTATTAAGTTAATGTATTGGTAATATTGTTTAGATCACGTTCACATGAGGCTTAAGTACCTATACAACGAAAATACTTCAGCGCAAAGCTTCCGGGTAAACTATGTTGAAAGTCGACCCGTCCGGCACGTGAACATAAAGATTTCTAGAACTGCTAACCCGGGAAAGACCGACGTACAACTGACCATGCGAGAAACAACTGACACTGAGATCTACTCCAGCAACACGAAAAGTCTGCCCTTGAGCCTTATTAATTGTCATTGCATAACACACCGATACTGGGAATTGCGTTCTTTTAAATTGGAATGGAAAATTGTTTGGTATTATGGGAATTCTATAAAATGTAAACTATTAATAATTTGTAATTTGAACGAATTAATTAATAACACTACCAAAATAACTAATACCTATTTTATAAAATAACAACAAAAGAAAACTAAATAAACTAAATTAATTTAAAGACTAAAAGTCGCGCTGATAAACAATATTGACTGTCAATAAGGTCGAATGCTCCGAACGTCTACTCGCATCAACAGCCAAATATTGTATGAAGTTCGCGTTTTTTTTTTTTTAGAATGTGGCATCTCGTAGTTGTTGACCTCGAGAGGTCGTGACTACTTAACCGGACTATCCTGTGGTTGCCTTAAGTAAACTCAAAGCCTCCAGCCAGGGGTAAATATCTTATATACTAAGCGACTACACGCTGGGGGAGGGCAGCAAGATGGGACAGGCTGGATCTGTTTTTTATTATTTAAGCTTGATGAGGCCGGCGTTTCCTAGCTGACTACTCTGAGAAGAAACGCTGAAACAAACTCAGACGTCACGGTCAGGAATTTAGATCTACTGGCTCAGCTGCGGCGCGGGCTGGCACTTCTTCGAGCAAGGGTCGGGCGGGGGGAGGTATTTAGTTGGAGACGTCGCGAGGGACCTCGGTGGCGAGGTCGGAATGACGGTGTTCTGTATTTGTGCACTGTACTGGTTGACTTATTGCTCTCCTAGAGGAGGGTTATGGGTTCGTCAGGGTCGGAGAGGAGAAGTTCGCGTTTGGATCCCCCGCCCTTTTATACCTCCCGCCGCGAGCCACGTCGAGCGCGGCGACCGTTACACAAAAATAATCCTTATAGCATGATTTAGTATTCACGCGCGATGGCTTATTAGCGTATTTCATGTATAACTTTGGTGTTTCTGTACCGATTTCTATGATTCTTTTTTTATTAAATAGGTAATAATGTTAACATTTTTTAATTAGTGATGAGTGAGAGTGTTATAAACGTAAGAGTAGACAAATATAATCAGAAAGCTCCGAACTGCTAAGCTATCGGGAATTACACGTGTTATTGTGAGTCAACCATAAAAGATAGACATTTGCTGTCGTGGAATATTTTTTGTATAATTTTAAGGAGAACATTTCCGTCATACATGATTTCTGTGTAGCTTTAACCATTAAGGCTGCACACGCGACGGAAGCTTAAAAAATGGAGTAAGTTCTCCTGTTTTCCCAACATTTCCCTTCACTGCTCTGCTCCTATTGATCGTAGCGTGATGAAAAGTATACTATAACCTGCCCAGGAGTATGAAGAACAATTGTACCAAGTTTCGTTGAAATCCGTCGAGTGGTTTTTGTTTCTATAAAGAACATACAGACAGACAGACAGACAGACAGACAAAAATTTTACTGATTGCATTTTTGGCGTCAGTATCGATCACTAATCACCCGCTGATAGTTATTTTGGAAATATTTTTCATGTACAGAATTGACTTCTCTACAGATTTATTATAAGTATATATAGATATATATAAAAGGAGAACTGACTGACTGACATATCAACGCACAGCCCAAACCGCTGGGTCTAGAGATTCCAAATTTGGCACGTACGTTCCTTATGAGGTCTAGGGGTGCACTAAGAAAGGATTTTTCAAAATTCATCCCCTAAGGGGGTGAATGGGGAGGGTGAAATTTCACGCGGACGAAGTCGCGGGAAGAAGCTAGTTATAGATACGGAAAAAGCAAATAAATAATGTAAATTGACCCACTCGTTCATAACGGTCAACAATTATATTTAAACACTACTTCAAACATCCCTTTTCTCTGTTTAGATAATAATTTCAAAGGAATCTGATCTTGGTATAAATCCGTCGATTACAAACGAATAGATAACGTTACAGTATTTACAACAATGTAAGAAGGACCCTTATTCTCAATGTTTTTTACGAGATGCCTGGTGAGACAAACTGCAGACTAGGCTTAATTTCATCCTTCTGTCTCTCTCTAAGTCGTATGCCTTCGTTGAGGATCGTGACCTGCAATAACTAAAGATCTTTTGGCATTTTGTTGAGAAATGCATCTCGATGCTATGACAAATAAGTAAATGAGTAATTTGAGATCCTTTCGGAGTAATATATCGCTTTTCTTTTTGGCAGTTCTTTCTAAAGCCTTTTCTTTTTACTACTTGCACCCTTTTTTTGTTTTGTGATTGCTTATAATTTTAGCAAAAGCAAGATCCGTCAAAATATCTGCTGTAGCAAGTCTTTTTCAAAGCTTTATTAATCCGACACTATTCCAAATAACGCCATTCTTTCCAAAAAATCAATATCCATTTTTCATAATTTCCATATTTCCATTCTGTAGGTATATCCCATTTCCCTGCATCACGAGTTGTACTGCAACTACGAGCTAACGGAAGCTGCAACAATTACGTCACAGGAATGCCATTGTATAGCGCATCAATCAAACGCCTTCAGTTATTCAGCGGCAAGAAGTCTGCTGGTAAGGTTGTGACTATGTTAAGAGCGGGCTTTCTAAAAGTTACCAAGTTCATTTCATAGAGCTGTCAAATATTTACCTGTTATTAATCATTTGTTAATATTATTATATGAAATATCGCTCTATATTGCACAAACATATATTATTAACTAGCTGCTGCCCGCGACTTCGTCCGCGTGAAATCCTATCCTAACTATCCTAATCCTAACTATAATATTATAAATGCGAAAGTAAGTTTGTATAATACTAGTTAGGATTATGGATTACAGTGTACGACGTTGCCAACTTCCAAAATGCGCAGCCTTAACGATCAAGAGGATAAGCTACCATTTTAAACGTAGAACGTTTTAAGAATTTAGAGCAAACAACTGTGAAATACGGAAATCCAAAAGTAAGTCGTAAAGGTCTACAGGCAACGCACAGCCTAAACCACTGGAGAGCACCACTAAGTAAGGATTTTGTGAAAATTCGCCCCTGAATGAAAGTTTTAATGGAAAATTCGTCATTTTTACCAATAGGAAATACCATAGGGCACGGCTTGTAGGTAAAGAAAATTCTTAAAGAAAAGGAAAATTTTAATGGTCACAATATCTTTACCTACCTATAGTAAAAGTGAGAAGGCTGCAAACCTCCGTCCTATTTCAAGTTAAAAAAATATCAACTTTATTTCAATGACAATTAAGTTGATTCCAGAATGACTAGCACTATTGAAAAGTTATAAAAATGTTGTAAAGTTGTAGCGTAAACTGAACTTTATAATGTAAGAATTAAAGTTGTTTTTCCATTAATTCATATTTGTTTACATTTTTTGGCAAATAAATCGCGACCGCAGATTACCTAAAATCATTGACTTATATATTACTTACTTTTGAAATCATTGCCTAAAATGAATTAAAATTGTTTAGACATAAAATCGCTAATCGATTTAACCTGTGGTTTAATTGTAGTACGTAAAATGAATTATATTGCATTACGTTATTGTGATATAAGTACCTAAGTAATTAATGACTGATTGTTAACGATGATATTTATGATCAATTAAAGCTATAAGGCACTCAGAAAGATGCAATATAACAGGCAAGTCCGCAATAAACGTCGTATGATATTAAATGAGATAATCAGCACAATTGATATATAAGATTTCTATGCGTATTATAAATGAAAGCAGTGTACGTCTGTATGACCGTGTTGTTCTTAATATATTATTATTTAACTTACGTACATATAATAAAAAAAATCTCGATGTTTTGTAAAGTCGTAAAAACCACGCGAAGCAGGGGCGGCTAGCTAGCTTGATATAAAATGAGGTAATCAGCACAATAGATACCTACCTATTATAGAAAAAAATAATCACATTTTGTGGTTTCACAATAGAGCACATCACATACGGCCATCTATACCATTGGTTTTCCCGATAGAAATGTAACACATACTATGGTTTTCCCGCTACCGCCTCATCACTGCAACCGCACTCTAACACAGAATGGATTTCATCCCGCGCAAGCGCAGATTGCTATTTTCGCTTTAACTGTAGATCTAAGTGATCCCGCCGTTAGCGCCGGTCATACGCGTAAGAGGTTTTCTTAGTAAAATGGTTTCGGTAAGAAACGTTACGTTTTGTTATGTTACGGTTATTGCTAAGTTAGGGTTTAAGTTGAGCTAGCGTTACTAACACAGCGTGCTTAAGTAACAACTTAAGTTCTACTTATAACTTATTACTAAAAGCATTAGAGAATAATAGTTAATAGCGCTTTAGTCTCGGATTGCTAATGGACAAAAAATATTATACGTGTAAATATCCCCAAAAAAACTTTTATTCATCGCCAACTTACATTATAAATATATTTTTATTTGTGTTTGAATTTTGGTTCTAGGACATGCCGGTTTCCTCACGATGTTTTCCTTCACCGTTTCTCTCACCGAGAGGAGGCCTGTGTCCCAGCAGTGGGAACATAATAGGCTGATTATGTATGTATGTATTTGTGTTTTGTCATCAGATTTACTCTCAAACTTTGCAGAAAAATCAGCCTCAAAAAGATGTATACGTCCGCAAGAATTCATTTGATTGTCAACAATTTGCATTCCATAATACTGTATTGATACATTTAAGAACCCAATGTGTAATATGTTTTGTATGGACACAAGTGGGGAAATGTAACTCCAACCTGATAAAGTGTCCTACCTCAACGGTTAGCTATATCGCAAACCATGCTCCACCTCCTAACCTGCCCTTTGTGTCCCAAAACATGCAGTCAAAGTGACCTCTGCGCTGCCATCAACGATGCCATGGAAGTGGCGAAGTTTTGGGCCAACAAGGTCTAAAATACAGTCGTGCCCGCGACACGAGGAAGACGAACAATATATGTTGTGTGTAACCACATTGATACAATATTACAAAAGAAAAATAGTAGACAATTGAATGATTTCTTGTCGATGTTTAAATCTTTTTGAGGCTAATTGTTCCTGTGTACAGACGCCAGCACATCAACCTACTACAATCTGTCAAATTTCTTTAATAGATTTTCAACTTTATCGCTGAAGCATTAGATTCAAGGTTGATTGGAAAAATTTAGATTCGGGTAGCTTGATGTGCTGGCCGTCTTTACTACCAAATAACTACTTTCATTTGTAGGTACAGCACAGCAAAGTTTCACAATCTACTTATACCTATACTATGGAATATCAAATATGAAGTAGGTAAAGATCTTAAACTTTACCATGAATTAGAGCGATTAAACATGGCCGGTACTAGTCGCATCATATTACCAGAGAATTGCCTCTCAAAGCGGTCAGTAGGTACCTAGGCACCAGTGCCGCCTTTCATTTCATACCGATTGCATGATAATGGAAAGGTAATCAAATCCGCGATGACGGCTACATGGAAATGCGTAAATGGATAGCAAGAGAGAGATATTAAGTGGTTTTGAGATGTTAATTTTAACAATAGAGTTCTAATTTCAACACTTGGAACCTGAGAGTGAGGTACTGAATATATTAATTAAGACTTTCTAAACGTCAAAGCCGTACCTATCAATTCCTGACTAAAGAAAATAACTTGAAATAAAGAGCATAATCAACCTATAATGTTCTCACTGCTGGGACACAGGCCTCTTCTCTTCGAGAGGGTGTGGGCTGTAATCCACCAAGCGAGCCCAGTGCGGTTTGGTTAATGGCACGTCTTAGAATTTTTTCGTTCTACATATTTCTTCACGGTTTTTTCCTTCACCATTTTGAGAGCAGTGTTAAAAAAATAATTTACACAAAGTAAAGCGCCTGTCTGGATACAAACCTACGACCTACAACTCGTAAGTCGCGGCTGTTACCACTTGGCCACCACTGCTCAAGCTCACCCTTCCTCCATTATAGGCTGACTATGCTAAACGTCAAAGCAGTGCAGAATTGAGTGCAGGAGCAGGGTGGCCCAGTGGTAACGGCCTCCGACTTACGAGTTGTAGGTCGTGGTTTCGAACCCAGGCGCTTTACTTTGTGTTAATATAGGTTCCGGCGCGGTAACCGAGACACAATAGACGTTTTATTGTTATGGCGGCTATATCCCTTTACTGCCCTTGAAAGTGTCAATAAATTCATCAGCACTGCTCTCAAAATGGTGAAGGGAAACATCGTGAGGAAACCGGCATGTTCCAGAACCAAAATTCCAAGTACCTAAGTAATAAGTACGGTACACCCACACTGGGCCCGCGTGGTAGATTACAGCCCATTCCCTTTCGAAGAGAGGAGGCCTGTGTCCCAGCAGTGGGAACATTATAGGCTGATTATGAAACGTCAAAGACTCAAAGCCGTACCTATCAATTCCTGATTTATTCCGGTCTGCACAGCTATTCACAACCATACGACAGGCTATCGTATCGAAAATGACACATTTCGATAACCTGATTTGACTTGCCCCGACTGCAAATAGCTGTTGGAAGAATAGCGGGCGTCTATTTGATTTAAACTGACAAAATTTTCGAGTTTTGGACTTGTGAACAGCGTTTAGAAGACTCCTACGATAACATTGATTGATGTTCGATACGATACGGAAGCGTATCGAGTGTTTGTGAATAGGTATGCAGATCCCCTGAAGCCCCCTCCACCCCTCCCCCCCCCTCCTCGATCCCCTACTAGTTCGTCTTCTGTTTTAAACTTTGTCTTATCCACTATAAGCTTTCTCATTCCGGTTTGATCCAGTTTTTCTTTTGTTTTTATTCCTGAAGGATCGTCAGCAACAAAAATTAGTACAGGGTTTATAGTAAATAACAAGTGAAGAGCGTGAACAATATTTCCCTATGTACATCTGGCAAGTGCAAACACGCATAGAATCTTCCGCAGACATCAAAGGAGACCAACCACGTGGAAATAATTCATACTTGAAATACATCAACACTTTGCAAGATATTGTTTTAATAGCCGAGCCACTTTTGAGGCTCTAGTATAGTTATATGTATCGTTCAACAGTTTTTTTAAAGCTGATATATCAGACGCTTCACGCGATTGTGCTCTTTTATGATTTCTAACGTGACGATATTATCATGGACGTCCACCACGTCCATAACATGAATGACGGAACGTTAAAAGCGTCTTCATATATCTCCATCTATACATTTTACTTATCATGATAACGTGATGTGGACGTGGACGTCCATATATCATCAAGAAATTATAAAAGTGAACAATAATGGTTCATTTTTGTTTCATTCCACATTCACACAACACCGACAAAATTTTATAGGAATGAACCATAGATAATATAACCACTAGTCTTTGGAATGAACATTCATCATGCAGAGTGCCGAAATCCAACATTATTGAATCGGTTCACTAATAAATATACATTTTTCACTTTTGAGTTCTGATGTTTCACTTCGATTAGACGAACTAGCAGGGGATCGAGGGGAGGTGGAGGGGGGGGGGGGGTTCAGGGGATCAGACCGGAATAAATCCATGCCGAATGGAAGGCAAAAATAAACTAAAAGTGAAGCATGTGGCGGTTTAAGCACTGAAAATCTAATTAAAATCTTTGAACAACTAATAACTGTTGTAGATAAAAGAGGCTTGAGGAGCACCAAACGTATTTTCAAAAGAGATCTTCCACCCCTTCCCAAGCAAAAAACTACGCTAGTAGGTATAATACTTAGGTATATAGTTATACTTCAATAGGTAACTATTGTTTCTCACAACCATTTAAATCCCAGTGTCACTCCCAACTGCGCGGGGGCAAGTCGTGGCAACAATTAATCAACCGGTAGACTTTATCGATAAAAATCACGACACTTCATTTGGAAGTAAGCAGTTAGCTGATGATACTCGTAAGCGCTTTCTAACGCCTCGGCAGCGCAATAAGCGCGAGTACACGGCGATTCAGCGTCAATGTGGGAATGGGCTAGAGGTCAATTATCCGCACCCGTGTTCGAATATGGTTTTATCTTATTGATGCACGCGCATTAGCGGGTTGTAGGGATGTCGACAAGTCGACAACGCCGCGGCAGTGGCAAAGTTTTGGGCTAGCAAGATCTAAAATACAGTTGTGCCAGTGACACGAAGAGGTAGAAGAAGGTGTCTTTGAGGTGTAATGCAAGGTTTAGTGCTAGAATAATATGCATATCTTGTAGTCTTAGTACTTTGCAAAGGTATTTTAAAACAACATCGTCAGTCTCTCCTATGTTGTCTAATTAATTTCTAAATTGAGAATGATGTTCAATTTCCATTAAAATGAGAAAAAAAATATTTTATCTTGCACAAATTAATTGGTATTAGTATTTTTGCTAAGGTATTTTAATATAACATCGTCATTCATAATGATTAATGACATGCGATCTGTTCAATTTCCATTAGAATGAGAAACGTTTACTTTAAAAATTGCACAAATTAGAAAGAGGTAGAAAGGTTGTATTAGATATTCAGATTCCACATGCATTTACTAGTTTACCGGTGATACAATGTAATATACTTTAGTACTGTAATCTAAAATAAAATAAGATTAAAATATTGTGACCATTAACAAAAATGAAATAACAACTTTTAATCACAGAAGCACGGCAGCCCTACCGATAATAAAGACAAATGCACCGCGACCAAAGAAATGAAGTCGCTAACGCAGGGACAATAAATTTCAATTAATCGATAACATTATTCACAAAACTTAATTTATAAACATCGTTATAAAACGATTAATCGTATCGATTTAACATCGAATAGACATGTGTTGACGAGAGAGCGATTACATCGCTACAATACAGAATAGCATTTCTTATTGGGTTCGCTCCGGGCAGCCGTTAATAACTGTTGCAACAGAGCGTGCGCTTGCGCATCCGAGAGTCGGTCGTAAAGTTACGAAACGCGACGTAAACAGAAATAAACGGAGCAACAAAGGGCCGGACTGAAATAGACCGGTGCACTTCCTCGTGGCTCCGGGAACGAGACGCCCTAAAATTAAACGTCCAACATGCGTCCAACGCATGGATTTGCGATCGTTGCGCGCGCATCTATGTGAACGCGAAATGATGCAACCCTTTTAGCGCTATCTCGTTAGCCGCCATTGGCTGGGTTATAATTAAATCTGGGTTGGTTTAATTTCTCAAAACATTAGGTTTGTATAACTGCAATAAAAATCAATCGAAAATCAGTTACCTATCTCTTTGTACTTAATTTAAAAGCACATAAATCTCATTATTTTGAAATGCTAATATAATTAATTTACCGCAATAACCATTAGTATACTATAGCAATCGAAATGGCATAATTTATTCACTTCTGCCATCACGCTGCAGCATCGCATCTGTTACAGTCTATAAGTAGATACTTGTTTAAAAAACGCGCACTCTTAAAAATTTACGATGATTTATTCTAACTCCTGTAAGCAGGTGTAGGGTAACCATAAATCCCGCGTTAAAAATGAGACGTTCCGGGAAACGCCCAGAAACAAAATGTAGGATAGATATAAATAACACCACGGTTTGTCAAAACTCCGTTAACCTATACATCTGTCTTACGTTTTTATAGGTTAATTGGATAAACGTCTAACAGCTTGAACTTCTTTAATGGAGCAAAACGCTAAAAGACAGGACGTTGCGTTCTTTGTTACCAGTACCCTAATTGCGGGACACACTATCAATCTCAATCTGAATCACTTTGAAGGATATTAGTAATCCATTCCTTCATATGTTCGAAAAATGTGTCTGCTCAACGACGTAAATACCGTAATTAATGTTGTTGAACTGTCAAAATGTAACCCATTGCTAGGTAGGTACTGATAGTGTGTTACGCAATTACCCCGAAGGTTTTACTTGGTCATTTTATGTCTCTCGACATGAACATAACTACCGACAACAATTACTCACAAATGATTAACTGATACAGTTAGATCATGCCCATAGCTAAATTAACGACTTCTCAAATTTATGTTCTAACCCTCTAATCACGGCCTACCACAGTCATAAAACTGTATCAAACGAACCAATAAAGTGCGGTCACCCTAACATGCGTACACGCAACATTTCAATGCGCATTTGTTCCGATACGTGCATACGATTGCTATTAATCATTGCGCCGTGAAACCGCATAGATAGGGGGCTCACTTGACCGAGATGAACGTTCAAAAGAAAATCATTTAAATCAAGATGCGCATACGTTTCATCTTGCCCGACTAACTGCGATAAAAAAACATTAAAAGTTAAAATTAACATTGCTAATTGGACCATACTTCTGCGATGCATGAATTATTTTGTTCGATTGGAGTATGCAAATTAATGATGAAATTTATTTTTATTTCATACTGAATTTTGCATTTTCTACGAAGTGAAAGAAAATTGTAGATAGAGCGTGTTAATCGTTAAACGGTACTATGTAAAATAAAATAGTTAATTAACTCAAGTTTCTTTATTCAAATAAATAAAAGTTTAATAAGATCCCAACCCGCATTGGGCCCGCGTGGTGGATTACAGTCCTCTCCCTCTCACTGAGAGGAGGCCTATGTCCCAGCAGAGGGAACGTTATAGGCTGATTATGTATGTATTTATAGCATTCGATCAATTAGATAAACATCAAAACTATTACGTCTCTGAAAACACATGAAATATATCACGGACAAAGAATTTACAGCTCCTTTTCATCCTATGTAATGAACATTAAAAAAAAACTTTCGTTTAAAAAGCTAACAGATTATTTTCTCCGAATTTCTTCAGACCGGATGACCCAGTGAGATAAGGCGTCGTATTTTACAACAATTTAAGTTGTCATGTCTGTAACGCTGGCAAGAGAATAAATACAGGGTTCTTGTGAAGTTAAAATAAAAATAAAACTATATAAATTTTGGCTAGCTAAACCCCGCAGACGCGATGATAGAACAAAAAATAAAAAGATTTAATTTGGCCCACAATAGCAGATTTTTATGCGACGAATAAATATGTAACTTAATTGTATGACAATAAAATTGGAATTTCAATGATAATCATCGTAGGTGCAAAAACAAAGCTAAGAGACATTCCGTGTCATTGAAATTTAAATTTTATTGTCATAGTATTTAGTTATATTTCTATTTGTCGCATAAAAATCCATTGCTGTGCCGTGCCGCCAATGCTTTAAGGGCCTGCCCTTAAAGTATGACTTGAGAAAATCTGTTTTCTTTTGTTGTAGGTATCGTGTTTAGATAACCATGTCTGTGAAGTTACCACGAAAAAAATTTTACAGTGATATTTTAAGTAGGTACCCACCCTAACTGCGGTCAAAGACCCCGCAAAAAAAATTTTTCAAGTTTATTTAATTTTTCTTTTTTCGTGTTTAGATATCGATATCGATACCCATCACGTCTGTGATGTTTCGCTAGCTAATTTAATATGACCCTGTATAGCATTACAGTCAATGAATACCTATTGTTGATCTCGCTTCATACAATGAACAATCCTAAGGGGATATCGATCTGATCTAATGATCTGATTGACTGACTTGCGATCGGACTACATTTAGTTTGGAATCGTACTACTGATTCTAGCAATCTTGATTTTGAATGCTTGTCGTCATCGAACTGATAGTTGTATTGTTTACTTTTGTCATCTCCATGACTACGATGAGATGGAAATAAGTGTAATTTGAAGTTTGATCTTGATCTTCCTCTATGTATGTATACTGAACTCTTTTTAAGGTTCTGTACCCAAAGGGCACCAACGGGACCCTATTTTTTTTATTTGAAATGGACTTACTCTTGACTCTAGTCTAGGTCAAAGGTGACAGAGACAAAGTCGACGATGGAGCGAGCTTACCCAGAAGAAGCCTGTTCACTCTCACTGTCTCACTTTGAAGAGATTCGGGTTGTATGCGTACGGAAAAACAGACGCAGGTAGAGAGTTCCCCTCTCTTGCTGTGCGCATTATAAAGGACTCTATTACTAAGGCTCTGATATCCGTCCGTCCGTCCGTTCGTCCATCCGTCCGTCCGTCCGCCCATCTGCATGTCATAGGGCTAAG
Source organism: Hydraecia micacea (assembly GCA_914767645.1). Taxonomy (NCBI): domain Eukaryota; kingdom Metazoa; phylum Arthropoda; class Insecta; order Lepidoptera; family Noctuidae; genus Hydraecia; species Hydraecia micacea. The sequence goes on from OU611795.1 coordinate 10,901,180, forward strand.
GGCTGTATCTTTTGAACTGTAATAGGTAGACACTTGAAATTTTCACAGAGAGTATACTACTACTAGGGCCGATATCATCATCTGCCTAGCCTTTTCCCAAATATGTTGGGGTCGGCTTCCAGTCTAACCGGATGCAGCTGAATACCAGTATTTTACATGGAGCGACTGCCTATCTGACCTCCACCAATCAGTTACTGGGTAATACGATACCCCTTTAAAGAAAAAGATTCTTTAAATTTAATGCAAAGAAGTTAAGAGAAAATCGTGCGAATCAACTAATAAGGCTAAAAAGCATGGCCATATGGCAGCATTGCCATACAACGTGGCAATGCTGCCAGCCTTTTGGGCACGTTTCTTGTTGACAGCGATGCGGACGAATTTTTTGATGCCCTTTGATTATTTCCCCTCCCTTTTTATATACTTGTACATATTATTATTTTAAAACTGTTACCTTTTTAAATTATGTAAATATTTGAATCTTTAAATAAAATAATTGATAAGGCTAAAGAAATCACAATGTTTAAGTTTAAAAACCCTGTGAAGCAGCGGTGGGTTGCGAGTAAAGACTATAATGAACACAAAATTCCCAGCAACAAGCTGCTGAACTGAAAGTATTATAATTTAAATGGAAGAAAGTTCAGCAAAGATCACAGCCACACAAATCAATAACAATTCCTAGTTTCTCCACTTCACCAGCACATTCAACGCAACGCTTATCCAAAACCCAATTCGTTCTCATAAGACCCTTACAATAATTTACAGCTTGAAAATAATTCTGGATACTATGAGTTAAATCACGATATGATTTGCGGTACATGCTTTAATACATCATGCTAACTCTTTCACTCGTTGGAGAAATGAGAGAGAGAGCATGAGTCCGTGGTGTAATAAATCTGCTGAGTTCGTTACGCAAGGACATTAGCCTCTGGCTACCCCCCGAGCGGCTTAAAGATACATAGATTATTATGATTTGTGACCGGTAGCTATTCGCATTTAATACGCTTACCGGGCATCTTCTATTTTATAGTGTTGCATCGGACAAGACGTTCATAAATAATCTTATTTAAATGCTGAAAGTTTGGCGCCAACCTAATGAACTGTGACGGTTCTCATGATTGTTCATAGGGACGGGACGGTTCCTGTCTAAGTGTAAGTATTATTTTCTTTAGATATTACTAAAGTCAAGTAGGGAAAGGGGGACGGGAGTGGGAGGGGAGTTTAAGGGAAGTTTACTAAGGTCATGGATGGAGGGGGGGGGGGTTCATTGTTCATAATTATGAGTAGGTACAATGACCTCTTAAGAGGTTATTGGTGTTTTTCCAATAACCCTGTATATCTTGTGTAACAACCCTAGCTTTTACAAAACTTCAGTTTCATTGTCTCCGATTCATAAACAGTTAATTAAAATCTCATTTCGCTGAAAACTTATTTCAAATTAGAAAGTGAATGTTTCTTTATTTTATAGATGCTTATTACTGAAATCTGAAAAGTTAGATTACTGTCACCTGGATAGATTTATGCTTTCTTTTTAAGGCGATCTAAAGTGATTTGAAGAGTATTAATTAAGCGTATCTTTTAATTGTGAGTTATCGGTATTTACGAGTATTAACTTGATAAGGTGTTTACAGGATTGCTAGATTGTTTTCATCGATAGCCACTTGAAAAGCCATTAAAGTTTTACGGGACTAGGACAGAAAACATCGCTCTCAAAGGATAGGTATATATCCATACTATCTATATATATAAAAGAAAGTCGTGTTAGTTACACCACTTATAACTCAAGAACGGCAGAACAGATTTGGGTGAAAATTGGTAGGGTGGTAGCTTAGAGCCAGGAGACGGACATAAGATACTAAAAAAAATCAGAAAAAAAAAAAAGAATCAGACTTGGAATAACAAAACGCAAATGACAGGGCTAGGAGTAGGCTCGGGGTAGGGCAGGAGTAGGGGTAGAGTAGGAGTAGGGGTAGGGTAGGAGTAGGGTAGGGGTACGGTAGGAGTAGGGTAGGGGTAGGGGTACAGTAGGAGTAGGGAAGGGTTATGGTAGGAGTTGGATATAGGTTACGGTAGGAGTAGGGAAGGGGTAGGGTAGGAGTAGGGTAGGGGTACGGTAGGAGTAGGGTAGGGGTAGGGGTACAGTAGGAGTAGGGAAGGGTTAGGGTAGGAGTAGGGTAGGGGTACGGTAGGAGTAGGGAAGGGGTAGGGTAGGAGTAGGGTAGGGGTACGGTAGGAGTAGGTTAGGAGTAGGGTAGGAGTAGGGTAGGAGTAAGGGGTAGGGAAGGGGTAGGAGTAAGGTAGGAGAAGGGCAGGGGTAGGATTGGTAGGAGTAGGGTAGGGGGTATTAGTAGGACACCACGCGAACGAAGTCGCGCCGGGCAGCTAGTATTATTATAAATGCGAAAGTGTGTCTGTCTGTCTGTTACCTCTTCAAGCTTAAACCGTTGAACCGATTTAAATGAAATTTGGTACAGAGATAGTTTGAGTCTCGGGAAAGGACATAGGATAGTTTTAATCCCGGTATTCCCACAGGATCGAGACTTATACGGACGAATGAGGATTTGAATTTGAGTTTATTAGCAGTCAGGTGAACCCTGCTAATAAAACTCAAATTCATCCTCAGAGCAACATGTGAGAAAACTTCTTTAGGCGCACTTCACGCTCTTGCTGAACAGTGAACAAAACTGAACTGTCACGCTCGAGCCGGTGACTCTGAATCGGGTGTACTCGGCTCCAAACGTAAGTTTCCACGACCAATCACACACATAAGCACACACAGCGATTTTTTCCTTACCGGAAAACCTTTCATCAATTAATCAATGCTCGATATCATCAAAAAACATATACATATCGATCGATAAAATCGAATCACATGTGTACGCGCCTTTACAACACAGATCAACTGCAGTGAAGTGGAGCGTATCACGGGACTATTCTTCTCGATATTAAGCCGATAACTCACAGCCTCGATAGACTTAACATTCCTCCGTGTGTCGCAACTCGCAACCGATGTGATTGATCGACAAATTGCTACTTGTAATCAAAAGGACTTAAAGACTAACATACACGCGAAGTGGCTGTTGTAAACAACTATAAAGTAATTGTTTACGTAACTCTTTAATGGTATGTGTCTTTCTTTGTATTTGATAGAAAGTGGCTTGTATTTATGTTATTACGCCCTAATAATAGCACAATTAAAGTACACGCATTTACATGGCGCCATTTGGCGTGACTTGTAATATTTGTGACTTCTCGGAAAATAATTAGGTTCTGTTATTTTCTACTAGCTGAACCGGTGAACTTCATACCGCCTCAGAATCAATAAGCCGTTCCATACAAAATGTATGAGAAAAATAATTATCTTCATTATTTTTCATTATTTGTTTTCGTTAATTTTTCCCATGTTTTAATAGTTATTCTTCTATTCGGGGCGGAGACAAATCCAACAAATAAAAGATCATAAAAAATATATATATATACGTGATTGCTCTAATTTAATATAATACAAGGAACTGGTATTTTGTGATGACCTTCTACTGACGGTCCTCACGAGAACCGCGAGTTATTATTAATATACGAATACATATTCGTGAGTGATCTAGCTTAATAAAAATAAAAGGTGTCCTCCCCATTTCCGAAATCTTAAAATCCGATTTTCTTCAAATTTCAAATAAACTGCTATATTTGGCTGGAATAACTGAAACAACACCCATTAAAATCTCTTGACATGAGACTCAACAGAATAAAATAATGATAAACAGAAGCAAAATTAAAAATACAGCAAAGGATTTAAATAAGGAAGAGGAAGACAAGACTTATAAACGCTCACATGCAATTTTCCCTCCATTAATCTATCTCTTGAAAAACGAAAAGACAAACTGTTTACAAGCTCTATGGTGCCGCCAAGAGGAAATTAAATCGCATAAAACATCATGAAACTCCATTAGATGCTTTATCGCGGAATAGCATCTTTAACTAGCAGTACTACGAGTCGTCAGTACCTACTCCTCGTAAGTGGTTAAGTTAAACGCAACGACCACACAAGACGAAGGCTGACAAAGGGGATTGAAAATGTTTAAACGGCGCCTGACATATCTAATGTCGCGCCATATTGTTTTTTTTTTCAAAATGGCGACCAGGCTTATACCTACATAAATTAAAAAAAATAAAAATGAATTAACTATACTAACATAAACATGGATCACTGTGTCTAACTTAAATTAATCAATTAAATATAAATCGATAACTGAAATCAATGCAAACGGAAAATATAATAGGACCAAACCCTGTCAAAACGGTTGACAGGTAGGTAGGCCACGGATCTTCAAACCCCTTTTCCCTCCATCAAAGAAACCATAGACAAGTCATAGGTACAAGAACTTTTAACTGAGGTTTTCTTTGACTTTCCTTGTGAGGGAACTTGAAGACACGTTAATTTAGAAATGTTCTTTGAGTTTTCGCTTTCTTTAGTTTAAATGGATTGTTTTAGTGGATAACAATGTTCGATTGTTTTTACAAGTCAGTTGTTCAGAGTAATGAATAAATGGAGTTCTAATGTGCGAGAAAATGTTGTTACTTCATTTATTTTGACAGTACCTACACGTCAAAACATTGTGTATCAAAATTCGGTGACGAATATTATGAACGAGTGTGCGCCACAGATCAAAATTACCGTTGTTAAATTTAGAACTAACATGAAATGTACTGAATTTGACAGGATTTCGACATCTTCCCTTTACAAGTAGTGCTGCCATTAAACACTCACAAAGATGTCTGTCGGCCTATTAGTTGTAAGCACCTAAACAAAAAACAAAATCTGACATTTCATTAGTTAACTTCTCCGTGGTAATCAGTGCTAACCGCGGGGTCAGTGACCGTGTTGCGCGGGCGCATTGTTCCGCGAATGCATCCGCTGCCTGACCACCGCGCACACGGAAGCTAGCGTGGACGTTACCATTACCACTGACTGGATTAGATCGCTGTTTCTATGGTTTTTTGAGTGAACAGCTGTTAACTTTTTTTCTTAATTTTTACTCCGCATAAGAATTTAATCTTAGATTTTATATGCATTTATTAATTAATATGGGAATCTACACCACACTCTCTTCTATACCTATACATAGAGAATTTATATTCATATATGTATAGAGGATTTATTACTTACATCTATATACAACGTGTTTTTGTATATCCTATGGTATATAAAAAAACACGTTGTATATAGATGTATAGACTCCAGAGGGTCATTTTACTCATCATTATGAACAACTATTTCTATTAAAACATGGAAGAAATTCAAGAAAAAAATAATAATGAAGATAATTAATTTTCTCATACATTCGTTCTTATTGATTCTGAGGCGGTGTGAAGTTCGCCGGCACCGTACCTAATCGCGTAACACACTATCAATCGGAATCTGAATCATTTTGAAGCAAATTGCTAATCCATTGCTTCATAAGTTCGAAAATTTTTCTGCTCAACACGTAAATAACGCAATGAATGTTGTTGACTTGTCAAAATGAAACCGATTCCGATTGATAATGTGTTACACAATTGCCCCGCGGGTCAGCTAGTAATTATAATAAAGAAAACTTGACAACATCTCATGAATTCTTTATTACATGTAATTTTATTAGTAATGCATTCATTACACACATACCTAAACATGACGGAATAAATTCTTTAAATGATAGTGAAATCCGCATCAAAATCCGTTGCGTAGTTTAGAAAAACAACGCGGTCACACTGTCAGACTTTAATTTATAAATATGTATCAGATATAGATTTAAATCTACAACTATTGGAAGTTGTAGACCTATATCTACTTATACCATAGAAATGTGAAAAACAGGAGAAGTGGCGAGGGGGCGTGTCTGTGTCCACGCGCCATGAGCAACGTGAACCTGTACTAGGCAAATGGCCGTCTCCGCGAACTAGTGCACTTTCGACCGTGATCGTGATAAAATATAAAAATGCCGAGTTGTTCAGTGGTTTCCTTCTTTCATATATCTATGACATACATATTCTCAGTTGGGGCCTAACCCATAGATATATGAAATGGCCTAATCTAACCTTACCAGAGCTTTCAAAGTTTCAAGTCATCAATATTGGCAAGGAAAAAACTACATTTGTACAGACGCCAGCACATCAACCTACACCTAACTGTCAAATTTTCCTAATCAACATTGAACCTTATGCTTTAGCGATAAAGTTGAAAATCTATTACAGAAATCTGACAGATTGTAGTAGGTTGATGTGCTGGCGTCTGTACCTACATAAATTCACTACGTGATTCATTTGATACGGGTCAATATTGTACCATTATTAATCGACGGAAAAAGACATGTCAGCCGACCCCAAATATGTAGGTACATTGGGATAAGGGCTAGGAGTGTGACATCTACCAACCCGCAATGGGCACTTATGCTAAGGGCAGGAGAATGATGATTCATCGACCGACAAAATAAAAGAACACTATAATATTTGTCTAGTCTTTATTTACCTGTGCGACAGGAACGAATGTAGAGTATATTATGCACATGCACTCAATGGCGTGCATTGCATGCATATAGGCATATAAGCAGTGCCTACCTCGATATATCAACATAAGCCTGTCAATTACATTTTAGAATGTGTGCCCCACAATTAAGAAACTCACTAAACTATCATACCTAACAAAAATCAAAATCTTCATACAAACACGCGCGGCAGTAGGCAGTCGCCGGACGGCCTACTCGGCTCCCGTACTATTCGCACATTGTCATTGGTCTATACTCGTTGAAATTAATACAACAACATTAAAAATATGTACGTCTCACGTGTAATACCATGACGTTCGACCTTCGCAATTTATCACCCTTAAGTAGACATGCCTACTCAAATAACCACACTTTTGACCTCACTTTTTTTTCTGATTAATGACCGCGTTTGCCTACCAGAAGTGCCTACCTATTCTGAAAACCAATGCACGCCACTGCATGCACTATGCACTCATGCAGCTGAACAACACGAAAGATTACACAAAATGCTGCGCTTGATACAAGACATGGGCCGTGTTAATGTTTTGTGAGCCTTCACTTGAACCCATGTAATAGAGGCTCTATTAGATAGTTCTCTTGAAGAAATATTCTATGTAGTAGTGAAGATTGAAAATTGCTGGGAAGCTTGTTAAGTGTGGGACTGTCTTAAAATCTAAAGTATTACTATTTTAGAAACAACTTAAGATAGTTCCACACACACAGGGGCCCGGCCCTATACCACTAAAATTTACAATAACAATTTACAAATTTGTAAATTTTACAAGTCCGTTTGCCACAAAACTCCGTAATTGTAACTGAAAATCCTTATCCTTACAAATATGTAAATTGTAGTGGCAAGTCTACAATTTATACATAGCTCTCATGCTTTCTGTTACACTTTTAAAAACGCGAAAGAATTGTAAATTGTAACTCATACATATTTGTAATTTCTGTGTAATGTATTTTTTTCTACAATTTAACAATTTTTGTAGAATTGAAAACTTTTAAAAGTTTTGGCCTGTCAGGGTCTGTCTACATAATTACAAACGTTGCAATGGTCTCGCCGGAGAGCATTTTTAGCCCAGTGGTAACAGTCCCAACTTACAAGTTGTAGGTGAAGGAAAACATCGTGAGGAAACCGGCATGTTCTAGAACCAAAAATTCAAAGACATCCATGGGCCAGCGTGGTCGATTACGGCCCACTCCCTCTCGCAGAGAGGAAGCCTGTGTCCCAGCAATGGGAACGTTATCGGCTGATTATGCAATGGTCACACTATTGTGAGTTTTTGACAGATTTTGTATGGTAAAACTGTCAAAAACTTATATTGGTTTTTATTTCATTGCATCCTTTGTAAATTAGTAGACTAATTGGACCCCTGAACTAAAACGGCAGAAGAATTACAAGGGGTTTCGTGTTTTCTCTGAATAAGAAGTACCTAAAAGTATTCTATACCAACATGATCGTAGGGATCATATGGGGATGCTACGAGCACAGATAATATAATACTCTACAATTCTACATACTATGAGCCATACTGCAGTCTCACAGGAAACTATAGAGCGGCTACAGTAAATAAGCTTATTACATCCACCCTTGGGGGATCAACAGAACTGGAAGGTATGCTAATACGAGTAAATACCGCTCTAATAACATATGATTACCTGTCAAGTTAGCCACAAGATGCTGTTTAGACAGCCTTACGTCGTACGTAAGTTAACTTGCAATCTGTAAATAAATCTAAAAAATGTGATAACAAAATCGGAATCACTTTTCCTAATGTCATAGAAACCACAAATAAGCCGACATGTTACAATAAAACTAATAAGTAAACTAAATCACGTCAATCATTTTAAACCGTACGTACACACGAAACCATAAAAAGAGCAATATTTCAAATTCCTAATAAGAAAATCCCAAGTCTAACATATCAAAAGTATATCGACCAAAAAAAACCATGACTACACAGTCACCTGCATGCCAACGCTATTTCGTAACTTAGACCAATTACACACGCGCGGCATACATTTTTATTTCCCTTCGAACATTTCCTGTTTTACTTTCGTGAATAGCCCAGCAATTTGTAACACTCGTCATTATAGAATGACAACCACTCATTATTCGATGCATGCCGAAGGGCCACGGGCATACTGTTTGATTTCGTCTGTGACATGAATACTGGCCACTATAGTCTATGGTTTGTGTCAAAAGAGGTATTACACCTATTTAGTTTGAATGGCAGTGTAATTCGTAATCGGATGGTTGATTTGTATTTATGTTTGCCACCTGTGAATCCTTTATGGGACAGTTTTGATTGTGAAAGGAAGTCATTAAAAATTATTAGTGAGTGATAAGCGATGGACATCAATTGTACAGACGCCAGCACATCAACCTACACCTAACTGTCAAATTTTCCCAATCAACATTGAACCTTATGCTTGAGCGATAAAGTTGAAAATCTATTACTGAAATCTGACAGATTGTAGTAGGTTGATGTGCTGGCGTCTGTACATTTGGAAAGTACCTATAGGTTAGAGTTTAATCCGACTCAAATAAAAACCTATAGTCCCACTATCGTGTGAGTGGAAACGCCGGCAGGGGGCAGGCGCCTTAGGGAGATAAATAGTGACCTTATTGGTGATATTCTTCAAATGGGTCAGGTATATAGTACTCGTACCAACCGACGTGAAGTAATAAAGAAAGAAAGAATAAAGTTTATTTGGACATAGTTCGTACAGACGCCAGCACATCAAGTTACTACAATCTGTCAAATTTCTTTAATAAATTTTCAACTTTGTCGCTAAAGTATAAGGTTCAAAGTTAATTGGGAAAATTTGACAGTTTCGGGTAGCTTGATGTGCTGGCGTCTGTACATACAATACGAAATTAACAAATTAAAAATAATGTTTCACACAACAATAGTGTGTGCCTCACGGCTGCGCCAAAAAGGTTCATTTCAGCATGAATGCCAGATAGATGCTGCCTACCCCATGGGAAGAAGGTGTGAGTTTATGTGTCACAAACTCAAAATATCGTCATCATAACTGCTGATTCTAGGTACAGACGCCAGCAAATCAAGCTACTACAATCTGTCAAATTTCTTTAATGGATTTTCAACTTTATCGCTAAAGTATAAGGTTCAAAGTTGATTGGGAAAATTTTACAGTTTCGGGTAGCTTGATGTGCTGGCGTCTGTACTTCTAAATCTTAATACCAACTCATCAACTCTAACATCCAACAGCTTAAACCGCTCAAAAAAGAATAACACGTACGTCAATCATGGCGAACCTAATTTCTAGCTCAGCAGCAAAAACAAAACAAAGAAAACAACGAAACTATAGTCAAATTTTTCGCAACACTCTGACAAGCTGCTGGAACATTCGAACGCGATACGAATGATTAAATGATGACGAATTAAGATTAAGATAAGATAACAAAGAAGAAGAAAGTAATTCAAGCGATTGATTGCCGGCTGGTGGCGAACTGGCGAACTGTCGGCTGTCGCAAATTGAATTGACCGCAACTCAGGTCAAGAGACCATTGCCGATTCAATTGCCGATCATAACTTACAGTAAATTATATAATTTCGTGGATCTGATTGGTCATTATGTTGTTGAAATGAAAATAGAAATCAATAAAGAACTTGTTGCAGAATAAGCGCAAGTCACTGGCAAAATTGGAGCCACTGCTGTCGTAACAAAATCATCGGTTGGTTTTGGTTTATTTTCGTAAAAACATTGTTAATTCCATTGCAGCTAGCTATGTATGATTAGGAATCTTAACTGCCAATAAGATCCAATAACATAGTTTAGCTTGACAAAGAATTGGCATAAAAGTTTGTTTGAAAAGCACGTTAAGCCATTGGTACCGGCTGTCATTCGTGGATCTTTGAAAGTCGTTACGGGTCGGCAGAAGCCTGAAAGTCTGACCACCACCACCAAGGGGTATCATATTACCCAGTAACTGGGTTGTGGAGGTCAGTTAGGCAGTCGCTCCATGTAAAATACTGGGGTGGTCTATAAATACCGGTGACCACAAAGCGATAACACTCGTAATCCATTACATACGAGTTGATATGTAAACGAACGATATAAATTCTCGCGACGTACAACTTAGTATTCCTTTGGTTATTATATTTGGTTGTTCCCGATACTATTCACGGTAAGTAACTGCACTTCCCCATTAATTCCATGGCGTCCTATGGCATTGACATTCATGGTGGGGCATTAGGTCGAATTGTTTATGGATTAGGGGTTTGATAACCTCTTCTGACCTACTTATTATCGCATAGACTAAATGGAAAATATAACGGCAGTAACTTAGTATAATCAGCCTATAATGTTCCCACTGCTGGGACACAGGCCTCCTCTCTGTGAGACGGACCACGCGGGCCCAGTGCGGGTTGGCGGATGTCACATGTCGTCAAATTTTTGGTACTAGGACATGCTGGTTTCGTCACAATGTTTTCCTTCGCCGTTTTGAGAGCAGTGATGATTAAATAATTTACATAACGTGCCTGCTTGGGTTCGAACCCATGGCGTACAACTCGTAAGCCGCGGCCGTTACCACTGGGCTACCACTGCTCTTAGTAACTTAGCGATTATAAAAGCGTGTTCTTATCTTGTTTGACAAGAGAGAGTTTGTACCCAAGTGGGATAATGACAAAGTCTAGGAGCTTGTCAAAAAATTATATTTTTTTAGATTCAGCTGTTTAAGGCCGCGTTTCCACCAGAGATCTGCGAGGATGCGTAGCGAGGGATGTGTGTGAAACAAAATAATAACATTGCTTCATTTTCATAGCTTGAACTAAGTTAGCGTTATTATTGGTTAGTTTTACACACACTCCTCGCTACGCATCCTCGTTCATCTCCGGTGGCAGCCTAAGGCAACGCAACCGCGACTGCGGTAAACAATTTCCATGAAGTTTTCATAGAAATTGTTCCACCAGTGTCGCGTCGTGCCTTTCTGCGGAAGCCTTTAGCCTCATAATCTAAACTAATATTATCTAAAATAATATCATATTTTACTAGCAGTATCCCACAGTTTCACCCGCATAAGTTCCGATCCCGTGGGAATATCGGGATAAAAAGTATCCTATGTGTTAATAAAGGGCGTCAGCTACCTCCATACCAAATTTTATCAAAATTGTTCCAGCCGTTTGTGCATGAAGAAGTAACAAACATACCTACAAACACACTCACAAACCTTCGCCTTTATAATATTACGAGTAGTGTGATGTGATAATTGTGATATTAGATTTGATTTTTTTGTATGTTTGTTTGTTTATTACGCTTTCACGCTTAAAACGCTAACGAATTTGGATAAAATTTGGTACATGGGTAGACCATGACCTGGATTAGGATATAGGATACTTTTTATCCCGATATTCCCACGGCATCGAGACTTATGCGGGTGAAACCGCGTGGCGCAGCTAGTTTTGCTAATAAATCAATAAAAAACTTGGGATAGGTACCTATTTAGCTGGACTCTCTTTGCTACCTAAGGCCCATGCGGACAGGCGGGAGGAGACGCCCGGGTGTCAGGCGGGAGGAGACGCCCGGGTGTCACCATTGCGAGGATCGCCCAGAGGACACGGTGGAGCATACGGTGGAGGTCTGCCCCGCTTGGGCGGAGCACCGCCGTGTCCTCGTAGAGGCGATCGGCAACGGCGGCGACCTCTCGCGTCCGGCCCTGGTTCAAGCCATGGTCCGGGGCGAGAGGGAGTGGGAGGCGGTCACCTCCTTCTGCGAAGCAGTCATGCTAGCGAAGGAGGTGGCGGGACGGCTCAGGGAGAGAGCCGCACGCCTCAGCCGCCGCGGGAGACGCTACGGGCGTCGGGAGCCGCGTGACGACTCCCGGCCACCGTAGGCGCGGGCCTGCGGACGGAGAGTAATGGGTAGCTCTCCGTCCGATCAGGACCAGGCCCGTGCCGGACGGCACGTATGTGTTCCACGCGCGCCTCAAAGAGATGTCAGCATTAAGGAAGAGGCCCGCCAGGGCCGAAGCCTGCCGGGGTAGCGGGATCGTCCGAAAGGGTTACCGCTGCCCCGGAACATAAAGGGCTAAGGAAGGAACACGGGTGGGTTTTAGTCAGTAAGAGTCTGACACTCCCTTCCGCTCCACCCAGAGCGGGAGGAGTCATTAGATGATTTCCCATCCACAAAAAAAAAAAAAAAAAAAAAAGGCCCATGCGGAGGAGTCATTAGATGATTTCCCATCCAAAAAAAAAAGTCCCATGCGGCGGACTTGATCGGTACCTACGTAAAAGAATCATAACTAGTATTGAGATCGGTCACGCAATGTTAATACATCATTAAGGAATAAGTGCTCATCCTTCCTTTCTACGCCAATAAAATTAGGAGTTAAACCGATGGGGGGTGCGTCTGCGCTTGTAATCTCACGGGAAAAGCGCGCGCTCATCGTAAATACATCAGCGTCACACGGTCCCTCATAACTTAGAGCTCCTGCGCAGTCAACAGGGCTGACCACATCTGTAGTAATTTCATAAAATTGATAGAATATTTTAAGCGACGACGGAGTAATCCGTTACGTTACGACGGAGTAGTCGTTTGCCCTAAGCATTGCAGACCTGTTGTGTAAAAATCTCATCGTAAACATTTTGGTAAAATGAGGAGCAATCATTCCACCTGGTGCTATAGATTGGATTGACAGCTCACTTCAAGCTCGCTTCACCAAAGCTTTTACGGTACGATTTTTATAGAATAGAGCGACACTGTTGTCGATAGTTTCACAATACCGATGTCCAAGTAACACCAGTTGTAAAAATATTTTTAGAAATTACACTCTTTCAATTCTGATCGTTAACACCTTAAAAAGGAAGAACTGAACAGAATAAATAAAGCTAAAAAACATTAATAAGAATTACGTAGAACTAAATACCCACTGTACATAATCAGCCTATAATGTTCCCACTGCTGGGACACAGGCCTCCTCTCGGTGAGAGGGAGTGGGCCGTAATCCACCACGCGGGCCCAGTGCGGGTTGGTAGATGTCACATGTCTTCGAATTTTTGGTTCTAGGACATGCCGGTTTCCTCACGATGTTTTCCTTCACCGTTTTGAGAGCAGTGGTGATGAAATAATTTACACAAAGTAAAGCGCCCACTGTACATCGACTCATAAATATTCTCCCATAATAATATCTAAAATAAGTAAAATCTTCTTTACTAGAATAATAATTTATCTAACCCTATTGACAAATTTATTATCTAAAGAGCAATTAGTTTCATTCATCATAAACTTACAAGCCATCCGCGGCAGATAGTGCGCAAACGCAGGTAATAAATTATGAATTGATATCTACATGTAACGGCAATGTCATTAGACAGTTTAAATGTCCGCTTCTTAGTCATTTAAACTTACTTTGGAAGTAATTAGGAATGTTGGAAAGATGGTCATAGGCAATCAATTTTTTGCCTGCTTCATTAACGGTTTTGCAATGTAGAAAACCTACATTGACAGCGATTATTTTCTAGATGATTTGATTTGACAGTAGAACTCAAACAAAAGTCAGGATTAGATGAAATGATGAAACAAAAAGTCTTCCAAAACTGTGAATTAAGGGGTTTATTTATAAACGATGATTAAAATGTAGTGACGTTTAAAAGTCAAAAATATATGGTGAAACAGTCGCTAAGTCACTACTTATCTTTTAAGCAATGTTTATGAATAAAACTTTTAATAATTTGACCATAACATAAAAAAACATCTCGCTTGTATTCTCCGAAGGTCTAGGCACAGGTGTATCTATAATACACCCCCTTTTCTCCTGTAATTGTGGGCGAGCATGTTGGATTAATAATTTGATCCTATATTATCTTTGTTTGTTTAATTATAATTTGAATTTTGGAATTCCTAACCATTTAACCAAACGCCAGATAGGTACTTGAGATTAAAGTGGCCAGTTTGACAAAACGCCAATTTCATATAAGGACTTACCCCCTTACTAATAAACGTATTATATCAGATGAATAGTACACACCGATTTCTCTTTCAGTCAGTAATTTGACTTTCTAAAGAAGAAGACAAAGCGTTGTGTAACTATACTATACAGACGCTATACAACGTTTATTAGTGAAGGGGCTAATATGCATTTTAAGTTTACCTCCTTATTTTATTAGAAATCATTAGCTTTCTGAGACTAGAAATATCACCGCAGATACACAAGTGACAAAAACTCAACAACCAATTAAAAATCATGATTAAATAACATACTTTGTATAAAAGTGGCAATTAACGGTGAAAATCACGCGATTACAAACTTGAAGCTATCTGCTCTACAATCTTATCCCGAGTAATAACATTTGCAATTAGAAACGGCTGTATGTCTGTCCTTTGTACACAACTACTTATTTTGGTCTTAATTACGCTCTCCCGTTGCGGGTGCGCACACTTACGATTAATCGACAAATTATCAATATCGGCACGAATACCTCAATCTCCTCTACATCTCTTTATCTACTTTCCTATCGCAGGTATGCTGGAAGAGATTTCTCTATTTTTCTATTCTGTTTTTTTCTTGTCTGTTTATGTATGTGTGTACATAAATGATTAAATAAATAACTGCTTGGTAAAGAGAGACCCAAAACGGTTCTCTTTATATTAGTAATCCTAATCATATTTATAACGAAACTTTTTGTTTTTTTAACATCCATACTGATATTATAAATTAATTTGAAAGTTTCTCTGACTGTATGTTACCTTTTCACACCTAAACTACTGAACGGATTTCGATAAAATTTGGCAAGGAGATAGATGACATTCTGGAGAATATACAATATATATGCGAAGCCGCGGGCAGAAGCTAGTATAGTAGTAGCTAGTATAAATATAAAGAAAATATTGGAAATCAGTATAACGTATGGTTTTCTTGATAACAAATCTGTACCTATAAAACAGTTCACTGACTTGGCTGATTGACTGACTGACAGGCAATACCCAGTCTAAAATACCGAGGAAACATAAAACTTGTTTGCGACAGAAGTCACGGGAAACAACTAAGTAGACGTTAATAAGAAGTATTGCCAACTGTTTTCACTGCTGATTTACTATGTGGGACAGTTATAACCTGCACCCTAATTGCGTAACACACTATCAATCTCAATTATTTTGAAGGACATTGCTAATCCATTGCTTCATGTGTTCGAAAAATGTGTCGGCTCAACAACGTGAATAACGCAATAAATGTTGTTGAACTGTCAAAATGAAACCCATTGCTACTGGTAGTGTGTTACGCAATTACCCCGCTGGAGACCATTGTCACCATCAACGCATTATCAAGATCATCCACAGTTCTCCTTCACCCACTAATGAGCATTTCCCTCAATTTCCTTGGTCCATTCCCCACTCTCCTGTGCTAATCATGTGCTTATCCAGGTTTTACCCGCGATGGCAACAATGTCATCCACCGAAGGGCCTATGTACACCACGTTTTTAAACGCGCCGTTCACGCGCGTTTTAGAAACGTGTGTCGACGGCGTGCTTTTATCCTACACAAGGTCTACAGCCTGCGTCTGACTCGCATGCGTGTCGCGTCTGTATCGCTACAAACGCGCGTCAACGGCGTGTTTAAAAAACGTGGTGTGCACAGGCCCTTAGTGTGCATACACACGAAAGGCACGCGTCCTAGGCAAAGGCATCTGCTGCCGACGACCGTGAGCGTAGCTAGGGGGGGGGGGGCAAAGGTAGGCATTGTCTACCCTAGAAACTTCTTTGCCCACCCTAGAAAAGTCGACAGTATTTGAAGAATTACTTACTGTTTAATCGCTTTTTATTAGAGCCGTACATTTTGACCAAGATGTCAGGTTTGTAGAGTTAGGCGATTCGCAGACTGCACCGCATCACGCAGCGGGGCGCAGACAACGCACCCACGCGGGTGATTTTTTACATACAAATTCAATAAAAAACTTTTTTACAAAAAAACAACCGACTTCAAAAAAAAACTACAAAGTGATAAATAACTTTAATTTCGGAAGTCGGTGTCGTTGGTTCCACATAAATTTCGTTTTTTGTTTGACACCGACTTCCGAAATTAAAGTTATTTATCACTTTGTAGTTTTTTTTTTGAAGTCGGTTGTTTTTTTTGTAAAAAAGTTTTTATTTTTCACATTCAAATAACACTAGTGCATTGAAGAATTCAAGACACCGACTCGAAGAATCATCAAAATTCGCATAGAAATGCCGGAGATGCAGTACATTTATGCATATAACATCGTACATAAGAATAATTACATAATGTATTATATACTAAAACCTTCCTGAAAGTATGTAGATCCACATTAGTGAAAGAATTATCAAAATCGGTTCATTAGTTTTTGAGCAAATCGCGGACAAACAAACATACATACATACATACATACACACATCAAAAGTGTCTAGGGATCAAGCATTTTTATGCGGATTTCTTGAGATTGAGATGTGGCTTTGTAATAAATTTATGATTTTATAAATTTAAGTATATGGATCCTTTTTGGTGCATTTCATAATTTGAATCAGGAACTGTGAATCAAATTCGAGTAAAAGATGAAAATCAGCTGTCAATATTTTCCCTATAAAAACATACAACGCATTGAAGACATTATTAGTGCTACTGTTTCCCTACTGCTGATTAAAACCAACGTTATTATGGAGCGGCGACGTCATTTAAGCAGGGAAGAAATGCTCAGAGCCGTGGGAATGATAGAAGCTGGTTCCCGGCAACGTACTGTGGCTTTAGCTCTGAATACAAGTCAGAGTGTTATCAGTCGACTTTGGACACGTTACCGAAGCACTGGTACCGTGGCTGAGCGCCATGGAGGACGGTATCGCTGCACCACACGGAGACAAGACCGATACATTCAAATCTTAACTCGAAGAGCTCCAACAATAACCGCCATGATGTTAGCCGTGAGGCTTCATCACTCTTCAGGGAACTTAATTAGCGACCAAACAGTCAGAAACCGCTTGCATGAAGTGAACCTTCATTCCCGAAGACCGCTACGGGTACCACCTATAGCAATGCACAATCGTAGGATTCGATATCAATGGGCTCTTGAACACAGAAATTGGGCAGAAGAACAATGGCGTTTCGTGTGCTTTTCTGATGAGTCTCGTTTTGGTATGAGACCGGATACAAGACGTATACGACACTGGAGAACCCCTGGACGCCAACAGCGATTAAAATCCTGCCAGGAAGTCCATCCTTATAGTGGTGGAACCATCATGGTATGGGCGGGTATTTGGATCGGCTGAAGAACTGAGTTGATTTGGATCAGAGGCAACCTCAACGCTCAAATTTATGCTGAGACGATTGTATCAGACGTCATCGTTCCTCTACAAGTGCAAATCGGTCCCTTATTTCAGTTAATGCATGATAATGCACGACCGCACACCGCAAGAGTTGTAAGACAGACTCTCGCCGCAGCTAACATCAATGTCCTGCCCTGGCCTGCTCAGTCGCCAGACTTGAACCCGATTGAGCATGCATGGGATATGCTACAGAGAAGAGCTCTGCCGAATATGGAGGGTATCCAGTCGCAAGAAGACCTTTTTTTGTTGTTGCAACGAACATGGGCTGCCATTCCACAGCGTGATTTGGATGAACTCATTTTGAGTATGCCAAACCGATGTTCTTGTGTTGTTAGTGTTCGCGGTAGAAACACGGATTATTAATTGTTTAAGTTACCCAATAAAATTTTAAAGAAAAATGTTATTTCAGTCTTTTTTTCGAACTTTTGTGTTAATTAGTGGTTCAAATGTCAAAAATCCCTTTATTAGGAAAATGGCAAATTTCTTTATTAATGCAAAGGTGACTTGGTTTATCGTTACTGTGACAAACGAAAACACTTTATTTGATGAATCCTTAAAGAAAATTTTAATTAATATCAATCAGGAGAAAAGTTATTGCAAAAATATATGTTGATCCCTAGACACTTTTGATGTGTGTACATACATACATACATACATACGGGTCGAATACAGAACCTCCTTTTTTGAAGTTGGTTAAAAACGCACTCACGCGCGTGGAATTTGGCTCCGTTTCCCGCACACCGCTGCGTGAAACGCAGCAGTGTGCCGTGTGCCAATCGCCTTAGGGGCTTGTCTCTACATTAGATCTGAGGAACAATTCTCGTAATTATAAGAACGTTCACAGTATGATCTCAGTCTCAATCTGTCAAAAATACCTCCAATTTCCCTACATTTTTGACATTGATTGTCGCTAAGATGAGATCGACTAGATTTTCAACGTTTTTAATTAGGTACGGGAATTGGCCTTCTGATAACTTTTTAACAGTGAAAACGTTATTAAAGTCTAGGCAACCTACTTTACATGAAATGTTTTTGGTGGGATTATTTATTACGAGGCGTCATTTATGATCTCTCATTAGTTGTCTGTGGTTAGTTCAGCTGGACGTCTGCCCCCCCTAGACAAAATCCCTTCCTACGCCAAAGCCGACGACACCCGTCGATGGCTGCCTTTGCTGTCGACACGTGCCAGTCGTGTGTATAAACATACATATTATACCTACTTTACCATTATACTTTACTGCGAATCAATAATTTGCCGAAGAGTCTACTACAGCACATATTGTCAACAAATTCTATGTTACCTACCAAATCAGAACTAATATAAGTGACATGTGACATGATTTCTTCCGAAAGGTCAAATAGGTGTCTCTGACATTTCAAAAACACCGGATATTATATATGCCATAGAGCAATAAATATACAAGCAACAGTAATATTACTCTAATGTGACTACGAACTGAATTGACTGGCTCAAAGCTATCAAATGTCAAAACTTCAGAATAAGGCATCAAATGGAAGTCATGACAAATGTATTGGTAATAATGTCAATCTTATAACCAACTGAATCGGTTAAGGAGATGGTATTTTCAAAGACAAGTTGTCATTGCAGTGAATAGGTAATGCTACGGTGTCCTAGAAGAGCCGAAACCGTCCTGTCCTAATTTACCGGCGAATGACGTCACTAAAACGTTATTTATGAAATTAAAGTAAGCTGGTATTTATTTTATTTTATTTATTTATTACATACATACGCTACCATTACAATTTCCCAATTCGATAGTGTGTAGTTAATCCACAGTTTATGGAATAATTTACAAACAAAGATTTACAAATTACAAACATAGGTATCACGTGTAACGTTACCTTTGCAAACTCGCTCAGTGAAAATAATATATCAATGGTCAGAGGTATGTTTTCTTAGATAGCGTTTTTTGACACCGTAAAGTCAAACCCCGCTGCCATAATTTTCATGACAGCCATCACTGCGGCCGTGATGTGGTAGCCACCGGGCTTCTAGGAAACCTTAGCTAAACTGACCAACAATGAAATTACGCTCATGAAATGAATACCATATAAGTGACCATTCGAGGGAACAGAAAAGAAAAGACAATCAGTCATAACAATTAGTCAAATGTCTTGTCTTTGGTCAAAATTGTCAACATTTATATGCTTGAGTACGAGGCTTTACAACTACATTGTACTCGTAGGTATGTGCACATTTTATGTCTTTTATTTTTTATTTGTAATGTGCGTTTTGTTTGTGCAGAATAAACAATTTTTCTTTCAATCTTTCATAATAGACGGCTTACCTCATAAGGATAGGGGTTCCCATGAAAATTAGAAACTGTAATGCTGTTACGATTAACTGATATCATCTTCCTGTCCTCCCATGTTACTTGTGTTCTGCGCAACACGTTTTCTTCTTTCATTCTCCCCAGTCAACCGTCACGCTATCATCATTCACTCCCTTCTCTTTCATATCATTCCTCACCCAAACCATCCATCATTTATTTGGCCATCCTCTCCCTCTCTATCCATTTATTTTCTACGATTAATGTTCCAATTCAGGTCGCAATCTGATCTCAGCGACATTCAGTGTCAAAAATGTAGGGATATTAGAAATGTTTTTGACAGATTGAGACTGAGATCAGACTGTGAACGTTATTAAAATTATGGGAATTGCCCCTCTGATAACCAGTCTTACCAATGGGTATCGTATTACCCAATAACTGGGTTGTGGAGATCAGACAGGCAGTCGCTCCATGTAAAATACTCTGGTATCTGAATACCAGAGTATTTTACATGGAGCGACTGCCTGTCGGCTTCCAGTCTAACCGGATGCAGCTGACTGCATCCGGTTAGACTGGAAGCCGACCCCAACATAGTTGGGAAAAGGCTTGCCTATGACGATGATGCCCCTCTGATAAGTCTATCTTTAATATAAGAGAATTTCCGGGTCTCAAAGTCGTAAGTGTCAGTCGCCTCTTAACCCATTACATACTACAATGTCATCAGCGATATAGCATGTCAAAGGAAACCAGTTTGCACACTTTGCACGTCCGCGTCTGTATGAATTCCCGTTGAAATAAGGATGTAACTAAGATTATATTCCCACCTGCGACATAAAGTTATCCCCTCATTAGTCGTATGTCCTTCGCTACTCTGTATGTGAGATTACACGAGGGATTTAAACGTACTTACATGTTTTATATTATTTTTACAACTGTGCTGAATTAGCTTCCTTTGACCGAGAGCCGAGAGAAGAGTGGTGAGAAAATTACAAGCTGATCATCAATTGAAATAAATGATTTGACTTTGAATTAGCTTCTATTTTTTCTAAAGCCTCCTGGGGCTCCTGGTAATCGTAAAACTGGGCAAAATGCAAATTGAGTGTATTTACGAGTGAGATTCGATCTCCAATAACATTTGTTGCCCGAAAACTCAAACTTCTAACGAAACTGTAGTGCTAAGAAAATTACTGGAAAAATCTCAGCCCTTAAAAGGTTGCATAAAAAGCCATGTGGCGGTATATTAAGTAATATTCCTCCTATCTCTTAGCTAATCAGCATTAGCCCGACATAACGCTGTATTTAGGCAAAGCACTTTTACATAAGGTATGTGCCTTAACCGAATGAGCTATTCGTCTCGAAGCAATCGTGACGTCACGCGCACAGCGTGAAACAAGTGCGCTGGACAACACTAAACAGTTTGTAAATCATCCCTTTGAGGCAGGCAATACACACTGAGGAATCATTCACACATTACTGTGTCAATACATTACTGAGGAAGCTCGAACTATGAAAGTGTTGGTTGATGTATAGCGCGCAATGTATTCGTTGGAAGGCGATATAGTCATCAATTCCAAAGGTCGTTTTCCTAGACTAGAGGCTACGGTTTGTTTTGAACGGCACGTGCAAGACCCAGTCACGATCGCGACCAAAATAAGAATAAATGTGCACCACAAAAGTTTTACTGGGGGCCATATCTTAGTGGCAATCTCGCCACCTGTGGACCGAGCCAGGTAGCGCTAAATATGCGCTACCACACAAATTACTTTGAGCTATTAAGATAGCGCCGAGCGTGAGGCGGATATTTATGGAAAAGACTTAACTATATCTAATATTATAGGGAAGTGTCTGGTGTCATTTTGTTTATGTGAGAAGTACCAATAGCACTAATAGTTTGTTTTCCATCAACTGACCTGTGGTACCGTGCGGGTCTGCGGGACACCAGACACCACTCGTAATTTTAAGAACGTTCACAGTCTGATCTCAGTCTCAATCTGTCAAAAATACCCCCTATATTTTTGACAAGCTTTTGACATTAATTGTCGCTGAGATGGGATTGCGACCAGAAGGCCAATAATTCTCGTAATTTAAAACGCTCAAAATCTAGTCGCAGTCTCGTCTTGGCGACAAAGAAACGTCAAAAACTTGTCAAATGTAGGAAAATTATAGGTATTTTTTGATAGATTGAGACTGAGGTCAGACTGTGAACGTTCTTAAAATTACGAGAATTGCCCCTCAGAAATTGAAAGTTTTTAATTACGGGAATTAGGCTTCTGATAGATACCAATGAGACATGTGCCCGGGAACGATAGGTTCTGCTTTTGGATACCATTCTAGAATTCCAATGGTCCCGATGCAATTTCTGTGTTGAATTTTCTGCCTGAGTATCCAGACATTTTAAGAATCTGAATTTTTGCTAAATAGACGTTCTGCTATACAGACCATTTGATAGTTGGACGTTTTGCTACATGGACATTTTGCTAATTAGACTTACTGCTCATTAGACATTTCGCGCTGTTGGACATTTAGCTACTTAGACCTTCTGATCAGGAGGGGATTTTTCTAACAGACCAGTCTGATAAGAAACATTTTCACTCACAAGCCTTCGGCAATTTAACACATTAAGGGGCCGACGGAGATTTATTCCGGTTGGATTACGGAATATCTAGGTTCCCAAATATATATTTTGAAAGGACTCTGATATAAAGACGAGATATGAGAAATTTCAAATTTCTATAGAAAACTTATTTTTCTCATAACTCGTCTTTAAATCAGTGTCCATACAAAATATATATTTGGGAACCTATATAGATATTCTGTAATCCAATCGGAATAAATACACACTACATTAAGAATATGTTTGATTTACAAATTATTTTGGTATCACGTTTGTATGATCTACGCATGCTCCGCCGCCGGCCGCTTTGTGTAGAAAGCAATTTTCAGAAAATGTTACCCAACAGTTCATTAAGAGAAATAATCTTATAGAAGACCTAACTAACACTCCAAGGAACGGTAAACACATCCGTTTCTGAGACAAACATCCGCGAATTCCGAGTGCCTCAATAATCAATATCGGTTCATATCTAATTGACTTTTACTCTCCACAATTAAAGACTTTTTAACCGCAACAGGAAAGAGCTAGGAATTATTCAATTATGTGTGAGCAGCAAGTATGCTGTGTTTAAATAAAGGCTTGTTCATGGACAAACGCGGAAGCGCGGCGAGCGCGGCAGAGAGAGCGATCAGTCCTGGCAACCTCAGCCCGTATTCTAGAATTTCGATCTTAAACTATGTAACAATATCTAGTAGATATAAGTCTTAGGTAAGAAGGTACATAGTCAAAAACCTAAATGTATGATTGAGTTGAGCATCCAAGGAGTGCCTTAAGCTTTCCTGAGAGCTGGATCATATTCCTGGAAATATATTCAGATCCGATATTGATTATTCAGGCACTCGGAATCCGGGGAAGCCTAAGGGCTCGTACACATATAGGTCCGTTTTTACTAGATCCGTTTTAACGGGTCAGAATTGGCCGGAGTGACATGATTACTGAATCCGGAATACTGTTTAGTGTGTGAACTCGCTCATACAACTACATAGGCCATCAAATAACGGACCTTTAAAACGGATCGCTATGTGTGCGAGCCCTAAGTAAACTGTCTCAGTATGATCTAGTCAGTTGGTCGCCTCTGTTCATCCTAGCATACAGGAGTTGCAGTAACATTCGAGTTTGATACATAAACTACCGGATATTATACTTCAGGTTTGCATATTCGCGCCAGGCATCGCGTTCGCTTGTCAACATGAACATACACTAAGCGACCATTCGCATCATTTACACCAACCTTTATTGTTTCCGGTTCTAATTGTCGGAGAATGTTAATAACATTAGAATCTAATTAATGGTAATGTTACGCATAAAATACTAGGTATATGAAGTAGAATATCGCCCACGTTGATCTGATATTGTAGATATGAGACGCATAAAATTTATCAGAAATAGTCCCTACCCAGATCGTAAAAGATTATGGGAAGTCATGCAATATCTAAAGAGTTTGAAATAAACTAGAACAGACAATCTATTATCTTACGATAGACTTCGCCAAAGGATTTCGCCCAAATCTATGGTGATCAGTAACTATCCAGTAGGGTAATTGTTTAACACATATAAAATGGCATTTTATTGTAGTCTTTCATTTTGACAGTTCAGTCACGTTCATTGCGTAATTTACGTAGTTAAGCAGACGAATTTTTGCAACCTAATGGATTAAGAATTCCCATCAAAATCCTAGAATTGTGATTGAAAGTGTTTACACAATTAGGGTAGGGGGGGTTAGGGTGCTGGTGAACAACGCATTACTAATCAGCAGCTGCAGATGTATATCGATGATGACATAGCAACTTGAAATAGGATCAAAATACTCATTAAGCTTCAACAAACACCTGCAAAACCAACTAGCTTAGCGTCCCACTAAAGTAATGTAAAAAGCCTACACGAATCCATTCCACATGTCTCGCTTGTCCTACTTCCGCAAAGCCAGAACCTTCCATCCAGGTCATCATGACACCTGGCCTAAATTTAAAGTAGGCCTCTAAACCAAAGGGCCGTCGCACAGTCTACATTCTTCCATTCTTCCAAAATTGTAAGAACAACAATAGAATTCGGCGAGGATCATCCATCACGCGAACATTATTTGTTGTATCGATCGGATCGGATGAGCTCGGGGCTCGGTGGACTCGTACCAGCCCCGGACGGGACTTGCGTGTCATCCCAACTCCGGAGCTGAACAATGTCACCACGTAAACGCAACTTGTAACCTTATAAACTAGATACATAACTTTTATGCTCAGTTTACTGAGAGAATGGACTCACAAGCGGTGATAAAGGTCTTTGTAATAAAAGTATTGGAGAATGAAATGAAAATTGAAAGGGATTCAGTTAAGTAATGCAAAACATGCATACGTTATGTGTGTTATGAACTTATGACACATCACCTCTTTCTCATAGGTGCATAGAAACGAAACTAAATAGAGGAGTTTTACTCCTGCGATCTCTTTTTTCCATAAAAGATCGCATAGTTTTCCCACAACCTGTGGTGGTAGGTAGAAACTACAGAACGTTACCTGCTATGATCCTGACATACTCCTTTTGCCTCGTTTACGTTCCATACTGGTTGTAATTTATCTATAATATGTATGTATTTAGAAATATATAAGTATGTTTATCAGTTGTCTAGTACCCATAACACAAGCTCTGCTTAGCTTGGGACTAGATGGCGTTGTGTGATAGTTGTGGAATATTATTATTATTATATTATTATTATACATCAGACGGCCAATTCTCGTAATTTAAAACGTTGAAAATCTAGTCGCAGTGTCAAAAACTGTAACACAAAATGTAGGGAAATTAGAGGAATTTTTGACAGATTGAGACTGAGATCAGACTGTGAACGTTTTTAAAATTACGAGAATTGCCCCTCCGGTCATACAAGCACGCCGGTTGCGATTACTACGCACCTGGCCTTTCTGAAGGACACCACCAATAAGGTCACTATACCTATGTCCCCCTAGGGCGTCCCCTCCCGTCGTTTCCACTCACATCTGCCTTGAAATGCCTTTGGTTAGTCGCCTTTCATTGATCCTCTCAACATTTTCAAACCATCTAAGCACAATCTTATCTTTTACCACAGCTAAGTTAAGAATATAAGCAATCTTTATCTAAAATAACAAATGTTCTGTTCAGTCCTACATTGTTTTGTTGTTAGCCTGAAAAACGTCTTAGGTAAAACGCAAAAACAAAATGGCCGACAATCGCATCAATAAACAATTGGCGCGCACTTATCCAATTCGTAGAAAATCTATCAAAATAGTATTTAGCTTTCACAAAAACGAATATTAGCTGCAATAGAACAGGAAATCGATACCTATTCAGTGTCTCATTTTAATAACCAACAGTAAATACTTACTTAAGGTGAATGCGCCAGTTGTAACCCGCGAAATTCAATTTTTCTTACGTTTTTTGCAATTTTCAGGTCAGTGTCAGATTGTATCTTGATCAAAATATGATTCGCGACTATAATAGGTAGGTACCTACGTATTTACAGAATTATAATCATTAAAATCATTAATACATTTTTCTAAGTTAGATTTGTTCCCTAAGAACAAATCTCTTATAGAAAAGTGCTTTTGGAACAATATATTAATATACAGCGCCCCGCGGTTTCACCCGCATAAGTTTCGATCCCGTGGAAATATCGGGATAAAAACTATCTTTATACCAAATTTCATCTAAATTGGTTCAGCGGTTTAAGCGTGAAGAGGTAACACACAGACAGACGCACCTTCGCATTTATAATATTAGTTAGGATTCTAATGACTATAATTCTGTAAATACATATATATCTATAATACTCGCGAATCATATTTTGATCAAGATACAACCTGACCTGCAAATTGCAAAAAACGTAGAACACTTATTTGAATTTCGCGGTCTACCAATGCGCATTCACCTTAATATAAAATTGAGATTAGGTATTGTCCAAAGGAAAATTTCGTCTACCATTGCCAATATACCCCAGGCACAGATAATATCCCCAGGTACTAATGAATCTGACACCTTATATTATTATGATCATGCTAAATTATACACACGGCTTCTTGCACTAAAACAAATCCATAAAAGCTTCCCTGTTTTACAACTAAAACAATAAAAATACAGTAACACTACTGGAATTCGACTTCACTGTCTATCTAATATAAGGTTTTATTGGCCTTATAAAATTGCGAATTGATCATCGAAGTAAAAACTTCTTATGAGCATTTGAGTACCTACCTACATAATAAGATACAGTAATATATTATAAGCGGTACAACCTTGGGTAATTTCATTAAAATAACCCCACTTAAAAGATAGTATGTGTTTTATAAGAATCGTTTGTTACACAGCTAGGTACCTACTTATGTATAATTTTAATAAGATTAATTTTAACTTGAATTGATTGCTTTGCTAAAACAATATTATCTTCCTTACAAGAAATAATACAGTCAATTAAATATTTCCTGATTTAACCAAACTAAAAATATGTACCTATAGTCCGACCGCGGCAGATTTGCCAAAGATATAAACAACAATGGCCGCTCGAAATTTAATAAAATCGATAAACAAAGGTTTTTATTTTAAGTAATGTTAGTTTTCGTCTAAATCTCCGAGCTAACTCGACGAAAACAAACATTACTTAAAAGAAATACTTACTCTTGTTTATCGATTTTATTCAATTTCGAGCGGCCATTTTTGTTTAAATCTTTGGCAAATCTGCCGCGGTCGGACGTTAGTTTGTCAAGTCTTGAGAATTAACTTCATTGATTGATACTTTTTTTCTGGAAAGTACTTAATTTTGAACTGTCCACACTGAATCCCGCTTCCATGACAAGGGAAAAACCATATGCTAGGTCTGCTACTTTTTGTTTTCAGTTACCACTTGCGAATCTTCTATGAAGTCTAAGAGGGAGGTAGAATTTTAAATAATTCGTTTTGAGTTGGTTCTTACTCCTCTACAATGCTTGGCCAAGAGTATAATGTCGGCAGACATCTATTCTATCGAACTAATTATCCGCGACCTATTTGTGGATGAACCGCAGAAAATGGGTTACTGTGACGTACATGCGCAGGGGACCTGTCAATAGTTATGCTCGCTATTAAAACCTACCATGTTATGGCTACGCGTGACTTCGGCTAACTTCGGTAATTTTCGGGTCGGTATTCATAGTGCATCCCATATAGGAAATGGGTCGTGACAGTATGTGCTTATACATGTACTAAAGTAACACAAATGTATGAATTTTACAATCGTTATTTACGGTTATAATTGGGCACTTTATTGGCCTTTCTTATTTTATTTGTATGTTAATATTGTTTTGGTGTAACGGTGATATATACTAAAATGCACTATTCTAGAAAGTCCACGTATGGAAAATTATATAGGTATGTTCATAAAAAAACTTTCGAATATTACCGTACTTCCCCAAAACACAATTTTATAAAAAATGCATTGCAGTACACAAGGCAAAACACGCTGTAACCTCAACAGATATTTAAGACTCTTCAAGAAAAAGGAATCATGATTTTCTTAAGTAAAATGCTTACAATCAAGCGTTTCGGAATAAAAGTAGTGCTACGAATAATTCCACGGTTTAAAAAAACTTTGTATATTTCAACCGGTCGACTCCGTAATAAAATGAACGCTTGAAAAGTGCTCGAAACGTCGGAAAATGTAAAGAAACTCTCCAACATTTTATTCTGTGAGCTTTTTAATGCTGTGAATTAAAAACTGGTTGCAATTCAATGTAAAGGATTTGAATATGCAATAAGAAATATAACCAAGCTTTTAATGAACAAAGAACGTCAACAAAAATAATTAGTAATTTATATTACTAACTCACATTCTTCACAGTAAATTATTATGTAATTTCAATTCTTTATTTGATTTAATGATAGTAAAAGTACTTGCTTATAAATACTTACTCCTTAATATGGTCAAATCAAAATCAAGATAGTAACTATAATTCCAATTAGGCTGATAATCAGCACTTTTTAAACGTCAATGATGTGACCAGTATTCGGTAACCACTATTCCAATATTAAGTCACTGAATTTATATATAAAAATTTCTAGATAACTACATATCTACATTATTATAGCTTTAAAAACTTACCCTTGGTCGTTGTAATCCAGACTCGTGACGACGACTGATTTAAATTCAAAACTTAAGTCAGGAATGCTTCTCAAGCCGTTTTCAGACCTATAATGACAGAACGGTTAGGGAAAGGGAGGTAATGGATGGTCTTAGTTAGTAAGGAAGGACAAGTATGTAGACCTGAGGTCGTTTCCAGGAACCAAAAGCAATAACGTTGAACTTGCCTGGGAATAGAACGCGATATCTGCGCGTCGCTGATTAAAAATGTGCCCAATAGAATACCTACACATATTCTTTTACATAATGTGGATCACCACAAAGTACTAGGTAATATACTTTATTATATTCATCCCTAACATCGATACCACCAGAACTTAGATTTCATACTACCGCATCCCTAAATCATAAACAATTTGGAGCGACCGTGATTGTTTGACATCTTTTGCGAATTTGGAAACGCGCAGAATTGCTAGATACAGATTTTTTATTTTCAAGGCTCTTGAAAATCTTTACCATACTTAGAACCATGTCTAAATAAAAATGCAGTGTCAACGACGTAACACACAAATGAAGATGACACTTGAAAAGGAACGAGTTTAATGTGACCAAGTCCTTATGTGATCTACGTTTTCGTAACCTATACGTTCTTTTAAGGGACCAAACCTACATCACACCGCGGACACTCCATGCAACGCTCGCAAAATAATTACCTATTACTACTACATAACCAAATGTCGTTTGTACACCTGCGTGTCGTGCGTAGCGTAAAAAATGGCACGGAAAGCGATTTGCGTCAGGCGAACCGAACGACGACGGAGCTGCCCAACGTGTGCATTATTATGAAGTGACGTTGTAGTTCAATTGTATATTTACATAGTTGGGTTCGTAATTAAATGAAAACATTAAAATATTTTCTTTTAAATGACTTATCTCTAAATAATCGGTTATTAAATCGCATGGTATTAAAAATGCGAAATCTTACAAACAATTTATGTAAATACAAATTCGGAAAAGCATCACAATATCCAACCATCGTGATTAAAATTCAAATAAAACTTTTAAATCACAAAATTGTGTGTTCGTGTCAGCAGTACAGTGCTGCGGTTCATACGATTACGCGAGCGCCCTTGCTGAAGAGTTGGCGACGAATACCTCGAAGTGCGGGGTGAGGTGCGGTATCTGATATGAGCGCGGGGAAGGAAGTGTCCCTTCTGTACGTAGTACTATTAAGTATTCTGTGCCTACATGCAATGTGGTCAAGCCAGAGCAATAAGATAGAATGGAAGTTGTATAAGAGGCTTCGTGTTGCGATCGCTAAATCGAAAAATCTGATATAAAGCCATAGTGTGTATAGTATTTTAGCAATGAAGGCTTAATCATATCACTTCATCGCAAAATGATAAGCCAACTTTACTTCAAAATGTAAGAATCAAAGGACAGTAATTCGGCGGTTGAATTTGCTTTTTCATTAATTTTGTACTAAACGTCTCACACTCACAGTCAGTGGTCGACTATACGTTATAGTCGACTACCGACTGTGAGCCGTCTGTATACGTTGCCGCCGACTGTATACGTTGAGTGTGCGCGGCCTAAAGATTTTGATACAAACAATCTAAGACCTAACAGTGCAATTTCAATAAAACGACCTAAAATCAGTTTATCCTATGCATTCCAAGTCTACAATACACGGCAATTCAAGCACATTAAATTGAAGAGCTGCCAATCATAGCCGGATCACTGTCCGTACGGCCCGTCTCCGGTCCGGCTACACCACTCCGGGCGCCGTCCACGGTAGCGAGACGGCACCGGTTAGTATTACGGCTCATTAGCCAGGGAAACTTAGTCATTTCGCGTAACCACCGGCCAAACAACAGACTATTTTTAAATGAACACACATTGAAAGCGGAGTGAATTGTTTTCTGAGAATGTTTTCTTTGGAAACGGTGCAGCGGTGGATGATTGAAATGAAATGTCATTTTACTTTCAGATGAATGATTTGGTGAGGTTCTGGAGTGGCGACCGCGTACCGGAAGACGTAGCGTCTGGATGGCCTCAAAAGGTGAACCGTTACCTGCTGAAGGCCTCGGGAATCCACTGGATGCGGGAAGCACAGAACCGGCCAAAGTGGCAGTGCGTGGTCGGCCTAAGTCAAGCAGTGGACGTCTTTTGGGTGAAATAATGATTTAAGATGGCTTCTCTCATGGGTTAAGATTCTTTAATAAGTATAAGCAAGGTTGTGATATGAGAGCAATCTCTAACTGATAGACGTTTTTCAGAGTTTCATTAAACGATTTGTGAAGATAATCAAGGAGTGAGCTTCTAAAATATATTTACATCGCAGCAGTCGCCATGATTTCCAAGTTGATTATACAGAGTGGCGTTTAGGTTGTCACATTAATTGAAACCACGTATTCTACCTACATAACGTATTTTAAACATACACAATTAAAATAATTAATGACAATTAACATTCTAGCCGTGGGACCTTTTTTTTCGTGTTAGTAAGTATTTAACAACTTTAAACTTAATTTGTGATTATTTGGTAACAATACCATAACGTTTGTGTTGAACTGTTGATACCATCGCCCCGCGCGTGTCTATATAGTGCCTTATTATCAAGGGTGGTTTATTTCATGTAAATTTTTAAGCTATTCATTTTTGTTTGAAAGTTTGAAGACAGTTTCTAATTTTAGTACATATTTGTTTATTTTAAATACTGGTAACAACTTTGAGGTAATAACCGCTGTACTGTTTAATGTGATAACCTAATCACGACTCTGTAGATGAAGATAACAGATTTACTGATCATTCATTCTCTTCTGAACAAGCTATAGCTAAGTATCTCATCATCATCTGCCTAGCCTTTTCCCAACTATGTTGGGGTCGGCTTCCAATCAACGGGATGCAGCTGAATTCCAAAATTTTACATGGAGCGACTGCCTATCTGACCTCCACAACCCAGTTACTGGGTAATACGACACCCCTTGGTAAGATTGGTTGTCAGACTTTCAGGCTTCAGAAGCCATTCATTCGTGCATCTAGTCACCCGCCGTAACGACTGTCAAAGATGCACGAATGACAGCCGGGACCAACCGCTTAACGTGCTTTCCGAGGCACGAAGAGGTCTCTGTATGTAAAGATGGTCACCCATCCACAGAGCAACCGCGGCAAGTGTAGTTTAACCTGATCGATCGACCTGTGCGGCTGTTATTATTTAGCCACAGTCCCCTTTAGCAACAAGCCAAGTATCTATAATGAGTCATATTTATAATGCTTCGATAAAAAAAAACTTTCATAATCCATTAGGAATATGAGTTAGGTATTAAAGTTAGAAAGAAAATAAAATAAAGTCATGTCCCGCGTCCAATTATATTGACGTGCGAAGTGGAGG
Source organism: Hydraecia micacea (assembly GCA_914767645.1). Classification (NCBI taxonomy): domain Eukaryota; kingdom Metazoa; phylum Arthropoda; class Insecta; order Lepidoptera; family Noctuidae; genus Hydraecia; species Hydraecia micacea. Next base: position 10,933,374 of record OU611795.1, read on the forward strand.
TCTTACAATGGCGAGATACTTATAAGAATAGCCATTTTATATCTTTTGAAAGTGAAAGAAAGATCTTATTTCATACTAGCTGTGCCTGCGACTTCGTTCGCGTGTATGGGTTTGGTTATTTTTGCGCAGAACCCTAATTCAATTTATAAAATAAAAGTAGGCTAAGTTACTCCTTATAACATCCGCCAGTGAAAGTCCCGTCAAAATTGGTTCTGGAGTTTCGGAGATTAGCGGGAACAAACAGACGGACACAAATTTTAAAAATTAATTTTTGTTATAAGTACCTATCTACCGTTATACTTTCATATGCATTTAGTAAAAAGCTTATTTTGACATTACAGTCACTTCAATTTTATTAATTTGTATATCCAATAAGTACTTATTATATTAATACTTATTATTTATTATAAATTCGAAAGTGTGTCTGTCTGTATGTTACCTCTTCACGCTTATACCGCTGAACCCATTTAGATGAAATTTGGTATAGGAATCGTTTGAGTCCCGGGAAAGGACATAGGATAGTTTTTACCCCGATATTCCCACGGGATCGAAACTTATGCGGGTGAAACCGCGGGACGCTGCTAGTAAAATAATATAACTCATTTTATATTTAGTACTTATCGCTTTATAAAAAATATTATTTCTAATAAAAATAATAAACATGGAATAATAACTGAAGATATCACATTTTAAAAGATACTAACGGACGGCGCGGGAAAAGAGTTCCTGGAAGGATTTGGGGGAGGCCTTTGCCCAGCAGTGGGACACTATAGGCTAACAAAAAAAAAAAAAAAGGACTTCCACCCCCGTACAGCTATTCAAGTCCTTGACCTACCGCTCGAGCTCCAGTTCGAACATATCTAACGGCTTGTTCAGTAACGCCGATGACATTGGGTCTTAGTTAAAATTTTTGAAACTCCCTCATATCTACGAACGGAGGGTTGACGAACTAAAATAGAATGTAGACAATAACGAATACCTAACAGTGGCTATGTTTAAAATTATCATATTCCTAGAATGTTCATAACCAAAACATTTGAACCTTTTCTACATTATAACGAAACCGAATCCAATATGATAACGTAACATAATATCACCCCTGTATTATTCCCCAAAGGGTTCGGCAGAGAGAGGCCTCAAAGATATGTCAGCATAAAGGAAGGGGCCCGCCAGGGCCGAAGCCTGCCGGGGTAGCGGGATCGTCCGAAAGGGCGCGCTGCCCCGGAACATAAAGGGCTAAGGAAGGAACACAGGTGGGTTTTAGTCAGTAAGAGTCCCTCACTTCCTTCCGCTCCACCCAGAGCGGGAGGAGTCATTAGATAATTTCCCATCCATAAAAAAAAAGGGTTCGGCAGAGGTTGAGAGGTACACCTATAGTACGCCCACATTCCTCCAAAGTCCCAAGTAACAGGGCGAGCCTATTGCCATCAACCGGGCACAAATCCAGACTCCGGGCTGCTACTGAGAAATCCCAGATAAAAAACCCAATAACACTTTACCCGACCCGAAATTCGAACCCAGGACCTCATGTTCAGCAGTAGCGCTTGCGGCCACTAGACCAACGACGCAGTTCGATGTCAAATAAGTACAACGTCGTAGATGAAACTGATGGAAAAACCCGATAACAGTTTGCTCGACCCGAGAATCGAACCCAACATCTCATGCTCAGCAGTAGCGCATTCGACCACTATACCAATGAGGCAGTTCTATGTCCAATTCAATGTACCTATTTCACAATATCGTAGATACAAAAGGTAATTGAGAAAATGTAACCAAAGCCAACAGACCAAAAGTCAATGCAACAGACCGACACGTAAACAGGTAGCCGCTTTGGTTATAATTAAACAAACTTTCTAATTATATAATCTCGATTCGTATTAATGAATAGCCAACGAAAGGGAGGCATTGCTAATCAAGCCTTGTTCAATAGTAAACATCCCACAATCGAGCAATTAACGGTCCATAGATAACAATAATTGTAGGTACTAACTGTAATGGTTAGGACTACAAACTGAGTGAAATTAAATTGTTTGTTCTGTAAATAGGATATCGGAATCACTTTTACACGTAACATTATAGGGTGTAAAAAGACCCATCGCATAGTCGTCAATTACGCATTTTGTACATCCAACTAAGTACTGTAGAGGCTTAGACCTCTTTAATAATGCAGGCCGGTCATAATTTATGGCATCTGCCGTTCGACCATTCAAGCGTGTGTCAAAAATATGAGATGAGGCTTGACGTGAAAAATAGAAAGGGATAGTATTAAATAACTATTATAAAAGTCTCAAAATAATATCCAATCAAATCCATTTCCAGGAGTTTCATTTAATAAAAAAGCTCCCATCCAAGTTAGGTCCCTCAGGGACATAACTTATAATAATGATTTAATACTATCCCTTTCTATTTTGTCCCTCTAGTACCTACATTGTACAAAACTAATTGCAGGGAAACGACTTTTATTTTTGGTGTGAAAATTTGCTATTTGCGGTAAGTAATGCGCAATGTAACACAGTGTAAAACATTGTGCTAAATATGTGTGTGCATGCAACGGTAAATGGGTCGTGGGGTATTCTAAGTTGTGTTATATCATTAAAAAATTTTTTTCGACAAAAACCGTCAGTAAAAATTGGAATTTTGACCTTCAATATCTCCGTAACCAGAAGGTTCCCGGGTATGGTCCGGTACAAAAAAATTATCAGTGTCGGAAAGTACATAATATGTAACTCTCGGCTTCGTTAAGTATCTTTTTACACCCCTTATATACATTTTATTTATTGCAGATAGAAGTGACATTTCCTATCTGACTACCCCTGAGAAGAAACGGTGAAACAGACTCGGCCGGGGGTCAGTCTCTTTTGAAGTCCAGACATAATCTTGGTCAGATCATAAAATGATGTAGGTACACAGGCTTTCCACCAATCTACCCAGTATCAAGCCCCACTGGTACCTTCTACCCAGTACCGACCCCCACTGGTACCTTCTACCCAGTATCGACCCCCACTGGTACCTTCTACCCAGCACCGACCCCCACTGGTACCTTCTACCCAGCACCGACCACCACTGGTACCTTCTACCCAGTACCGACCCACTGGTACCTTCCACCCAGTACCGACCCCCACGGTACCCTCCACCCACTACCGATCCCCACTGGAACCTTCCACCCAGTACCGACCCCCACTGGTACCTTCCACCCAGTACCGACCCCCACTGGTACCTTCCACCCAGTACCGACCCCCACTGGTACCTTCTACCCAGTACCGACCCCCACTGGTACCTTCCACCCAGTGCCGACCCCCACTGGTACCTTCTACCCAGTACCGACCCCCACTGGTACCTTCCACCCAGTACCGAGCCTCGCTGGTACCTTCCACCCAGTACCGACCCCCACTGGTACCTTCCACCCAGTACCGAGCCTCGCTGGTACCTTCCACCCAGTACCGACCCCCCTACTTAAGTTTCACATAGATAAATCAAAAAGAAAGACCAAACCTTGAAAAAGACGTAGAGGCACGTCCAGTTGACACATACATTTAAGGGATCAAAAACATACGGAAACAGCTTCAAATATGACAAAATGGATCCATTACAAATGCCTACTTGTACTAAACGGATCAAATGTAAAGCCCAAAAATGGCTCTACATCAAAATATAATCTAGAAAAGCAACAAAAGTCTTGTACGCCACATTGAATCAAAAACATAAACATTCCACCTCTTTGCTAGAAAACGTCTTTCAAAAATATATGTTCTCTCATTAAGCTCTTATCTTTGTAAGATAGGCACACTAAGCTCGAAAGTCTCCGGTACACAAAAACGCATTCATTCCCCCATTAATACCGTCAACAACTTAGAAACAATTTGTAAACCATAAAGTTTTCCTTAATTTGATAGCTGCATCAATTTGTTCCCCAGCATGGACCAAAATAGACAAACGCCGCTAAGGGACGGCCACTAATTGACACTATCTCGGTTTTTATAACCATTGTATCGAACCCTTCAATTAACAGACATTGTGGCTTGGTGCCGCAAATAACAAACAATCAAATGAACATTCCCCGAAAGAGTTCCGTTTTTACTTTTATTGTTATTTGTTTTTATGGATAGATGAGGAAATGGATATTAAAAATGTTGTTTATAGTCCTCATGTCGTATATGGTCCATAGAACAGCGGGGTAATTGCGTAACACACTAGCAATGACTTTCACTTTGACAGTTCAACAACATTCATTGCGTCATTTACGCTGTTGAGCAGACAAATTTTTCGAACATATACGAGTAAAGCAATGGATTAGCAATATCCTTCAAAATTATTCGGCAATTAGGATGCAGCACCCTAATTGCGTAACACACTATTAATCTCAATCTGAATCATTTTGAAGGATATTGCTAATCCATTGCTTCATATGTTCGAAAAATGTATAACGCAATGAATGTTGTTGAACTGTCAAAATGAAACCCATTGTTACTGATAGTGTGTTACGCAATTAGCCCGCAGCAGGTCTGAAATGCATGTGATAAAGTAATGTGGATGATAATAAAATATGAAGTTTGATGAATACCTACAACTAAGTTCTGTCAGGATGGAAATAGCAAACCATTTGTTTAATTCAACACCTCAACAATAATACACACCTCATAAATAATACAAGACACAGTTCCAACGAGCATTTCACCGACTAGCATGTCAATATCGTTGCGGGAAGACACGTAAAGATGTCCCAGAAATTGCGCTCAAGTATCATAGTATTGACCGTAAACTGTCAAACCGTTTGCGCGGGCGCAAGACAGGCCGACGCCATATTAGTCAGCGTGTCAGTCGACCACCTGGGTAGTTACTAAAACACTATTTTCTAATTTATGTGAGTGCGATCCCCTCATCCTTATTTACTCTGACATTATCTAGTAAATCGCTCGACCGGATTTGCGTCGGATAATTACTTTGTAGTTTACTAGCAGACGGTTTTGACGGATTATTTCAGTCTGTTATGCAAGAGGTTGGTTTTGTTTTTACCGCTGCTTATGGCCGATTTCTATAATTTACGGACCGTTATTGGTTAAGATTAAGACTCTTGTATCTTTACCAATAGTGAAGCAAAGACCTCATAGCTTCGCATAGTAGACCCTCCCATATGGAAGTGGCTATCACAGGTAAAATTAGCTTACGAATCTATTTATATGCCCAGTTTGGCAATAAAAATGCTACCATTGGTGAGCAAAACGATTCGTTTTTGTTTATAGGAACCGAGTATTAGTCAGAACAAGCGTTTCGGCGTTATGATTAAAGGTATAATCATGAATCATGTCATGAATCAAAACATGACAAATGAAGGCAATCATGCGCATCTAAAGTACCAAGTTTTGGGAAACATGATTCAAGCTAATGGATGAAGTACAACTGCAACGGGAAAAAAAAGACTCTGCTAAAAGTAGAAAGTAAATATTTATCTTGTAAAGAAATGCTGAGTTACATAATCGGACAATGGCATCAAGGGAATACGAATGTACTCTGACATAAGCCAGTTAGTCATTGTTGTCCTATGCACTCACAACGGTTATTGATCTTCAAACTGTAGAAATCACACTAAAATTATAAAGGCGAAAGTTTTTGAGTGTGTTTGTATGTTTGTTACTTCTTCACGCAAAAACTACTGAACGGAATTGGATGAATTTTGGCACACAGATATTTTATAACCAGCAATAACACATACTTTTTATCCCGATATTCCCACGGGATCGAAACTTATGCGGGTGAAACCGCGAGGCGCTACTAGTAGTAGAATAAATCCCAAAATATGACAGGCCTATTACTGCAACACTACAAATTAACAAGACCATCAATATATGCCTTCCGAAATAATGCAATAAAAGATTTATAGGGCGAAGGTTACCACAAAATACAGATTTTGTGCTTACACAGACAGAGAGCAACTGAGAGTATCAGTATCACAATATCTAATGACTGGCGCATCTTAAATTTGCTTTTACGACGTTTTTGAAGTATGTTGCCTACTTATTACGATTTAAAAGAGTGTCCATAGTTCCCCATTCCCATTCTCCCGTTCCCATTCTTCTTAGGAACTTACTACATTTTGGAAGGGGCAATTAGCTCCATCTTTCTGACGAAAATGTAGCTAGTTGTCCCTTACAAAGTCAACAACGGGTCGGTCCCTTAACAATTCAAAACTGATAGTTTGAATTTACCTAGTTATTATGGCGGTGGAATCAATTCCGTCTATGCGCGCAAAGCCGGATGCATTCCAATCAAATCCGCACCTGGCAGCAATAATTCTCAATGCAATCGATTCCAAAAGAATGCAATAGTTATCAGCGAAGATTGCGGGTGACCGCAGGCGCAGACGGGGAGTCGGGCAGTCGCGAGTAGCCGAGCATGTAATGGCGTCGGCTTCCGCGAGGGTGTGCCGCCATTGTTCCGAGTCGGGTCGTGCGTGACTGCCGCCCCCGCTCCGACTACACCAGAAGCTTCCGATGATGCAGTGTTTGTTAGCGAATGTCATCCACTCATCCTTGCAATTGCGACAACAAATCGAGACTGGAATCTAGTAATTTCTGGTTAGTCTATAAATGTCGAGACTGTCTTTGATCTTGGCTGATAATAGCAGGGCTTACAACAAAATATAGTTAATCCAATAAGTTTAGTGGAGAGTTGGTCATAGGTAGATAGTTAGCGTTACATAACATGATACTAGTTACAGTCAGACTAAGTTGCTTTTGATTATGTAGTTACCTTTTAAAATCCCCAAAAAAAATTCAAACTAAGTGAAAAGCTGGCCATTGTAAGCTTTCCTAAAACAGTAGATAATTCCACAATAATCACCTACTTAATTCCGTATGGCGAGGCTCAATTACTAACAACCGGAAGACCCTCAACCAACAGCAGGTATAAACAGAATCATATTTAGCTGAAATACAATATGCACTCATAACAGAGGGCAAGTCGCGTCGCATGCACCGTGTAGGTGGGCCTGCAGGGCTTCGCCACCCGCGCTATCCTGTTACCGCAGTCCTGGCGCATCGGGCCTAATCCTGTTATAATTGATCGAGGTAATAGCGTGGAATATTGACACTTTACGCCAACGACGCGGATCGAATACTAAGTTGGTTAATATGGCAATGTTGATAGAATATAATTTGTTTAAAGGAGAAAACTTTATTGAGAAATTAGGTAACAACTTCCAATATGATGGTGAGCCGAGTTCGGCTTATTGCACGGCTTGTCTTTAATCATCAACAACACAATGAAAATTCAAATAGAGGATATTATACAGGAAACCCGACCTAAAATACAGCACGAATTAGAAAGGACCGCAAAAATTAACGCCGTAGAATGAAAGGACACAATTCTATTGTGTTAACTTGTTCCTTCGACCAATCGCGAATGAGCGGGGCGAATTGTCAAAGACAACAGAACTATTGTCACAAGGCGTGTGGCAACTTTAATGACACACTGGGACACCTGGATAGTACCTTTATAAGGCCTCCAGCGAACAATGCTGGCAGCTTTAATATCTCTAGTCTAAGAGCCTTTCTTATACTTCATATTTCGAAGGTATTTTTGGCTGCAAAGTCCTCGCAAAGTTCTACTGCAGGAGATGTAGCACTTGCGAGCTGAACTAGGCGAAAAAGTGCATCTCACAAAATATTTTCTCTTTCCACTATTAATTTTGCAATCGCGGGAGACCCAATACCAAATACAATGTTGATTAGCAACAATTTAGCAAGAACGGAGGTTCGATTCTGTGGGTTGTAATGTAAAGGGTTGCCGACCTGTTTGCGAAGCAATGGTATACCTACTTATTTATTTCCTAAGTTTGCACATTTACACCCGACCATGCAGACCGCTGAGCCCACATCTACTCGAAATGCAGTGAAGCTCTTCATTTAGTTATTTGCCCTTCTAGCCGACGTGTCTGTATAATTTACAATAATATTATTGCTATGATCACAATAACTGATGAAGATTTAATACCACTATTAAGTAAAACGAGCTCCTGAACTAAGAACGCACTAAACAGCAAAATTACAAGGTCGTGAAAACGCGAACAGCGTCTTTCTAGGTTGTAGTTAACAATAATATTGCACAATAACACCTAATTTAGACAAATAAAGCACTAAAACATAAACAAGCCAGTCGTTCACCCTAATTGGGAGTTTCAAGGCAAAGCTGCGCTTGCGCCGCCCACGTTAGAAAATATATATCTGGAACTGCCTACACCTTCAATTAGAGCGAAGCACTCTACAAGTATATGTGCCGCCTATGCTTAGCGCTAAGGACAATAATAACTATTGATTTATTATTGTGATTACAAAGTTACTTAAATGTTTTATTTCCTACACACTGCAGTCTGGTTTTCTTAGTTCCTGGTTTTAGCATTAGCATTAGTTTTTATTTAGTTTTAGCATTTCAGTAAGAAACCTTGTTACTAACTCACCGACTTCTTTACTGAGCTCGAAGTCTAGTACTAAACTGCAAAAGAACCAACGTATAACATGATGGTTCTATACAAATAAAGCATCCTCTAGACGGATTCTTCAAAACTTCACTGCTCTTGGGCTTTTAAAGGGTCCCCGAAACGATCGATTGAAATTGTCAATTTGTACATGATTGAGCAGTGATGGTTGTCTAAATTGTTCATCACCACTGCTCTCAAAACGGTGAAGAAAAACATCAGAATTCAGAACCAAAAATTCGAAGACATGTGAGATCTACCAACCCGCACTGGGCCCGCGTGGTGGATTACGGCACACTCCCTCTCACCGAGAGGAGGCCTGTGTCCCAGTAGTGAAAACATTATAGGCTAATTATGTACCTGATTGATACACATTGATGCGCAAATTGATCGTCTAGCAAATGCAATTGAAGCGATTGACAATATTCCTGATTATTCCTACATCAGCAATTTATTGCAATTGATCGTTTCGGGGACCCTTTTGGAGTTAAAATCCTCATACCCTGAGACCGTGTCGCGGGGAACAGCTAATGCAACATAAACAAGGCAATGTGTATCTAAAATGGGTGATCCATTGTACGTGGAAACACTAAAGGGTTTCTAAAACGGATTTTATGACGAGCCACTGAGGCGCTCGTTCATGCACATAAAAGCAAAATTACATAATAATAACATTCAGGCGCTTTGTACAGCTGAATAGCGGCGCGGGGTGGCGCCACTGGCCATGTAAACAATAGCTCCGTAATAAAAATTCAATAAAAATAGTAATATCGATTAGAAGTGACTACAATTATGTGTAATGTGTGTGTAAAGAAACAATAGTTACTACAAAGCGTTTGTGGAAAAGACTGTGCATAATAACATTAAAATTGAACTATTTGAAAGTTTTGTTTACGTTTCTTATCAATAACTACAAATTTCTCCGACAATAAGTTCCAAACTCATTCTTAGGCTAATAACAGTGAATAAAGTGCATAGTGTAATAAAATAGTCCATGTTTATATGTGAAAACTAGTGAAAACCATAACATTTTACAATCAGATCTATAAAACTGTTTGTTTTGAAATTTTGAATTTTGGCGTCCTAAAACACAATCCTCTGTTCCACGAAATAAATATGAAAAAAAAAAATGAAAATAGCGCCATCTAGTGACGAGTAGCGGTATGACACTAACAACCCACTTTGACATCCAATGAACCTCTGTTCCACCATTAAAAAATACCGTTTTAATATTTAAATAATAACGTATAGTAACGAGTAATGGATGATAACTATATGTTCAACGTACAGGTGAACTGAAAACACATGTTCGATTCTTATTTATTACTGTGTTGCTTTTTATAATTACTTCAAATTTGTTTGGCAACTGCAAGATTCCTCACTAAAAGGACATCAAATAAATAAATATGGGGTCTGAAGAAAAAAATATAACATTGCGTTGTAAACATAATCTTGTGAGAACATTATCATACGAATCACTTTGTATCAGAAGTAACTCCCTAGATTCTATAAACTCTGATATCAATAAGACAGCTTTAAGTATGTTCGATTTATCTACATGCGCTCCGTCAGATGAGATCTATAAGCTGAGAAAAGAATTAGAAGAAAAACAAATATTATTGGAAAATGCAAAAATAGAAATTGATAAACTATCCTTAGAAAATATTCAGCTACGTAAAGAAATTCAAGGACTATCGACATCTAATTCACATCCCAAAAATATATATACTGAGAGCTTAAATACCCCAAAAGCAAACAATCAACAAAGCTCTGATAACATCACAGTAAAAAACACAAGAGAGTTACTATGTGTTCAACCTAAAAACAAATACAGCTATACAACCAGATGTGATTCGAAATTGCACTCACCTACAAGAATGAGCATTCCGTCTCTAAATGTACCTATAGCAAAAGAAGATGGAGATATTTCACAGACTAACATTTCGGAACAGACATACAAAGAAGAGGAAGGCATGAATTGTAAACCGAAATCTATCTACATATTTGGCGCTCAACAATGCGTAGGACTAGCAGCTAAGTTGGTTCATTCTAGAACTAATACCAGGTATGAAAAATATAAAATTGAGTCTATTACTAAACCACAAGCCTCAGCAAACGACATACTTAGCAGCTGTGAAAGTATAAAAATAGCAAGCGAAGACAAAATAATTATAAACGTTGGTGAAAATGATGACAACCCCACAAAGCTACTATACAACTTATCATATGTACTGAAAAAGTTCGAAAAAACTAATGTTATTATTCTTGGTGTGAATAAGAGTTATCATTTGAAAGAAAAGACATTAAATGAAACATTAAAAAACTTTTGTAATAATATTAATAACTGTACTTTTATAAATTGTTATAAATTATCTGTATATTCACTATGTAAAAAAATTAATTATACGATAGACTCTTTAGACTATAATGCAAGATACTTAAATTTTTCATCAAAAATGTGTAACAAAAATGCAACTACTAATATGTCATCTCAAAAAAAAGCTTTCACTCATAAAAATACATTATCTAGCCATGAAAAAACACCAAATGGGGAGATTAACAATAATACAGATATTAAATGTAATGTAAACAAACCCGTAAAAGGAACTATACCATATTATTTTGATTTAACACGCAAAAAAAATTTAGAGCTGAATAAAATAAAAACACCTCAAAAAGACAATTCGTTTTTTCTATAATACCAAAAAACAATATATCGATGAATATAATACTTCAAGCTCAATTACAGTGTTCCATCAGAATATAGCGGGTCTATTAAACAAACAAGAAAATATAGAATTATGTATAGACGAATTTGATAAAAATAAAAACTACATTGATGTGGTTTGCCTCTCAGAAACTTTCATAAAAAGAGGCAATGAAAACAATGTAACTTTAAAACATTTTAAGCTAATTACATCGTACTCTAGAATAAAAGAAAAAAGAGGTGGTGTTTGTATTCTTGCCAGACATTCCTTAGATTATAAAGATTTGACTATTTGTAACTCCATGTCAATGGACAAAGTGTTTGAATGTTGCGGCGTGGAATTTCCTTCCCTCAACTGCATTATGATTTGCTTATATAGAACGCCAGATAGTAACATAAACTCATTCTTTGATAAACTTGAATTATTACTACATAAGATTTGTAACAAACCTAATAAAAAAGTTATTCTAACAGGAGATCTAAATATAGACACACTCAAAAGCAATAAAATTACATCACGTCTAAAAGACACTTTAGTAAATTTTGGTCTCTCCTTACATATAGACCAACCGACTAGACACAAAGCCTGCATTGATCACTTCATAAGTAACATTAAAGACGCTAATGGTAAAGTTCACGAATTATTTCTCTCCGACCACAATACAGGTCAAACTTTAAATTTTCCCATTTATAATAAACCAATAAGACTAAAAAGTTGGTATGTTTACAAAAGAGACTACAGTGAAGACAACCTAGACAAATTTATAAGTTGTTTATCAGCACTAAGTTGGTCAGAAGTATATGAACAAGAACATTTAAATTCAGCTTTTGATGTATTTCATGATACGTTTTGTTTATTTTACAACCTTTGCTTTCCGATAAACAAAGTAAGAATTAGTGCAAACTGCAAGTCACCAAGGTGGATAACAACAGGAATCAGAAAGTCAAGTAAACTAAAACGAAAACTAAGGTATCGTCAATACATGTCCAAATCTGAAGACGATACATCAAATTATACAAAATACTGTAGTATCTTCAAAAAATGCGTTAGCCGATCAAAACACCTCATAAACTCTAAAATAATGTCATCGGCAAAAAATAAAGGCAAAGCTACATGGCAGATTATCAAAAACAAAACTGATCACGTTAACACAAAAAAACACATTGATACTATTAAAATCGACAATGATATTATAAACAACCCTAAAGAAATTGCTGAAACTTTCAACGATTTTTTTATAAATATTGCCAAAGGATTCCATAACAAAAAGAAAGCTTCATCAGACAAAAAACATTCCGATCTACCGAACATGACGCAAACCATGTTTTTACATCCATGTGATGAAGATGAAGTAAAAAATACTATCATGTCCCTTAACAACTCAAAATCGGTTGGATTTGACGGTATAGCAACTCACATTCTCAAATCATGTGCCACTATTATATCACCAATCATTGAACACTTGATAAATCTCTCATTCTGGCAAGGTATTTTTCCAGATAAACTAAAAAAATCCATTGTTAAACCATTATTTAAAAAAGGTGACATAAAAGAGTTATCTAATTACCGCCCTATAACACTTATATCGAACTTATCAAAAATATTTGAGAAAATCATGCATCGTAGACTCACAAATTATTTAGAAAAATTTCAGATCATAAAAGAGGAACAAAACGGCTTTCAAAGGGGAAAATCAACTACTTTAGCAGCATTTAAACTGATAAAAAATGTCATTGATAATCTTGATAAACGCATTCCAGTATCTGTCATCTTCTTTGACATGAGCAAAGCATTCGACTTTGTTAACCATGACTTACTAATACAAAAATGCAATAACTACGGAATTAGAGGAATAGTTATTGATTGGATTACTAGTTATTTATTTAACCGGCAACAAAAAGTAGAAATAAGCACAACAAATAAAAATAATGAGTTCACATCAAATAGTTCTGAATATAGTCAAACTAAATCAGGAGTACCCCAAGGAAGCATACTTGGCCCATTACTTTTTCTCATTTACATCAACGATTTACCTACAGCTTTACAACAACAATGCATACTTTTTGCTGACGACATATCGGTAATTGTAACAAATAATAGTAAATCAGAAACAAATCACGAAAAAATCCTTAATGAAACAGTAAACCAAGTTTTAAAATGGCTCGATAACAATTTTCTCTGTGCAAATTTAAATAAAACCAAATACATAAACTTTAAAAACTACAATTCTAAACAAAAATCATTTAATGTTAATTGTCAAGGACAACAAATTAACGAAGTTAGTGAATACAAATTTCTTGGACTTATTCTAGACCAGCATTGTAACTGGAAACTACATATAGATTATGTATGCAAGAAACTAAATAAATTTGTATTTGCTCTTAAACGTTTAAGATGTACCGCGAGTGAAGCCGTTGCACTTACTGCTTACCATGGATATGTTTCCTCTTTACTCAGATATGGACTGCTACTCTGGGGGAACTCGACGAATATTAATGATGCCTTCCTAGTACAGAAAAAATGTCTAAGAGCAATCTGTGGTATCAGTCCTTTAACATCCTGCAGACCTCTCTATAAAAAAAATAAAATTCTAACCTTAACAGGTCTTTTCATAATGCAAGCTGGTGTATTTGTTAAAGAGCACTCTACATTTTTTATAACATGCGACTTACATTCAAAATATACCCGTCGAGACCCAACACGGCTAATAATTCCTTCACATCAAAGCACATTATGTCATAAGAATAGCTTTATCACGGCAATAAAAATATTCAACAATATTCCAAAAGAAATAAGGGAACTCCCTCTAAAACGCTTTAAATCAAAACTACACAAATGGCTTATTGATAATTGTTTTTATAGTGTCAAAGAATTTTTTGAGAAAAAAATAGACGATAAATATAAGATATGATGCTGAGTTTTATAATTATATTAAGTACTTTATATACCTATTATTCTTCTGTATTCAAATAGATACGAAACCCTAATAACCAATGTTATTAAAAATGTATTAATTTTAACAAATTAATGCGTTAAATATTTGCATGCCAGTCCATGGCGAAACATGTAAGATCATCACTTTATTTATAAGACCTTAATGTACCATGTTTTAAAGCAAATAAATATATTCTATTCTATTCTATTCTAGCGAATAGACGATCCTTTCACGAGTTATATATGGTTTAATGGAACAATAACAATATTAATAATTTATTTTAGGGTTTCCTATAATATTTGTTATAGGAAACCCTAACTGGGCTGGACTTAAAGCAGGCAGATAACTGGGTATTTTCTGTGTTCGTATCGTAAAAGATTTGGGCACCTTTCTACTAAACTATCGAAAAAAGCAGTTTTGGGCTAAAGAGCATTTTTATTGCTGCTAGTTTGTATATTGTCGCAGACTGTTGACGGACAGCTGGTATTTCGACCAAATCAAAGTTGAAATATTTTGGCAAAATGGAAAATCGATTTCATCATTATCCCGAGTACCTAGATCTAAGATTTTGATCAAATACTAATAAAAAAAACTAGTTTGATGAAAAATGTATATATTGTGTATTTTTCTGGCTTTCTATAAAATAAAAACTCTTTGAAGAAAGTAATACTCCTAATAAACCGTTCGAACAGCTCTTTTTCAAGTGTATTTAAACAACCCAAGTTATAGCTCGGTTTGGCAGAAAAATGACGTCCATTGTCGCTTGTCGCCCATCAAAATAAATTTCTGATTGATAGTAGATCTCTCCTGATATTAGAACAATTACAATAATTCATGCTAAATTTACGATGCACCCATCAAACAATGCTGAACTGGCTGAAGTACCTATTGGTGATTTAAAACCAATTCCGCGTGCAGCAAACGACCCACCTGACGTAGTCAGAAATCTACACGGCCCGCTTGAGCCATCAATGCTGCTTAGATCATTAAAGCACGATAAAAGCACGTACTTACTTTGTGATAGAGCTTCTGGAGTCTTCCGGCAGACCGACAAAAATAAGGGTAGATGACATTGGTTCACTTCACTAAAAAACACTTAATTTTGTTTATTTACTGAAAAATTTAGCTTGATTCACACTAGAAAACCAAAATAAAAATTAAATAATTTCACTTCATCATACTAATTATCGTGAATTTGTGACGTATGTCAAATAATTAAACCAATGAGTATGTTTTAGAATATCTAGCCAGTGCTAGCGAGTTTGTACGGCACACTGTCGTTTTGCATTTAGGTTTTATGACAAAGTATACGTGGGAGAGGATTATGTAGGTGGAAATCGACCTCGACTCTTGTATGATATTATAGCACAATTAATAACATTTCCTTTTCTAGAAGAATGATCTCAGGCCGAACTTATTTATACTGCTTGGCTAACCTTCAGCGTTCTTTCGTAACAACAAGTTTAGAGCCTTAGAAATCTCGGGAAGAGAAAGACCGAATGACAGAATGAGTTCGGCTCCTAGTTTTAAAGAATAGGAGCAGTGGAGAAGACGGAAATAAGGCCTTTGCCTTGCAGTGGACACAGCTGATTAATTAAAAAATAGAGATAGTTGACTTGCCATTCAGTGGAATACCGGTTAGCAAATGAGATTAACCCTTTTACTGCTGGGCTATATTTCGTATTCTATTTCCTGAAGAAGCATTCAAATTCAGGTAGGTACTTCACTTTGTCTATAGTCCTAGTTTGTGCAATGGAAGTGTTTAGGTCCCCTAGCCTATACAGGATTATTGGAAAAACACCAATAACCTCTTAAGAGGTCATTGTACTCATCATTATGAACATCTTTTACTATGGGACCAAAAATGAAATCGCGAAAAATAAATCAGCTGTTCCCTACATTTATGTTCATATTATAACTCGTCAAAATGTAGGCACATGGTAGGGTACAGCAGCATTGAAAGCTCTACGATTGACGTGCATCGTAGCGTAATCTGTTATTTTAAAACCGAACTACACCGACTCAAGCTGAAGCCACCTTATCGCGAGAACCGTAGTTGGGTTTTGTCAAAAAAAAAAATACAACCCAAAGTTCTTGCGAGATAACGATGTCTCGTTATCCCTTTTTTAATTTGATCTCAATATTTTTTTATGTTCTAGTACTATGATAATGTGGGAATCCAATACAAAACACCTTACTAAAACCCGACGCCACAATGACTATTGCGACGTGGCGTCACATTGGACCTTTGGAAATTATTTTAATAATATATTGAACTAGCTCTTTAATCTAAATATTAAACTTATATCGAATTACTAAATTAAATAAAGTAAATATATTTTTTATTTTTTTGACAGAATATAATAATACTAACTAAAATTACAAAACAACAAAAACAAAAGTCGCTTCGTTTCTGAACGCAAATGATGCTTGACGGGACGGCTGTTGAATGCAGCGGACTTGTTATTCGCTTTCAAAGTGATTTAATTCATTTCTCTTGTTTTATCACTATGAAAACTGTGTTCATTCTTTAACTATGTTGAATCAAACATCCACTGAAGCGTTGCTTTCAGCGAGTTACGTCGAAAATTACTTAGATTGTGTTGAAAATCTTCCGAATGACCTGCAAAGACATTTATCGCGTATGCGAGAGCTTGACGTAACATACAGAGGTAATTTTCCAATTCCTGCATGCCCTTTAGGCCATAATTGCTCTTACTAAGTATTAACAGTTGTATATGTTATTAATAATAGATACAACAGCTTGTAATTATATTGTTGACGTTCGCCTTTCAACCTCATTACGTATGCATACCTATGTATAGATTGCGACTCGCGAGTACAAGTGGACCAAAATAACACCAAAACCACTAGTCTGTAGTTACTTCGAAAGATGGTTATGAAAAGATTTCATTTTGACTACATATAAGTAGATGTTTGTGTCTTGCTTTATTGTAAAAAAAAGTGCAGTTATGGAGGTAACCTATCTGATTTTGTGTTGCTATGTGTTAAGTTTGGTTTTCGATTTTAATAGAGTGTCTTCGTGAAGCTGAGAAGCATCTAGCAGTATGCATAGGAGCCAACACAGAAGAGCGTCGCCGCAGCCGTGCAGCTCTGCGGCTACAGACAGTGCTGGTGGCTGCTCAGGAGATAGGAGATGAGAAACTACAAGTTGTGCAGACACTGCAAGACCTCATTGACAATAAACAACGGTCACTTGATGGAGATCATAAAAAACTAAGTGAGTATTTGATTATAACCTATTTTGAAACCATAGTTTGTTGCTTGAAACAATATGGAGAAAAGTCAAATTATAAAAAAAAATGTGTGTAACAAAAATACAGTATCAAAATAGTAACAAAAGTTAACAACTATTTATCATAACAAAGTTTAATGAAAATAAACACAACAACCTAACTAAAGTATGTTGTTTAATAATTTTCTTCATCTTAATATCACATATTGGCAAAAGACCAAAACTAATTTATCACCAAACACATAAACAATTTTCTTATAGTACATTTGTTTACAGTATCTTGCCTGGAGGTAAAGACAAATGGTACAGTAAAAGAAGAGCCAGCACCAGTTCCAGAGACACTTCGTGCTGCAGAGAAGGAGGTGCCAGCTCCGGTGGTCACACCACAGCATGCACCACCTCCTCCGCCTCCTGAACGTACCAATGAGAAGGAGAAAGAAAAAGTTGATAATAGAGATAAATCTGGAGGTAAGTTCCACTTTATGGTACATCTGTTTTCTTGTATGTTTCTACTAAAATACTGTGATAAAAAGTTAAATTATGGCGATTGTCACACTAAACCGAACACCGACCAGTGTCCACTCCGTTGTGTGGTGCTCCGGTGTGCAGCACCACACACCAGAGGTGCAGTGTGATAACCGCCTGTGTGATTAATGAGTGCTTGTCATTATTTTTTTGTTATTTAACAAGCAGCAGGGATACAGCATAAAGACTTCCTTTCTCTGTTTCCTCTTCTTTAATTGTCTCCTGGCCCAATCTAGATTGAGCCATTGACATAGAAGTCCATATCATTGTGCCATTTTCCCCCCCAACCACAAATAACTTTTATTGTAAATAATAAATACTAATCTCAATGTTTATCCCAGGTGAGAGATGGTCGAAACGCGCGAGACGATCAAGGACCACAGCTGGTGCTGCCACCGACGGAGCAGACTCGAGTGAACGGGATAGTGAGAGGCATGCCCACAACACTACCCACAAGAAAGGTACTCATATTCATTATAAACCTAAAAAAACATTAACTGGTTATTTATAAACAATGATTGAAGTGACATTCAAATGTCAAAAATGGTTGGTTACACAGTTGCTAATCACTACTTAACTGTAACAGATTGAAGGACACTGAAGAAGACACAATAGAAGCTTTATTGTTATTACATTGAGGGGTGTTGTGTCCTGGAAAGCGTTAAACAACATTTATGAATAAAGTGGTTTATGTAAGCAGCAGTTTGAAAAATAAAAAAGACCATACATTCCTCCATTCATCTTTTGTAAAACTAAATACTAACATTTCTTCTTTTATTCCACAGGTATAGGCAAAAAGAAAAAACGCAAAGCGCGCCAAGCAGCACAACGTTCAGAAACGCCACCAGAAGAAACAGACGCTATTGATCCTGACGAGCCACGCTACTGCCTCTGTGACCAGATATCCTTCGGCGAGATGATCCTCTGTGACAACGACCTCTGTCCCATCGAGTGGTTCCACTTCTCCTGCGTCTCACTCACAACCAAGCCTAAAGGCAAATGGTTCTGTCCGAAGTGCCGCGGAGACCGACCCAATGTCATGAAACCTAAAGGACAATTCTTAAAAGAACTAGAACGGTATAACAGGGAGAAAGAAGAGAAAGCATAGTCTTTGTTACAACATTAGGTTTAAGGTTCATGTGGATTTGAAAAAGGTGAATACAACTGCAATATTTTTATGATGGTGCTTGTGGTATCAAATTGTGATAGCTAAAGTACGTATTTTAAATGAAACCCTACAATTTAAGTGGGAGTGTAAGCTGTTATGAAAACGAATAATTGGTGAAACATCCTTACTCATGAAAAAAATCAAGTCCCAGCTCAATTTTATATTTAAAAAAAAGGTATTCACTTGTTTCTAGTCCATATAAAGGCACACAGATTGCCTTGAACACTTTCAAGTATTGAAATGTGATTTAAATTTTATGAATATTCAGTTCTTTCTACTGTGTCGAGTGGTTGTAACAGAAAGTTACGAAAATTATTTGAAGTATGATTAGTTGAATCTCCACAACAGCACAGGATAGAATTCATCGAATCTATGTTGTTAATTTGACTCCGCGATTTGACGAAATGTTGTAAATATAATTAGTTATGTTACGGTCAAACACGGAACTCGTAAGTACATAACGGCATAACTTTAGTTACGCGTTACGGCATCTATTGAATAGAGAATTACATTCTTTATTATAGGTTGTTGCGAACAGATTTAATTTCTTACATTAAATAAGTTATATTGAATATAAGGATTAATAAATAATGCGAAGTTGTTTAATTTTAATAATTATGTTTTGCAACTTTTTCCTCACTGTTATTTCCCATGAATGTGGCTTTATTATTATCAAGGTATTTTTAATAAAGGCGTTTTTTCTGTCACGCGGGTTTACACTCGCGTGCGTGCGTACCTCACCTCACCACGTGCGTGAGGTAATGCACCCGTAACCCCCTGCGTCCCGCATGCGATGATATTGGGTTCTGTAAGAAAGTGAAAATTTATGCGAACTGGAGCGTCATATTACTTACGATTGCCCCAATTTGTCGATAAGATAGATATCGAGATTAGATAGGATATGGGCACGCGCACTTTTAGCCTATCGCTGGCAAGGCCATGACATATTACGAAATGGTCTCTGGAATATGATGTCAATCAAACACAGCTCGCCAATTTAAAAAGATTGTTCCTAAAGGGATCAAGATATGCACGAGCACGAAACAGTTTCTGTTGAGGTTTTGATAAAAACCTGACAGGAAGCTGAAAGTAGGTCCTAATCATCATTCTCGTGCCCTTATCCCAATTTATTTGGGATCGGCGCAACGCGGTTTTTTTTCTTCTTCCATACTTCTCTATTAGTCGTCATCTCGGTAGCCACCTCCTTTCTAGCCATATCACAATTCACACAGTCCATCCATAGTTTCTTTGGTCTTCCCCTACACTTATAGCCAGCCCAGTGGCGGATTTACCAGCAGGCTGAGTAGGCTTGATCCTAGGGCGGCAAATTTGGCGACCTCTATTACCTACTGGTCTTTCAGAAATCAATCAGTTTCCTGAAATTGTTTTCTGAACTGTCTTTCAGGAAGAATTCATACTCAAAACTTTCCTCAAATTTTTCTAGAGGTAGAGTACCTAAGTCACTGAAAATAATACACAACAATTCAGTATACAATATGTCCTTTATTTCATATAATATGAATTATACACAAATCGTTTAGATACAATTAGTTACCATGCAGGAAACAAAACGTAGTATATTCTTCAAATAAGTCTCATAGAACTTCTAAGAGTACGTAGTCCGTATATACTAAATCTATTACTCTATAATATTAATAATTTGATTTGTCATAAATGCCATTATTATAATTAAAATGCTTCTAAAATCAAGGTTAATATTTGTTTATAAAATATTGCAATGGCTTAAACTTTCGACTAGATTTATTATTATAATTAAGTATCTCTATATTGCAAATTAATCGTAGTGTAAATACTTTAAACAGGATGATTAACAGTAATATAGGTAGAGATTCTTACATAGTGGAGTACCATACTTATAAATAGTTTAAAAAGAGTTTGAAATGGTAAATTAAAACGTCACGTTCACTAAACTCATACACCAATGGCGTGATAATACTTAAGAACTTACTCGTTCCACAAGCTTACTCTATTACCCAAAAATGGCGTATTCACTCAGCACTCAGCATTTCCAAGCTAAAATAAACTTCACTCTGCCAATCATAAACCGAACACAATAATAGATGGGATAAAATTACGAAACTAGATAGTCAAATGGATAACTGAATGCAAATTATAATAAGTCTACTGTGTGGTTAAATTCAAACCTACGTTCGCAATTCATAAAAACTCGTCACACAAAACACAACACACAAAAATCCACTAAATAAAATCGTTAATAATTTGAATGTACTTGTACCATCTAATTCCAATATCAATCAATATCAAAAAAACGTTAACTATACGGCAAGACACAATAATACTTTTAGTGTAAGGTAAAAATATCGAGCCGATACTTTTAAGTACACAGTCATTTAAAATTCCAATACACACTTAAAACGATTAATTTGTGACAAAGTAATAATTATAAATATGACACTAATTTGAACACAAATAAAGTATGTGTATCTCACGAAGCGACACACGCTTTACTTGTAGTTACAGATAGCGCCATCCACGAAGACGCGCCCCACTCTTCTTCCTAATCGCTTACAGTACAAGTGTGCAACAATCCGCTAGTGTTTTAGTTTTATCGATACACAGTAATTATTTATTAGTGGGTAATTAGTGTGTGTCAAAAAACTAAACAGCGGAATTAACTAGCGATTAGTAAGAAGATTGGGGCGCGTCTTCGTGGATGGCACTATCTATACAAAGTGTACAGACACGCTGTGAATGTGTGCGTAAGCGAAGGAGCTCTCGGTACCGAGACGATGGCGATTTCGGAAGTGTGTGTGTGTGTTATGTGCTATCGCTACTCATCACGCACACATTCGCAGCGTGTTTGTACACTTGGTTGCCACAAGTAAAGCGCGCGTCGCTACGTGAGATAAAAATACTGTACTAATAAATTAACCGCTACCATAAGCTATAGAAGTACCACAAAGTAATATCGTGCACATTATATAGCAGCACTGACACTAGGTTTCTAAATCACGAACCCAGCGCGAAAAGATAGAGATTCAGGTGAGTAAAGCTATATTTTCAGATCACACCATTGAAGAAATATTTCCTAGGAAAAATGTGATGATTACAAGAAATGTTTAAACTGTACAGAGTGGCAGACATCGACGTGCAAACTGTAACCATTAATTCAGCACATGATTCTGGACCGTAACATAGAAATGTTTCATCGGTTACCAAAAATAAAACAGCTTTTACATACAAAAGTCAAAATGTATGGAACAGCAATTTTTTTTTTTTAATAACTCACGAAAAATGTTAACGCAGGGCATTCAGAATCATGTACTGACTCCATGGTAACAGGTGACGCAACGATGTACAGACGCCAGCACATCAAGCTACCGGAAACTGTCAAATTTTCCCAATCAACTTTGAACCTTATACTTTAGAGATAAAGTCGAAAATCTATTAAAGAAATTTGACAGATTGTAGTAGCTTGATGTGCTGGCGTCTGTACCTGCCACCCTGTAGTGAAGACTTATATTAAAGAAAGGTAAAGTACCTACACTAAAAGAAGAAAAGTTTATAAAAGCAGCTGTTTACAAACTACCACACAAACATTCGAGATTCCTGCCAACCTGATTTAGAAACCTAGCCAAAAATTATATCTAGTTTGATCTAAACATTTTCTTCGCTACTTAAATTAGGCCGTCGCGTATTAAATAGGGGGAACTTGAATGGCCGATCTTATAGTAATGTGTCCTTGTACATTATACCCATACTCCGTGGGGATTCTTATTGGTGGGCGCTGCGTTTTCTAGTTGTCTCGGAGACCCGATGATCCTACGAGCGCTACCTGCTTTGCATAAACCTGTAGGTAAAAAAAAAATGTTATACAAGCACGTACAATTTATATAATCGGAATTAAGGGGTGTTTTAAGAGATCCCAGCCTAAACTCTTAGAATAAGTACTCAAAATGCCCCAGCATCCACAAAAAGCAGTCACCAGAAGTGTTATTATGCATATTAAAGACAATTTTTGTGTCGTGTTGTTCTTCTAAAATACGCAACGGATCTTGTTGTTATTTAGAGAATTTATACCAAAAGGGTTATGCCGTTATGCGTATTATATATAATATTTATCTTGTAAAAATACTTGACAAAACATCGGGATTTCTTTATTAAAATAATAATAATTAAAATTAATTAATTAATTTAAAGTTTCGTTTAATAAATAAACGAAATTTAAATAATAATAATTTATTCAATAATAATAATTTTGTCAAGTCGTAAAAGAGTGAGTGGCTAGTGACTAATAAATGACTGTGCAAGTTAACGGGGAAGTATTGCTATATGAATGGTTGGTATAATTAATTGTAAATATGTATATTATGTGTCAATATTATACCTAGAAAATCGGATCATGATTTCGTTTTAAACAGAAATCGTAAAACAAATAAGGAAAAAACTCGTCAAAACTTTCTCTGTAAGTACAATTTTATACATATAAGACATGCATACCATCCAAAGGATGCCGCAACTCATCCACGCTGCCGGTCAGGCTCTGAAGATTAGCTTCCTTCATCTCCTGGACCAGTCGCTCCACCTGACGCTTCTTCTCCATTATGGCATTTTCTAGCACTCCGACCTGCGGACAGTGTATCTTAAACCTGACTCATTATACAACAAGAATAACCCTTAAAACGTGATAGATATGATATCATTTCGAATTTCTCTATATATTTTCGGACTCTAACGAAAGTTTTCTTGATCAATTGCACCCGGCCAGTTCGAAATTGAAACTAGTTGGACTGTCGAACCCGACTTAAAAAAATCAGAAAAAGTCATAAAAAATCAAAAGAGGCAGAAAAGTTAAAAGAGCATTTTATCAGATGTTTTTGAAGTTCTTCAATAGGAATCTAGGATCTAAATTATACAAATACAGCGTGGCGGTTTAATGGCGACATTAATTTAACACACGGCGTTTTCGTTTTATGAACATATTTTAATTACATTAAACATTATTATTTACAATTTTCTAAAATAGCATCTTGTAGCAACCTGTACCTACTTAAAGAACTATAGCGCAGGTGTCATTTGCCAGGGTCACGAATCATAACATCGCATCAATAAAATTAAAATGAATAGCGTGCAATGAGTAGACGAATTGAAGGAAAGAAAGAGCCCTATGTCGGCGAGCGGCGCAGGCGGTAGTTTTCAAATTACGAATTATTTTATGTTGTTATATTTTTTAGGATTCCTGGCCATTCGCCCTACCCGTGTGTTAAATTAATGTCCCCATTGTAGCGGCACGTTATCCTACTAATATTATAAACGCGAAAGTTTGTGAGGATGGATGGATGGATGGATGTTTGTTACTCTTTCACGCAAAAACTACTGAACGGATTTTGATAAAACTTTACAGTAATATAGCTTATACATCAGAATAACACATAGGATACTTTTTATCCCGACGTTTCCGCGGGATCGACACTTATACGGGTGAAACCGCGAGGCATTGCTAGTATTTTTATAAAAAAATCTGCTTACTAAGCAAAAACTAAGAATAAAAACTAGAAATTTAATAAGAGACATACCTCTCTCTTCAAATTCTCTGCGGTGAGATTGTTAATTTCAGTCGCGTGTTTAGCTTGTTGTATCTGACTTTGTAAACTCTCCATTTCAGCAAGCATTGATCGCTCCAGCGCTTGCCTGTTATGAGAAGAGAATTATCATAAAATCAATCTAGCTAAGAAAATAATAATTTCAGTTTTTATGGGTGCATTTTCCTCTATTAGGTATATGGAACAAACTCGTAACTGAGGAAAAGGGCGTGAACTGTTGTACCGTTCATCTTTGCCTGCTTACGTCTTTGAGTAATTCTGGCGTGATGTTATGAAGGTTACACTAAGATAATAAAAAGTTCAGGCAGAATCTAAACAAAGAAAAGACCAAGGTCTCTTAATTCCCAGTACAACTCAGCCGACTATCAAAACAACAATCTAATTTACATTCTCACACAAGTACTTATTACTGTAGGTATGTAATTGTTACCGTAATCACACGTTTTCAAGACGAACTTAGAATTGTGAATTCATGATCATGAATGAGATATACAAAATCACTTTTCACGTTACAATCTGAATAGCCACAACTCGAATAGTAGGCCATGCAAATATGAATATGCAACGTAATGATATTTCAGTACCAAAATACACAAATACTATTATGCTATCCTCAGTAACAAAAAGAGAAAACCTTTCGCATATTACATTATGCAATAATATGTAAGTTCGTTTTAGCATACTAGTGACTCAATACCATATAACACCTTTTAGATTTAATATTGTGTGTCTAAGAAAATTTCTCTTCACTTCAGTTGACAAGTATCTCAAATGATCTCACTAGCCTTTAGTTTAAATATTAGAGTCAGACAAAGCTTAGTTTGCCCGCTAAAGATCGAACTCGCGGAGAATAAAAAAAAAAATAGTTATTGTCTGTAACGCTTTGAAGACTTCATTAGGCCTTGGACTCAACGATCTGCGTAGCCTTTTCCCAACTATGTTGGAGTTGGTGCAATGCTGGAGCTAAATATCAGTATTTTACCTGGAGCAACTGCCTATCGGTCCTACAAAGCACCCGTAACCACCCCGGTTACGGGTAACTCTATACTGCTGGCTACGTAACGTAACGACTGTCAAAGATATATAAATGACAGTCGGGACCAACGGCAAGGAGGGGTCTTTGATATTAGGCCTTGGGCTCTAGGTTAAGAATATTTGAATCGGCTGTAGGTCCGTCAGAGTCGTTTACGCACTACGTCCGATCCGAATCCGAGATCCATAGCTATTTGTTCGAATCTAGTGCGTAACCCCTCATACAAATAGGACAATGGACTATAATATAGTCCATTATTATCTCGGATTCGGATCGGACGTAGTGCGTAAACGCCCTAACAGCAGGTAAAAGAGGCAATCAAGAAAAACTCACCTATTTTCCTGCTGGCGACTGTTAATAATTCTCTGCTCATTGTGGATCTCCTCCATCAGTTTCCGGATCTTGTTCTTGCATTGCAACAGTTCAGTTTCACAGTTCGCCAGCTTCGAGCGCACCAGAACAATCTCCGACTTTATCGTCTTCTCATTTTGTTTTACTATTTCACTTTCCTCTTCTACGTAGTTTAGTGACTGCACCTGTATAAAAAAAAAAGTTTAAAAGTCCGACAACCGACAACACATCATACAGGATAAAAAAAGGTATAAAGAAAATACGCAGAAGCGGTAAACATGACGCAGACAAATAACACAAACACAAAAAGGACCAGTTAGGAGAAAATATGCTTCACATCCAGGGCCAAAAGGCCAAAAGGGCCAGGCCAGGATGGTTTAAAGGAGGTTCAGCTACGAAAGCCTACTATCCACTTATTAGCACCAATCAGCATAATATCAATAGAAAACTCTCTAAATGTTGTATCAAATAGGGCAATAGATACACGCACGGATTTAAAAAAAATACAAAGTTTTTAAGACCGGAGTTACATAAATAAATGAAACTGTAAGTAATAGGGGCAAGTAATAAAAGTAGTCTTAAATCAGTGGAACAAATAATTAACAATGCTTTTATTGAGAGACATAAGTTATCAATTTCAATCAACCTGATGTCATCATTTTAAATTAATGTCTTCCACAGCTTTACGATCTAGAAGCGCGAAAGAAAATAAAGAAACCGTGCGACTCGGAGCGCGCAAGTCGTGATAAGACAATGTTTTGTTAGCACGTAATTATGTGCCAACAGATGATTGCTTTGTGCGATCTTGTGAGAGAGTTCCAATTACCTGTTCAGTACCGATCCGCAGTTGATTGTCCGCTGAACTTATTTGTTGCTGTAATAGTTCTACTTGACGCTCTTGTTCCCGCCCTTTGTTTTCCCAGAAACCGATTTCTGCGTCATACTGTAAAGGAGTTTTTACGAATAAGTAATATGGGACCAAGTATATTCCCTTGGGGAACATTCTAGGCTTCAACGCAGCATAGGTATAACGGTCATGTGATGGGGCTTACAGCAATCATAGGCTCTCATATAATACATGGTATTATAATTTAATTGCGCGTGAATGACTAGATGTATGAACGTAAACGAAGCAAAAGAAATAGGTTTATTGTAATACGGATTGTAGCAGGTGGCATTCTGTAGTTTCTACCTACTTCCATGCGAAGAAGACGTTAGACGTAGATGTATGTGTAGGTGCGTAATTTAATTGTTGTTTCATAGATTTTTATCTAATAAATTGAATTGAATAAAAAAGAATCAGAATACTAACCTAACCATCACAATAAAATTCGATTGAAATCTTTCATATTAGTAAAATAAATTATTGCTTTTGGAAATCATACAACGCTTTACCTTAATTAGATCCACCTGCTGACTGGACAACTTCTCCCTCTGATAGTTCACCAATGAGACCAATTCCCTATACTGGCTGTTATAGCTGACTGCCTCAGGACTCCTGTTGTCTTGGTTCTCTTCTGGCAAGTTGACGGGCGACATGTGCTGAGGCCGGTTCGAACGCATGCGGTTGGGAGACTTTCTGACGGCTTGGGATGGTGGCGGCGGCGAACGGTATGGCGGTGGTGGTTCTCTGTGAAAGAATTGTTAAGTTTTATTATCCTAGGTAATTGAAACAAACACTGCTTTCTGAAAACTTCTCTTGGAGTTAGGCCCTTTGTACACATACATTTTTCTTGCGGTGAAAAACTACGGTTCATACGCTGTGTATGTACAAGGTGCATGTACACGTGCACGGTCATTAGTGTTGTATGGATCACTATGGAAGCTTTCTGACGGACACGTTTTTTCTACAGCGCGGTTTAAACGCCGTATGTAAGCACGGCCGTCAGTGTTGTATGGATTACACTATTGCGTCAGTGTTGTATGGATTACACTATGGAAGCTTGTGGACAAAAACGTTTTTTCTAGCCACCGTTTTAAAAAAAAAACGGTGTACCGCGCGCCGGACCGTAAAGAAACCGTACCGTGTACAGAGGGCCTTATTCTGGTAGCCAATAGAAATGACGAAATGGTTACTGCTTTTTGACCCATTTGTTAAAGTCTACAATCACATAGGGTGTTTATTTCATTGAAATAATGGCAATGACTAAGATGAGTACTTCACCTACCTGTTCGTAATGAAATAAAATTATTCAATATGATTTTCCAAACAACCAAAATTCGAAGATTAGTTGACATCCACCAACCCGCACTGGGCCCGCGTGGTGGATTAGATATAGCCCACTCCCTCTCACAGAGAGGAGGCCTGTGTCCCGCCAGTGGGAACATTATAGGCTGATTATGAATTTGATTTTGACTACCTACCCTAAATGCAAGATAATCCTCCCAATGACCAGCAGAATTTGTCCAATATTTAAATAATACAGTGTTACAGGTCTATTCCACATGTAACTGTTAATTGTTATATGGTAGGTGGGTTATAAACTGTTCAGAGGCAATTAAAACATGTGATATGTGACTGAATTAATGCTGTAAACATAGTTTTATTAATGAAAAAATTGTTCTCTTTTGACCTTCTGAATTACATGATCTTTCGGTTACCTGAATGTTCTGACTAATAGTCTTTCATGAATCATGAGCCATTTGCGTCAGGGATCTTAAATGTCAGTATGTGATGACTGTGATGAGTCATATATTTAAGACGAAATCTGAATTATTACAATAATGCTTCCAAAGCTATTACCTATAACTTTATTAGGCAAGGCTTAGCCAAGGCAATCTTTAAACTATACTACTATGAATGTATTATATTATTATTCTGTTCAGCAGTAAATGTTTACATGCTCAAATTTTTAGTTTTGTCAATTAATAACCTATTAACCTCCACAGCCAATCTAATAATGTAATCTTTTATAGCTTTGGCAACAATGAAGCAAATCGCACACAAGATGGGGGAAGATTCTCGCGAGATGTTCAAAACTGGCGCAAATAGTCTCATAACTTCCTAATAATTGATCAATTGCGCGTGAATTCCAAAAACGTGATTCACCTCTTGTATGGCTAGAGCTTTTTTTTTGCAATATTTTATATCACTTTTTATTTGTCATCATCAATTACTTAGCTGAGACATCCACTGTTGGATGTATACCTCCCCCAAGAATAGCCTTAACAGCCTGTCCTGTGCAGGCTTCCAGATGATTTTAGCCTCTTTCACTTGGTATGCCACACCATCATAAAATCCCTGAATCAAAGAATCTATAAGATTTAAATAGGATAGGAAATCATTACCTGTAAGGTGGGACATCTTTAAGCACAGGGCTGTCTGACTCAGGAGTTTTGGCTTGCTGCACACCCTTAACCACTCCAACAGGGTTTCCAGGTGATGTGTTAGTCACATTGTTATTGCTATAAGTTGGGGTTGTAGACATTCTATTTGGGGAGTTCTGAGAGTCCAACATGTTGGAGTTTGATGTAGTGTGACCGCTAAAAGGAGATAATGGTAGTGGTTAGACAATTATACAGGGTGGCAGATTCACCGACGCGCAATCTGTAACCATGGATTCAGTACATGACTCTTCTGTAGCCCCCTGCATTGAAATTCTACATCAGTTATTTAAAAAAAATGGCTGTTCCATACATTTGGACCGTGTACATATTGCACTTTTCTATGAAACAGCAGATTTGTTTTATAACCAATAAAAACTTCTACGCTAGGGGGTCTAAACTCTTGTACTGAATTCATGGTTTCAGTTTGTGCATCAATGTCCTCGCCACCCTGTATAATTAGACATTTAGGTGTGATAAATAAAGTAATAACTATGTGTGCACTAGTAAGATCAAAATATTAGATACACAATATTGTTATCCTAAGTGTGTTTTTGTGTCTCAACTCACCCATTTCCTATAGGAGATCTAGAACTGTTAGTGGCTTGAGGTTTCTGGTTGTTGCCAGAGTCTGAACGTCTCAGTATAAACTGTATATCATTGGAGTATTCACCCCATTTCATTAGGATCTGGAAAAATATTGATAGCTATGAAATGGGAAAAGATTAGCTAAGACATATGACAACCAACAAAAAGGTTTGTTTTCTAAAATAGTAAAGTTACTTTCAGTCACATTTGCTGCAATATAACTATGAATAAGTAAAATTTTGTTACTTTTCATTCTGTAACCATGACTAAGCATTGGAATATTTTAGAATAAATAAACTACAGCAGTCTCTTGAGGATTTCTGCAATTCATTGACTTATTTATAGAACATGATACCTTGAGGGGATACTCCTGGGGTGCCAGCAACCGTTCATTATTTCGCCACCGCTCTATTAGTGTGAATCTGCCCACTTTTCCAGTGGCATGAGCTAATGCGAAAACTACATCCTGTGCAAAAAATATTATGATAATATCAAACATCGAAAGTTACTCAAAGTGAAAATGAATACACATAGCATTGTATCCATGTCAGTAGCATAATCACGAGAATAGAAATTATAGTATACTGACCTGGCAGGTTGTGGTCTCTGTAACCCCACAAACGATCCTTTGTATTCCCTCGACCCAGACCTTCAACTCCATTAATTTCACACTGTTCACAATCAACTCATAAACCACATATTCACCTAAGATGTCATTTTAACGCTTATTCAGCCTGCGCGAGACTTTTTCCTCACACAATATGAGCTAAAACGCAACACAAACATACCAAAAACACAATAAAGAAAATAAAGCTCCAAGTGGGTTATGAGAAATTTTCGTTTAGAAACACGTCGCTGACATAAGCGTGACAGCTTTGGTTTTTATTGTTTTTTTACCCACAGATAGACGAAGGCAAATGGTTTATGGTTAATAATAAAACTAAGTGTTCTGTCTGCCTCTAGCCATATTTTACTATAGGCCGACCGCCTGAATCGTTGCCTGAGGTAGCAGTGCGGTGCGGGAGGGGTGTGGTTGGTGACGTGATGCGAGAGCTCACTGATTCGTCAACTTGTGACAACTATCACCCCTCCCGCACCGCGCAGCTACCTCAGGCAACGTCTCAGATAAGCATTCGGCCTATAGATCTCCTAGACCAAAATATGTATAATAAAAAATGGGTGTAATATTGTAAGTATGTCTCTTTCGATTGTGCTGTCATGCATGAAGATTGTATTTGTCGCTTAGCTTTATTGGAAGCACTAAATTCAAAAATAAATCGAAATATATTCTATTACCTGATTGATAGGAATCCTCCAAATATTAATTTTCAGCAAGATCATGAAGATTCGTTTAGGCTGAGTAAAGAGTCTTTACTTCTTTTTTGTTGTTTATCGTTTTTATACGTACTGGCAAGTTACACTCTGACATTGATTTATGTTCGTCGTCATCGTTTGATATTGCACAGCACCACTGCACAAACAAATATTGATTACATTGAAACGATTCAATTTTATAAAGTTTACGTAACTAATTATGGCAACACCGTCAGCAACTGCTGCAGCAGCGGATGACGACGAAGATGTAATTCCAAACTTTTAAGTGCACAAGATATATGCATCCAGGCTTACTCTATTTTATTACCACAATGCGTGCATGAATGCGCCTATCTGGGTTTATTCTTACAATGAAAATGGGAGATAAGAAACTAAAACTGACATGCCATGCTGAATGTGGCTGTAGAATGTAAAAATGTGACCTGTGCCTGTGTGTCCTTAACTATATGGGGGTGCCTATGTCCAGTAAGTGGACTGCGATGGGCAGAGTTGATTGACTGACATCACACTATCCAACTAATATTATAAACGCGAAAGTTTGTGTGTGTGTGTGTTTATATGTTTGTTACTTCTTCACACTCAAACGGCTGGACCAATTTTGATAAAATTTTGTATGGAGGTAGCTGACACTGGATTAACATATAGGCTACTTTTTATCCCGGTATTCCCACGGGATCGACATTTACGCGACATTAAATATAATTTATTTTGTTCAAGGATATTGTGTTCAACGTCGAGGAAATACAGAAAATCGTGAGAGATAATATAGAGTTGTGTCTGGGGGGTAACACGTACAGCCATACACGAGCGCCGGTGTGGATCAGTAATATTACAGATAAAACCCTTACAAGAATTAATAAAATGAACAAACCTTTCAAATACATCAGTGAGTACCTGGAATACAATACAGAGAAATACCTACAAATCGAGAGAATGCTCACGTTTAGTCCAATACCTACCTACCTCATCTCATCTGGCGTTATTACGATGAAAAAGTATCGTCCATGGCAGAAATAATGGAAGAGGTAGCATAATACTTAATGCTAGCTGTACCCTAATGTCTACGTTTATCCTTAGCCAAACCGCCCCTAAGACGACCCACTGACCCAAAATCCTCGTCGATGCTTTGGACACGAGGTAGACTGGTCGAAAAACGGCTCTACATTGACGTAGAGTTGCGCTTCGAGTGAACTACATGACCGACTCTAACAAATGTTAATAATTTGCTTTTCTTCCCACAGTGCGAATCACAATAACCCAGAAGAATGGTGCAGGTTTGCACACAGCCGCAGCATATTACTGGGACACTGCCACTGACGGTTCTTGCACCGTACGCTGGGAGAACAAGTACATGTATTGCATAGTCAATATTTGGGGACTAGCCTTGCAGCTTTAAATAAATAGCTTTTATGACTCTTTAACTTTATAAATACGTTGATACCTTTGTTTTTCTTCTCTGAGGGATTTAAATGTAGCTCTCTTGTGACTTTTGCGCTCTGGGTTCTTGTGTTCCACTACAGAAGCACAGAACACAAGTACCTTTAAATGTAACTTACAAACAACTAAAACTAGCTGTGGTCTCCCTTCTGCTAAACGTATTGTAGCTGAGCTATGAAGATATAGCAGGTCACTTGAATAAGTATAGCCCTTTGAGCCTATCGCTGATAAAACAATGATATTGCTAACATTGATGACATGACAAACCCTGGGGCCGTGTCTACGAGCGAGAGAATCGCAGCGATAGTCTCGCCGCCCGCCGTGCCAACAATATTCGCCGCTATGATAGCGCCGTGTGGAGACACGTTTTAAGAGTGTATAGAAATACGTGGCACGACGATAATATCGCCACGATTCTCTCGCTCGTGTCAAGCTGCCTAGCTTCCATCCTGCGCCGCATGCCCTGTCACCTGTGCTCTCGATGATCTTATGACTGCGTCAGTGAGCGGAGTTCGCGCAGCTGAATTGTGGGCCAAAAATATTTAGGTACCTAAACTTTTTGCCATCGATACGCTAAGAAAAAAAAAGCACACTGATAGAGCCGCACGCCTCAGCCGCCGCGGGAGACGCTACGGGCGTCGGGAGCCGCGTGACGACTCCCGGCCACCGTAGGCGCGGGCCTGCGGACGGAGAGTAATGGGTAGCTCTCCGTCCGATCAGGACCAGGCCCGTGCCGGACGGCGCGTATGTGTTCCACGCGCGCCTCAAAGAGATGTCAGCATAAAGGAAGGGGCCCGCGAGGGCCGAAGCCTGCCGGGGTAGCGGGATCGTCCGAAAGGGTTACCGCTGCCCCGGAACATAAAGGGCTAAGGAAAGAACACGGGTGGGTTTTAGTCAGTAAGAGTCTGACACTCCCTTCCGCTCCACCCAGAGCGGGAGGAGTCATTAGATGATTGATTCCCATCCAAAAAAAAAAAAAAGTGGTTGTTCTGATCGGACCTACTGAATCTGACCGTAATAATTATTTATTTATTTATAGGAGAACCAACAGCTATAACAGAAGTATAACAATATTATATGAGACATAAAGCCAATTACAGGTTCTCACGGGTAAAAACAGAAAATGTAGTAGAAATCTTAGGATCACTATAAAATATACTGTTTACCTAAAGTATTTCCCACACGTTTGTAAGAAAGGGACGCAGTTTTTTGCGTATTATGTTCGGGATGAACATCCATGGGATAGATAAGCAGGCATTCAAGTGTTTTTTGTACGGTTTTGACTTCCTGGTTCAAGTGGCAAAAAACAAGACTCCTGGCAATTTTTTGCTGAATGGGCGATGGGCCATGCATGCGGGTTCTGTCAACACGTTTTTTAACTCGCTCTGATCTGGCATGCCATGATTCTTGATATTGATAAATTCCATTTTTTTATTATTAAAAAGGACGTTGGATTTAACATCACAGACAAAAGTAAATAAAACAAAATATAAAGCACATTTTAGTATTTTTATTTTTGGTAAAATTTACCACAATACAAAATAATGATAGAAATAAATAAAGTAATAAAATGTATAGACAGGTCATAGAACTATGCATTGTAAAAATTGGTGCTTTTAAAGCAATTTCTTTATAATTTATAATAACATTAGGCAAAATGGCATTGTGTACATTTAAAAATAAAAGCATTATTTTTAACACAAATAATATCAAGGGCAGATGCAATACACTTAATAATTAACGCAAAATGATTTATCACTTGGTGATTTGGTCTTTTGATTTCTAATTAATTTTTTCACGTATATGTTACCGTTAATGCAAGAAGCCACAACACGCGAACATTACCGCACTTATTTATCTACTTATAGACTACCTGACATGTCCCGTTAGACAAAGGAATGTTTAAATTAGATTCCTTGGAGTCTAATTTAAAAACCCTTTTTATGGGCTTTAGGTGCAATATACAGAATAACGCATGCAAAGTGCGGAAAGATAATTTAGACACCTCGTTTCGATTGATTCCATATTTCACTTGTGTATTTAGTCAGGAATTAATTAGGTACTTGCGGCTTTGGTTTTTGTAAGTTTAGAATGATTCTGATAATTAAAACTACGTCTACGCACTTCAGCGGATTTGTCCAGGTTATCGAAAAACGACTTTGTCTGATTTATAAGGTAACCAGCGCACTAGCGGTAACATAAACATCGAGTGGCGGCGCGATTGCCAAAGGTAAACTATGTCTATGGGCCAGTTTCTAGAACGAAAATTATCGCAAAATTAATGCGACAAATTGGCTGTTGATAAATCATTCAAGCAAGCACAGCAGTTCACGCGCGCTTGATAACTTGTCGTATAATTATCGTTCGAGAAACTGGCCCTATGGGAACCAGAAATTTATGTTAACAAATTGATTTTATATTGGATTTAAAAAGCTTACGATGAAACCCTCGTGAGCTCTCACTTAACCCTCGGCTCGCACCACCACTTAATACAAGACTAACAAATGCAAATGTACATAATTTTAAAGCATTCATGAGTCTAAAAAACAATTCAATTTTATTATAAACCATTTACAATTGATATAGTCCACAAATTGTTAAGTCGACATTACCATTAGGTCACACCTGTAAAATAACATTACAAAAGAAATGTTGAGGAAAGAGGAAAAGAAACGCGTGTTAATCTTATGTCAAAATAATAAAAACTAAATCTTTAAAAATATTGTGTTACTCTTAATAATCGAACGTGATTAAAATTACCTGTACTTTTATTATCATAACTCGATGTAGGCTATAACTTCGACTAACTTTCGTATCAAATGTAAACAAAATATAACAACCTTTTTTATAAAAAGAATGGCTTATAACCGTTATGGCTACGTTCACATCATTTCAGTTCTAAAACCGATAGGACTAGTCTACAGATATTTCCAGACCGACTGGATAATATCAATTTAAAACGTTGATGGGAACACAGACAACACAGTTCACATACAACAGAATATTACTGTCATCAATTTGTTTGTATTTTCTTCTTAAGTTCAGGCTGTTTGTCTACTAAAGAGGCTCAATTATTATGCAATAAAAACTACTAGATATGTCGATCAAAAAAGATAAATTCCACTTTGGAATTTTTTTTTCAAGTAACAACTAAATAACACTAAATTATTAAGATCCGATTCACATACTAAACGTATAATTGTGACTGCTGTCTAGCTTACATCTGATGGCTGTACAAGATATCACATATAATGTGATATAATCATAATCTAATAAATAACACAGTTCACAAAAACAATTTTAAATTATAATCTACAAGGTAGACAAACTGCCTATAACAAAACAAAACAAGGGCTCTGATTGACAAGTATATGCAATATCAATTGATTTTCGCTAAAACAAGTCACCTGCTGTATAACAAATTAGCACATATATTAAAAGTTCAATTGTATGCACAGCTTATTATAACACCAAAAATGTACCTTAGCAATTGTATACTTATTTCATGATTCTTATACAATGAAAGTTTCCGACCATTATCAGAAATACAGAACATTTATCATTATTTATGTGCATCTTGTTCTAAAGTATAAATTTCAAAAAGTACTAATAGTTACCTCTTAATTCGGGCCTACTTTAATCTGTCCTATTTAATTTATCTATAAAATACTTGGGGACACATACAAGTTATTTTAATACTGCTATTGTTAGATGCAGTAACAAATAGTACATCAACTGTTATCCTATGGCATGGTATCCAAAGCTTTGTTACTCACTTTGTTTCTGCATCTAATTCTATTACTTACTAAAACAATAAAATTGTGAAGCAGATTTATTAGCAATTTGACTGATTCATGTGATGACTGTTATTGTGTGATGCATTAAAATTCAGTCTATAAATGCTTAGGAAAAAAAATGCTATAAAAATTATATTTGCCAATTAAAACAACACACAGGCAATCAATTAGAACATTAAAAAATATATATCTTCTAAATTAAAACCAATTAAGCTTTGCTGAAGTAGTATTAAAGCTAACAAATGTGCATTTTTATGTTAAACCGTGCTTCGTAACTGGGAGTCATTTAACTGTACACATCTCGATCATTTTGCGTCACGTGGCCGCGCCCCCTCCCCGGCCCGCGCCCCTCGCCCGCGGGCCGCCCGCACACTAAATAACTTATTATATACACCGTAAAATATACTCTATAAAGTACAACCTACCACTATGACTACAATAAAACGATTTGTCGTTTAACTCATTATTATGACAGATAATTCCTCTTATTTACAATTTTACTATACAATACACGATAAAATTACTAAAAAGTAACATTGTACTTGTAACTTTGCTACCCTCCTTTCGAATGTACTAATTTTATTATTATTTATGCCTAAAGATCCCTCGATATATGTACACATACGCGCTATGTTAGTCGAGACTTAACTGATCACAAGTGAAGAGAAAATATAAGAACATAATGAGGAACAAATATACACTAGCTACACACTAACCATCTCTTACCCGAGCGATCCGGGGCTCAACATATCACATCAAAGTTAAGTGCACACACTTAAGCCGTTCGCGAGTCAACTATCCATCTTAAAAAAACTCAACATAACTAAAATATATTTACAAAATGTATAAACCTATCTCAAAATACGATTTTTCAAATAAATCTAATTCAAAATTATTATAAAATCCAACAACTCTTAACACTGGGTAGATTCAAGAAAGAGATCATATTAAGATTCATGTAAAATTGTTTTCATGTGTCCGATTAGGTAGGCTCCAGTAACTCTAGTGTCAAGATACGAGGTGGGAGTAACGCGATATGTGAATTTGACTTATTGTCTTACATACATAATTATGTACATGTAGTAATTGTGCTCGACCCAGTATTTCATCATCAAGCATTCATTTCCGTAAGCTACATTATGAATAGGCTTACTTAGAACTCTCACGAGATCCATCGATTTATATAAGGCGGCGTACCGCTAAATATGTCCGTCCAAATTACATGTCACCCACGTCTCATGTTATTACTAAGTTTTTACGTCTAATTCAGTTATGTACTTCTAGAATTATGCTATTTGTTAAGTAAAACCTGTGAGGCTGGGAAATTTACTGATCAAAAATACTACAGGACTAGCACAGATTCAATGTTCGACTTGTTTTGCAGTATTTTTGTTCGGTTTTACAGCATTTTAAACCTCTTTGATCATAGATCAACACAAGCATAATTGACACAATCAAATCACTCACTCCGTAATAGTTCATAGTTAGTTGAGGTACTTGCGGCACTTCTTGGCGCCGCAGGTGCACGGTATCTTGACCTCTTCGAAGGGGAACTTGTAATCATAGGTGAGCTCTTCCCCGATGGTTATACGTCGCAGGGCGAAGATGAGGATGTGTTTGTGGCTATGGATGTCCACAACGCGCGAATAACAGTTGGGCTAGAAGAGGAAAAATCTCATAAGTACGATGAAATCAACTTGGAATGCCCCCTTAACATAAAAGGAATAAAAGCTCTTGTAACAAATAATTTTCTCTATTGCATCTAAAACAATAACTTTTTTAAATTAGTTTTAGTTATAACTTTCATTGTTCAGTGACAAGCGATTGTTTAACTATCGTGTCTGCTCAACGGACAGTTAACGTGATGATGCGGATATCAGACGCTTCACGTTCGTGTTCTGTCTATTTGTGTCTTTGACTCTAAGTGAAACATCTGAACACAATGAATCAACAACACTCAACTCTCACTTCACACATACGCACTAGGTATCTTTTACTCGCCTACTAAATGACCGAAAAATGAAAGGTGCAGATGAACGTTCATTCCTATATAATTTGGTCGGTGTCGTGTGAACGTGGAATGAAACAAAAATGTACTTCCTCTCGAGTGAAGCGTCTGATATCGGCTTAAAAGTTAATCTCTATCGTGTCAACATAACTCACATCACAGGAGTGGTTGATGAACCTCGCCGCGTTGCCCTTGAGCGTGGCGTCGACCACGAGGTTGTCGTCAATGCGGAACATGTAGCAGCCGCCCACGCCGCGCCGCCCGCTCATGGCTTCGTAGCGCTTCTCACGCTGGTCTGCTAACACTGCGCGGATCACTTCTCCTGCGTACTCTATTACCATGTCACCTGGAAGAATGCAATCGTATGTTAGTGTGGAGTCTACAAGTGTCATACATATCATATTTATAGAGCTACGTTCTCGAATTTAGACAGTTCGATGAAAAAAGAAAGAAATATTCGTATTTTAGAAGCGAAACTCTTGCTTCGAACGTTTGCCTGCGTGCGATACGTCCACGGGGCGTACTAAACGCCCAGTTTAGCTATAACTATTTATTCTACTTCTTTAGTCAAATTACGAACAAATACACAGATTGCGTCTTCTAAACGCTGCCACAACTATAGAATAGAGGACAAACACGATCGAAAATATTTAAACAGTTAAAACGACTTACCTTCTTCAATATCTCGTTTGCAGAATAGTCCGCGTCCATGTATGTGTGATCTGTACACGCCCACGGACGCTTTAGATGTCTCTTTCAGTTGTCTGAATCTCATAGCCGGCGGTAAAGTTGCCAAGCGCCTGGAAAAGAGAAAATAAATATAAATACAGGTTTTCATAAACTGGGCTGAACCAAAATATCTATTCGAAGGAAAGTTACACATGCTAGTACTCCGTTTGGTAACTTATCCATGCATTGAAGTTTGATCGAGTAGATTTTTTATGTCGTCTAGCTAGTTTAATAAGTCATAGTGTAGATAGTAAATAAACTAATCTGTGTCCGCAATTTCCAAACATGTAAACAAATACGAGCTTTGGGAATATTTACTGTAATACCTAAATATAAAGTTCATTTTGCGCTTTGCTTTTTCAATAGTACTGTCATTGAAAAAACAACTTGATTTACACTAGCATAAAGTTGATATTTCTTAAAGTGGAAATAACAAATTGGAAACAAGGATTTGAATAGACGTTAGAAATGTTTGTTACTATTAATGATTTTTACCTAGAAATAGAGCTCTCTCCCTCCTGTCCTCCGAACGGTGGCGGCTCCTCTCTGAAGGGCGAGGCCATCCAGCTGAACATGTCGTGGTTCTGCTTGCGAGCGACCGGCCCCGTACGAGCGCTGCCCCACGGGCTCTCCTTGAAGCCCTCGCTCAAGTCCAAGTCGTTGTCCCAGCTGCTCAACGGACGGCCTTGACGTGTCTTGTATTTTGTGCAACGACTTGCCTGTAATATTAACATAATTTATGTTATGGAATCAGGCGTTACTTAGCAGAAATCCATGACAATAAAATGTTATGTCAAAATATTTAGTTTTGATTCCTCAGTAACTAGATCCAGGCTTGGATGCATAGTGCTGCCCCTCCCGCCCGGAAATAAAATATGAATATGCAGAAGATGCGGTTAACCGCATCTTCTGCAAGCATACATACCGCATTTTTTATTAATAACATATACTCAAACATAAACATATAATAATTTTCATGAATAACAGTGAACACTTACCCCAGGTAGTTGTTCGACGAGGTATCTCAATGCGTTGTTATTCAGTCCCAGAATATGTGCTCCGGACAAACTAGCTGGTAGATTGTACTGAATCAGCGGTAATCCCGATTGCTTCCGAGCATTTTGTACTGCCTCCACAACTTTCGCCCACAGGTCGGTCAGCGACGAAGACGTGTAGTTGAAACCGTCTTCCGATGTTACTTCATAAATCAGTTTAGGTCCATCATCCTTAGCCGGCTCGGGAGCAGGCTTGGGTACGGTAGGTTTGTTCTCCTTCGATATTTTATTCTGCTTCTTCGTCACAACTGGTTCTACTTCCGTCTTCCTATCTCCCAAAGGTCTCTTCATCACTTTAGTAGAAGCATTAGATATTTTAGTTGCAACTGGAGTTCTGTTTGTATCTTTTTCTGTTAGTACTTTTGGCGGTTCAACTTCAATCATCTCTGCATCCAAGCTTGGTAATGACATTTTAGAACTGATTTCAATAGGTTCGATGATTCTTCCAGTATCCATGTTCGGTGCTGCCGTGCTCGTGTTTGCTTGATGTATCTCGGCTGATAGCTGCATGGCCTGAGCAGCATCCCTTTCTTCCTTTTCCTTTTTAGCTTTTTCCAGTTCCATCATACGCTTTGACTCTGCAATCGCCTTTTCCAGATCACTGTCAATTGTGTCATCTTTTATGTTCAAGTCTGGCATGTCGTGACTTACAGGCCTCTGCTTCGGCACTACAACCGTCTTGGAGGTCTTTGTAGATGACTTGCTTTGACCATCTCTATGTAATGGCAGTACTCTGTTCATAGGTCTCATAGACATTGGATTAACGACGTTAGTTGGAATTCCAGATTGTTGAGTAGGAGGAGCTTTTGGTAATGATATGCTGGAACTGGTTTGCGTCGGTAAATTGATCGTATTGTTCGCCACAGGTATGCACATCAGGTTATTGGCGTTGTTCTGATTTTGGAGTAAATTGGCGTTTGTCTGAAGCGGGAAGTTTATATCAGCCGCAGCTTTTGAAGCGATTTTGGGATCAACGAGATTATTCTGAACCGTGATATTGACGGTGTTATTACTCGAGTTTACGTTGATATTCATGGGAGCACTGTTCGGTATCGCCTGGAATGGAACGTTGATCATGGTCCCACTGTTGTCGCTATTTGGTTGGAAAGCGAGAGGGTCAGTCGTGATACCAGGCACGTTGTTGTTCGAATTATTAGTGACCACGCGGATATTATGTTGCTGTGGCACATGCTGGTTAATATTGTTCTCCAGATTTGTGTTATTCATTCGAGGTAAATTAATCACTCTGTTATTATTCTGGGGGTTCATTTGCATATATCCAATTTGATTGTTCACTGATATAGTATGGTTTTGCTTTTCATTGCTGACCATGTTCACTTTAGAGCAGTCTTTGTTGTTTGGTATGTTTGGCATGGGTAAGTTGTTAGTTGGTGGAGGACCCATTATATTTTTACCTCGTAAAGTATCTTGAGTAAACTTAGGCGGATCTGGCACTGGTAATGTATTTCTGTTCATTTGAGTGTCCATGTTAGTTATACTTTGGCTCTGTGATGCATTATTGCTGCTCATGCTGCAGCTGTTTATATTAATTGGTGTTGTGTTGGGCACCTGGCTGCTGATCATTGGATTTTGGTTATTAGCAGCGTGTGTTTGCGAATTATTTAACATCATGTGATTGGATGGTCCAGACATGAGATTGTTAACATTGTGGTCTGTGGAGTTGGAGCAACTCATCAACATTTCGTGTCCCGTCATGTTGTTCTGAGCGCTGGGTCCATACATATTACTATTATTAACATTATTCATCATCATATTGTTTGACATGCTCGAGTTATTCACATTCATGCCGTGCAGCATATTTCCTGTGCCCATGTTCATGTTGTTTTGATTTGTGTTCATATTCATGCTGGAGCATATCTCCATCGAGTTCTGATTGTTTGGGAACTGTGTGCTGTTATTAGAACAACTGCCACTGCAAGAACTTTGAATATCGTTCTTGATGTCCGGAATATTCGGCATATGCATCATTGAACTGTTCATCGACTGATGGTTTGTGTTTACAATTTGCATTGTACTGTTGAGATTGGTGTGCATATTATTCATGGAATTC
Organism: Hydraecia micacea; assembly: GCA_914767645.1. NCBI lineage: Eukaryota > Metazoa > Arthropoda > Insecta > Lepidoptera > Noctuidae > Hydraecia > Hydraecia micacea. The sequence continues at coordinate 10,975,749 of OU611795.1, forward strand.
ATCTGATGTTGCATCATTGAAGAATGTTCCATGGAGCTCCTGTTGTTCTGTATTTGATTCATAGCATTGATATTTTGCAAGGAGATTGAGTTACTGTCGTATCTATTCCCGTGAATATTTGGCATAGAGCCAGAGTTGTCCATCTGGTTGCCTAAATTAATATTCGGGGCACTTCCCGACATATGATGCATGTGTATGCTGTTATCCATTTGCTGTCTGTTATGCATTTGATTGGGTACATGCTGGTGCATGTTCATTATATTGTTGTCGACGTGGGGCCGATTATTTTGGATCTGCATGACATTAGACATTTGGTGTTGGTGATGCAGGCCAACATTCTCCATTTGTCTGTTCTGCTGCATCGACATTTGTTGGTTCACATGCATGTTGTTGTCCATTTGTCCTCGAGCATTATTACTCGCGTGATGATTCATCTGCTGCATGTTATGCAATTGAGAATTATGCATGTTATCTATAGATCTATTGGAGTGCATATTGTGACTCATATTGCCCATGCTGTGAGGCTGCATGTTGTCTATCATCATTCTGTTGTTTTGCATGTTCATGCTTGTCATTGGTTGTTGCATATGCATATGGTTGAGATCGCCCAAATCTGATCGGTTCATATTGTGGTTATTGGCTCCCAAATTATGCATGTTCATCGACTGGTTCATAATATTGGTGTTGTCAGGAGTATTTCGGTTAGAAAGCATATTTGTCTGATTATGATTTTGTTGCGCACTCATCAGATTTTCGTGGAAATTCCTGTTGGGTGTTTGTTGATTTAGCTGCTGTAACTGGCTGTTGTCAACTTGACGGTTGTGTTGAATCTGTCCATTCATGATGTGGATCTGGTTAGGTGCTGCGATTTGATTGTTATCGTGCGACATCATCTGTATGTTACTGCTGTGCGACATATTCGATGAATTCATAGAAGTGGACATCTCATGCTGTTGGTTTGACTGCATGCTGTTGTCACTAGAAACTGAGTTGTTCATTCTGTTGTTTGTAGTTTCTTGACACGACATGTTCATATTTTGGAGTGAATTGTTTCCAGAGCTTAATATTTGAACTTGTCCATGAGAATTGCTGTTAGGAATCGAGCACATTTGGTTTTGGTTATTGGGCACAGAAATTGTATTCTGATTGTTCTGTAACTGCGGCCGCATTACATTGTGGGGTATGATGCTGATCGCTGGCGAGTTGTTGATATTTCCGCTCATCTGGCAGTTACTCAGTTTGTGAGTATTCATCTGACTCGACAAACTGTCGGAGTTATGTTTGTTGTCAGCAGTTCCCATGTTCTGGAAGCTTTTATCATTGTTAGCATGTTGCTGTGAATGAGACGCCATTATTTCTTGCGAGAAATTCAAAAGACCACCTTCAGCTTTTGATAGAGCATTAATTTTGCTTAATTTCAAGGAAGTGTCTGCATCAAAGTTGCTGTTCATAACTGAAGAAGGTGGGTATATGTTTCCAGCAGTAATTTGAATGACATTGTTTGATGTGGTATGTGATGTTGAGTGGTGGCTCACATTGAGGCTTTCCCCGAACTGGTGAGAATGCATGTTCATCCCAGACATTGAGTTATTAGGCATTTGTATCAAACAGTTCTGATTAACTTTGTCATGGTCGTTGTTGAGATGCGATCTCCCCGCCATAACATTGCTTTGTATATTCATAGAACTGGTGTTCACAGTACTTGGTTTCACTGTTATGTTTTGATGTTCCATCTTATTATCCATAGAAGTGTTAATGGGCTGATTAATTTGCCTCCAGGGCGTAGGTGACTTTATGCTCTGAGTAACACTTATGGTAGGCATATTCGGGTTGTTTGAATTATCATGCAAGTTTCCACTAATTTCAATGACATGGGAATTCTCGATCTTGTAATTATTCTTGGCAGACGGCGCAATAGAGCTCGAAACTATTGGCTGTGTCAGTGGAATCGACTGCATGGGGAATGATGTGGCCGGTATCGATTGAGAGATCGCCATCACGGGCTGTCCGATCGACGATACAAGTGTTACATTTGGAGACATTGACACAATGCTGGGTTTAGACATGTTTCCTCTTTGCATCTGTGGCGCACTAGAAATAGTCATGCCATGTATTTGAGAAGTGATCGGGTTAATGCTCTGTCTGCCCGAAATAATAGTTCCCGATTGTGAGCCAACGGTTAGTTGTGATGGACTCATTTGAATTACTTTGGGTGTCTGTCGGTTGTTATTATTTGATTTATCGGGCAGCGGCTGCAGTGTCAGGTTAGGGACGTTTGCCTTCACATTCTTCATTTGTGGCGAAGACTGTACAGTTTGCGCAGTGACCACGTTAGGTGTGGACGATACAGCGACGCTGTCGCCCACATTGTTGACTACGACATATCCTGTTGGCACCTCTACTATGGGCTCTATCTTACTTGCTTGGAACACCTGGGTGGTTGTAGCCGAGAAACTACTGTTCTGTGCAAGCACTCCTTGCATTGCTGTAGATACGAACTGCTGCGATGACATCACTGTGTTCTGAACGATCGTCTCCAAGCCGTAGTAAACAGGCTGCGTTGTTGTTAAGTACATGCAGCCAGACGGATCTGTAACCATTTCTAGAGTAGGTGTTGAGCCTAGCAGCACTTGGTCGTTACAGAATTGTGGTAATAAAGTTCCTTGTGGTAAGATAGTGGTACCTCCAGGGCCTGAAGAGATTAGCGTATTGCCTTGTGTTTGTAGTGTATTCGGTATTATCGTCGCTTGGCCATTGCCCATCCCACTTTGCGACACAACATTGTTTCCATTTGTCAACCCTTGTATTGTTCCTTGTGGTATTATAGTAGTGCCATTTTGTGTATGTATTGCTTGCGGTAGGATTGTGGGACCATTGGGGCCTTGAGAAATAATTCCTTGTGTTTGGATTGCTCCCTGAGGTAGAATCGTAGCTCCTTGTTGGAGAGCTTGAGGCAATATTCCCATATTTCCTTGCGGTAACAACACAGGTATTCCGCCGCTTGGCACAGCGACCAGTCCTCCCGATTCTGTCTGTTGGATTTGGAATGTTTGCGGTACTAGACCGCTCTGGGAGATAAACTGAGTGGGACCGGTCTTAAAGTCTCCTTGCGGTGCAATTGTCGCGATGTACTGCATGTTTTGATTCTGTTGTTGCGATAATGCCTCTACATAGGCCGACATTATGTTCTGGTTGGAAACTGGCTGAACTATAATCGACGGCTGGCCAGTCTGATTGTTAGTTTGCAGCTGGATGACAGTATTACCAGGACCTAGTGGTGACTGGTTGATGGTCGTGTATGTCTTCTCCATTTTGGTTTGCCTCTTGATCGTGGTAGGTTTAGGAATTGGACGACCTCTTCCTCGGTTCGTAGCCTGGAATATTGGTTTTGGTTGCACCTGTTGAGGTTGCTTCTTTGGAGACTTTTGTGTATTGCCTGGTAATATAAGTTGTTGTTTCTGCGTATTAGGCGATGATAACCTTTGTGCTGTCATTGCAGGGACAACGATAGTATTCCCCTGCATATTGGGTCGAATCATAGGTTGAATATTTTGAATGATAGACGCGTGTGGCATTCCCTGTATTGAATTTACCGGTAATGCGATTGACGTTGCACTTGCCATATTGGGGAAATGATTTTTGCTTTGGATCATTTGGCCTTGGATCATATTACCTTGTTGATTTTGAGGTATAGTTAGAACCTGGTTCGAATTAGATGATATAACTTGAATGCCGCCTGGTCCTGACAGCAACTGCGTCATGTCATTGCCTTGAATTTGTTGAATATTTCCATTTCCATTGCCTGGTTTCACACAGATGTTGTACGGCAGAATATTCGGTTGAGTTATAATCTGCGGCGTCATTATCTTCTGGCCGCCTGCGGAACTTGTTTTTGGAGGAAGTAGCATCTGTGGCGTTACGACTATTTGTGGTGAAGACATCATTTGTTGGTTAGCAGACACTTGCACGTTCGTCGTCTTACTTTGATCGAAAATAACAGTTCCTGACTTCATCTGTTCTGTTATAGTCATCGTCATTTCGTTTGAAGGGCCTGGAGATGGCGTTTCAACGATGGTTCCGTTTATTGTAATTTGTCTGGTATTGATAGACGTTCTTCTGGCTGCAATGCCTTCCGCCTTGACGGTGTTCTCGGTGCCACTGACAACGCCTGCGTGTATTATCATAGGTTGCGCAAATGCGCCTTGGAAGGCATTCTGCAACGTCGTCAATGTTCTATTTTCAGGAGATTTAGGATTCTCACTCTCACTTTCGCTCGTGGACATCATATCACACGAAGGCACGTGTCTGTCGTAAGATTCCTTATTTCTGTAAGTACATTGGCATCTGTCGCACCTTACTGGTTGTTCCATGTGATTGGAGTTGCCAGAGCCATCGTCTAAAGGCCTCATCACAAGTTCTGGCTGGCCACTTAGAGAGTTACCGGCAAACGTCACAGTATAACTCTCAGTTCCACTGGCTCGGTACATGAACTGATTGGTCTGTCCTCTCTGCATGTTATCATTTCCGTGGTGATTGTCTTCAGCGCCATCTAGCTGTTGTATTGGCGTGAAATCATTGTCATTATCGCGGGGACTGCCCGGTCGAGAACTACAAGTGCTCTCCGAACCAGACCAGTCTGCGGCACCGTCTAACTGGGAGATGGGGCTGCACTGAATCTTCGTATAAAAGTCTATGACATCAGTGTAATAGCCTTCATTCTTATCCGTTTTGGTACTGTTGGATTCATCCTTTTCTTTGGGCGAGGTGGTGCGATATGTGATACCCGACGAATGTGCTGCCTCTTCACAAATGGCGCCACTAGTGCATGTCTCCACTTTCACTTTCTTGTCCGTACTATTTTCATCCTTTATGGAATCTATTGGACTTTCCGTTAAAGGTATTCTCTGGATAGGACTCAGTTTTCCAGTCACTGTGGATGATTTGCCCATTTTGCATCTTTTTATGGTAGATGACAGTAGACTTGTGTCGAACTTGTTGTTCCAACTGCTGGACCTTTGTTGTCCACGGCCAGTCGTCAAAGTCTTTAGGTTATGACTCTGCAGAAGCATTTCCGATTTGCTTCTTTTTAGTTCCTTGCTCCCTGTTTCAAATCGTGAGTTCAGGAGTTCGTCTATGAAATCGGTCGAACGGAAATCAGATTTGTCATTGCTTTTATCATCTGATTGACCCATTGCACAATAGAATTCATTTTTGAGGTCTTGGAATATGTCTTGCATAGATATACCATCTAAAAGATCATGATTCAAGTCTTCGAATATAGCGTCTTTGACTTCAGGTGGCAACAGATCTGCGGTGTTCTGCGGTTCCTCTTCATCCTGCTGTTCTTGTTTGCATACATTATCCAGTAAATACTCCAACACTTGTTTCACAGCTAAATCCTCTAATGTTACTGTATTTCCAAACTTTATTGGGGACTTGTCATTTTTAAGCATCAGGACAGTCTTTCCAGTGCCTGTCTCGATGCTCTCATGCCAGGCACCAATCTCCGCCATCACTCTTTCCACTACATGCACATCTAAAGTGTGATCTAGGGTTATATTCACGCCAAAGTCAAATCCAGGTAGTGGTTCAGCAAGTATTAGTTTAGTCTTGATGGTGTATCTCACTATTTTGGTGGGTTTCTTGCATGACCAGAACAGCCTAGTACATGAAAAGTCTACTGGCATAAGGAACTCTTCATAATCGGAAACAGATGGTACTATTTTCCCGAGGCTGTGAACTGTTAGTGAGCCTAGCATGAATTGCACTTTGGTAATTTCACTGTATCTTTTCTTTTTCTTATCAAGCTCTACATAGACTGGCCTGGTGAGCTCGAAATCAGCATCTTTTTGCAAACTCTTCTTGGGCACGTCTTTCCCATGGGATGGGCAGAATACTCTCTTATCGTCCATGAAGGCACAGGTCGCCTTCCTCGCACAAGTGTAGTGATATGTCTCGCTGCAGTTCTTAGCGCAGCAGCCAACACTAGCGCCTTTCACTTCGCATGCGGCACATTTAATCATTTTGCCTCTGGAAATGGCAGAGTGTACATTTTGTAGAGATCCATCGATTTCTTCGAAAACCTCAGCAGACCATAATGCACAATTGGAATGAATCCAGTCGTTTTGTCCACAGTATAGTAGACGCCCCTCCAGTGACGGTGAACCATCACCCACAACTTTACAAAGCACACACACTCTTGAATCCACTACTGGATAAAACTCTAATAAATCTTCTTCTAATTTCTCACTATCAGCTTCCAACTTAGGTACTATTTGGTCCATTGGACGTTCGATAGACTGCACAGCTGCCTTGATTTTGTTGTCAGCTATAGCAAGGTCTTTCATAGATTCTGTATCTTCCTGTTCACCTTCTACTTCTAAGTTGGGTTGAAGGCAATTGTTTTCACAATCGAACCAGGGGAATGTCTCTGAGAATAAGTCCTTGTATATTGATGTAAGGTCGTCACTTGTTGTTCTTTGGATGACCTCTTTCATGTCGTGATTGAAGTCTTTCAGTGAGACATATCCATCAGTGTTTACTCTTTTCTTGATGTCTAAGAGTGATGGCGAAATAATTCTGTCGACATCATCACCAGTATTGTCCATTTCGGTGGATTGTCGTAAGACGACTGGGCTCAAGTCCTGCTCGCTGCGAGCTTGCGGGAAACTCTTCATAGGCTCATCATCATCGGATATCGCCTCATATTTGTCATCATGTACAGTTGTCGGCAACATTGTAGTTGCTTTTTCTGATTTTGGTTGTGGAGTATAATTTTCATGCACTTCAACACATGCAGCTTCAAATTCTGTTTTGGTGCCATAGAGGCCTGTAGAGAAGCATATTTCCTTATTCTGCATCAATGGTTCTTGTAGATTCACCACTTTGTGGGACGTATGCGGCATTTCTTCTTTTTCCATGTCAACATCTTGTAGCAAAGACGAACACTGCCACACATGTGGGGTGTGCGACTCATCGAATTTGTTCTGCGGGAAATTATTATTCCGCCGCCCTCTTGCAGTGTTTCTGTACACTTTCGTTTCCGATGTCTTCATGGAGACGTCGACGACGTCGAAGTGTAGCTTTCTAATAGCTTGTGGTGACATGAGTCGGTACGGTTTGTTTGGTACCGGCGTATTTTTGTGTGGCGTCAATTTCAATAGTGCACAGGCCTTCTTATTTTTGGCGAGTAATTTCAGTAGATGTAGAAGTCTTCCTTTGAGGTGTTCAGTGAGCATCTTCCTCCACGGCGGATCAAGTGGCATGCACTTGCAGCAGATGTATTCGATGGAGGGTGGCAATGCCGACAGCAGTTGATACCCTTCGCCAGTAAGGCCTTCGCAGCTGGCGTGCACCCATCTGCCGCACCAACCACACTCCATCATCTGGAAGGAGCAAAAATGCACATTGTTTATGAAAACAGATAAAATTGAAAATCCATTGATAGGAAGAGCCCACAACAGACTTATGTCTGATATAATGTCTCTGCAGTATTGTCTCTCCTTCTCTCTTTAAGTCATCCAAAGGTTGCATCTAAAAGATCGCTTTTAGCGATAAGACGTTGTGTAAAATTTCTCCATTGATATCTGTAATTTTGATGTTGTACATAATAAAGAGTATAGTACCTATAATGTTTATTGAACATACCTTGCTGTCGAAGTCATTATCCCGATAGCAAGCCTGGCAGAGTGGGCAGTAGTTGCCTTTCTGCCGCAGCTTGAAGCAAGGTCCGCAGAACGGTAGGCTGCCTACGAACTTGCTCACACGGCTGCTGTCGCAACTCTTGCACTTCAGGCATGCACTGCATATCTGGAATTATTGTTATAATTTCAGAACGACTGTACCGTGCATTCACATCCTAGGTACCAGTTTATATGATTTTGCAAAAATAACTTTATTTCCCGCCTTAATGGCTGAACAGATTTCGATGAAATTTATCGCACAGGAAGGACGTTCCCGTGGGATAATTTCCAACATTCACGCAGATGAAGGCACAGGTAAAAGCTAGTGCCATATACCTGGGGCCAGTCGCTGCGATGGTCGGGCGGCGGCGCGGGCAGGCAGGCGGCGTGGTAGTGCTGTGCGCAGGCGCGGCAGCGCAGGCGGGCGGCCGGGCGCGCGCACGCCGCGCACGACACGCAGCGCGCGCACGTCCAGCCGCCGCCACCCGCCGCCTCCTCCGCGCACCAGCTATGGTACCACTCGCAGCACGACGAACACACCAACATCTGCCACAAAAGTAAACCAAGTCACTAATGCTATTCTGGAAAAAATCTCACTTAGGTGAAGTGAAGTGTCATCCTACCAGACACTAGGGATTAACAGGTCATTTCAAACTCACTTTACCCAAGTTTACACAGTGAGATTTTTACAAAATAGCACTGCAGAACTGAGGCGGATCATACATTGCGACCTGCCACGCGATGGGACGAGAAACCATGGTTTTTAGAGTTGTATGCAAGTAACTCAATTTGTATGTAAAAGTTGCTCACTAAAACGATGCTCTGTGTGATCCCATTTCTACACACAATCTTATGTATCTCACTGAACACCATCGTGTCTTGATCAGGCCCTAGATTAGCCTGCAGGTAGGCTATTCCACTTCAGGAGCCCTGAGCCAAGAACTCTACCCAAACTTTCTTTATGGCCAATAGTTGACTTCTAATATTTTTTTCTTTCGTAGGATTATGTACTCAAAACCCTGCCTGAATTGGGTATATAAATTGATTAATTTATAGCAATTCATGTGCATACCTTTTGTTGAAAACTCTACATAAATAAATACATAATAATTATAATCTCCACAACTTCTAAACTAAAGAAGCATAACCAATCTAATGCAATGTTTGGTAATAGAAATACTAACACCAAGAATTTATCTATAATTTATAATATTGAAGCAATAATAACATTATTAATGTAAATACCAGCATAATATGAGCAGAACATATAAAAATCTAATCCACTGACTACATGCTACATGTTGATTAAATTGTTAATGAGCATAGCCACAAGAGGGAAGCTAAATTGGTACATAAAAGATCTCTCTTGCGAAAAAAATACTTACAATATTATTACTGCATAAATATAAGATTAGTAAATTACTTCTGGAATATTCTTTATGAACAGTGGAGCATAATTTGATTACCTTTTCCTTGCCAGCACTCCCGCATAAGAAGCACAGTCTGGTGACAGTGAATGAGCCAGTGCCAATGAGTCCAAAGCCTGAACTGCACACTTCATCAGGGTCATAGCTCTCCCAGAAGTCTACACAGATCAGTTCTGGTCTATTCTGACCACATTTCTGTGACCGACTGCGCACCTGAAATGATACATAAGAATGTGAACATTTTGTCCTTTGAAAATAACATGCAACTCAATGTGCTATTTGCTAAAACTTACATTTGTAATATTGGATAGAGGCTTCATGAATGTCTTCTTAGGTACAAGGTCCATAATAGTTTCATCTTCACTAGATTCAGCCTTGCTTTGCAATTTGATAGGCAGTGGTTGCTCAATCTTTCTCTTTTTAGTCTCTATCTGTGCCTCTACGTCACTATCTTTCGTAACTATTGCCTCTGGAACAATCTGAGGAGCTTTGTTCTCAGAATCCATCTCAGACTCACAGCTGGACAAGTCAGGTGTCTCTGTATCCTTCTCCACAATACATAGAGCACCCTCTTCATCCACAGGAAGGTTCTTATCTTGTTTCTCTTTCTCATCTAGAGTAGGGAATGTAGCAATAGGCTGTCCCAAGACAATAGATGCACTTCTACAAACATGTTTGACTCTCGGTCCTTTGAGTTCCACCTTTTGTCTTTTAGGATCTTCTGTTTGTTTGACATCGGTTTTATCTTTTTTCCTAACTTTCACCCTTGTCAACTGGCGCTTTCTACTCGCGTTAATTTCTTCAACTGATTCGCCAGTGACTGGACGGTCTTTTGGAGGTTTTTCCTAAAATACAGATCAATTTTGTAAAATTCATCCACATAAAAATAAATCCATCAAACATTAACTATCAAGGCATTCATCTAACTACGAAAATGGAAATCAAAAACTTTAATAAATAAAAAAACACATAAATACGACACATACCTCTACTTTTTCAATTTCCTCAATCTTCTTACTCGGCTTTAGAGTACCGAAGATCTTACTATTGTCGTTTTCAGTATTGGTTATTGCAAACACTGGTGTGTTTGTAGTAGTGTTGCTTGCTATTCTCAATGGGTTTGCCTGTGTCAAACAACCAGGCGTTTTAACAGCTGACCTCATGAATGGAGGCAACATTGCCGTGAGGCCAGCTCTTATGCTAGGTGGTACCTGGAATGCCTTTAAGCACATCTTGAGCCAGCATGCTGGACATCGAGCCTTGTTTGTGCACCGTAGTAGCTTCCACTGTTGTGAACGGACTATCGGTGGAACATGACAGTTACCTAAAAATAAAGTTTTTGTTAGACATTCTACTTCATACATAAACACTTATTTATAACTGTTACAACAAAATGTACTGACCTTCGCCTTTCAAACACTGCATAACAACTTGACCGGTCTTTTGGGATAGCTTTTCCTTCTTCAACATCTTGGATATGAATTTGCGGCATGACTCGCATGAGTATATTCCGAATTTCCGTGCTTGTTTAACAAACCTGTAAAACCTTACAGCACCACACACACCGCAAGTTACTGTTGTTGGTGGAACTGGAGCTGAGAAACACAAAGGAAGTTTATTAGAAGGGTTATCTCGTGTGGATCCACATTCCGGCATTCAAAGGGTTAAAAGTCAAATACATACATGATGAAGATGTAACAGTAGAGAATGGACCATCCAAAGCTGAAGTAGACTGTGTTGGTGGATTCAGTTGCAACCTTGCTTCTCTAAGAATGATTTTTCCTCTAAGCAACTGTGATGCTGATGATTTGTCCTTCTCTGGGCTGGCTGGTGGTGGTTTCTCTTCCTCATCGCCACTTCCTGCAGGACTGGCACTGTCCCAACTATCTTCTGACTCAGAGCCACTGCTAGTGCTACTTGAGCTACTTGCATCTGATATGTCCATGAGTTTCCTCATTGCGTGCCCTGTTCTGTCTTCTTTGGGAGGTTCTGGAGATTTTAACTTCTCAATACTCTCTACGTTTGAGTTTTCATCCTGTGAAGGCTCTTTCTCATATGAGAACAAATCATGTACCTTTCTAGTGCCAACACTGAGGCTTGAAAACGAATTTGATGTTTTGTCCTTGAAAAGATTTGAAGATTTCAATGGTTGTAGTTGTGTATCTTTAGCTTTTTCATTTTGGTTTGTTTTGTCAGTGTCTTCCTCGTCAGGAGTGTCATCATCATTGTGCAAGTTGTTAAACACCAACCTCTTCAACTTGGGTTTCTTAAGCACCTTATTTGATGATGCTGTGCTGCTTGTTGTTGTTGGTTCCTCACCATCTATGAACTTCTTGTTAGGCTTGATTACTCTTGATGAATGCACACTTCTAACAGGCAGGACAAACTTCGCAGAGTTCCCACTCTCTTTCTCTATTGGTGAAGCATTCCTCGGAGGTGGTGACATGCACCGGCTTTCACTAAATTGAGAAAATTTGTTCATAGGCTTCGACAATGGGTTCAAATTCTTTCTCAAATAACCCTCATGGTGTTCTGAACTTGATTTTGAGCTTAAATCTGTTAACTTAGCTGGTTTGAGAATACTGTTGAATGTAGAGTATTCTGTTTGTTTCAGAGATGACTTTTTCTTTATGATGGGTACGAGAGGCGCATGATGTTTTAGCGGGATCTTTTTTAGCGGGAAAAATATATCTTCACAACTTTCCACTGTGCCAAAAGTGACTGTTTTCTTCACTGGTTTAGGTTTTTCTGCTTTCACTGGTTCCATTTTGTTCTGAGACCTGGTCCTAACGGGAGATTTAGACAAATCACTGTTGTTTTTGTCCTGGTTTTCTGTTTTACTCTTTGTTATATCAGTCACTTTGTTTTGGCTAGTTGCATCTGTCTCTTTCTCATTATTGTTTTCTTTCTTTTCTTCCTCCTGAAACATATGTTATAGTGGAATTAATATATCTACTTTCTTTTCATTTATTTAGACACTACCATTGTGATCTTTTGTGCAATCCCTTAACAACAGTTTATATAAGTGATGTTTATCTAAAATATCCTAACAAAGAAGTCTACACGATTTTAGTGTAATGAAATTGCACACAAATATGCTGTTTTTGCAGTCTGCGAGCCAGTATGTAACCTTGAGATTTACAAAATGTTAGATTTTTCTAATGTTTTTGTCAACTGAATTACAAATATATGCAAAATATATGCCTTAAACACAGTAGAGCCTAGATTTCAGTACTCTTTAATGTTTAACAAGTGATTTAGAAGTGAAATCAACAAAATTGGGTCTGGTTTCATGTAACAACACAAATGGTCAAACGGAAATTGTGTTAACAAAAGTTCATGTATTCCTCTATATTCTTCATAATGTATCATACTAATGTTACAACGAATGTAATATTATTGCTATAAAACATCATAGAGTTAACAAATCATTGTTAAAAGCTGTGTTGTAAAGATTAAAGGGTGTGAGTGAAGGTTATGTAGACCATAAAATGTTTACAGTTTATTTGTAAATAACATCGAATATGTTTCAGCAGTGTAAGTAATGCTTATAATAACAAAAAAATATAAACGAAACAAATTCTAAACTGTACAATTTACATTTTGTTGACATGAAATGGAACACGCAAATGTCAAAGTACGTAGATACATACTTGACGCTCTACCTATGCGATTATCGCCTCGAATGCTACTAGTTATTACGTAAACACAACATATCCGTGTGTACACTCATATTTTAATGAAACATACGAGAAAACATGGTGAAATCACTACAAATAAGCTTTACCTCTTGGTCCCCAGCAAAATCATTAGCGGTAGAGCCGCGCGCTGGCGGGTGATTCTCTGGAGCAGTCTCATGGTAAACAGCTCCCGATAGAACACTAATACGTTTTCTGTTTTGGAATTTGAGTGGTTTCCCTGGGAATCTCGACCTTCCCATTTTGATGTGCACGTAAACGAAGAACACTCAGTGCGTTCCTAGCGATTGCGAGGAAACTGGCGCGCATGCTCGGGCCCGCGCGCTCCGCAACGCCATTTCACTCATTTATGCAATGTGTATAACAAATTACGACGCAGTTCTCATCGCATGTACGCTCAAACATAAACACTAACATCACCCTTCACATTATTCACTAAAACCATCACTTAACACTGTTTTTTGCAAAAGACGACATCATCCATCATTTTTAATGGTCGACTGGTTGTTAACGCCGTAGTCGTATCGCTTCCATTCAACTAAGCGTCAGCTACTAGTGAAACAAAAGAGAATGTAACGATACTCCCGATTCTACAACACTACGCGTCGGTATCACTGCGTTTTGTTCCATTTGATTATTTTATCACTAAACAAATTTAATTATTAAAATTGAATCGCCGTAATTTGACAAAGATGGCTGTTCGCCGCGCTTTAACAATAGCGTACACGAGTGATTAACGAGACGAGGCGCGAGGCCGCGGTGTGAACGACACCTGGCTCTCGGAGGCCAGTTATGGATTTTGAACCAATCGCGACGTTAATTCGGATTCGGACCGGTATGAAAACAAACATGTCGCTCGCTACAGTACTCGTTACCTCGCTACTCTATCTATACATAGAGGCGTTTCACTCATTTTTCGTCAATAAAAAAGTTATGTTCTGCTTACGACTTATGATCTATTATAAACTGCGCAAACGGGTCGGTACACAACGACGGCATTTACTCCTTTCCAATGTTACTGGTTTTAACTATTGATTATAAAAGGCATCGATTAGAATTGTTAAGATTCCTGAAGAATCTACAAGACTTCATTGATGTTACATTGAAGATTGGTTGGTTAATTGGTTTTGTATCATCCAAGCATATTATGTAGATACTTATGTAGAGACGTAGAGCGAGCTTTGAGAACATTTAGAATGGATACATCTGCCTTTTGGGGCCTTTTGTTTTGCGTCATTTCAATTCAAGTATTCAATTTATAGCCTCATCTTCGCTTGCCTTTCTTCTTGGTCGATTCGTTGCGGTAACTATGTAGTTACCGCATATCTATGTAGATATGAACATAATAAAATTATAGTCTAGGTACTAGTTGTTGTAATGTAGAGCAAATAATGTACCTAGACGTAGTTGAGTAAATTGAATTTTACGGAAGGGACTTGTTGTTATGTTACCGCAGTGGTTGAATGTAGGTACGGTAATTTATAGAATGGAAAGGTAGTAAAATTCAGAACAATTTTATTTTGAAGACAGTCTGTAATGATTTTTACCGACGATTTTTTTTTTTCTGAATGCAGCTTTATCATTGTCCCTTTAACAGGTTTTTGTTGTTTCTTTATAACTAACTCGCGGTCTGAGATAAAATAACACGTTTTATTCTGGGAGGCTAAACTGCGACAAGCTCTACCTATAGGATAAATAATAAAGATACGCATTCTTTAAAAAAAAAAACTGTATTCTTAATAGGTAGGTATCTACCTACTTAATTATACCTACTTTATTATATACATAATATTATGTAGTAATTAGGTAACAGCTTATTTTTTACCTATCAGATTTGAACCTGTTATCTGGGAAGGTTTCTTATACCTACTAATTACGTCGCAATTTTAACTCCTGCACTTTACAACATAAAAAAAAAAATTGATCTATTTCATTACTTACCTATTCAATATGTTTCGACTTGTGCATAATTAAGAAAAAATATATAAGAAACTAGGTAGGTATTAAGGTGCCTCCTTATAGGTAAATACTTTAGCGACGCGGCGGCGGACGTGCTATAGGAGTCAATATTATTTTAGTTCTTAAACCAATTTCTAAACAACTAGTAAGTAAGTACTGTATCCTTGTGAAAAGTTTTAGGTAGGTACCTACTATGAAAAAATAATTATCACACATGCACATTGGCATCCTTCAAGATTCAAGATCCAATTTAAGTATAGAGCTTCAATTTTCAATAGCTCAATGGCGCATTGTGCTATCGTATTATATAGCTATGGGTGACTATACAATATATACGTACGAGTATACCCATAGTACCCGCACCCTACAACGAACGTGAACCCCAAAACTACCGGTCGATCATGCGTAAAGGGCGGAGAAGGGCTGATAAAGAGGGAAGCTTGTCGGTGTTTGAACCCTAGATAGATCGCGATACTTATAGCTACAGATAAACTTATGGATTTTATATAAAATATGCCTGAAAAACTTTTACTTTTAGCGGTTAAGTTTTATACTGACCTCTAGCGTAAGTTATGAGAACGAAAAGTTCCTTGCTGAAATGCTTCCTGAAATAGGCACATTGAGTACGGGCGGCATTTCCTCGGACTTGGATCGAAGCGAAACAATTCACAGTCACAATTCTCAGTAATTTTCACTTAAAACTCACTTTTTTTCACTTGAATTCATATTAACAACACTTTCACTATTTGTTGATGTTTTGAAAATAACAATCCGCGTGTAAATATTATGGTAGGAGTAATATTTACATCAGTTTCATTGCGCTGGTACGTGCGTGAAACGGTAGTAACGAGACTGGCGGAGAGACGACGCGCATGTCGCGAGGGACACGCTGGAAATATAAAAATGGACAAACTCCCCTTCTTGGGGGCTCACCGAATGAATCACAGTAAATCACTAATCTCAGACGCACTCCGGACATTTTTTTTAATGGACGTTTTTCATCGTAGCGGTTTTGTATATCACGATTATAGGCGGAAATGCTTCGGAGGTGATTCAAATTTGAGCGGTATCGAATTATAATGCAAACTTCCGTACAGCTTGTTACAAAATATTGATCGACGCGACTCCCGCCGTCGTTGTTCGACATTTTCAAAGGGCCAGCTTTGGAAGGAGATAATCGCTGTAGATCACCCGCCTGCTATCCGTATTGTGCCCAAATCTGAGACCTCTTTTATAGCAGGTAGAATTTTTTGTATTCTTTGGGTCGCATATGGTCGCATACTAAGGAATTGAGAGTAGGTAAAAAATGACTCACGAGTTGGTTTGAAGTTATTTGTACAAGTTAATATGCAGCCGATCAGACCGATGATATTGTAATATAGGTACATGTTGTTAAACGATTATGTAGGGACTAGGGAAAGACGCTTAATGGTCAAAGCTTTGTATAGCCATGTTAGGATTGTTAGGTATGTATAGGTCGTATAATGTATTCTTATGCCCGTTTTCATCATCGTTCCTTAAATTTAGGGAGACCTTAAGAAATTTTAAGTGTTAGTTTCGTTTTCACCATCACCTAAGGGACACTTATGGTCCTAAAACATATGGGTAAGGGGCTGATTTAAGGAGTCTCTTATGTTAAGAGACTCTTAGTTAAGGAGTGTTTGAGGGAACGATGGTGAAAACGGGCATAAGTCTTACATTTCTGAGTTGATTAACCCATAAGATAATGTGGGAAGATTTTTTTTTAAATTTTATACGTATATCCAGTAAGTATATATAATAAGTAAACTTTTTTTATATCTCTACAGGTACTCTGTAGAGTTACGAGGGATATTCAGTACAATACTATTTTAAATTAGTGAATAGAGATCCTAATACCTACCTGTGACCCTAAGATGTATAGTAGATACGGTATCCCATATCAAAGGGATACCTGCTGATTTAGTATTTCTGTCCAGTATTCCAGTCTAGATAGATTTTATAGCTGTACCTATTATACTTACTTAGTACTTAATAGGTAGATCTAGGTTCGGTTAACGTCTATTGCATCAGACGCTAGACATCAAGCTACTACAATCTGTCAAATTTCTTTAATAGATTTTCAACTTTATCACAAAAGTATAAGGTTCAAGGTTGATTGGGATTTTACAGTTTTGGGTAGCTTGATGTGCTGGCGTCTGTATAAAAGTGAATCGATAATAATCTAAGTAGGCAATCAGTGTTATATCAGAGTTACGATTGTATGAATATATTTAATTAGGTACACAGTTAGTAGTACCTCCTCGTTGGTATGTGTATACTGAAAATAACTAAGTAAGTACTTACTTACAATTTATTGATTTTCTATAAAACATACTCATTGCAGCATGTTGCTGATGCCTGTAGGTACTGTACTTGCTTTATCTGATGAAGTGATAGGAGAACGTATCGCTCATTTGGAGAAACATCGACTTATTTTTTTTTTTTTCAAAAATCATTTAAATATGCCAGAGCACTTTGAAAGCTTATTTACGTTAGGAAAGCAATGACTTAAAAAAAATAGCAGTTACGTCGATGTTTCTCCAAATGAGCGGTATGATGCAAGAGCGCGAGAGAAGCGAGCACGGTTTTAGCAACCGTCTAGAGTAGATACCTAGATTATAAGTTTGTCGGCTGTTGCAGAAAAGTTTAAGAGAATGCAAGAGCGAGCGAAGTGAGCTCGAATATTTTCGCAGCCCGCGCTTCGTATACCTGTAGTTTGCGTTTTCTTTATTCAAACAGAAATGGGAAATCCCTCCAAAATAAAAATCATGTAAAGTAGATTGCCAAGACTTGCATAACGGTTGACACTGTTAAAAAGTTATTAGATCGAATGTAGAGCCAAGCCCCTATAAATGCCTAACTCTACAAACCTTACATCTTGGCCAAAATGTACTGTGTATGTGTTGTGTACCTATAATGTATTCATATTACCTACCTATATTGATTTGCATTCCATAATGTTGTAGAGGTGTATAATGTAATGTGTGGCTTGGCTCTACATTAGATCCTGGATAACTTTTTGTATGCAAAAATCCAAGCCTGCATATCAAATTTCAGCTTTCTAGGACTTCGGCAAGAAATGGAAGTGCCCTAGAGGATTTATTTTATATATACAGACCTACACCCCCCATTGTGGTGGTGGGAGGGTGAAAGCTGAAGATTTTGTACAGGCGCCAGCACATCAAGCTACCCGAAACTGTCAAATTTTCCCAATCAACTTTGAACCTTATTCTTTAGGGGTAAAGTTGAAAATCTATTAAAGAAATTTGACAGATTATAGTAGCCTGATATGCTGGCGTCTACAAATCCTAGCCTGCATACCAAATTTCAGCTTTCTAGGACTTCGGGAAGTGCCCTAGAGGTTTTGATGAGTGAGTGAGTCAGTAAGCCAGTCAGTGACGAAATCGAAGTATTTTAGGAGTTAAGTAATAAAATCCAAAGTATAAAACCTAGACAAATGAAACTTAGTTGTCCTATAAGTCTGCTTACTACTTGTTATCCTAAGATTTTGAGCTCTCCAGGCCAAAGCTATGAAGGTTTGAAAATAACGACAAAACGCTTCGAGAAAGGGAATCTCTCCTAATACAGGCATCAAAGAGGCTTCAATCTCAAAGTTGTATGTACAAAATATTGTTATCAAATAAACTTTATTTTTTAATGTCCCTTCTTTTTGTTTTTGTTTCGTCTTGGCGGGGCCATTGTCGTGCCTCCAGCCAGATAGGAGTTTGTTAGGTTATGCAGAAAAGCTTGAAAGCGCGTCTAGGATGCCAGCTCGAAATCGTGCTCGAAAATTTTAGCACCCTGCCACTAATAAGACATAATATTTCCTTTATCCATTCATAGAGGAATAAGACTAACTTGTCGACTGACTGATGCAGAAAAGCTAAAGACAGACAAAGGTTGCAAGCAGCAAGATCAAGCAAAGCGAGCTCGAAAATTTTAATTTTAGAGACTGATAGGTTAGATAAGTACACTGACCTCTATTAAACATATAATTGTCAGTGGATAAGTATGTATTATTATATTATATCTATGTATTTTTTTATTACCTACTGAATTATTTTGTATACTTAGGTCAAAATAATATATCAATGGTATAGGTAGATTTGACTTTATATTAAAAAAATTGTAGTTTATATTATGTACCTAACTATCGCTGTGGCGATGCTTGGGGGACACCTATGTCAAGCAATGACCGTCGTCATCAGCCTGAGATGGTAGGTATTGATGAAATTAGTTAGCAAGATAATGGGAGGTACCTACTTATTGTAAAAATAGCATCTAAATGATAAAATAAAAATCAGTGCAAAATTGGCAGATCTAATGTTCTCTGCTCAATCTGGTTAGTTGAGAATCTGGTGACTTGCTCATGCATGAGGGCAAAAGACATGCATACTGCATAGTCCGACATGAGTATTATGAGTATAAGACTCTAAGACTATGGTGGATAGCGTAGCGCTGCGCTGCTCGTGAAGAAGCAAGTTGTCAAAAAAAAAACAACTGTTAGCTCACTATTCATGTTAGCTACTAGCTCACTATTTCACTACCTACGTTAATTTTAGATCCATGAAGATAGAGATACTTATATTTTTTTAAATCTCTAACTTCATGTCATGCCGGGCAGCCGGGCTAACTACCTACGGGCAAGAAGCTTATTGACTACGGGCTAATGATGCATGAGAAAAGAAAAAAAGTAGTTTATTTTTTAATAATTTTTATTCATGACCATAGGTATGTAACAAGACGTCTTTCAGTCGAATACATGGACGAATATAATGGGTTACGGACTTAGATGTAGAAAAAAAAAACTGGCACAGTTTAGTGCTGTCATAACTCACCTAAAACAATTTACCGATTATAATGGTGTCTGAGCGACCAAAATAGTGAGGTCATAATCATTAATTTAGATTTGGCATTGGCTTGATATATAATTATACAAACGTGTTTCAGGCCGAGCAAATGCGAGTGTATATTGTGATTGCTAGTGTCTATACGCAAGCAAGAGTGCCGTATTTCCTTGGAATAGTTTCAGGTAAAATACACCTAGCGGCGGGCAACATAATTTTTGACATTTGTAATTTGATTTGGCCATTGACATAGAAATGGATTTGGCGCCAACAAACGTCACTAACGTCAAATCTGGCGGGTTTTTGTATTGTACTCTTGGAGTCTTTATCCAAAGAGTATAATAATAATTGTCTTTATCGCTTTGTTAGTTTATTACGACCGTTTAAACGTTTTTTTCTGGAAGTATTAGACTGAAACGCTTTTCAAAATTTCACGGATTATTCAGCGAATTCTGTTTACCATATCCAAAATGTCTTCAGGTCTAGAAACTGAACTGAGATTCACACGTTTGAGTGAGAATGCATTTCCACCGATGAAAGGTTCCGAAAAAGCTGCAGGATTTGATCTGAAGAGGTTGTTATCACTATTAGGCCGCCGGGTATGGTTAAAATGTTATTTGTTTCTAACGTTATTTCTGTTCCAGTGCATATGACTACGTAGTACCAGCACGCGGTAAAGAACTAGTGAAGACAGATCTGCAAATCGAACTACCAGCCGGTTGCTACGGTAGAGTAGCACCCAGGTCAGGACTAGCTGTTAAAAACTTCATTGATGTTGGCGGTGAGTATCATATGCCTGCATTTTAACAGATATTCGTTTCCGGTGAAGATAGGTTATGAAGTGCTAAAACCATGTGATGAAGGCTTTCTATGATGTTCTAGAGAGGCTTTTACTTCCTGTTGGCATAAGAACAGTCCTAACTCAACATTAAAGTTACTTAGAGCAGGAAAGCATTGCTAAAATGTCAAACACTTAAATTAATACAATTGTTACAGTACAACAAAATAGCAATGTGACATTTGTTTTTGATTATAATGTTCAAACAGGTTCTAAAAATAATACTTATTGCACTTGTCATATGAATGCAATTTTTATCTTGTCTGATAATTTTATATTCTAAGATATTGGCATAAACATTACAATGTGAATGCCTATAATTACTTATGTGTTGTCTGCAGATAAGCATCAATGCAATTATTATCATAATTCATCATTATGTGTGCTAGGGACATTGTAAGCTTTACAATACAAGCAATAATTTGATTCTAATTTCCTCTTCCAAAAGGTAGTTTTGTATGGAGAAGAATGGACAAGAAGCTTCACAGTTACTCTTTTATTTTTAACCTATATTGTCTCACTGCACGACAAATCTCTCTCTTTCTCCTTTCCACTCCTCTCTGTTTTGATCTAGTGTGGACCAATCCTGTTTGTAGGCGTCAAGCTCGTCCTGCCATCTGCTCCTGGGCCTTTTAAAATGTTTAAAAATATTTTGTGTACATTAATAATATAATTATATTATGTGAAGATGATGTTCCTAGAATAAAATTACAATACCACAAAAGGTGAACACACTCTTCAGCTCTTGCCAATCTTAACTTAATGTAGTATTACATTCCCAAATACTTCTAGTAGTTATGGTGCTCCAATATTACTAAAATTAAACTATAATATCATAATGTAGGTCCTGTACTTCAAACAGGTTGTAATTATGCGTAAGATCAAATCAAAAGTAATTTATTTGAAGTAGGTTGAGAATCAGCACTTCTCGAATGTCAAAATTACATAAGACAGTCCCCCAAAATGCCCGCCCTTCGCCACTTCCTAGTGCTTACACTAGGAAGAAGTGGTGCAACAAACTCCCAAGCAGCACAGCTGTCTGTTCAGTTAGAAAATGCTTGATTCTATACAATATAAAGATATTTAGATTTCTTCAATAATCATGTAGGCCATTGTTCAGTATGATGCTGGGTATGTCATGTACTATAATCCTTCACAACTTTTAACCAACTTCAAAACAGGAGTTTTTCAATTTGTCTATGTATATATTCATTTATGTAGGTTTATTGATATTTCCATCAATTGTGGACCGATTTTGAAAATACTTTTGATTTGGTAAAGGAAGCTAGTGCAGTTTTCCCTTATGAATTTAGTTAAGTTTGTTATGGTAGTTCTTGAGTTAGCTTCAATAATATGTATGTGTGTATGTTGATGATGCTATAAAACTGTCACTTTTGTTTGCATAGCAATTAGTAGTATACAAATTTGTGGTAGGTATGACAACTAAAAAGTAAAAAACTTAAAAAAAAACATTGACTTCTAAAAAAACAAAGTGAATATTACGAAAGTACGTAGTGTCGTATCTTATAATGTAGATAAAACCAGTCTGTTGCAGAGGTTACCAAGACCTTGAGACATTTAAATTATGCTATTTGCATACTTCCAAAAACATGTATAAATTAGGTAGGAAATGGCAATCATTGATAATTTTCGTTACAGCTGGTGTCATAGATGAAGATTACAGGGGCAATGTGGGTGTTGTTATCTTCAACCATTCTGACAAAGACTTCGAAGTCAAGAAGGGTGATAGGATTGCCCAACTGATTTGTGAAAGAATCTACTACCCAGTCCTGAAAGAAGTGACCAATTTATCAGAAACTAAAAGGGCAGAAGGAGGGTTTGGATCAACAGGGAAATAAAAGGGTTGATTTTTAACATAAGGTTTAATAATAACATAAGAATTAATATTATGTGTATAATAAAAAGGAATGTCAACAGACTACTAATTGTTCCATTATGATTAAGGTTTGTACTATTGAGATATGGTTTTAAGGAATCTGTTATGGAAGGTTATGTTTTACAGTGTAAGAGCTGCCTGAATATTAATACTAAGTATATTGACCACCTCAGTTGGATTTTGACCCTTGTTGCACCTTTTCTGATGTTTTCGTGCCTGTCCCGTCTCGAGTTTTAAAAACTGCGAACCTATTGTCGTTTTTTAACCGACTTCAAAAAAGGAGGTTCTGTATTCGACCCGTATGTATGTATGTATGTTTGTCTGCGATTTTCTCAAAAACTAATGAACCAATTTTTATTACATTGCATTGACTATTTGATGTTGGTTGTTGTCTATTTGTTGTTTTATGAGCTGGGTGTTGGGGCCACTGTAATTGGTATAAAACAAAGCGGTCAATAGGTTAGGCATGTTTTTTGTATTACACCACATGCACTATTATAGTGTTTCATTACTATTAGTTCCTAGGGTAACCTGATTAGTTTATATTCTTTTGATGTTAGGTCTAGATTTTCTAGAACTTCCACTTAGTTGCCGAAAATAGGTGTTTAAGCCATTTCATGTGCTTAGCTGCTGTATGTTTTTATAATTTAATTTGTAATTCCAATGAGCACTTAATAAAGTTCTTGGTATACTTAATTTAACTTTGTTTATATCATATACAACCCACTGATCCTTACAGATCTCGAATTCTAATAAATATGGATAACACAAGGACTTAAAATGTATCCATTTTGCAATAACTAGTAACTTAAAATGCAAAATGTGTATAGCACATTAATTGTTTTATAGCTTACAAAGCAAGCACCATAATAACCCTTGAGATTACTTTATAAAATGTTAGATCAAAATTAGCCTACATAAGTACACACAATTTTAGTATTTACAGGGTTTTCAAACTTATATTCTATTCCATAAAAATCCCACATGTATAAAAATAGGTTCGGAATAATATTTAACCTATCTTTTTTAAGGTTTCCCATCTTCAAAATTATCTAAAACACTTTCAAAAACTAGTTTCTCATAAGGCTGTGTTGGAGTATTTGCTGAAACAATTTCTTTATTCCTTTTGAGGAATGGTTTAAGGAAGCTTTTGATTTTGTTATCATTGTTTACACCAAAATCAGTTTCTGCTTTGTCCACTTGTTTTTCAAGATGATCTACATTGTTTTGAAGCTTCTGAATAACATTGATTAGTGTTGTTATTTTCTTAGAGAGTGCTGTTATTTCACTGCGGTATTTGCTAATGTCTTCTGAAACAGCTGAGCCACAATCACTGTTTTTCAGTTTAACCATTTGCAGCACACTAGTTAATTCTTCAAGTCTTGTTAGCATATTATCAACAACATCCTGGACGGTTTGAAAACCATTTAACACATCCAACTTCAAGTATGCAGAGTAATCTTTCACCAGCTCGTCCAACATCTTGCTATTATTCGATAAAACCAGCTTTGCCTTCGAAGTCTGGATACAAATATTCGATGACACTTACTAGCCTATCTACGAAATCTGACACGAGTTTTGATAACCCTCTAAACGACGACGGACACCAACGTAAAACTTTTAAAAATAATTCCATATCTGAAACTTGCACGTATCAGATAATACGTTCTTCGTAGCGATAGGAAATGTCCATTAGAACGAGGTATTGAGAAATTAGTAAATACTTTGCCTTGAATTTCCCACCTCCTCTCATCTTGGTATTCGCAACAACAACCCTGACATCATTTTTTAAAGGTTTAAACAGCTGTGGTTGGGTTGTGTTTTATTCAAATACCCATTGTATGATCATCCTCTGTATCTTATTTTAAATTAAACCTCATTTTTATCGGCAGATACATAGTAAAATGCAGAACCAGAGGGGTTCTGCATTTTTTTAAATAAAATTAAATATTTATTTCATTTAGCCCGGCAAAAGAATTTTTTTTTCTGGTAACATCAAATGCCTTCGCGGCCTCAAAGCGTCGCGAGCAAGAAGCTTATAGATAAAAGTGGAGGCAACACTCTGAATACCTATCTGAAGCCGACTGTGGGCTAACGCTCTCTTTCTAAATACATACATAAGAACGAGACAGTGATATGTGCTTTCTTTGTCATATGTATGTATTTAGAAAGAGAGCGTTAGCCCACAGTCGGCTTCAGATAGGTATTCAGAGTGTTGCCTCCACTTTTATCTATAAGCTTCTTGGTCGCGAGGCATGGCCTCGTGAGGCTTTTGCTATTGTTTGCAACGCGACCCCATTAAAAGAACTCACGACACGAGGCCCGGACGCGCGGCTCGGCCTCACGGAGCCGCGCGGCCCTAGTGGGAACGTGGCTTTAGGATGAGGTCGACGTTCAGCGTGGTTCAGAGACTAAACCGGCGCGGCGGTGGCAAATTATTCATAGTCATTTAGACCATCATGCCTTCAAGAACTTTTTCCAGTGTAGAACATAATATCGACTATGCATTCAGACAGGCCTGCGTTGGTAGACTTTTGTTATATTAGCATTATTATCTGCCAGGGAGCTATTTAAATACACGCGGAGTAAAAGTTCAAAGTTACTGTCCGCTACGGACCCTCTGCTTTTTCTATTGTCTTTTGGTTTCAGCAGATAGCAGAAAACCAATTCCATGCATAATACAACGTCAATGAATTAGGAATTCACTCAATTAATAAATTCATTTTCAAAATAAAATTACTAAAACTTTTTATTTCTATTTTTTACAAGCATAGCCATGGAATTTGTAAGTACTATACATCACAGCAAATATTTCTAGATATGAATGAATCAGTTTATAATCTGTAGTGGAGTGATTTTAGCTGGTTTTTGGTTCGTTCTCCAATATTAGTGGATTGAAAAATAATTTACAGTAGAATGCTTCCATCGACAGGGTATTTTAAAGGATACAATTGCCCTTTTTATGATAATGGTCTATGCGAAAGACCTTATTGTCATTTTCGACACGTTAAAAAAGAATCTCAGAGTACAACAAATGATGGAATCGAAAGTGGAGCGATATTACAGAAACTAGTGTCGGCTGCTGTACAAAAGGTTCTTCAACAGAAGGAAGCCTCTGTAGCGACGCCAGGAACGACAGCAACGACCGCAACACCAACAGACAGTAATTCAGTAAATCTAGTTCCAAATGTTGCCAAAGCGACATACAACCCCACACCCATAGCAGAGTTGAAAAAGATCAGCAATCCTGACACAGAGGAAAATAATGAGGAAGTTCCTGAACAAAGAAAGAGACATATTCCAGTACCTTATACGCCGAGAAAACCCGCACGTCTATCTATTCAACGACCCATAGATACTAATGGGTCCTCCAAACCTTTTATTTACATTCCCCCACCAGTGAAATATACACCAGGAAGCACTGAAAATGTGCAGTGCGACAAATATACACCTACAGGATCAACTGTATCAACTGAAAAGTACTTGCCGGGTACTGAGACAGAACTGCAAAAATATATTCCTAATGAAGGTTCTAATAACACTAGTAAACTTAACTATGTTCCGTCTGATAAAAATACGAGTAAGAAGAAAATACTAGAATATAAACCTACCAAAGTTAGCGCAAAAAGTGAAACTCCATCAGTTACCTATCAACCAACGCCTAGGTCGCTTGCACCATGTTTTTCCAGTGATGAAGAAGAACCTGAAATAAAGAAAAGGAAAATAAATTCAGACTTTAACGAGTTGGATGACCTGGGGCCAGAATTTGATATTTTAGATCAAATATTAGATGAAGAAAAGTCTGACAATGATAAAGTAAGAAAAGATAGTTTGTGTAGTGACTTAAAAAAGGTTAATGTTAAAAATAGCGTAAGCAATAACAATGACAATAAAAAAGTTGTTGAAAAAAGTGGTTCTAAAAACCATTCAGATAAAAATCATAATAGTAGGTCACATCACAAAAGCAGCTCAGGTAAGAAAGATAAATCCAAGTCTGAAAATAAATCTAAGTCTGATGATAAATCTAAGTCTGAAGATAAAACTAAACATGAAGACAAAGTAAGGAATTCAGAACATAAATCAAAACACAAAAGTTCAAGTAGAGACAAAGAAAAGGACAAAACTGAGAAACGCACATCAGACAAGAAAAGGCATTCCAGTTCTAAAAGTTCTGACCATAGTTCAAAAGACTCAAAACATAGCTCATCTAGAAAACATGACACAAAGAAGCATAGCTCTAATTCTAAACATAAAACTAAAGATAAAGACCGTAAGACCTCCCATAAGAGTTCTAAAGCTAAAGAATCTAAAAAGGAACATGAGAGTAGCAAGCTCAATGAAAGCAATAATGTATCTGATGATGATTTCAATGCTGAGGAATTGCTAGATGAAGAGTTTGATATGGAATCTGATGAAGATGCCATTGCATTGGAATGCAAGAAAATATTTGATGAATATGTTCCCATAGAAAAGCCTAAAATTATCGAAGATACAACTAAGATAGAAGATACAAATGAAGAGGAGACTATAATCGGAAAGAAAAGAATATCTCGAGCAGCTGATAAACCCATGAAAGTGGCACCGAAAGCACCCATTAAAACAGATTTTAAAGCGAGTGCAGCCCAAACAATGGCCCAAAGGTTAGCTAAAGTTCGAGAATATCATAATGCAAAAAAAATTACAAGTGTTTCTTCAAACAGTGAAAATACACCTGCTAAAAATAACTTCACCCCTCCTACTACTGGTAATACCAAGATCCGCATAGCTCATGTGCCATATGCTTCCACTTTATTAAATGCTAAAAAAACTATTTCACCCAGTCCGAGTTCAGCCAAGAGTGAGCCTTCAACTAGTTCTACTATCACGCAAACTGTAAAAAAAGGAGCTCAAAGAGTTGCTCATGTACCTAATGAAAAATTTATCGACAGACCAGGTGTTTTAGAACCTCTTGGTTCTAAAATTGCTGCAAATATAAGATCTACATATTTAAATATGATGATTGATGAATGTTTAAAACTGTATGTTACTGCACATGATGCTTATGCTCGAGCTCAACATGAAGAACTGAATACTAGTAAAAAATGTTCAACTGTACAAATATACAAGAATTCTGCAGTATTAGCAGTTAGTCGCTTAAGGAAGGAGTTGCAGGAATGCAAAGGGGTAAAGAAATCAGCATCTGATTGCATAACATTACAAAATATGCCAGGAACAACACCTGGCAAACCAATGGGCTCATGGAGCATAGAAGGCAAGAATAGAAAAAATGCAGATAATTCAAAAGAGTTTATAGGTGCAAAGTTATACAATAATATTGCAAAATGGATTTTAACAGAGGAACAACTTAAACAAAATGGTTTTCCTAGGCCTCATGAGAGTGGGCAAAAAGGTAGGGCTATTATTTATGGTCAGAATAAACAGAAACCCCCAAAAGGCTTTTTCAGAACCTGTTGTAGATGCAAGAAAGAATACATGGTGAATAAGATTGGTTTTGCAGCAACAAAGGAGGAATGCATTTACCATCCTAATAACAAATATAGAGTTCGAGGTGAAGCAAGGTACCAGTGCTGCAGTCAAGATGGAACATCTGATGGCTGTTGTATAGCTCCCAGTCATGTTTATGAATATGTTGACTTTGAGAATTTAAAAGGCTTTGTAAAGACCCTACCTCCAGAAACTGAAATGGATGATTATGGGATTTATGCACTGGATTGTGAGATGTGTTATACCACCCATGGTTTGGATTTAACTAGAGTAACAGTGATAAATTCTGAATGTAAAGTTGTGTATGAGACATTTATTAGACCATTGCACCCTATTATAGATTACAACACTAGGTATTCTGGAATAACTGAAGAACACATGTATGGAGTAACTACAACATTATTGGATGTTCAAGCCACACTCCTTACAATGTTCAATAGTAAAACTATATTAATAGGGCATAGTTTAGAATCAGATTTTAAAGTACTTAAATTAATTCACGAGACTGTAATTGATACTAGTGTTCTGTATCCACATAAAATGGGTCCTCCATACAAACGAGCACTAAGAAATTTATCATCTGAATATTTGAAGAAGATAATACAAAATTCTGTAGATGGGCATGACAGTGCTGAAGATGCCATAGTCTGTATGGAATTAATACATTATAAATTAAAAGAAGACCTTAAAACAAGGTGAAGAATTAAGTGTGTAACCAAATTGAGCTTTGTTCACACTACTTTCTTATATTTTATTTATCTGTATGAAATGTATAAAAAAGTGTAAAACAACCTTGAAAAATTGTTCCCAGTCCCTGAGGTTCTACTCGCGAGAACTTTCATTTATTGATATAGAATTATCAACGAAATTATGTTAATAAGTTGTTGGAATTATTTTAATGTTACTATATTGCAATAATGGTGTAGTTTACTAAGATATTATACTTTTGTAAGAATTACATTTCATATTTAAACTATTTTTCTTATTTAAGTAGTTTTATTTTACAAAATTATGTCCTCTTACAGGTAGCCAGAGAGTACCTACCTACCTATAGTACACCTACATTTTGCACGTACCTAACATTCAATACACGTTATCGGGGATCGAACCCAGGGTCCCACGATCAGCAGTCGTAACCCTATAGTTAGATGGGTGATACAGCAGATAAAGATGATACACCTTTCGTGAGTTTTATCTATGTTTGGCAACTCATGATCTCGTTCCTATATAAAGTCCCTCCAGACCGTATTTCGGCCACGGCGGCCAATATCAACGGAGACTTGTCTTCGGCACGAGAGATATAGTACACAAGTGTGCGCGCAGACACAGTTGTACTCCCTCTCAGTCCGATGCGACGGCAATCCGACACGACCGGAGAGATCAGGCACAGGACCAACGGCTTAACGTGCTTTCCGAGGCACGGGGGTATCACACCGCCAACTTCCAAACTCCTCGTTCCTACAAGTCTATTCAAACTTGTTTCAAATTAATGTTATTTCAAGTTGAACGAATACCTACTTATCAACTTTATTTTAGTTAATTTCAGAGTGACTAGCACTATTGAAAAAGCTGTAAAAATGTTTGAAGTTGTAGCGTAAACTGAACTTTGTTGTGTAGGAATAAAGAGTTATTTTCCATAATCTAATATTTGTTTACTTTTTGGCAAATAAGTTGCGAATGCAGATTACATAGATCGTATGTTCCATGGTATAATAATATACTTCGCCTGGTATTCTCTTCCCACGATGGCCTAAGACTACGTCACGATAAGTGTTGCCATTGATTGTCCTTTTCAGTAAATTTAGGGACTTTCTCATTTAGTTAATAAAAATAAAATAAATTACTAACTAGTCTAACTATTTAGCAACTCGAGTGATTCATCTATTTAGTTTTAAATTAATTAAAATATTGAATTATTAATTCATAATTGCTTTGTTAAGTTAAAAAATGCATTTTGCTCGGGTAATTCAATCACACACAGTGGCCACACATCGAATTGACAAGTGTCATACTGACAGCTCGCCATTTCATTGCTATCGTCGTGTCGCTTAAACCTATAGCGTTGTTTCGCTCGGTGAGCAAAATACTGTGGTTCCCAAACATTGGTTACTGTGAAAAGAAAAAGCGTGTAAACTTTGAAAGATACACAAGAAAAAAAAATGGTTAATTGTTCCATACTAAAAGATATAGAAATGCTAGATATCGACGAAGTGAGCGAAGATGCTGTAGACTTTAATCACGATCTTAGTTCATATATTCCGACTAATGAAGAAAACCTATTACTTGACAATATCGAAACGCAAATAGCTGCTGAAGAAATCAGAGATCAAGGTCTAAAATATATAAGCGGTTATGTTGCTTTCAGGTTTTTACGAAAATATCCATATCTTGGAGACGAGACACGAAAGATTGATCCAAGAGGTAGCGTAGCCTGTGATTGGATTTTTTTTGTGTCGAGGGGAAATCTAATTTACCCTTGCAAAGAATTGATCAGGGTTGCCGATATAATGGAAAGAGAATTTAATAAATACCACGGTGAATCGTTGCACGATGAAAAATTCATTTTCACAAATTTGACTCGAATTGTTCATGATACCACAAAGGACTTGTATCCTCAAATTCATTATGAAGTAGTACTCGTTTTAGTTAGAATAGTTAGAACGAGGACCTATCTACGAGTAAGGGAATTAAATAAAACCATAATATGCAATCAAATAAAAAAGAAGCAAAGTAAAAAAGTACAAAAAGTATCAAATATGTCGATTTATTAAAAATGATGAAAATTGAGTACCCATTGTATTATTTTTATCTTTTTCCCCACTAAAAAAGTTTGAGAACCGCATCGCAACTGATGACGTATTCTTAGGCCAATCACGTGACCCAGCTGTCACGGGAAGAGAATACCAGGCGAAGTATATTATTATACCATGGTATGTTCCAACAACAACACAAGTTATAACAAATCAGGGATTTCGAGCATTACTCGCTGTCGATTGCTTGATGGATGTGCAATGTGCATGTACAAAATTAAACTTTCACGTCTTTCACCCAATGCAGTTTAACGACTCTCACCACCGCGCAATTGTAGATAGCCCTTTTTGGGGGACACGCTAAAATTATCCTTAGTGTTATAAACAAAAACTTAAATTATTCTAATCGCCAGACACGTTAGTTACACTGTGCTTAGGTTCCACCTAATGGCGCATTTAAACTCAAATATTACCAGGATTATTTACACACAATAAAAATAAAAGACATTTTGTAAAACCGAAAATAATATTTTACTAGAAGACGAAATATTACACATACTTAAAAATGTCCATGAAATAAGACATTTCAAACATTCAGCTTTATTAGAAAACAAGAAAACTGCTACACTTTTCAAAAATATCCATTGGGACGCTTATAATATACACGAATGAGACTCGACCTAATTTTGTGCAGCAGAATAATAATGACAATATATGTATTAGTAAAAAACCACTGGAGTCAATAGATAATAATTTTGAAAATTAAAAATAAACTTGTACTATTTTAGGTAAACACTTGATAATACCACTAGGGTGTTTAATTAACAATTATAAATTATTCAGCAGCAAATAATTATAATTTCTACATTACAGTATTGTATAGTTCATCAATAATAAAAATACAAGTATTCCAAAAGTTACCTAGGACAATGCAACAATCAAGTTAGAAAGAAAATTTTGTATTTTTGTGTATGCCAAGATTTACAAAAATTGTTTTAGTGATTTCAATCATTCTAGATTTTAATCAAGCAAAGCTTAGTTAAGTTTTTATCATGTGCTATTACTTGATAAAAGTTCATACATTTTTAACTAATTAGTAAAAACAATACAGTTCTATTGAAAAATATTTCCATTTATCAATATAACTATTGTTCCTTCCATTACAGTTAGAATAAATCATGTATATACTATGGTAAGACAAAAGGATTAAAGTTCACTATGAAAAAGTAGTTCACACATGAGATGATATCATTTGAGTGTAATGCTGACACTATTCTTACAGTTATTGGTATGCAGTAAGGGTTAATATTGTCAATGATAATTAAATTGTATAAATGTGGAGCTATTTATATCTATCACCTGTTGACTCAAATTTTGGTTCCTTATCAATTATTATTTAAATTAGTTACCAAAACCCATACTTATTATTAATCTGGTATACTTCTGCAGTACGAACTTGGAGTATGATGTATGTAATTATAATTTACATGGTTGTCCCAATGAAATTTATAAGGAGGTATTGGCCGGTGACCGGCAGCGCAGGTATTGTGTACACCACATTTAACTGAGATCCAGGCCGACCCCTGCTAGTCAATAAATGATTGTTCTACACATGCTTTCACCCGTTTTTCATATTCTCGCCGGTTCTCCTTATAAAGCTGTGCTGCCATAGAGTTCGCCGGCGAATTGGGGTTAGGGTCACTAAGTAAGGACTGAAACAAAACATAATGTACACTATTAGGTTTCTATATAATATAAATATTTAACTGAACTTTATTGCACAAGTGCAGTAATGTATAAAAGTATTAGGGCATAAAAGTATAGTAATTAGTAGATTCTTATAAGATTTTTAATATTAAACAGAAAGAAGTTTGTGATTTATCAAATAGTGGGTTTTTAGATATGTGACAATATTGTGAAATACTCAAGAATGAAAATGTTTCATCTGCTATAATGCATTGTTATTAGTCACATAGTAAATAAGGTTAGTGTAGGTACCTATTTTCTAATTCATAAATACACTCCAGACACAACAAGCTTTTCCTCTTTTTATATTTAAAAATAATATTTACCTGTATAGAAGTTAATATAGCTGACACATCATATGTTGGGCTCCATCTGTTTTGCAGAATGTCTAAACAGATTCCTCCATCAGCATATACATTGGGGTGGAACATTTTAGACACAAATCGAACCGTTGGAGGTTTGTTTGGGTATTCCTCTGTGAATTCTATTGTTAGCTTGAATGTGCCATCTTCAAATGGAGTGTCATGGGGTCCGAATATCACAGCATTCCAGATCATGATATTGTTGTCAGTGGGAGCACCAGAGACTCCAGTAGGCGGGTCCTCTTGCAAGCTGTGGGTGTCAAGCAAATCATGAGTCATTATTTGTTTTTTGTTAGTAGTCTTGAATAATTATGGAGCTGATATTGTAGTAAATGTTTACAGAATATTTTTCATTCTTTATTTTTTTTTATATTCCTATTATCATAATAAATTATGCTATTTGATCCCATAAGGATTCTTATTGTGTAACACTGGTAGAATAGGAAAAACAAATGTTTACAAAAATATTAAATATTTTCTAATTTGTATCATTGTATGAATAGTTTACAAAGAAATAGTAAGAACTGCAATTTACATCCAAAGCTCTCAAGTTCTCATGGAAACCTCTATAACATAATCAAGGTCATGAGATGACTTTTTAGGTTTCTTTCATACAGGCTAGCCATATTCAGGTAGTCAGGCATCTTTGGCGATTTTCCTCGATGACTTAATGTTCCGTTTTGTCGAATAAATGAAATGTATTTGGATAACCTAAATAATGACTACCAACAAACGACGTTTATACATCGAGTGACGTAGCTATGTCTACTTATAGCGTATCTTACTCTCTGCATGCGACACAAAGAGCTCCACCGTATTAAAACTTCGCTGTTTACACTGGAATTCGAAATATAGAACAGAATAGAAATCAATTAAAATGACTGTGATGTAATTTGATGAATCAGCACTACACTTTCGCACAAAGAAAATTTTGTTGAAAATGGCAACTAGGGTGCTTAGAATCCATTGCTGTTTACAGATGTTTAGTGAGACGTGAGAAATATTTAGATACAAACCGTTTGAAATCTCTCATCAGGCGTCTTCTGGCTGGAGTTGACATTTTGGTCTCAAGCACTTAGGCCACTAATTTGATAAAGGTACCGTTTCTGATTCCGATGTGTTTTTCGTATAAAACTTTTCATATGACAAAATTCGCAAACTATGTAGGTTTAGCTTGTACACAAAAGATTCCGTTTTGTCGTTGTGTAGAAATTTCTGTCGTCACGGCCAGCGAGATGGTTGTCAGATGACCATGAAATTAGCAATAAAAAACCCTGCAAGTGGTCAATACAGAGATGTCAAATCTGTTTTGGTTTATATATAACTTCACTCCGGCTGATATTCTCACAATCTCACAAACTAAATTCCATATTCCATTATGGCGGATCCACACAGACCTTGCGCGGATATTTTAATTTTGAATATGGCCACATTGGCCACCTCTAGCGGAATTGACATTTTTTAAATGTCAGTGATCAGTCATTATTTTGCCTCACTGAGTTGGGAGAACTATGGAGACGGCATATTCTACTATATAAATAATAGTTATACAAATATCTGTCATATCGACACACACATGTCAAAAAGCGTTTTGTTTCTTTTTAACTAATCAAGAGCTGCATATGAAAAGAGAGACGTCAAATGTTTGTCAAGTATTAAATTTGGCAACACTTTTGTGTGACGTCAAAATCATTTCTATGCGTGGTCGGTCGCCATGTTAACTGCCGGGGTTTTTCCTCTATGTTGCCGTGTTTTGTGGTAGATGTGCTGTCAAACGGTTGATTGCTAGTGTTGGGTAAATAGTCGGATGCTTTGAGTTATTATCGATTATAATCCATATTATGTCCATTAATAGCCTTGCAATGGATATAATCCTGCTATTATATGATCATATAATTTTGACAAAAATTGTATGATCTTCTTGTGTAATAAGGAGGAGTTGAGTTGTTTGTTGTGTGTGTGTTTCGAATTTTTCATCACCTAGTTTTGGTTGTGGTGATTGTTTATACTTTGTCTCAAGCCAAGTTAAACAAGGTATACATTTGCCGATTCGCGATCTCAATGGTTTTTGTATATATTCTGTTAAATATAGTCGAATAGATGACCGCAACTATTTATTTTTTTAGCAATCTAGTATTATTTAAATGCCATTAATGTAATAACAAAAGTAATAATTAATAATCGAAGTTCGACCCGAGTATTGAACCTAGGACCCCACACTTAGCAATCGGTCTTGCGACCACTAGACCAACGGGGTAGGAAATAAATAATAATATTTTTTTGCCAGTCACGACATCATAAGTCTCCTGCATAGCTATTCACAACGATCCGACAGGCTATCGTATCGAAAATGAAACATTTCGATAACCTGACTTACCTTGCCCCCCGACAGCAAACAGCTGTCGGAAGAATAGCGGTCGTCTATTTCATTGAAACTGACAAAATTTTTGTGTTTTGGACTTGTGAACAACGTTAAGAGGACTCCTACGATAACATTGATTGATGTCCGATACGGTACGGAAGCGTATCGAGTGTTTGTGAATAGCTATGCTGGTCAGTGTGTAATGTAAGCTCGTATGAACAATACTCTACACCTGTAGTAAGTAGGTAAATATATTACGAGAATATTGGCCTTCTGATATTAAATGAAGCTTGAGAAAGGTGACAAGTTACAACGTCTTATAAAACCAAGAAAGATAAAACACCCACAACTTCTAAAATTCTTGTCACTTCAGCTGCATTACATTACGATGCTAATTCGAAAAATTTAAATAAATAATAGAAAACAAATTCATGTAGGTTAAATAATGTCGATATCAGCTGCGCATGTTGCTCGCAGTTACAACCCTACGAAAGGCGGCCATCTTAACTGCCCGATTTTTGTAGGTATACACGCTAATTTTGTAGGTATGACAAGTCCATAAGTTTTATTAGTCATTGTTTTGCCTGCTCTTGATGGTTGTCAATGCAATGTCATTAACTATCTTGTAATCTCAAAAAGTTATTTTGCTCGTTGCTGATTTAATTTGGCTCAGAGTTATGAGACTTCTCTCAACTACATATAAATAAATACATATTGTGTTTTGCTCATGAAGCGTATATATTGGTTATATACTTCATTTGTGCACAATTCGGACTAGTTTCTGTCGTGAATAGTGTTGTGTACATTGTAAACAATAATCATCAGATTGTTACATCTTTTTTAGATAATAATGTTGCTTTGTACTCGCTCCTTGCATTACATGCAATTATATTGAATTTATCAGCTACGGAATTTTTGTTACCATCCTTTAAGATGAACGATAGTGGTTCGAAAAAGATTCTATTCAACAAATCTACAGTAAGTACCTATACATTCCTTCGTACATTTTATATTCTTTTCGTGCTAAAGATAGCCACCATCCATCACATCACTCACCATCGTCACCCATCTAATTTTGGCACTGGATCCAAGCTGAATAGGAAGGCAAGAAAATCAATCATTATGATTAGGCCATTGGATGTTGCATCAATATGTGCAATGAATGTCAAATCTGGAGAAATATACACCATAGAAATATCAAAATAAACAAATACAGTGTACTACAAGAAGAAGGTAGGTAATGGCAAACTTGGTCTACCACATTGTAAGAAAGACCGGAGACCAGGGGAGAGAAATGGGATGAAGGTTTGCCCAGATCCAATGAGTAGAAAAATATTGAAAAACAAAATAATATCTAACTAGCAGCGCCCTGCAGTTTCACCCGCATGAGTATTGGGATAAAAACTATCCTATGTCTTTTCCCGGGACTCAAACTATCTCTATACCAAATTTCATCTAAATTGGTTCAGCGGTTTAAGA
Organism: Hydraecia micacea; assembly: GCA_914767645.1. Lineage (NCBI taxonomy): Eukaryota > Metazoa > Arthropoda > Insecta > Lepidoptera > Noctuidae > Hydraecia > Hydraecia micacea. The sequence continues at coordinate 11,012,301 of OU611795.1, forward strand.
GAGAAGAGGTAACAGACAGACACACTTTTGCATTTATAATATTAGTATTGATAATACTTATTTTCAGATTTGAGACATGATGCAACACATAAAGCAAATAATACATATTAATGACTTTGTTCTAATGATATTAATTATCACACTATATTTTCAGCTATTCAGTTTGAAGGCTGAGTTATTAAGGAAGCAAGAGGAAGTCAATGAGAAGAGGCAACTGCCACAGCACAAGCTTGAGAACTTCAAGCCTCCTTCAGCTAAAGATAAAAGTCAAGAAAAAGATGAAAAAAAGGCATATAAAAAGACATTTAAAGACAGTTTGAAAGCAGTTGATACTGAAGAGTTGGAGACTTGTAGGAAATCCAAGTAAGTAGTTTTTATTCAGAAAGGTTATAATGTAACTCCATTTTACATAAATCATCCTGAAGCTGAACATTATATTGGAGTAGATTAGGCTGTGGCAACTCATGATTCTCTTGCCCGCAGTTTCTTTTTGTATAACTGGTGTGTCTGTGGCAACTATTAATAATATTAGCCATTTATCAATGTGGCAAGGCTGCCTCTCCAGGTTGTGCCGGACAAACCTTTCATGAAAATCATGCAAATCAATTTTGAATTTTTGACAGTATTTCCATCCAAAAACTGACAGAAGTCAATTTTATTTCAGACATCTTAGATGGAATGATTTTACCAAAGTTTATGATATCATAGATTTTGATTAAAATCAGCCATTCAAATCAAATCAAATCAAATCAAAATATTTTTATTTCACATAAACCAACATGGGCACTTATGAAACATGGGCATTATAACAAATATATTGCCTTGTCCTACTCTAATAATTGTTTGATTAATGTTACAGGCTAGCATTGGAGAAGAAAGCTGAATTGTATGAACATTTGGCAGACGGTGCAGGCAACTCTCAACTGGCTAGCAGATTTCTTGTTGACTTCAACACTAAGAAGCAGCAAGAGCCTGAAAAACAACCTGAAAAAGAAACAATTGAGCTTCAGGCTGAAAGTATTGCCAATGAAGATGATGGTGATGAATGGTAACTAGTGATCTATCTATTACATAGTAAGAAATTAAACAAATGCCTCAGTTTAATGGCCGAAACCAATAACCTATTTTTAGTTAAAGATTGCTTCTAATGGTAGCCAGTATAATCATTAACTGCCAGTATCATATAACCATACAGATTGCTACTGATATAGATTATTTGGATGTTAAAACCAGAAATAGATAGGTTATTCTACCTCCAGTATGCCAAAACTGGTGATAGATAGGCGATTGGGTTCGGCCGTTAATCTATCTCAGTTTTAATCGAAATAAGTAAAATGTGGAAGAGGCCTATGTCTAGCAGTGGACTGCTATAGGCACACTTAATTTACCTAATGGCCTTATATAAAAACTATAAGTTCTAAATGTAATATGTACACTTTATACAAGGTCAAATTAAATTAACTAGCAAAACTTTAAAGGTTTACTCGAAATTATTGAGTTTTTTGTTTTTGGATATTTTTTTTAATTTTTATTGTTGTATGGGCCCACTCTTGACCTCGATCACGCCTGATGGAAAGCGATGGATGAGGTCTATGATGGAATGAGCGTGCCCAGAAGATGCCTAAGGCTATTGATAAAGATTATTGATAAGCATCACGCCTGAGAAGTTTCGCCAGTTATTTAATTACACCTTCATACATACATAAACTCACGCCTTCTTCGGGGGTAGGCAGAAACTACTGAACGCCACCTGCTACGAGCCTTACATACTCCTTTTGCTTCGTTTACGTGCATACATCTGAGGGGCGATTCTCGTAATTTTAAGAACATTCACATTCTGATTTCAGTCTCAATCTGTCAAAAATACCTCTAATTTCCCTACATTTTGACAAGATTTTGACATTTGTTTGTCGTCGAGATGAGACTGCAACTAGATTTTGAACGTTTTAAATTACTAGAATTGGCCTTCTGGTCATACACACAGGCCGGTTGTGGGTATTATGCACCTGACCTTTCTGTAGAACATCACCAATCTATGTCCTTCTAGGGCGTCTCATGCTAAACCTTCATATTTTATTGCATTAACTAACTTGATGTTTCAGGACCGAGTTCACAGATTGCCTGGGTAGGACACGGAAATGTCACAAATCAGACGTAGGAATGTTCTTGAAAAGGGATATTGACCTTATGAGGGCCATAAATAAAGACAGACCTACTTCAAATGAGGAACAAGTAGTTAAACCAGAGGTAAATAATGCTACTATTTTGTAGAATCTATTTCTTTTTACAGTTTAAATAAATCTGGCTGAGTTTTCCTTGACTTCTACGTACCCTATAGATTAACCATATAAACTTCCCAGTATTTTTTTCTTCGTTTGGTACAACTCCTTTTATTTTTGCTTATATCTTAGGCGCCTCTAAAACCTGTAAGGAGTTTGTATTTGTAATGTGAATGTATCTATTTCGAATAACATAACATAACATAATCAGCCTATAATGTTCCCACTGCTGGGACACAGGCCTCCTCTCAGTGAGAAGGAGTGGGCCGTAATCCACCACGCGGGCCCAGTGCGGGTTGGCAGATGTCACATGTCTTCGAATGTTTGGTTCTAGGACATGCCGGTTTCCTCACGATGTTTTCCTTCACCGTTTTGAGATCTATTTCGAATAGTTTATTTAATTTTGCTTATTTCCATTCACAGGAGACTCCGACAGTAGTAAAGGAAAAGCCACTGTTAGTTCAAACTACAAATGATTATCTACAATCTTTACGAGACAAATGGGAAGAGAAGGAAAAAGAACTGCTTGCCAAAGATAAAGATATTCATTATCAAGACTTGCTCTTTGATGGTTTGTATGTCTTTCTGTAAAATGCCTTATGTACTTGTAGTGTATTTGTTGCAAATCACGAGAGCGCGCCATGCGACTTTTAATGTACCTAGATTGTCGTCGAAAATCATTATCCAGTTAAATTGAGAGTTATATACAGGATGTAATTTTAATCACCGTTTTCCTCTTAAGGGGTCATTGTTCTCATTATTATGATCAACTTTTACTATGGGATCAAACCTGAAATCGTAAAAAAAAATCAGCTGTTCCCTACATTTTGACGAGTTATGTGTTTTTTTTACGATTTCAGGTTTGGTCCCATAGTAAAAGTTGATTATAATGATGAGTACAATAACCCCTTAAGAGGAAAACGGTGATTAAAATTACACCCTGTATAAGGTCCCATTAAAATAGATGGACAAACTTTTAGAAATCATTCAGACCACCAAAATAAGGACGATGGTACAAAATATACAAGAAAAACGCATTAGATACAAGAAAAATAATCAGCTAACGAAAATACACTAATATGCCGACAATTTATTATTTTAGGTCAAAATAAAATCAATTTAATCAGTGTTTTTCTTTGCTTGGATATCTTTGGTTAGACGTACTGAGCGCTGTGTTAAAATTTGTCCATCTATTTTAATGAGACATTGTATAGGTATTGTAAGAGTACTATAATAGCTAACAACTAGTTAGCAATTTCATTGCGATTTCACTCTTACGTCGTAAATCAAATGCAGCTTAAACTATTAAATAGCTCTCAATTTGACCGCACCCTAACTGTTGGCCTAATAAATCTAATCTAATAGCTCTTAAATTTTTTCACTAAATTACATAAATCTATCAAACTCCTAGATCTTAGATTTTTATCAAACTTCTTGTGAAAAAGGAGACAAACAAAGTATCTAACCCAAACCTTCCCTAGATTGTCTTCTAAAAAAACTAAATTTTCTATACAGAGGCCCGAATCCACGGCGTCGGTTACTTCTCATTCAGTACCGATGAAACGGAGCGCAAGAGACAAATGGAAGAGCTGATAAAGCAGCGAGAGGAAACTCTGAAAGCGCAGCAAGAGGCGGAACAGGTTCGCAAGAAGAGAGATGAGATGATTGCAGCAAGAGTTGCGGCTGCGCGTGCCAGGCAGAGAGCCAGGGCAGGCCTACCGCCAGAGGAACCTAAAGGTGAGATTATTCTTTACTATCTTTTTTCTACGGTTTCGCTCACGTGCGGAGGATTTCCTAAATAAAACGTAGCGTTATGTCACTCTCCGGCCCGTATACTATTTCTATGCAAAAAATCACGTTTATCCTTTGTTCTGTTGCTGTGTGATAGAAGGACAAAGCAACAAACACACCTTCCCATTTTGAATATTAGTAGGATAGCATTTTATAGTAGCATGTGCTGTCCCGACCTTGGACAAAGGCCTCTCCTATTCCTTCAAGTTTTGACAATGCTGGGCTTTATCTCGCCAATTTTTGAGGAAGGTAGCCAAGGTATCCCAACTTGAACACAACGGAATCATCTTGTAATAGTACTAGTTCTTCATGTCAATTGGTGTATTCTCTTTCTAAGAGACTCCTTAAATTCTGCTGTAGTGTTGTAGTTCATCATCAACTCTCTTTATCCTAATTTATTTCTGGTCGGCGCAACATGTTTTCTTCTTCCATACTTCTCTATTAGTCGCCATCTCGGTAGTCACCCGTCATATCGTCTTTCACACAGTCCATCTATCGTTTGTTTGATCTTTCCCTACACTTATGGCCATCCATCCATATTCATACTCAAAACTTTCCTGTTCATATTCATATTCGAAACGTGTTGATAGTTGTTGATTATATATTTCTAATTTCAGAAAACCAAAAAGACTTTACTACCTGTCTGCTGGAATTTTTGACACAACAAAAGAACGAAGCAGATGCTAAAGCGAATGAAAAAGAAAATAAACTTAAAGAAGAGCAGGAAAAAGAGAGGCAAAAGCTACGCGAGGCGTACGTTCGGGAGTGGGATATTGGCAAGGAAGGAATAGAAGGAAAAGCGAAGAAATTCAAAGAAATGAGCCAAGAAGAATATGTCGAACAACAGAGAGATAAACGGATAAAAGAATTTGCTCCACCACAAGCTTCCACTTCTGGCAACTCACACTCAAACTCAAAATTTGATGATAAAGGAAATAAAGTGGGCAATAATAACGCAACGGCTACTAAAACTTGGGCGGACGTGAGACCTCGAATGAAGACTCCGCCTCCTCCCGATATAGGCGATCTAAGTGAGATTTCTAAAAGTAAAGGACTATATTTCTCGTCAGGTAAGAAAAGTGATGGTAATAGCTTTAAATATAGAAATTTTGTCAAGGCCCAGGAACCAACTCCTATTGTTGATGAGTTAGATAATACAGGCGCTACAGATTCAGTGGCAGATAATACTAGGACAGAAAAAAGAAAATACGATTCGGAGAGTACGGAAGTACCGCCGCCTCCAACATTTGAGTATTATGGACCGACCATAAAGCAGACGAGGTTTGAAAAACCCTTTGAATCGGATATAAGAGAAGCATACAGCCAGGGAGCGAAAAGTTTAGAAGCGAAGTCAAGCGGCCGGCAGTTGCCAAAGCATTATGATTTTACCTTCGACTAAAAACAAATAAAACAATTAAGTTTTTCTGTGCGTATTTATTTCTTGTGCCAATGCCAATCACATCTACATAATTACTAAAAGTATTGCAGAAAATATTTACAATTTGTCTATGCTAATATCACATGGAATGAGCGCTACTATTCTACATTTAATTTCTAACAATTAAAGCTTCACTTACAGAGATCAACTTTTGACAATGAATAATTCGAAAAGTATTACATAAACGTTTTAATTTAAATCTTAAACGTAATTTAAAATAAGACCTATAGCTAATGTGAAGCGTGTGACAATGTGTGAACAGAATTGCACAGCGGTATTATTTTGTGGTTTTAATGTAGTCATCGGTCTGACAGTAGGAGTAGATTTAGCTATAGTTATGTCGTGTTGAGCTCCTACGGTAACTGGTGGCCCCACTGTAGGTAACTGTTCACTGGGTTTCATTTTATTTTCATTCATTTTTACTTCAGTTGGAGCAGTTTTAATAGCTTCGGTGGTTGTTTCTGCCATAGCCTTTGATTCAATTGCCGTCGGGGTTACAATTTCTTGAGTGGTCGGGACTTCTGGGATATTTACATTGGGGCTTGAAATGTCTGGTAGTTTAGCGTCATTTAAGACCCTGGGTGGTTCACTACTCATTAATATAATTTCAGTTTTGAGATCGCTACTTTCAATATTAGCACTTGGAATATCTATTTGAAAGCTAGTTTCATTCATATGACTATCGCTGGTCTTAATAACTTCTTCGGTAATATCACTAGGACTATTTGTTGCAGCTTCGCTGTTTTTAAGTTCGACGTCTGCCACTACTGCTGGAGTAGTAGTCTCAGTCATTTGTGTTCCATCGCTTTTAACATCAGGGGGCGCCCCAGTTGCTGTTGTATCACTCTGACTGTCCATGTCTTTAACATCAGCAACCACAGTAGCATTGACATCGTTCATTTGAATTTCATTGTCTTTAACGTCAGCTTCATTGCCTTCATTGTTATCTGTTAAATTATTTAGAATGTTTTTATTTTCTTCGACAGTGGCGTTGTCTATTCGATTTTTGCTGTTAGTATTCATGCTTATAAAGCCAGTCTTATTGACGAGGGCTCTTCTGTTCCGTGTGTGTTGTGTCCTAGCCACTAGTTTGGCTAGTCCTGCGAAGGCGTCAAGTTCGCGCTCTGTGTTGGGTCCGTTGCAGAGATCGCCTCGGCATGGGCAACTCATGCGCCATGTTCTGGTCGAGTTGCAGTACAGCGAATAACATTCGTCCTGGTATAACTTGACGCAGTATCTTGATTCTATGTAAGCTGTGAGAAATAAAAGACGACCTATTAGTGTTTCTATTTTAAAATTAATTTTTTATACATTTATATTATAGATTTTAACCACAAATCGGCAGTGATTAGAATGCAGGTATACGAGTAAAAGAGTTTTACATAATTCACTACAGCTCTGTATCAAGTTGAGTGTATGTAGGTATGTGTCTATTGATTTCATTTCAATGTAGTGGAAAGACAAACTCTTAAGAACATTTTACAATCAATGATATTTCCAACAAATCGTGAGGGAAGTTTTGAGAATCGATGATGTAGATGACTAGGAGTAGATGAGTGAAAGATGAAATGACTAGATGCGGGTTGATCACATCATCATCATCATTTCAACCGATTGACGTCCACTACTGGACATAGGACTCTCCCAAGCACCGCCGTTTTCACCGGTTTTCTGCTTCTCGCATCCAGAGGACTCCGGCGGCCTTCACCAGGTCATCGGTGTACTTTGTTGGCCTTCCAATGCAACGTCTTCCGGTACGCGGTCGCCACTCTCAGAACCTTTCGGCCCCATCGGCCATTTGTTCTGCGAGCAATGTGCCCTGCCCACTGCCACTTAAGTTTGGCAATTCTTCGGGCTATGTCGGTTACCTTCGTTGACCACAGATATCGAATAATAGGTACCTATGTAAAAAATTGTATAGAAATGTACGGAAGAAGACATGCCGCGGCGACCCCAAATAAATTGGGATAAGGGTACGATGATGATGATTTCAAAATGAAGTCATAGGTACTAACGTGGTGCCGTGGCGACGACGGCGCAGTATGGGAAGCCAGGGTCACAGTCAGTGACTTGCGTGTCCGGAGCGCTGCACGGCGGCGCTCGCTGGCTGCGGTGGACCTGCTCAGCAAGCGGCCCGCACCAATAGCAGCGCCGGGTCTCGGCCTCCGAGGGTACTGGAACATTTATAGAACAAAATAGTACAGATAACAAAAGAGGTAGGTAATAGGTATTCGATTTACAAATCTTTTTGCCAATTTGATGTTATTTCCACATCTCTGAAACGGCTGGACCGATTTTGACGGGACTTTCACTGGTAGATAGCTTATGTAACAAGGAGTAACTTACGCTACTTTTATTTCAGAAAAAAAAATGGTCCCACGAAAAAAATAATCCACGCGGACGAAGTCGCGGGTAACAGCTAGTAAACAAATAAGACAGTCTTGAAACTGTAGCACAAGCATAAAATATGTTACACAAGGTTGTAGGTACGGTCACCAATGAAAATCAATACAACACCGTTTATTTTTAATCGACTTCATGAAAGGGAGGTTTATTTTTAGGGATGATTCGAAATATGACACAAAATTATCCCCGCTGTTTATATAATACTAGCAGCGCCCCGCGGTTTCATCCGCACAAGTGTCGATCTCGTGGGAATATCGAGATAAAAAGTAGCCTTTATGTTAATCCAATCACAATTTTATCAAAATTGGTCCAGCCGTTTAAGGGTGAAGAAGTAATAAACATATAAACACACACACACTCAGAAACGTTCGCCTTTATAATATTAGTGTGACTAGCAGCGCCCCGCGGTTTCACCAGCATAAGTTGCTATGCCGTGGGAATATCGGGATAAAAGGTATTCTATGTCTTAATCCTGGTTATAAACTATCTGTGTGCCAAATTTCATCCCAATCCGTTTAGAAGTTTTTGCGTGAGATAAGAGTAACAAACATCCATTCACCTCCATCCTCGAGCTATTGGAGTTATTCAAGTTTGTTTGTAGTGTAGACTGCAATTGAAAAGCTTTTTCGGAAAACCTCATAACAGTGGCTACCAAGGGGTCGAACCCACGATCCACGGCTCAGCAGTCAAAAGAAGTAGAAATGTTACCCATAAGCCCGAAATCATTGGTCCAATTCAGTAGTAGGTACCAAAGTATGACATACCTACCTACGTAAAGTACTTAAGTACACTTTAAACTTGGTTCTTGCCGAGTGCGAAGTTTGTTAATTAACATTTAACTGTGTCCTCTCTTTTTAATTTTCTAAAGTGGGTCGCTTCTGCACTCCCGGGTGTGATTTTCATATCTTTTCATTTTGATCAGAGCTTTACATAGTCCTCATTAAATATGTACACAGGAAGGGTAATTGCAGTTATCCTTCATTTTGTTTTTTATAAAAAAAGTAACACGTTAACGAATGTTAATCATTCTTTTCCATTTCATAGGCTACGTTTTGATAGAAAAAATATACAGGGTAGCAGGGAAATCGACGCGCAACCTGCATCAATTGTGTAACACACTATCAGTCTCAATCTGAATAATTTTGAAGGATTTTGCTAATACATCATTGCCTCATAAGTTCGGAAAATTTTTCTTCTCAACAACTTCAATAACGCAGTGAATGTTGTTGAACTGTCAAAATGAAATCCATTGCTAATGGTATGTTACGCAATTACCTCGCTGTTACCATGGATTCAATGCATGATTCTGAACACCCTATGTTGACATTTTCGTAGGTTATAAACAAAATCCGCGTCGAAGTCCCTGCTACCGTATATACTAATCAACCGTACCATTATGTAACAAATTTCACCGTGAAAACTATGTGAAGTGACTTTAAAGTGAGTCATCAGGAATTACTGCTGACTTTACCCATGTTTTCACGGTAAGATTTTTACAGAATATATCGCTTGCTCCTAATTTCTGTCTTTCTAATAATAACATACATAATCTAATATAAGAGCCAACTAGTACCTACTATAGCACACCATTCCCCAAATTATTCAATAACAAAACGACTGATTAATGTCCCTATTACCGAAAACTAGGACATCAATACTCGAAATTAGGTTACCGCAGTGAATTGTCCACGTGTACGATGTATATGTCCTGTTCCGTAGTGGCCCAATAGCACGTTGCTATATAATTCAGTCGCCACTGACCGGTGGATGCCACATAATCATTAATTCACACGATGCAGCTCCAGCTGGCTTCTGTGTTGATTACTCTTCGTGTATGCTGATGTGAATGTTTGTTGTCTTAGCTATGAGTGTATGACTACAGATCATCCAGGGCATTAGGTATGAATGTGAGGAAGTGGGTAACTGACATACTGTCATGCTATTCTGTAAAAATCTCAGCGTGAAAACTTAGGTGAACTCTTTAAGCTCACTTCACCTGGTGAAGTGAGCTTAAAGTGAGCTGTCAATAGTGTCAATCCCTAGCATCAGTTGGAATGACAGATCACTTTAAGCTCACTTCACCTAAGTTATGACGGTGATCTTTTTACAGAATAGGACCGCAGTTTGGGTAAATTTTGGATGAATGAGCGAAGCTTGTCATGTCGCACTTACCTACAGGGTTACAGTAGAGATGAAGGTAAAGTCAGGGAAATAGGGAAATTGTCCATAGGTATATTCATATCACGTGTCATTATGGGTTTGCTATAAAACGGCAAATTGACGTAGGGTGTCCATTTGTGTAACAAATAATTTCCCTAAACACATAAACAATAAATTTTAGCAGCTGCGATAGACCTCTATTATTTTCAACATGATAAAAAAGTCGATCTCAGCTGTCACTTTGGTCTTTTCATTATCATCATTTCAGCCGAAAGTGTCCACTGCTAGACAATGGCCTCCCCCCAAGCACCTCCACTTCGACCGGTTTTGTGCTTCTCGCATCCAGCGGGTTCCTTCGACTTTCACAAGGTTGCCGGTCCACCTTGTGGGAGGCCTTCCAACGTTACGTCTTCCGGTACGCGGTCGCCACTTCAGAACCTTTCAGCCCCATCGGCCATCTGTCACTCATCACTTTGGTCTATTAAATTAAAAATCAGAGTACTTATAGTTACATTATAAACTGACTTCGCTAATCTAATCGTATTATCCACAGAACAGATAAAAGAAGTTCACAAAATAGGTTCCTTTTGGTAGGTTTTTTATTAGGTACCTACAGTTCTCAATAATTTATTTACACGAATAAGTAGATCCGTAGGGATCTACCCATTGGATCTACCTATTCGTTAAGAATATGTACATAAAAAAACCTAAGTGTAGGTAACTAAACTATAAGTAGGTTTATAGGTTTTTTCAATTACTTAAAAAGTAGAAACATTTTCAGTAAATATTTTGAAAAGGTCACGTTATTCGTCATTTTTAATTAATTGCCATCAAATATTACGGTTTGAGATGTATTTTTAAATGTCAGTCATTTTTTGGAACAATTTGGGACGGCGCGCGGCGTTGACAACTTAATCCAGATCAGACACAATGAGGTCACGAATTGAGCTCTAATGGTCACAAAAAGTCAATAGGTGGGTTGGACGAATAGAATTCATTAATTTCGGAAGTCATTTAAGGCGTAGGAGCGTCAGGGTAGCCGGGTTTTTTGCAATTTGCAGAATAGTATCAGGTTGTATGTTGATCTAAATATGATTCGCGGCCATAACAAATATTTATTTATCTATACAAATAACGCTGGCCGCACAGCTGCTGGACTAAAGTGGAACTGGGCTGGCCAAATCTGTCGCATGTCGGAGCAGCAATATGCAAAAGCCACCACTCAGTGGATCCCCAATAGCAGGAAACGACTGCGCGGCAGGCCCAGAAAGAGATGGCGGGATGAGCTGGACTCCTTAAAGGATTGACCCGTAATCGCAGTAGACCGGGAAAAGTGGAAAGAGGGAAGGGAGCCCTTTGCCCTGCAGTGTGACAACACAGGCTTATAATAATAATATACAAATAAATAAATTAAATTGAAGTGTCTGTTTGTTATGTCAAAATAACAGCTTAGTTAATTATAACATATTAAAAATATTGGAGCCCTATTTGGTAACAAACTATATTATTTCAATGTTAAAATCTTTTTTAAATTTTGTCCCTATTCACCCCTGAACCCCGTTTGACGTTATCTAAAATCTGCCTAGCCTTTTCCCAACGATGTTGGGGTCGGCTTCCAGTCTAAACGAATGCAGCTGAATACCAGTATTTTACATGGATCGACTGCCTATCTGACCTCCACAACTAGGTAACATCATCAGTACCTCCCTATTTATTTATGTATACTTTATTGTACACCGCGAAATACATTTAACACTACAAAACATACAATAAGCGGCCTTATCGCTTATCTATGTCAAAATATGAATCATTTAACAAACAAACCTTATTTGATTTGCAAGAAAGTATGGATTCCAAGAACTAAAGCGTTTATTTCTTTGTAGGTATCAAAGGAAAATGCAATGTGTCGTTAAATAGCTGTCTATATTTTCGATACGTAAACGATCATGGGAGCCATCCATATGTCGTGGAGGTCGCGGCAGCCGCTGAATATCTTATGAACAATCCACGTCAAAACAGCGACACCTCACCTTTCATGATAATTTTAATACCTATTCTACGTTAACAATGACGTGTTTTATTTATTTAAATATTTCCACACATACAAACAGACAAGAAGAAAGGAACAGAAAAATCACAGAACAGATAAAATAACTGTTCTGTGAGAAAAATGCTTTCAAAGGTGATGCTTATTTGTAAAGAAATCTTCCAGCATACCTGCGATAGGAGAGTAGATAAAAAGAGATGTAGACAACGTGTCTAATAGTAGACAATACTTAACTCAAAAACGATTTTATAATTTAAATATAAACATACAAAATGACATACATACATCATTCTAAATTAAGAATAAAAAAGCAAGACGAAAAAGTTCTTATTGAGCATATATTATGTCCAATTTATTAGACCTAAGACCAATAAAGATTTGTAATTCCTATCTAATTTAAATTATTATATGACTAATGTAGGTACCTAATTGAATTAATTTCGTATAATCAATGTTGTCTGTTTTTTTTGTGTATTATGTACCTAATTATTAATTTATTTTGTGTAAATTTAGATAAAAATCATTGTTAATGGATAAATGACTATGACTAGGTACGTTGGTTTTTATAAACTGGATAAAATCAGAGTACCTACCTATTAATAATATAATTTACGTTAACATACGCATTTTGGTTTACGATTAGAACGATTGTTTGTAAAATGGTCGAGGAAAGTCTAAAGAAACATTGGAATGACTATAAAGGCACCACAAAAAGTTTAGGGCAATGTTCGTGAAAGCATCTAGACCGGAGAAATATCTGTAAAACGTTCAACACGGACGCACATCATGTTACCGACAAATACAAGCGAAATAGCTCGATCTAGAACAACAACACTCAACATTTATTGCGAAAGTTTTCACTTTATTAGAAATGCGAAAGTTAGCGAAATAATCTATATGAGTACTCACCGCATAGAGCCGAGATGAAAACCACGGCACTCGCGACAATCCTTGAAAGGCGGAACTTTGTCTCGGTTGGCGGCATCTGAATTCAAAACTTTCATGTTTTATTATAACCTTTTTTTTAAACGAAAAAAAAAAATACGATAAAAAATACCTTTTTAATAAGTATTAATATTTGTGAAATAAAAATTTACGGAACACAGAAAGAGCGATGTCGTGTATAGGTGTGCAACGTCTACGCGCCGACTATTTGAAGTTCGTAGCAGCTCCTCATAGGCCTACGCGGCTACGTAAAGGTCTGTACATACATGTCACACATAATCGTAGCAATCAAACATGGAAAACGTATACGATGTAAATGATAACGTTTTGTTGGTAGCGTGTCACTGGCCTTAATGAAGCTTAATGTCATTTTGATGTGATGGTTTTATCGTGTGTATTAATTTAAACTGCTGCTATCACTGTTATTTTCATTCATAACATAATAACGGCTATTGAATGTAATATAGTTGTGCTTTTTGTAGTCAAGTTTTTGTTTTTTCTCAATATCTTGGATTTATATGATTTTGTACTTAGGTGACCAACTTTTTCCACTCACGTGTAATCATAATCCTTATGTAGGGAATCAATTACATTAATTGGTAGTTTTACCTTCAACTACGTGTGTCATCGTAGTAACTCCTCGAACTATGGAACGACATTTTAATTTGACGTCGAACTATAGGTACTTAGCAAAATGAAGAGAAATCCCGTAGTCTTCCTAAGTTATTTGTAACATAAAAATATCCTGAAACGGGAAACCATTTTGCTCTGGTCTGGAAACTTTCTAACATTAGCACTTGTTTGTTGTAGAAACTTCACTATTTCAGCGATTATGATTGCCGGTCTGTAGCAACAAAACTTATATTTTATCGAACTGTACGAAGCCCGTATATTATTGTAAGACATAGCCATTTTCTTGGTTGTTTTCTCCGGACATAAAGTAGCTTCTTAGAAAATAAGGTCGCTCTTTAGAAAATACGATCGAGCGGGGACAATAAATTGAGGCATGAATAAACACTCAAGGAAATAGATTACTTACCTAAAGGGAGAGTGTTTATTACAATTCTGTAAGTTTTACAGGGACAAGGAGGATATGTTTGCATTCAGTGAATTACGCTTGATAGTAAACTCACAAGTCTCTTTAAATAAATAATTTTGATTGAAATCTATTCTCTTGTAATCGCTTGCAGATGGTTATATTGTAAGTTTGGGGTACAGCAATTATATATTAATGAAACTGGACATTAATTGAACAAAAGATGTTCAGCGTCAATCTAGTTTCGTAATTATAATACTGTTAACTTTTCTATAAATTCTTCTAATATTACGTTATTAAAAAGTAAAATTTCAAGTTGTAGGTATATATTTCACCGAAAGCTGAAGAGGCTTTGTCCTTTATCCCCCTGTAAAATACTATCTGGCGAAGCGAGAAGGGTGAAAGGAATTTCTCGGATGCTGCAGCCTTATCTCGCTTTCATTCAGCCGCGTTTTGATGGTGTTATGGTGCACACACATCTTTGCTAACGTTTTATAGAGCATGAATTCTTTTTACACTGACGATGTGTGCTCGCCCTTTTAGTTTTTCCGTAGTAAAATTGGTGAATACTGAACGGAAAGTGTGGGCTTATCAAGTCACTGTCTGTCAAAGTGTCTGTCTGTCCTGATGTCATTACTCTCTACCCATTTCTCAGACCTTTCGATATAGACAGGTGATTCTCAGCTCGGTTCGGTGAACGCAGAAATAAAAGCACAAAATGTAGATCCTGTATTTTTAAAGTAGTTTTAAATCCATCTAACAATAGTAAAATTTTACTATCTTTCTCACACTCGGAAATTCAAGGCGTGGGTTGTGTCTAGACACAACTCACGCCTTAAATTTAGATACAGTCATGAAAACAGTTGTTTACTATCTAGATACTAAACTACTATTTTATGACTTTTTATTTACTTGTATTTATGTTTTCAATAAAGGCATTGTTATAGTGCATAAGTAACAACTACCTACATTAAAATTCCTACAGTATAAAGTGAATCCTACCGTGTATTGATCATGCATCACATTATAAAATGTACATGTTTAATCCGTCGAAGAGGGATCAGCTGCGCAGCGATGCATTACCTGCGGCTGGGGTGTTAAACATTCACGTATTGTGTAAGTTAATCTTAAGAGCAGTTCGACCGGCTTTGTGTGGATGTAGGTCATCGTTGCAGCCTGCAATGCGACGGCGGCACCGCTCATCATAACGAACATTCTGCTGAATTTTTTATAGCTGCGACACGTTCGGTCCGCTCGGGGGACATTCAAGAGTCATCGGTTCGTGTATTCTCTTCTCTAAATATTGGTGAATAAAATATGTGTGCGGGCTATGTGCATGTTACTGGATATCGACGATGAAATGACAAGAACTCCTAACTGACATTTTTTTCAATTTTACTTTTTTTACGTAGATACTTTAAATAATCGTTTGTAAAGTCTATCTACGTAAAAAAAGTAAAATTGAAAAAAAATGTCAGTTAGGAGTTCTTGTCATTTCATCGTCGATATGTAAACTTTGTTCTTAGCTGCGACGAATTTATATGCGAATTAGTATGCGACATATGTAGCTTTGTGACATCATCGCAATACAAGAGCTAAAATTCTCCGTTTCATGTCCGTACCAAATTATTGTACTAGTTGTTATGTAAATTATTTTAAAATGGGCGCGAATTTATTTTAACACATTTATTTGTCAGTGGTAAGCGTGGACGCTAATCTGTACAAATAGTGTCATTTATCGCGCGTCTGTAACCCGACACCCACCGGTGACGCGTCGCCGCCATCAAATGAAGATGGAACACCCGCTTGGCGACCCTTGAAATAAATCTTTCTGTAAAAGTTTCACTCGACGGATTTCGTTTGAAAAAAATCACGAGAAAACTCTGTAAAATGTTCCCGTTACATGTTATTTTAGCTCAGAACTTTATCCAGTAAATTTTATGATGAATTCTTGAGTGTACTTTTAGATTTAATTTAATTTTAAGTTTGCAGGTTTTCTGACTGATCTTTTTTTTTTAGTTTTATTAGACTGTTTTGGCGCCTCAAGGTTCTTGTTTATGTGCAAGTTCGTGAAAACATTTTAAGGTTAAAATAATTTTAGGAAACGATAGCTATATTTTTGTAAACCCCAACGAAATGTTCTGAAACATTCATCAAAATTTGAAGGGTACCTCTCGATACCTTTTAGGGGAGGCTTAGCCGCCCCTTTCGTCGTTAATGGTGTGAATTTTATAGCGGTGGAGTGTCAAGCGAACTGTGGCGAGATTCCGATTCCCGAGTTCCCGACGCTACTCCAGTGCGTGCAGACGGCGTAGATTATACTGGCCGTGAACTTACGGCCGGTCGCCGTGGCCCATAACTGTAGTGGCCCATTTAGTCCCCTTCTGACCCTGTTGTCAAGCTGATGTAAATATAAGTGACCCTCGCGACATCGTTATAATTGTACCTATCTATGTAAATCGTGAATTGCATGCGAATGTCTTGCTCGCTCTGCCTTAATTTGCATACCCAAGCTACTTTTGTTCTTCGCGGTTTTTATTCGCAAAAACTGCTTTGACACGTGGCCTTTAAAATTTATGGCTTTTAAATGGTAATATGATGGCATATTTTAAGATATTATTTATCATCTTTGGATAGGTATACTCACACTTTGCAGTGTCCCTTGTAACAGTGATAAATGTCGTGTTAAGACCGAGTGTTGTCTGAAACTTGCCGACCCTTGGCTTCAAAGGGTGCATATTAAATCAATTGTATGGCACGATAGGGCAGATCCTCTGCTATCTAATGTGACCATTCTATGTTACGTAATAGCCTACGTGTTACACTATCTTGGTTTATGGGTAGGACTACTTCTAGTGTTTATATGACAAGGGAGCTGAACTATGGATATGCAAATGCTAGCACGTAGTAAAATAAAAAGAAATCAGCTTATCTCACACGCTTACGCATCAAGAAGATATATATACTTACTGCTAGAAAATGAGCTTGCCTCACATACTTACACATCAAGAAGATATCTATGCCTACGTATTATACACAACACTGCTAGCTTTTGCCCGCGGCTTTGCCTACGTGGATGTCGGAAAATATCCCAAGGGAACGTACTACCGGGATTAAAAGTACCCTTTTTGTTAATCCAGGATATAAGTTATCCGTGTGCCAAATTTCATCCAAATCTGTTCAGCTGTTTCTGCGCTGATCCGGAACATACGTCCAGATCCAGATAAACGTACAAAATCAAATCTTCGTTAGATATTATATTTTTCTCCACTTTATATCTAGGTCTTACAAAATGACTAAACTAAACTTGCTTGAATGTTCGAATGGAACCCGCGCTAAGTTATAGCCAGCCTGCACTACATTAAGTTAGCCTACATAGGTAACCCTCTACAGTATGTTCTTGTACAAACTTTAATTGCGTTATATACAGGGTGGCAGGGACATCGCCGCGCAGCCTGTACCAAGATAGAATTTTTTGGTAGGATATTAAAAAAAAAAATGCTGTTCCATATGTTTGACCGCGTAGATATTGCACTATTCTATGAAACAATTTTTTTTTTGATAAGCGACGAAAAAAATTACGCTAGGTAGTTTGCGCGTCCATGTCTCTGCATCATGCCAGCCTGTATAAAGTGAGGTGCAAAACAAAAACAAAGAGAAACATATAACATGGACGGAATTGACACAGGTAAGTACCTCTTATATGTACCTTTAGCCCGTGTTGGCACACGAATTATAGCAAAAGGGTTTAATGGACAGTCGGACTGACACCTCAAATGGAACCTCTTGTCTCGTCAAAACCTTTGGCTTTGCAAATAATTCGCGTTGAATGTACCCCGTGTTGTACAACTTAATTCGCTCAAGTAGTGTGTGGACAAGCGTAGCTGACAGGCTATGTCGCACCTCGAGGGATAATGAGGATATGCTCAATTTAATAACGAGCTTACAGAGTGATTTACGAGCGGCATGGTGTTGCTTAAATTAATGGTTTCGCTTTAGAAGTTTGCGGTTATACACTTCGATAAATTGTTCTAAGCATATGGGATAATATGTTGTTTCTTCTAAATTAATTTGGAATTTGTAAACCTGAAATTCGTAGCGTTTTACGTAGCCATTTCTTTCTCTGCTTCTAATTCAATCCTTGAAATTCGATGGTCTAGCCTTTTTCACAACTATGTTGGGGTCGGCTTCCAGCCTAATCGGATGCAGCTGAATCCCAGTATTTTACATGGAGCGACTGCCATCTGACCTTCACTACCCAGTATCTGGGTATTCCCTTTGGTAAGACTGGTAGTCAGACTTTGGACTAGTTCAATCCTTGCCATTAGACAAATATTTGAGTGAGCTCTAACAGACATTTTAGTTTTCAAGGTATTGCATTGTGGATGTAAAATCTAAAAACACGGACCCATGCCAATAACCTATATCTTAGCAATTTAATCATCATTGAGGAGCTTATAATAAAATAAAGGAAATATTTAACTGATCCTCTAAAAACTTATTGGTCGTCTAATGATGTCCGCTTTTTTAAATGAATGAACCTCTAGAAACTTTTTTGCTCCTAATGATGCATACTTTTTAAAATAAATGAGGCTATTTAACTTTCTAACCTTTTCTCACAGTCGGTCACAGTAACTAAGCTAGGATACCCCGAACAAATGGTTTAGGTTAGTTTAGAACTATGACCAACCGAGCGCGACCCAAGCGAGGGAAGCGAGCGATGCCACGGCAGCGGCCGGCGAGTTCTACATCCGAGTTGGTCGCAGTCAGTCACTTGGCCATTTAGTATTTTTAAGACTCCAAAATAAGAATTAATCGTCATCATCATTATCTCAGCCGAAAGACGTCCACTGCTGGACATAGGCCTCCCTCAAGATCTACTTTGACTGGTTCTGTGCTTCCCGCATCCAGCAGATTCCGGCGGCCTTCACAAGGTCATCGGTCCACTTTGTGAGAGGCCTTCCAACGCTACGTCTTCCGGTACGCGGTCGCCACTCCAGAACCTTTCGGCCCCATCGGCCATCTGTTCTGCCACTTAAGTTTGGCAATTCTTCGGGCTATGTCGGTTACCGTCGTTCTCCTGCGGATCTCTACATTTATTTCTTTATTTAAACTTTTCGCACAAAAAAGGTACAAAGGCGGACTTAATGCCTTAGGCTTCACTTCTGATTCGATCACGTTAGGAAACTCCAAGCATAGCCCTCTATTGCCCTTTGGGTGACATTTAGCCTTCTAATAAGGCCCATTGTGAGCGACCACGTTTCAGTGCCATGAGTATGTCATCACTGGCAACACGCACTGGTCAAAGACTTTCGTCTTGAGACACAAGAATTATTAGAGGATCACAAAATTCATTATAATAGAGTGTTCAATAATATTTTTCGGAGAGCAAAATGGGAATTATTTGAGGTTCCATTAAATACATGCCATAAAATAATGATTTGTTCGTAGGTACATAACAGAAATTGTGCTCGCATAAAGCCTACACACAACATATTAATTACAACAAATGCCATTGAATTTGGCACGAAACGCACATTACCAGATTCATGCACCAGTGTTCGTTTGTGAGACGTGTAAATACATATATTATTTTCATGTCAGTGCAATTCGTAGTCGAAATGAAATGAACAAGAACTAATTGAAATTTGCATGGATGCATCCGTAATGCATTCCGCTCCAATTGTACCCCGTCCGAGGGTGGAGTACTAGCTATTGATATGTAAACACTTTTTTTAAACTTAACGTGGAATTCAGACTATTCCTTTAGGATATGCGGAAATGTTTGAAACAAAAGAAAAAAAGAAAGGAAACGTATTTATATTGCGACTCGTACAAGAACTACTTACTACACACACACACAGACACCCACACACAGGACAAGTACAGGTATAACTCTCCATAATAAAGACTTGTAGCAATTTAAGAGCATCGTCTTTGGACACTGATTTTATGGCCGAATAGGGTTTTAGAGGTTTTAGGGGTTTCAGATTTCTGAAACCGACAATGTATGCACAAAAAGACGACTGGATTGTCTTACCTATAATCTAAAGTATAATTTATGAATTTAATTACAATTTTTTTCATAATATTTTATTTTTACCACTTCTGTACGCTAGTACTTATACCTAGTTTATTCTTAACTTTATTGCACAAAATTCAAAATCTGCCAATTGCCTAATAAGTTTTTCTGGAGTTGCCAATTCGCCCATAAATAAATTAACTTCGTGTGAATCTAATTATTTAAAAGTGTGATTAAATTCGTGTGAATCAACCAATCCGATGTCCGAAACGCCTATGTACCCGTGTTCTTATCAATTACCTATTCAGTTTTCTACTATTTTTCAGTTGACTTGAAAGTTGGAATATGAAAAATCCAATTTATTTTGTCATCTTCTTCTGAAAGTTCTACGACACCTTTGTGGCATACAAAAGTTTACTTCAACTTAAGAACCTCCACGCTTTCGCAACTTTTGTATACGTGGTTTAAAACTACCGCTGACTCTAATGTGTAGTAAAAAAGTAACGTTATACGGGGTTATTCTAAATTGGCTGTTTAAACTCCGCAGACGCGATGGGTAAATACGATAAAATAAAAATATATAGGGAGAACAGTTATTTAGTTAGTTATTGTAGTCACTTGCAATATCTGTAAAATATCTGTTTTTTTTTGTGTATAAAACTTTACAGTGACGTGAAAACAGTTTTTATCAACTCATACTTTAAGTTACAACACTAACAGCGGTCGAAGACCTCCCAAAAAAAAACATCACATCTTTTTATTTTATTGCCATCGCATCCGCGGAGTTTAGCTAGCTAATTGAAAATAACACCAGTTTACTAGCACTCTGTACCTCAAAGATTCTCCACTAAAAGCTAAAAGAAGTATTAATACCGGAACAGTACCCGTGTTATTTGCAAAGTCTCGACATTTATTATTCAGCGTAGCCATTTGAAGCCAAGGAAACAAAATTAGAGACAGCTGCCGGGAGCAGTGAATAATGTACTGCCTTCCACCCCTTCAAGCAAGTACCTACAGGGTAGTATAGGATGTCCAATCATAGCCGAACATTTTGCGGATAAAAACGGCCCATATCCGTCCTGTGTCACCGCAATATGTGGTGACCACTTGAATGTCGGCCTGATTTGTGTATTGTGTCATTTTTTTCGAGTGCCCATGGGCGAATAAATCACACATGTTGTGCTGTCACTCCCGACTACTGCATATTAGTATGATGGAATGTCGTATGGAGAAAATATACGCGTCGATTTCAGAACCTCCTCCATTTTGTTGTCGGTTAAAAAAGAATAAGAAGGGCTTATCAGGAGTGGATATTAATAAATTCATTCTACGTTCTGAAACGATGTTGTTACCAGTTAGTTTTCTAAATACCTACAACTCTTGTTTTCCAGAAAAATGAAAAAAATCTAAATAAAAAATATCATCTACTTAAGTTAAAATCTGGTTTTGATTTCTCACGTTAAATATTTACCTGGTCTTTGAGGCGGGATGGGAGGCTTCAAATAGAAAGCGTTTAATCTCAGAAAGATTAAGTACGTGTTCTTTATAAGATGACAGAGATTTACTGAAAGGAAGATCTTATCTACCTGGATTTATAAAACGGTATTATGTTTTTGTACTTCGTCTATAAAAAAACTAGAATTTATTTATATTTTTTGCCTTTTCGGTAAAGGTACCGTGCGTGAGTGTATCGTTAATGTCTGTTTGATTCCGTTTGGCAACTTTATCTTTCTGATTAGTATCCTGTGTTATATACTTATAGGTACAGACGCCAGCACATCAAGCTACGATAATCTGTAAAATTTCTGCAATTCCCGCATTTTTAAGAACGTTCGCATTCAAAGAGGGGCAATTCCCGCATTTTTAAGAACGTTCGCATTCAAAGAGGGGCAATTCCCGCATTTTTAAGAACGTTCGCATTCAAATCTCAGTTTATCTGTTCTGTGTCAGTCTCCATCTGTCAAAAATACTTCTAATTTACTTATTCTTGTTACCATTTGTTTGTCGTCGAGATGAGACTGCGACTACATTTTGAACGTTTTTAATTACGAGAATTGGTCTACTGTAACCTAATTGCGTAACACAATATCAATCTCAATCTGAATTATTTTGAAGGATAAGTATTGCTAATCCATTGCTTCATATGTTCGAAAAATGTGTCTGCTCAACAACGTAAATAACGCAATGAATGTTGTTGAACTGTCAAAATGAAACCCATTGCTACTGACAGTGTGTTACGAAATTACCTACCCCGCTGGTCATACACGCCCTTTTCTGAAGAGCATCACCAATAAGGTCATAATTATGTCTTTCTAGGGCGTCTTCTCCCGACGTTTCCACTACCTTTTGTTAGTCGCCTTTCACTCATCCTCTCAACATGACTAAACCATCTGAGCATACTTTATCACGGTTGCGGAACGGTTCAAGGCGATCCTCTGATTGCTACCCAAGAAGCTTATAGATAAAAGTGGAGGCAACGCTCTGAATACCTATGTGAAGACGACTGTGGCCGGATACTCTCTTTCTAAATACACCCATAAGAACGAGACAGTGATATGTGTTTTCTTTGTCATATGTACCTATGTATTTAGAAAGAGAGCGTCCGACCACAGTCGGTTTCACTTAGGTACCCATAAGCTTCTTGTTGCTACCAGACCTTGTCCTTTGTGCCACAATCAACTGCACTACAAAGTGTCAATTGCCATCAATGCCATAAAAAATGCAATCACCAATCGCGAAATCAAACAATAGACGAGCAGTTCCGTACACATACGCCTCAGGCATAGCCTATGCAGACGGTAAACAAGTGCAGTACGGCTGCCGGCTTGACGTGACAAAGGAGAGACATCCGGCTCGGAACCCGTAAGTGCAGGACGCGTGCAGCCGGCAACCGGCGCCCGTCCGGTGCGCGCGACCTTGTCGCGGGCATGACACGCAATCAGCGGATGCATGGAGTGTTAGGATGGAGGCACATTTATGCATGATTCTATTTGAATTTTGAATGTGCATGCCATTTATGGGGCCTAACAGGTAGGTGGGTATATACTTATTTCTGTTGCCTGAGAAACGAGACGTAAATTGACGTTGCCAGCTTTGGTTTCATAGGAAAGCGATTCCGTCATCTTATAACGTCATGAAAATCTGTCATTTGCATCAGTATTAGAAATTAAGGTGTCCAAAAACGCTGTGAAGTACATATTTACGGTTACGCTAGTCGGTAATTCTTCCATACTAATGTCGTCATATGGCGTTTATATACTCCACTGTTTGACAGTGTACATTAAAAATTATATTTATTTGTCTCGTCATTATCTAGCCCTGTAGACATAAAAAAAGAAAATTGATTTGAAAGTTATGAGCGCCGAAACTTCCTTATTTCAATACTACTTTTAACGCATCTTTGGGCGTAAAGAAATAACTCCCGGAGCATGAAAATGGCAAAACTGTTACCGTACAGGGATTAATTAAAAAATTCAAATAATACATTTATTGATTTTTTCATAATACCTATTACGCCCAAAGGTCTGTTTATGAAAGTTTTCGTTATTTATCGAGTGAGCCGTCGACTAGTGCAACCTTAACCGTGTCAGTTGGGTAGTTGACGTAAGAGCCGCGTACACACACACAGATAGCACACGGATCTAACATTGTAATACGAAACTAATGACGATCAAACACTCGAGACTGATGTATTTGCTTCACAACAAGACATTTTATGTAGACATAGCTATAACTCAGAACACAGTAGAACTAAGGACTTGAACAAATTGTACTATTGTCTATGCTATGCCACTGAGATTTTTTAGACAGAAATTATTTCTTAGGGTTACTCGAACTACACTGCGGCCGATGAGGAAATGCGTTCTTGGCATCTGTCAGTTTCATACAAACGTGTAGAAGGTCCGAACGCGGCAGATTTGCCAAAGATGTAAACAACAATGGCCGCAATGGAATGTTTGGTTTCGTCTAGTTAGCTCGGAGATTTAGACGAAAACAAACATTACTTACTTTACGTGTTTTGCGCATTTGATTTTATTAACTACTAGAATTGTCGTACTGACAGATGCGACTCTCGACGGCCAGACTTTAGTCAGTGGGTCGTCTTACTTTCTTTAATTTTAAGATTTCCATATACAGTGACCTCCAAAAGTTAGTTGACATTTTTCCACTTCAGCTGTGACGCCACATTATGATTACCTACATACCTGGTTGACACTTCTCATGACCTAAGGTGAAAGTCATCCCGCTTTTACCTTGGCCAGAGGCTAAGCATTGCCATACAATATGGCAATGCCGCCAGCCTCTTGGGTACATTTACCAGTCGACAGCGATACATATGAATTTTTCAACGCCATATTTTAATATGTGAATAGTTTTAGTTTAGTTAGGATATCATTTTGTTTTTTTATTAATTAATTAGGTATACTTAAGTTGTTATTTATTTATTTTATTATTTATGTAGGTACACACAGTAAAATACATAGGGATATGAAATAATTAAAATTATAGTACAAAGGTACTGCTTATTTAAATATTACATACCCCTAGATGTGTGAATATTTACATTCATCTCAAGTATTCGTTACACGTTGTAAGTTATTACGTTTTGTAATTTTTTCGCATCTCTCTCATTTCAGCGGTATTTATTTTCAATCAGTTTAATGTGTATTGAAGCTCAAAACCGTTAAGGCTGATATAAATTGGATCATTTATGAATACCATAATGGGTTTGCGCCATATTTCACAGCGAAAAATGAACAAACAAAATGTATTTAATATTGTAACAGGTTTGTAATTATCAATTTAATCCGCGTTGAATTGAGTGCAAAGCGTAAAATGGATTGGATAATAATGTTATCACGCTCGTGGACTGGAATTGGCGTCACAGTAATATTAATTGAACGAGCAATAATGTTTAAATACTTATTTTAAATCTGTATATTTAATATTATTTTAACTTTTTGTTCGCTTAGGAGGGAGCAGGGAGCACGGGGAGGTGGGACCTGCTGAGGAACAGCGGGTCGAGGCCTGTCGGGGGAGCGGTGAATGCTTATGCGAATCCCGCACCCCCGGCCGTAGGTAGAGGTGGAACACCGCGGTGGTTTTAGCCTGTAAGAGTCCGGCATGCCCCTCTGTCTCCCCCACGATGGAGGAAGTCCATGAGGATTTCCACCGCGCAACAAAAAAAAAAAAAAAAGAAAGGAGTGAGCAGTGGTATCGGCCCTGACTTCGAGTTGTGGGTCGTGAGTTCGAACCCAGGCAGCCACTTTACTTTGTGTATTTAATTTCATCATCACTGCTCTCAAAACGGAGAAAGAAAACATCGTGAGGAAACCGGCAACTCCTAGAACCAAAAATTCGAATAATTACATGTGACATCTACCAAACCGCAATGGGCCCACGTGGTGGATTACGGCCTGCTCCCTCTCACTGCGAGAAGGCCAGTGTCCCAACAGTGGGAACATTATAGGCTGATTGTGCTATCTCACTTAGGTTGTATTTAAGAAGGTATCTTGTAGAGACAAGGAAATATTTGGTTTAAAAGACTAAGTTCAAGGAAGGTTCATTAATATTCATTTTAAAGCTCGCACAACAGTTAGATTTGAGTTCTCAGTTTTACAATCACTAATCATAAATTGCTGTCTTCAGTTGCATGTGTGAGTGAGTATACAGGCTGGCAGGGACATGACGCGCAACCTGTACTTAATCATGGATTCAGTACATGATTCTGAACCCCGCTGCGTTGAAATGTTTAGTCGGTAATCAAAACAAAAACAGCTGTTTCATACAAAAGTGCAATGCCTACGCGGTTAAAATGTGTGGCAGAGCTATTTTTTTTTAATAATCTACGAATCACATCAGCCATATACACGTTGACCACTGGGCAAAACTCTCCACACAATGGGTGCCTGAAGATGGACGGTACCGTCGAGGCCGGCCCAGAAAGAGATGGCGAGATGACCAGGACGCGTGCCGCAAGAGCTGGTTCGAGGTGGCGCGGGAAAAGAGTTCCTAGAAGAAAAAAAAAACTAAAAAAGAAGAAGATCGCTCTTAGCGATAAGACCGCCCATTGTGTCACCCATTGTAAAGTTTCTGTATTTATGTCTGTAATTTATATGGTGTAATAATAAAGAGTATTCTATTCTATTCTAGCAGGATTTGTGGGAGGCCTTTGCCCAGCAGTGGGACAGTAAAGGCTGAAAAAAAAAAAACCGACGAATAATTTCAACGTTTTTTTTTCTTTTCTTTTCAGTACAAGTATAAAACAAATAATTACTTATCATCAAATTGCTACCATCGGGCCTATTTTTCAATAAATTCAGATCGAGAAAGAATTTCTCCTATCTCCTCTGCCTTGTATTTTCAGTGTTACGGGATAAACCAATCTCCGACCTTCTCAGTATAATCCTTCCATCGGGACGGCTTACCATATCAATGCAATCATCGGTCCCTAGTGGCTGTACCATGGGATTCAAACGAATTAGGGTTTTAAATTACGTAAATCAAACCAATTATTTATTATTAAGGGTAAGGTTTCACTCACATCTGGTGAGTGGAAATGCCGGGAGGGGACGCCCCAGGAGGACATGTACAGACGCCAGCACATCAAGCTACTACAATCTGTCAAACTTTAATAGATATTCAACTTTATCGCTAAAAAATAAGGTTCAAAGTTGATTGGGAAAAATTGACAGTTTCGGGTAGCTTGAAGTGCTGGCGCCTGTACACACACCCCCAGTGCGACACTGTCACTTATGCAAAAATGTTGTTTTTCAGGAGAAGCATTTATCCCAGCTGCTTTCTTAAGGTCTTCGATCCGTCTAGTTGAGGGGCATCCCACACTACGCTTGTCGATATGCGATCTCCGACTCGTCTGCGCCACCGGCCATCGGTCCTTCAACAAACATGGCCAGCCCACTGCCACTTCAGGTTGTTTACTCTGCAAGCCAACATATGGTAACTTCGGTTCTTTTCCGGATAATTTCATTTCTGATAATTTTATTTTTCGATGTTTATCAACTCCTAAAAATCGGTCCCTAGTTCCTAATAAAATAAGTAATAAAAAAGAAACAATTTGATTGAACATTGTTCACGTCTGGCGTCTTTATTTCAGGAATACAGCTCGATTAGCTTCAAACTTCACGACGGCGTTAAAATGTAAAGGTGTTATTTTATTCGCCTGTACAACTTGAATAAGCGCCGCTCGAATGATTTTAAAGGGCAGAGAATTAAATGAATAATGAGAATGCTTTCACAAAGTCGAAGTCAAACGGGTAATTCTGCAATGTCTTTTTGGATTTTGTAACCTTTCAGGCGACATGAATTTCCAACTAGTTTTTCTTTGATAAAGTTCAAACGTTTAGTTGTGAATATTAAAACGTTTAACGTATTCGGTTAAAAGCTTTATGAATAAAAACAGGGCGGCCATTTTGTATAGACGGTGTTCCGACTTATTAATAGTATCGAAATAGAACTGGTTTACACCTATAATTATGATAAGAAATTAGTGAGTAAAATTTTCGAGATATTGCCAAGCGGTTTTTCGACTCTTCACGTGACCAGAAGGCTGGCCTATTTCTTGGCCAAAGAATCAGCATGCAGCAAGTGGCATGCTGCCAGCCTTTTGGGCACAGTTCCTGTTGACAGCGATGCGGACGAATTTTTTGAAGCCGTATGATCTCTACGATTCTTTTGCTTCTTTTTTCATATACGTACTTACATGTATGTAAGTACATATTATTATTATAATGGCTGCGATTTTTCAAACGACCGATAATTTTTATTCATGGAATAAAAAATATAAAATTAACGTCTGACAGTTTTTGATAAATGATTTTATTTTTGTAAGTAGGCTTGCACAAACACTTTTACACGTCAATCATATTTTTTTTAAACTAGATGAGGTCGGCGTTTCCTATTAAGAAGAAAGGCCGTAACAAATGTATGTATTTGTATGGAAGAACTGTCCAAAATTCGAAATTATTCCTCCGATAAAGTTATCTAGCGTTGGAAAAATCTGCCCTAAGTTTGTACCTAAATGGGTAGTACTTACGCAAACGTGATTCGAACAAGATTTCTTGCGCCATTAACTTGTCACCATTACAAAGCTTTTTGTAAGATTAAATGCGTTTGGATCTTGTGGGATTTTAGTTTTACGTTTATCTCGTTTTTTAAAATGAAGGTTGATCTAATCTGTAAAAATCTTACCGTTAGAACTTGCCCGGACCGTGCCGAAATTGGTTTTGATCAATTTCGTTCATTATTTGTGAAAAAGGGAAAAATAATGTAAACAAAATTATTTGACATTTGAAAAGTTATTTTGCATGTACATGGAAAATCACTAATATTCGCAACGAGTTTTTCAAAAATTACGCGAGACTGACGTTTGATCATTTTTTAACAAGAAATCACTTTTAAGAAAGAAATAAAGAAAAAGTATTTGTTACGACTCGTACAGGAAGATCACAAACTAAACTAAACGATTTATTCCGGTCTGATGCCCTGAACCCTCACTCCACCCCTCGTGGATCCCCTGCTAGTTCTTCTTCTGTTTTAAACTGTCTTATCCACTTTACACAGTCAAAAATAAAAACCAAATTATATAAAAAAAAAGTAACAAAAGAAAAATGAAACAGAAAGTCAGTTCAGATAGTGTTTTGATTTTGAGCATGAAAAAATTTCATCAACATTAATGGTCTACAAGTGCAAGTACACGTGTCTCGGCCTCTTTTTTCAACTTCTATATATATATATTTTTGCCATTCTATAATGTCCCATTGTTGGGCAAAGGCCTCCCCCAAATCCTTAAAGGAACTCTTTTCTCGCGTCACCTAGAACCAGCTCTCGCGGTTACCGTCCAGGTCATCTCGCCATCTCTTTCTGGACCGGCCTTGCGGCGGCGCCGTCCATCTCTTAAAGCGCCCATTGTGTGGCGATACAAAATATAGCAGAAAAAAAAATCTTGAAGAATCCCATTTCTGCAGGTCTTCCTAACCTTTCGGGAAATACATTCATCAAGCTATGTTACTAGTTATTTTGTGTACAATTATTTTGAAAATTGTTTTTATTATGTTATTTATGGACGGACGCCAGCATTATCAAGCTATCCGAAATTGTTAAATTTTCCCAATCAACTTTGAACCTTATATTTTAGCGATAAAGTTGAAAATCTATTAAAGAAGTTTGACAGATTGTAGTAGCTTGATGTGCTGGCGTCTGTACTATCATCTTGATCAGAAAGAGCGACGAAAGTAAAACAACATCACGCCTAATTTTCCCCGAAGGGTTGGGCAGAGGTGTACCTCCTATAGAAGATACACCCACATTTCGCCAGTTATGTAAGTCCCATATAATAGGAGGCGAGCCTATTGCCATCAACCGGGCACATATCCAGACTCCGGACTGCTACTGAGAAATTCCAGATAGAAAAACCCAATAACACTTTTCCCAACCAGGGAATCGAATCCAGGAACTCATGCTCAGCAGTGATGCTTGCGGCCACTTCACCAACGAGGCACTAGAGTAAATTAAATAGTTATGTATCGTGAATTTGATAACGTGTTGTCGGATCGTTGCGTCTCGACTGGCACCTGTCGCACGGCTTTTGTAAGGAAACATTCTTCAGGATAACAAGGACGAGAAAGAAAATATTTCTTTTGTTGTAGTTATGTTTACGGCTTCGTGTAATTCTTATCTTGTTTTTATTATCTAAGTATTCAGTGCACACAATGTTGTGGTTTTCCTGGAAATATTTTTTTTGTTTAGGTGCTTAGTATTTAAAATGTACGGACTTCAGCGTCCTATATATAGGGTGAATGGTAATTAGTGACCGATACTTAAACACGAGTACAATCACGTGTTTAGGTATCGGTCACTAATTACCAGTCACCTTATATAAATAGATAGTATTAAATAGAATACTCTTTATTATGTACTTATACCATAAAAATTACATACGTAACTAATTCGTAAGTAATTTCGAAAAACAATACGTTGGCTTTTTAAAATAGACAGGTAGGTACGGTCAGCAACAAAAGTCGATTAACACTTCCGTTTTTTTTTAAATCTTAGTTATTGAGCAAAATATTTGTTCAAAATTGCAGCAGAAGAAAAACTCTTTGCTATTATGTGAAAAGTTAAAAAGCAGTTTATTGAAAAAAATATTGTCAATTTAATAACATGTAAACATGACAGTGTTAATCAACTTTTTTTGCTGACTGTACCATCGAAAGGTACGATATGACAGCATTAAATAAACCGCGGTACACTAGAATGTGTTTCTGACACATGTTATATACATTATATTTTAAGTCAAATTGCTTGTAACGACTTTATATCTTTTCATTCTTTATTATTATAAGACTGGAAATAATAAAGTCAAAGCATTTATTTCAAATATAGGCACATAAAAGGCACTTTGAGCGTCAACATTTACAATGAAATACAATTTGATTCTAGTCGCCCCTTCCAAAAGGTACTTTCGTATGGAGAAGAATTTGCAAGAAACTCCTCTGTTACTCTTTTAAAATGTTTTTCAATATATTTTGTGCATTCATTATACAGGGTTATTGGAAAAACACCAACAACCTCTTAAGAGGTCATTGTACTCATCATTATACGAATGGTCATATAACTCGTCAAAATGTTGGAAACAGCTGATTTTTTTTTCGCGATTTCAGGTTTGGTGCCATAGTAAATTTTGTTCATAATGATGAGTACAATGACCTCTTAAGAGGTTGTTGGTGTTTTTCCAATAACCCTGTATATGTGTGTGTGTGTGTGTTTATATGTGAAGACGATGCACCTAGAATAAAAACCTTGACTGATTGACTTTTTATTTCTTTTGATTCTGTTAATACTACCTACTTATGATTTGAAATAGGTAATACTTACCTATGTTTAATGTAAATAACGAGCTCTTTCTATCTCAATATTATTCTGAAAACTCTACTTTCACTTAGCCATGAAACATCTTCAGACTTCCACAATACAAGTGCTTGTTATTCGAAAACCGTGTACAGATCTCTACCTAGGTACGGTCACCAAAGGAGATAAGTTACCAGGGTAGTCGGATATTGTTGAAGTTTAGTAAGAAACCGGTGGATGTTTTTGAAAAATAAATTTATAAACAATCAGTTCAATTATCAAATTAAATTTCATTCGAAAACATCTATCGGTTTCTTACTAAACTTCAAATATGTCCGACGACCCTGGTTACTTATCTCTTTTGGTGACTGTACCTACTTATCAAGCAGCATCATTATGTGCTTCAACTACATTTCCTGTACAAATTCCAGTCTTTACCAACCTAATAGTTAAGATACGGGCGACATTTCTATTACAATTCCAACATCAGGAACAAATATGCGCATGTGTCGGCCGTCCGTAGCCCCCGGCATACACGAAATTAAACCACAGGACTGCACTGCAATTTACCTACCATAGACCCATAGTATAGGACATACGGACACAATTTGATATTTTCATAGAGTTTCATAGGTATTCGTTTGATTAAAGTTTTGTTTACATTTTTAGTTTTTATTTTTTGCTTGAGCATAGTTTCATTGTATTTGTTGGTGTATTGGCGTGGCTAGCTGACATATGGCAAATAATTTATTCAATGTTTCTGTCTGTAATTACTTAGCATATAATCAAGTTTTTCTAACTAAACAGACATCTATGCTGCTGGGGAGTTTGTTGTGCCACTTCTTCTTCCCAGCGAAAGCACTAGGAAGCGGTGAACGGCGGGCGTTTTGGGGGACTCTCGTAATTTTGTCATTCGCAAATTTGAATAAATAGCTTTGATTTTGATCACAGAGCAGCGATGCTCAATTTTGTTAATTTGTTGGCGTTTCATTTATTGACGGACTAAAAGGGAATTAATATTTTCATGGACTAAACACTTAATAGCTTCCTGTGTTAAGCCGTAGGTATTAGTAAATAGGCATCCAATCATAAATAACAATTTATAAAACGATTTTATATCGGGAAATCTAAGGATTTGGAAGTGACACGAGGTAATGTCACTTCGCGGGAATCAAGGCAATGTCAACGTTGCTCCGTCTTCCTTTGATATTTGTATGTCATGTCCGTGTTTTTTCCTTTTTCATGTGAGTCCATGATTAAACCGGTTTCCTGAGAAAGCGGTGAACAGTCGAACAATAAAGCTACAGTTTCCTAGAACAGCGTTTCCGTCATATTTATAACGTCATGTCACGTCATGAAATATGTTTGAGGGGCTCGCTTAATAACAGCCGCATAGGCCGATCGATCGGGTTAAGCTACGCTTGCCGCGGTTGGTCTGTGGATGGGTGACCATCTTTAGATACCGAGACCTCTCCGTGCCTCGGAAAGCACGTTAAGCCGTTGGTCCCGGCTGTCATTCGTAGATCTTTGACAGTCGTTACGGGTCCGAAGTCCGAAAGTCTGACAACCAGTCTTACCAAGGAGGGTGATACGATAGTATTACCCAGTAACTGGGTTGTGAAGGTCAGATATATAGTCGCTCCATGTAAAATACCGGTATTCAGCTGCATCCGGTTAGATTGGAAACCGACCCCAACATAGTTGGGAAAAAGGCTAGGCAGATGACGTCATGAAATATGTCATTTCCACCAGAACTTATTTCTCTTCTAGGATAGGTACCTACCGTAGTTTTACGGTAATCGTCTTTAGATTACGATAATTCTAGAAAACGTCACAAATAAGAAGGTTTTGTCGAATTTATATTATTATAAACTTAGTTTTAAACTCGTGTGAGCAAAGTGCGAGTCTAAAATAACTCACCGCTTTTCACTTTGCGGTGGGAGCAGAACTTTAGTTTATTTCGAACGAACGTTGCAACTCGATAAATAAATACACTCCTTTATATTGTTAACACGTTCAATGCGGCACCAAATATACGAAGCTTCCAAATAATCTTTAAGTTTGACTAATTTCAACGAAATTTTAAACGGAAAGTACGATTCGACAGAAAGTCTCTTAAGATGAGCACACAACGGTCAGGCACTCCTAGCGGGTATAGCTTATACATATAATTAGCCATTGTGCCAGACTTTGTTGAATGCTTTCGCTATGTCGAAGAACAACACGCCCATCGTCGCACCATGCTGGAAGCCAGCGTGATGTGCTCTACGATGCGGTGGACCTGTTGGATGCACGAGTGTTTATTTCGGAAACTGCTCGTTAGGGATAAGGCTCTTTGCTTCAGCATATTAGCCCTTGAGACGCTTATAAATAAGCCTCTCGTAGATTTTGCCATGAACATTGAGCAAACTGATGGGGCGGTAACTGGTGGGCTCAGACTTGAGCTTGCCTGGCTTGCGGCTACCGATGACGGCGGCTTCTTTCCTCGCGGAAGATGTTGTTGCTCAGAGCGCCATTGAAGATGGCGGTCATAAGCAATATGAGAGGGGCAGAGAGGAATTTGTATACCTTATTGGTGATACCGTCCGAACCGGGGGCTTTCCGAGATTCGAGCCCTTTAATGATGTCGTGCACTTTGTTTGGAATGACGGGAGGCAGAGGATCAGGACGATTTTGACGGGACTTTGATTGGCAGATTGCTGATGTTATAAGGAGTAACTTAGGCTGCTTTTATTTTGGAAAAACAATTAGATTTCGTGCCAAAAAATTAAAACTCATGAAATCCAGTAAGTATGTTTTCCGAAATGCACGCGAACGAAGTCGCGGGCTCAGCTAGTAAATACTAATATAACTATAGGCGTTTTAATCCTCTCTGTACACATTCCTAAGAACATTACACGAATCCACCAAAGTAAAATGCTCTTCTGATAGGTATGCCATACAATAGTACTCCAAGGAATACATCCTAAACGTCCTCAGTTTTATTCGCTACAGAATATCGAATCGGCATCGATAAGTAACTTACAAGACGAAAACTTTGTTACGTGTGGAAATAGGTTTTATTATCGCGTAGTATCGTTCGTATTTTATTCGTAGTGAGATGTTAGTGGCGTACCGTCGTGCCACGTACGACACGCTCCGCGTATTAAGTTTAAAGATCGTATAGTGCACGTCGTGACATGTTCGCCGTCTTGTATTAAGAGAAACTTCTTTAATTTGTCTTCAAGTCTTCTGTTTCTAGTTTGAGCTATACGACAAGCGATAACACTAGAAGTGCAGTTGATTTATTCTGTAAAACTCTCACCGAGGAGACTTACACTCTGTCCACTAATTTATTCGTTTTTTGACAGCTGCCACAGAGCATGACAGCTGCCTTAGGACGTTACTATTCCAGATTACGCAAAAGTTAACATTAAAATGCGTTATAAAATAAATATAAATAAACAGTCTTATCTTATTGAATGACATTATTTATGACTTTTTACAGAAATTATAAAACAGTACGTGTATCAGATTTTACAAAAAAATATAATTGTTAAGCGTATATAGTTACATTCTATCGTACTAAGTGATGGGGTCTAATTTATTTGCTTCAAATGAATAAACCGAAAATAATAATTTTATATTAGGTACTTATAGGTAAATCAGTATAGAAAATCTATGCATCTACTCAAATATCAATCAAATATATAAATTAAACAAAACCTAAATATATATTTTGAAAATAATCCAATGGATTTATATTGCGGGCTTTGTATGAACAAAAATTAAACATTCAAATCAATATTGTACTTATTTAATATCTTATAATTTATAAGCACAGGCATAGAAACCGCACCATTTTTTATTCGACAGCAAAAAATCGATAATCGTAATTACATGCAAAATAAAGCGTAATACTCGAAATGTTACGTTACTGCAGTCACTAGTTCCACCTGTCAAAAAACGGATTTAACCTAGTGGACAGAGTGTAGGTGAAGTGACCATGAAGTCAGAGTATTCTGTAAAACGTGAAAACCGAGGTGATGTGAGCTTAAAGTGAGCTATCAATAGTGTCAATCCCTAGCATCAGATAGAATGGCAGCTCACTTTAAGCTCACTTCACCTAAGTTATGACGGTGATCTTTTTACAGAATAGCACCGGATGCTAGAGATTGACACTATTGACAGCTCAATTCAAACTCACTTCACCAAAGTTTTCAGGGTGAGATTCTTACAGACAGCTATTAGAACACACACACACACAAACACCTAACCTGTACAATAATAAGCAGATATCTGGGTCTCCTAAATCATTTATTTATTACTGTTGTAACAACAGCCGCACGGGTCGATCGATAAGCGGGGTAATTGCGTAACACACTAACTTTAGCCATGGCTTTCATTTTGACAGTTCAACAACATTCATTGCGTTATTTACGTTGTTGAGCCGACAAATTTTTCGAACATATGGAGCAATGGATTAGCAATATCAGTATATATTGTTATTGAAAGTGTTTTTTTTTTTTTTGGTAAAGCTACGCTGGCTTTGGTCGGTCTGTAGATCGGTGACCATCTTAACATACTGAGACCCCTTTGTGACTTACCAACCGAATTTCGACAAACGTGCCTCGGAAAGCACATTAAGCCGTTGGTGTCATTCGTGGATATTTTACAGTAGGTACGGGTCGTCAGAAGCCTGAAAGTCTGACAACCAGTCTTACCAAGGGGTATCCTATTAGGCAATAACTGGGTTGTGGACGTCAGATAGGCACTCCATGTAAAATAATGGTATTCAGCTGCATCTTGTTAGACTGGAAGCCGACCTCAACATAGTTGGGAAAAGGCTATGCAGATGATGACCTAGATGTGAGGTAAAATGTGGCTAACATAAGCTAAGTATTCACAGCAAATTATAGAAGACTCTTGGTGTTAAATTAAGACTAAACTCGTGATAGAGAAACTCCTAACCGCAAACTTCCTACAGCGAGCAGCGCTAAGATATTCAATTCTATTATTATTGATGACTGCGGACGGACGCCATTGCCCCTGTAATTCCCACTCAGTAAATATCATAAGAGATTACGGCACCCGTGGGGCTTCCATCCATACGGAAGTCCCCATATAAAGTCACAATTAACTGGCATGGTAACTAAACCTATAAATGAAAATTATTCCTTGGGTTAGAAGGGTATTTGAACTTATTACGAGGGGGATTAAATGCGCGATCAAATTAACTGTATAATCTCAGATGAAGTTTAGTTAAAACTTTGTGCTATCATTCGTTGAACTCGTTCCGGTTCTGCTGTCGGCTCGTTATGGGGACCCAGCGGCCAATTTACAACCATCTAACAGGCTATCGTATCGAAAATGACACATTTCGATAACGTGATTTACCTTGCCCCAGACAGAAAACAGCTGTCAAAATCACAGAACAGATCTTTATCTGTTCTGTGGTCAAAATAATAGCGGTCGTCTATTTGATTTAAACTGACAACAATTTCGGGTTTTGGATTTGTGAACAGCCTTTAGAAGATTCTTTTGATAACATGATCTATTTAGTCTATTTGATTGTGTTCGATTCGGCACGGAAGTGTATCGAACGATTGTGAATGGCTATGCTGGTTTGCACAACTTATCCTACCTACTTAAGTATTTATTTTAAGACTGAACAATATTATAATTTGTCATCCATACTATATCCATACTTAATATTATAAATGCGAAAGTGTGTCTGTCTGTTACCTCTTCACGCCTAAACCGCTGAACCGATTTAGATGAAATTTGGTACAGAGATAATTTGGGTACCGGGAAAGGACATAGGATAGTTTTTATTCCGATATTCCTATGGGATCGACACTTATGTGGGTGAAACCGCGGGGCGCTGCTAGTTTACTATAAACTGGCCGTCGTCGTTGAAGGCCATATAAGTAGTATGGAGATGTTCTTCAGAAAGGTCAGGTGCGTGGTACTCGCAACTGGCTTGCGTCAGCACCCTTATTGCGTAGGTAACACACTTCCAATCACAATCTGAATGATTTTGAAGGATATTTCTAATGCATTGCTTCATAAGTTCGAAAAATTTATCTTCTCAACAATCTAAATAACGCAATGAATGTTGTTGAACTGTCAAAATTAAAGCCGTTACTACTGTTAGTGTGTTAAGCAATTACCCCGCTATAGTCTGCACAACTTCAGCTAACTACCTAATTATTTATTTTAAAACCGAAACGTTATTTTAATTTGTCGTTTACTATAAGCTGGCCGCCTTAAACCCTTTGTACAGACGCCAGCATATCAAGCTACTACAATCTGTCAAATTTCTTTGATAGATTTTCAACTTTATCGCTAAAGCATAAGGTTCAAAGTTGATTGGGAAAATTTGACAGTTTTGGGTAGCTTGATGTGCTGGCGTCTGTACATGGCAAGGTTTCTTTACGGTACTGCGAATAAACCACGCTGTAGAAAAATCGTGCCTATCAATAAGCTGACATAGCCTCAAGTTCTGATATTACATGCCTCAAGTTCTGAGTTGAGCTGCACGATTTTTGACAAATGCGTGCACTGACTGGACAGGTCCGTTCAATCTGTGTGGTTCTTTCCTCAAAAGACCATTTCAGACACCAATCTACATGGTCTTCACATGATCTGACCAAGATTTTGTCTGGACTTTAAAAGAGACTGTGACCTCTGAGTTTTTTTCGGACTTTCTTCTCAGAGTAGTCAGATAGGAAACACCGACCTCATCTAGCTTAAAAAAAATATGATTGACGTGTAAAAGTGTTTGTACAAACCTACTTACAGAAATAAATCATTTATCATTATCATAGTGATCCATACAATACTGACGAACCGTGCCTACCACAGAACAGTTAAAAGAGGTTCTTTTATCTGTTCTGTGGTGCCTACACACGGTGTATAAGCCGCACAGTAGAAATAACGTGTCCGTCACCAAGCTTCTAAAGAAAACGTGTGTATACAAAGGGCCTTAGAAGGACATATTGATATTGACATATGACCTTATTGGAAATGTTCTTCAGATATGTCAGGTGCGTAGTGTTCGCAACTGGCGTCCGTGTATGACCAGGAGGTCAATTTCCGTGCTTATACCGTTCAAATTCTAGTCGCAGTCTCATCTCCGCGGTAAATAAATGTCAAAAACTTGTCAAAAATTAAGGGAAATTATATTTGCCAGATTGAGACTGAGATCAGAGGGGCAATTCTCGTAATTTTAAGAACGTTCACACTCTAATCTCAGTCTCTATCTGTCAAAAATACCTCTAATTTCCCTACATTTTGACTAGTTTTTGACATTTGTTTGTCGCCGAGATGAGACTGCGACTAGATTTTGAACGTTTTAAATTACGAGAATTGGCCTTCAGACTGTGCATGTTCTAATTACCAGAGTCTTTTGCTTCGTTTACGTGAGGATCGTAGCAGGCGACGTTCTGCAGTTTCTGCCTGTGTGGGATCCAGTGTGTTTATATAAATTGGCAATGCTTTATTTCTAACAATATAACCGTTTTATAGAAAACAAAAACTGTAATTGTTGAGGATCGACCCGAATACACAATAGGTTTAGGAAAAATGAAAAATGAACGTTGAAACACGAAATAAAGGCCTTATTGTTAATGTTCTTCAGAAAGGTCGTGTGCCTAGTACTCGCAGCCTTTGTGCGTGTATGACAAATATGAACGTAAACGAAGCAAAAGCATTATGTAAAGACCAACACAGGACACTTCAGTTTTATTTATTTGTATGTATGTGTAATTTTATTTAAGTATTAGGGCTGATTTTTCCAACGCCAAATAATTTTATCCGAGGAATAATTTTGAATTTTTGACAGTTCTTCCATACAAAAACTGTCAGACGTCAAATTTAAACCACGAATAAAAAATATCTGTCGATTGAAAAATCAGTCCTTAATGATTTAAATATTCGTTACGGACTCATCAATTTCCTATTACTATACAACCTGGTACCGGGTTGACATTCGCAAAACCGCCTAATAAACGTATTATATCAGATGAATAGTTACACACCAATTTGTCTCTTTCAGTCGTCAGTTATTTGACTTTCGAAAGAAGAAGACAAAGCGTTGTGTAACTATACAGACGCTATACAACGTTTATTAGTAAGGGGGTAAGAAAATAATTTCACGGGCTACCCAGTCAGTGCCCACGCCACGCTTCAGCCTAATATCTAAATGGCAACTGTACAGATCGAACGATCCTGTGACCCTCTATCAATCAGTGGACAGGTGTCCCTATTTATTACACCACTACATCGAGCCACTTCGGTTAAACCGTCTGTCAGTCAGTCGATAACAGTAGTAATGTCAATATCTACAGGATGGCACGGACATCAACGCGCGACTTGTGAAAAATTTCAAATATGACGTAGGTTATTTAAAAAAAAAAAGTGTTCCTTACATTTTGACTGCTTAAAGGTCACTTTTCTATAAAACAGCAGATTTTTTTGAAGTGAATTTCTTTACGCACGCTTGACTTGGGGAGTAAGCTGGCGAACGCGTGACGTAAGCGTTACGAAAAGTGTGATCGGGCGAGGCGAACGGGAGTTGAGTGGGGAAGCAAGAGACAGCAGTGCGCGCCCACATTTTCTTTCTCTCTTCCTCTCATAGCCAAATACGCAAATCTGTCTACGCTTAAGGGCTCTAGAATCATGTGCTGTATATTCATGGTTACAGTGTGCGTGTCGATAACCCATGGTTATTCAGAAACTCAAAAGTCTGACAGGACTGACCTATTATATCAGTATTCCTCACAAATTGGGTTGCGAATGTCGGATCGCAGTCTCGTCCACGTCATAGTAAAATACTAATATTCAGCTAAACCTAGACTACAAACTAACCCTAAAATGATTGAGTAAAGCCTTGATAATATATTTAAACGATAACGCTTTGCCAGCCAGTTCGTTCGCGTGGATTTAAAATTAAACACCCCATTTCACCCTCAAGGGATTGATGTTTTTAAGGTTTAGGTAAGCTATCTCTATGTCAAGATTGGTTCAGCGTTATGTAGACGTAACACACAGACAGATTGCACATAGACACTTTCGCTTTTATAATACATAATCAGCGTATAATGTTCCCACTGCTGGGACACGGCCCTCCTCTCTGTGAGAAGGAGTAGATCGTAATCCACCACGCGGGCCCAGTGCGGGTTGATACAGACTCAGACGTCACATGTCTTCGAATTTTTGTTTCTAGGACATGCCGGTTTCCTCACGATGTTTTCCTTCACCGTTTTGAGAGCAATGGTGATGTAATAATTTACACAAAGTAAAGCGCCTGTCAGGGTTCGAACTTACGACCTACAACTATAATACATAATTTGTAAATATCTATCTATTTAATGAACGTGTTGTTAATTACAGTGGTTATTTAGTGAATAGCTAAACTACACAGTAGGTACGGTATATAGCTCA
Organism: Hydraecia micacea; assembly: GCA_914767645.1. NCBI lineage: Eukaryota > Metazoa > Arthropoda > Insecta > Lepidoptera > Noctuidae > Hydraecia > Hydraecia micacea. The sequence goes on from OU611795.1 coordinate 11,052,717, forward strand.
CAAACTATGATGTTGACAGAAGTGGAATGAAGTATAATTATACGTCAACATCACACGGGACTGAGCGTAATTGCTTTTACTGAGTTCGTTTCAGTATTTGAAGGGTCTTTAAATTTTATGTTATAGGAAAATACTTACCTACCACTAGCCTTTGCCCGCGACTTCGTTCGCGTGGAAGTCGTAAGATATACAATTTACTGAAATAACAGCCACATTTTTATAAAACTCCCTCGCCCCAGATACACAGCGTCATGTCGCATCGCCCGGCCTTTATTTATTATTTATGTAGACACAGTAAAATAGGATAAGACATCATCATCCTAATCATTCTTTTTGTTTTTTTTTTTATAAATGTATCTTCTTTCTTTCTTTCAATTAGGGTGCAGGTAAAATTCTCGGTTTCTAGGTTATTGCGGTAGCAGTGCCAAAGACAAATAATAAACTACACACAAACGCTGCAACCACATTTTCGTTCCGCCAAAAGATTCCGGATGAGGAATGCGCAGATAATATCTATGACTTATGCATTATTCTATCCCAAATCCTTTGGCACACAAGTAGCTACGGGAAGTGAGGCCAGTCGGGCAGTGCTCCGCCGAGTGAGCCAAATTGTACACATATATAATGTTATTATGATGAGCATACGACGAATATCTTAGTGTAATGATGCATTGGTGATTTAGGCATGGGGTGAAAAGCTGGCACAGGGCGAACAGCTGGGCATTCAAACTCAGACTTAAGGTAACACTAGCCAGTCATTCTTCATACTAACGTCGTATGGAGTTTACTCCACTGTTTGACAGTACATTAATCTAAAAACAGTACAGTAGATTAAAAATTATATTTACTTCTCTCGTCATTATCCAGCTCCACGATCTATGTCCAGCCCTGTACGGACACAGAATAAAAAAAAAAATTGGTTTGAAAATTATGAGCGTCGAAATTTCCATATTTAAACGCATCTTTGGGCTTAAATGAATAACTCCTGGAGTATGAAAATGGTAAAATTGTTACCGTACAGGGATAGATACATTTATTCAAGAATTCAAATAACTTAATTTTTAATAAATACATCCAGTAGTTTTTTCATAATATCTTTAAAGGACTGTTCATGAAATTTTACGCTCGTTTTCATTATTCGTTTTTATTATTTTATTTCGTCTATTTCACTAAATAATTAAAAAAAAAAGAAAGAAATAAATAAACTAATTATTAGCTACACCTACAACGATTTCGAGCCGTCGACTAGAGGAACCTTAATAATATAACTATTTTGGAAGCACAATCAACTTTAAAGATTAATAATAACTTTCATGAAATCACAACTTAATCAATATTATGTATCTACAGGAGCCTCCTAAAATAGAACGAAAAGTCAAACTTATAATTGGAAGAGGTGAGAGCTTATAATATTAGTATAAGGTCGAGATATTTTTGAAGGGTATCCCGTAGACGATCATAATAGGATCAAAAGGTATATTTTTATAGAAGATAATAAATATTTCGAAGAACCTACTTTCGATATACTCTGTTGATTAAGTTCTCCGCTATACTAGCCTTGATGAAAGATAAAGAAAGAAAGAAAAGTTGTTTATTCTGCACAAACAAAACGCACATTACAAATAAAATAAAATTAAAAAAAGACATAAAATATACACATACAACGTAGTCAAAAGCCTCGTACTCAAGCTTAAAAATGTTGACAATTTTGCCCATTGCATTGATGAGTTATCCTTTTATTCTTGTAAACGACATTAGACCAACGGGGTAATTGCGTAACACACTATCAGTAGCAATGGCTTTCATTTTAACGGTTCAAAAACATTCATTGCGTAAAATACTGGTATTCAGCTGCATCCGGTTAGACTGGAAGCCGACCCCAAGATAGTTGGGAGAAAAGGCTAGGCAGATGATGAATAACATTCATTGCGATATTTACGTTCTATTCTATTTCTATTCTATTTTTTTGAGGTTCTGGCTCCATCGGTAACGTTCGATGATTTTGCCAATGTCAATGTCAAGGTATGAGAAAATACCTAATGATAGTAAACTGTTACACAACTATTGATTAGTATTTGAAGTGGATCATCCATGGATCCCCATGCTAAAAAAGGACAAAACATTTTTGGTTTGTAGACGTAAAACGTCACAAAATAAATGTTAGAACATTCAGTATGAATATAATAAGTAAATAGAAATATCAACTTTATCTGGACGTTGCTGAGCAGACAATTTTTTCGAACATTATGAGGCAATGGATTAGCAATATCCTTCAAAATGATTCAGATTGTAGTGTGTTACGTAATTATAATTAGGGTGGGTGTTCTCGTGGCTAAATAATAACAGCCGCACAGGTCGATCGATCATCGCTTGCCGCGGTTGGTCTGTGGATGGGTGACCATCTCTACATACCGAGACCCCTCTGTGCCTCGGAAAGCATGTTAAGTTAAGCCGTTGGTCCCGGCTGTCATTCGTGGATCTTTGACAATCTTAAGCCCGAAAGTCTGACAACCAGTCATATCAAGGGGTATCGTATTACCCAGTAACTGGGTTGTGGAGTAAAATACTGGTACTCCATGTAAAATACTGGTATTCAGCCCTGTTATTTAATTAAAGAGAGGTAAGTACTTCTGTTTGGAGCAGTGGTGGCCCACAGATAATGAGCCCGACTTACGACTTATGGTCATGGTTTCGAACCCAGACAGGCGCTTTACTTTGTGTAAATCATTTCATTACCACTGTTCTCAAAACGGTGAAGAAAGACATCGTGAGGAAACCGGCATATCCTAGAACCAAATATTCGACGACATGTGAAATCTACCAACCCGCACTGGGCTCGCGTGGTGGATTACGGCCCACTCTCTCTCACAGAGAAGAGGCCTGTGTCCCAGCAGTGAGAACGTTACGTACGTAGAAGTACTTAGCAGATAGCCTATGATTATGCTAAGTACTTCTACACAGATACCTAACGTAATTATTTATATCATTAAAGTAATCAGTATTAGAGACACAGTTACAAACATTTTATACTAATTGAGACGAGAGTCGGGATTCAGAATATCTTAATTAGGTAATTAGATGACTCATCATTTCTGTAAAACGGGAAGGGAAACTGGTGGAAAACTCCATCAGAATACTAATTGACGGATTGCGTGAAAGAGAGGAGCGATGGTCTTAGCAAGGTAAGTATATATAGATGGATGAGATGAGAGTGACCGAGTATCGAGCTCTGGAGCCCTACCACAAGCTCTTAACACGATCCATTTTAGGACCTAAACTGAACTGTTCTTCTAATTCGTACCATGACGTCAGTTTAACGATTCAGTTTAGGCCGTGCCATCTGCTGACAGCGATTGTCCCAAACTGAGTCGCAAGTTTTGGTTTCATTCATTTAAGTTTGTACAGACGCCAGTACATCAAGCTACTACAATCTGTCAAGTTTCTTTAATAGATTTTCAACTTTATCGCTAAAGCATAAGGTTCAAAGTTGATTGGGAAAATTGGACAGATTGTAGTAGCTTGATGTGCTGGCGTCTGTACTTGTTTGGTAACATGACGTCCATAGAGCAGCTCAAGCGATGCAGTTTAGGAACCTAAACTGAAATGTCTTGTTTTTGAATCGTTTTTAATTAGATCATGGTAGGCCACCAGAAGGCCAATTCCCGTAATTAAAAACTTCCAAAATCTAGTCGCAATCTCATCTTAGCGACAATCAATGTGAAGAACTTGTCAAAAATGTGGGGAAACGTTAAGGACGTAAAGGAATGAGAGGTATTTTTGACAGATTGAGACTGAGATCAGACTGTGAACGTTCTTAAAATTACGGGAATTGCCTCTCTGTAGTGTGTCTCTCTGTATGTGTTGAAAAAAGCTTCTGTAATAATTTCCTGAATCAACTTCCATTATATTCTTGATCAGCGGGGTAATTGCGTAACACACTATCAGTAGCAATGGGTTTTATTTTGACAGTTCAACAACGTGTGATGAAATTGTGCAGATAGGTGGCCTGAGTCCTGGAGAAAGACATACGTTACTTTTCATTCTGGATTTTTGTATAAAAAATTAAATGAAATACAACAGCTAGTCGTACTTAAGTTTTGGTAATCCGTGGCTTATAAGGAAAGAATGAACCAAAACAATAATAAAACACTGAATGCTCTATCAACGACCCCCTAAGGCCCGTTGAACGATAGGCCACAAACAGTTCACTAGTTTGGCAAGGATTCACAAATTATAGACTTTTTTACTGTTTCATAGATACTCAACATCTAACAAGAAGTTTCAATAAAAAGGTCAATTGTTAACTTATTAAATCACTAGCTTTTTTCCGTGGCTTCGCCCGCGTGGAGGTCGGAAATTATCCCACGGAAACGTACTACTATGTTTATTAAATCCTTTTTAGAAGAATAATTCCGTAACACATTGTTTTCATATAAGTGTGTTGGTTTCCGTGGCGCGCGCCAGTGAAGCTCCCAGTCGGCATAATTTTTTCCGACATCTTCAACAATCATCGTCTTTTTTAAGCCAATTCACACAAAATCTTAATAAATATACAAGTAAACCTTTCTCATGAATCATTCCGTTCATCGGTGAAAAACGCATGAAAATGGGTTCGGTAGTTTCTGAGTTTATCACGTTCAAACAAACAGAGATGGCTGGGGACTTTATTTTCTAAACTAATCTAATGTTAATATCCATACTTAATATTATAAATGCGAAAGTATGTCTGTCTGTCTGTTACATCTTCACGCTTAAACCGCTGAACCGATTTAGGTAGATGAAATTTGGTATAGAGATAGTTTGAGTCCCGGGAAAGGACATAGGATAGTTTTTATCCCGATATTCCCGCGGGGCGCTGCTAGTTAGGTAAAAAGAGAAAAGATTTGATCTTTTGTATGTTTGTTTGTTACGTTTTCACGCTAAAACGGCTGAACAGATTTGAATGAAATTCGGCACATGATTAAACCATGACCTGGATTAGGACATAGGATACTTTTTATCCCGATATTCCCACTTGATCAAGACTTATGCGCGTGAAACCGCGGGGCACAGCTAGTATAATATATAGCTATAAATGATAACTTACTCCTGAGAGGTTAATATCAGAAATAAACGGCGAAGGAATGGACAAAAGCTAGTAATAGCGTACACAGACAGAGAAAGCAATAATGGGATAATCGCTTCATTCAATAACTAACTCGGCCATTGTAACGTTCTATTGTACTCTCAGCAGCTATTGTTTACATTCCCACACTATATTGTTAATGTTACGTACGATTGGCAACATGTCAATACATAGCAGAGATTATGAAGAACTAGCTTTTGCCCGCGACCTTGTCCGCGTGAAATTTCTTGCTCCCCCTGCTGGGACACAGGCCTCCTCTCTATGAGAGGGTTTGGGCCATAAACCACCACACGGGCCCAATACAGGTTGGTGGATGTTACATGTCTTCGTTTGCATAACATGATAAATGATAGTGATGAAGTTCCATAGAGCTTAATATCACAAACATGTGTCAAATGACATTAGCAAATCGCGCACACACACACATGTTCAGTCTAGCAGCTCTAATAATGCAAGGCAACAAACACACGTTAACATACTTGAGCGGTAATCATATGTTATCTCGTAGTCACTGCCTCTAGCTAATTAATTGGCTCGTCTGCACTCGATGGAAAGCCTGATTGCTTATATCCCAAATGCATTGGTAATTGTATTTTGTATCGATACTGAACTTGTTTGTACTTATTGAAATTAGCCTCCCGTAGGTATTTATGATGTACAGTAGCATTCTTCTTTGTGTTGTACTAGCTTCAGCCAGCGGCTTAGCTCGTGTGGTATGTGGATAAAGGTATGTCTATATCCTTGCCCAGGTTTCAGAGTATCCGCATACGAAATTTCATAAAAATCTGTCTAGCCATTTTGGAGATTAGCACAAACAGGCAGACAGATAGACAACATTATTAAAATTCTTTTTTGTTATAAGTACTATCATATGTATTTAATAAATAGCACTTCTATTTTATTTATTTGTATTGTATGGATAAAAATTTCAAACAGGCCGCTGCATTCGACGAAGTGTTGGGGCAAAATTAAGACGAACAGTATTTTAATCAGACATGTAAAGAAACTCAGTAACTTGTAATTTGCACGCACTGTAATGTTGATTTCCGTATTCAGGAAACTGCAACTATCTGCGGAAACTCGGGCGGCGCCAGAGGCAGTCTCGCTACGCTACACACCGAACTACGGCGTAGCACGAATCAGCTACGCCGTAGCACGCACTTTGCTACGATCATGTCTTCTTTAGAAATGTTTTAAAACATTGTGTGATGAATTCGAGCTCATTTACATGTGTATTGTATAAAACCTCAATCTGTAACTGTCCTAAATCTGAGGAGCAATTCTCGTAATTTTAAAAACGTTCACAGTCTGATCTCAGTCTCAATCTGTCAAAAATACCTCTAAAATCCGTAGGGATTTTTCTCATCTCAGCGACAATCAATGTCACACACAATCAATGTGTTGATTGTCGCTGAGATGAGATTGCGACTACATTTTGAAAGTTTTTAACTACTGAAAATGGCTTTCTGTTCAAACTTTCAAATTAATACAAACCTCACACAACAAACACAAAATTCATAACTGAAACTCGTATGTTTTATAAAAACCTTTAAAGTTTTTATACGTAAAAAGTCACGGATCGGGTCGCTACGCTAGTCTTCAATTTCTATTAAAATCTACAATAGGTTGAAGAATTTAGGTTGGAAATAGCTCTGACGCAGCCATGTTGAGATTGGATTACAGGTCAATCTTGCGCTGTGGTACCTAATACAATCTAGATTTATGTAGTGATCCTATGACTGGTGTTATTGATTACACATGGAACTTGACTGGATTTGTACCATCCCATTTTAGGAATCGATCAATCATACGGATACTACGGCTTTAATTGTCTATGAAGTTCCTTTAGGAGGCCTATATCCACCAGTGGACGTCCATCAGCTGAAATGATGAATTTCCTCCTGTAGAATTTTAATAGATAACATAATGTCCCGGCGATTAGTTTGGGCACACGCTATTTTGTCAATATCATAGTAAAGTATCCTAAAGTTTAAAATTAATTTCAGTAGCCATTTGATAATATTAATCACTTAAAAAAAACTGTCTTCTTTTGTTCGTAAGGTCATACTTGCATATATACTCAGAAGAACTAGCATGGGATCGAGGAGGGGGGTGAAGGGGGTCCTCAGGGGATCAGACCGAGTCCGAGGGTTTGAGGCGCTGTGTGCTGTAACACAGGCTATAAACCTAGTCCGCAGCAGATACCAATAATTCGACACAATTGTAACTTATTTACTTTAAAGCATAATTAAAGCTAAGACAAATTATGTAATATGTTTATTCATTTTGTTGAATTTTGTTAGAGGGGTCCGTGGCTAAATAATAACAGCCGCACAGGTCGATCGATCAGGTTAAGCTACACTTGCCACGGTTGGTCTGTGGATGGGTGACCATCTTTACATACTGAGACCCCTCCGTGCCTCGGAAAGCACGTTAAGCCGTTGGTCCCGGCTGTCATTCGTGGATCTTTGACAGTCGTTACGGGTAGTCAGAAGCCCGAAAGCCTGACAACCAGTCTTACCAAGGGGTATCGTATTACCCACTAACTGGGTTGTGGAGGTCAGATAGGCAGTCGCTCCATGTAAAATACTGGTATTCAGCTGCATCCGGTTAGACTGGAAGCCGACCCCAACATATTTGGGAAAAGGCTAGGCAGATGATGATGTTTATTCATTTTGTTCTAAGTTAATTAATATTATATTAGATTAAAATCTCGATGCAATTCTCATCACAAATTACTTTAGTCACCTCAATAATTGTTGTCCCCTTAGCTCCCCAACACATCACCAACATTATATCGTCCTCACTGCAGCACAGCCTCCTCTTCCGCATCCAATCTTCCCCCGTCACGAGGACGTCCGCCCATTGGCTGCGAGCGTCTCGCTGTTTGTCGGTTCCGGTTACCATTACAATATTTCTTAGCGATCGCATGCATAACGTGAAAAATAGATTGTAATTTCGCTCTGCGCATAAATGGAGCGTTTTTGTAGAATTAGTCTTGAACTTTTTTGTTTTCTTTTTTTTTATAATTAGTATAAACTACAGAATATTCAATACACGTTTGTTTTCTTACGTTTTATACTTTGGTACAGAATCTGTTTTTTGTCTCGGAGTTATCAGCCATTTCTAGCATTTGGACATAAGGACCAAAGTTTCTTTGTACGCAAGCAATCGAAATATTCTCACACCGAACACGTCTAGAACAAAAAATATTGTTTTCCCATCATAAATCTTTCAGAATCGCCTTGTAACATATTGTGGTGGAGTCGCCACCTCGGTAATTAGCACAAGTTCGGTGTCGTTCACATTACAGCCCGGTGCTTGGCGGGGCGCCAGCGAACGTGCCGCGGCCTCGCTCAAATACAATAGAGGCCAGCTTTTACATTTCAAATTTGGAGTTAGAAAAATAAATCCTCGGCGATCAGATTGGAGGTTTTATGTTTTTTTGCGGCCAGGTCTCGTAAACCTCGTCAAGCTCCAATGCTTTTGAATGTAGCCTCATTAAAACTAAGCTCATTATTACCTACAGTAGTTGCCTATTATTTACAAATTGATTGTAATTAATTAGTATATATAATATTTGATTTTGTACTTTGTAACTTTTCAATGATAACTAAATCGCGCTGACATAAGGACCAACGGGACCAAATTACTTATGCTGAAAATGGGGAATTCGTTAATATTGCATGTTAGGTTTGAATGCACCGCAGCCATCCTTACTTATTTATTATTAAGTAGTAGGAAGTTAATAAACGCAATTTTAAAATAAAATAACCTCTGAAGGCAAGGAAGTAAATAAGGTTTACCTGAATATCATTCATCGCTGGCAAGATATTTTTCTCCCCTGACTAGAATAGAATCGGTCTCATAATAAATTCTAACGTATGCAATGACCTGGAAAGCGATAGAGCGCCATCTGTGGCGCGCCCCGCAAACTAGCGCCGCGAATACATAAAGTGCTAAGCATATATCAAATTATTACCGACACCGTCAGCTTGTATATTATGTAGTACTCGGAGAAAGGCGTCCATGCCAGCGACATTTTATATGAAATAAATACGTAGGCAGTAAATTGTAGCTTGATCGTAGGTAGGTAAGTAATTACAGGCATAATTTTGGTGATAAAAACATTAGAATAGCTTCAGAAAAAACTAGCTATGATGGTAATATTGTAAGTACTTCTTGATTAGGTATGAATAGAATGGAATACTCTTTATTATGTACCCTATATAAGTACTTATAGTTGGACTGAATGGGCCTCTCTTAATGGCAAGCGACATCGCGGCAGGCCCAGACGAAGATGGCGGGATGAGCTGGACTCCTTCAACAAGAACTGGTCACTGGACGCTTTAAACAGAGAGAAGTGGAAAGAGAGTAGGGAGGCCTTTACCCTTCAGTGGGACATTACAGGCTTTTAATAATAATATTAATCTACAGTCAACAAAAGAGATAATATGCAGGATCGTCGGATATAGTTGAAGTTTAGTAAGAAACCGATGGATGTTCTCGAATAAAATTTAATTTTATTAATGGAAAACAAACAGCTCATTTATCAAATTAACAGTCGACAACATCCATCGGTTTCTTACTAAACTTCAACTATATCCGACGGTCCTGCATACTTATCTCTTCTTTTGTTGACTGTACACCATGCGAATTACAGATATAAATGTATAAGTGTGTATGTGTATGTTTGCTGAATACAGTTTCTCAAAAATAATGAACAACCAATGTATCAAAGCGGGTATGTCATTTGCGCTAAAGGAGTCGTGGATTCGATTTGTCATTCAATAAGTGCATATAAGGATCCACATAAGAACGGAATTTAAGATGATCAAAACTTGATTACTACTAAAATTCAGAGGCATAAATTCTTTTTAGATTTCTAGTGAGGTTCATTAAATTTGAGAGAAAATATATGACAAAACCCACAACATTGTAAAATGATAGGTGTGTCTGTGATGTATATCGCAGCCAGATTTTCCTCGAAGACTGAGTGTGACGAATATTGATACACCTGTATACTAGCCGTTATAGCTACCCATATAATGATATAGCCTTCAAGCTTTGTCGAAGCTATCACTAAAGGCGGGCACACAATAGCCACTGTTGGACAAACTTCACGTCGTTTGATGGATTACTCCTTCAATGGACCTCTTATGTACGAAAACATGAAAGTTTACGTGTGGTTGAAATATATAGGGCTTTGTAGACCAACTTTTGTGATGGACATTTTCAGAGTAGTTGGAAAATTCCTGAATTATAATATATACTTATAATAAACAAATAATCTATATAAATAATAATCCTAACATAACTAAAACTATTCACAAACTAAAATATAGCGTCGAAAAAATCATTCGCGCGCATCGTTGTCGACTGGTATTGTACCCAAGAGACTGGCGGCATTACCACGTTGTATGGCAATACTTAGCCTCTGGCAAAGGTAAAAGCCAGCCCTTGGGTCACGAGAAGTGTCAACCAGCCGCTTCTTTATACCAATTAGTTCCTTCATTCATTTAAGCATTATATTAATAAAATATTTCATTGTTCCTGCAAAAATATAAAATAAAACTAAATATATATAGGAATCCATCGCCAAGGGGAAAAGGGGGCCAAGTTTCCGGTGGTTAGCACCCTACATACAGGATCCTTCTCACAATGCGTGCCTCGAGGACCACTTTTTGTACCAGACCCCTTATTCAGCCGCACAACGACGGCGACGGCCTGATAAGGTTTTGGTCGAGACTCTTAACCAAAACCTTAGCCCTATTGGCTTTACGGCAATCGACACAATAATACCCGAATCCATATAACTACATAACTACTTGTAATTGTTACTGGGTGTAGACAATAATACTAACATAATTGTGAAAGTTTGTATGTTTGGATGTTTCATACACGCAAAAACGGCTGAACGAATTTGAGTGAAATTTGGCACACAGATAGTTTTTAACCTGGATTAACATATAGGATACTTTTTTATCGCGATAGTGCACTCTCGTGAGATAATTTCCGACTTCCACGCGGGCGACGCCGCAGGCAAAACCTATTATTTTCGTGGATAAATTTCAATATTTTCGTGTGTAGCGAAGTGAAGCAGGAAGTATAGCTTGAGCTCGGCTTTGTTGTAACGAATCGTTGGTTTATCGCGAAGTTCCTCTTGTATTCAGGAACTAAACGGAACAGAAACTGCGAGTGGAAGTTTTGCCAAAACAAAGCGCACTTATCTTTGTGTTAGCGCCTAAATAAAAGGACCACCTACCAGCGCTACCAGGAACGGAGAGATCGTAAGAGGTATAATATTCTAGCCTTATCAACAGCCCATCAAATTAAACTAGACTGACAGAAGTAGTCGCCGTGACCGTAATAAGAAGGAAAGTGTTAATGATATTTTAGTCTGAAGGCATCAGCCTTCACAGAACATAAAACTACTACAGAACGAGTCATTAATCATAATGCTTCGGTTTCTCGTTCTGTAAGTAAAAGATATTCCCATTATTTAATCTAGTTTCTAGACCGTAACAGCTTACTTCGAAATAACGTGGATTACATCCATACTAATATTATAAATTCGAAAGTCTGTCTGTATGTTACCTTTTCACTCCAAAAACGCTGGAACGATTTAGATGAAATTTGGTATAGAGATAGCTTGAGTCCCGGGAAAGGACATAGGATACTTTTTATCCCGATATTCCCACGGGATCGAGACTTATGCGGGTGAAATCGCGGGGCGCAGCTAGTCAGACATATTTGTTTGTTATAATAAATTACTATCTTAGTAGACAGCACTCTAAATGTGTATAGGTCCTTCCAGTTACAATTTCACGAACTACCACTTCCAGAGAGCTCTCAAAGTAAATAAATCAAAAATATCCGTTGGGATCACTTAAAAATTTAGTGTTACCAAGTGGCCCCGTTGATTAATGTTGGCAACTCCCCGATAAAGCTGTGTCAAACAGGCAGATATTAATAGCCCCACGCCCGAAGGTGAGATAAAAACAAATATCTTTTCTCTTATTTCGTTTGATTTCAGATTTATCTAATCATACCTTGTCCCAACGACCAAAAATTAACGACCTCACTCAATATTATTATCTCTTAATTACACGAACGCCCAGGCAAGGTTATCGCAGTTTTTTTTATCTTTATGCGGATAATTATCTTGTTCTTACGGTGACCGCTCTCTCTGCAAGGGTGCACTTTACCCCATCGATCGAATTATTCACGTTAGAATAATTTAGTCAGCGATCCAGAAAGGAAAGGAAGTTTAAATATTCTCTTGGTAGATAAAGTGTAATATTTATAATAATATTTGCAGAGTAAAAGCCAGTTAAGTGGATTAGTGGAGCGGGTTCTCGGCTCGGGCCGTGTCTGCCGCATCAAATCAATGTCTCTGATTACGTCGCCTTCAGTCTGCCGCTTGCCGCCTACCGCCTGCCACCCAGTCGCCCCAGATACAGCAGCCTCTGAAATTAACTTACATTCAAAACATGGTAAAGTCATACAAGTTTATGTATATATAAAATTCAAAGTCCTGACTGACTGATAAATCAACGCACAGTCTAAACCGCTGGTCCTAGAGACATGAAATTTGGAGGGTGTGTTCTTTGTGAACAATAGGAATCCACTAAGAAAGGGTTTTTCGAAATTCCACCCCTAAGAAGGTGAATGAGGGGAGGGTGAAATTTCACGCGGAGGAAATCGCGGGCAGAAGCTAGTGATAAACTATAATGGAGAAATTACTTAATACAATAACCAGAATTAACCAGATTAAAATTTATGAACGTAAACGAAGCAAAAGGATTATGTAAGGATCTTAGCAGGTAGCGTTCTGTAGTTTCTGCGTACCCCCATGAGATAAAGGCGTGAGTTTACGTATGTATAAAGGTTTAATTAAATAAGTGGCGAAACTTCTCAGACGCAATGGGTATCAATATCCAATGATGAAAATCTCAATAATTTCAAGTACCTCTGTGAAGTTTTGCTAGTTAATTTAATGTGACCCTCATGGCAAGGCGTGATTTCACGTTAGCTTATGCTACCTACTTAATAAAACACATAATATTTGTCTAGATATGATCCGATGAGTCGGTCCTTATCCATAAATTCGTCATGTTGAGTTGTCATGTCTTATCAGTCCATTCTCAAAAAATATGGTCTCCTTACATTACAGTCAAGGCGCACGCTCCTTGAGACAAAGACTCTATACAGTGTATGCCGAAACAAATTTGACTGCCTCGACTTGGTGAACAGTTTGTGTTACCTGGTTTCTCGAACAGTGCAGGGGCGGGAGGTGCGTACCAGGCAACTATTCGCTACTATAGCTCTTGCAAATCCAATGCTGGTGTGCGCTCACCGCTACGCCGCTTAGTCGACACATACAATAAGCTATTTTGTGCAATTGATATATTATTTGTAAGCAGAACTGACATAATCAAAATTTTGAAGGATCAACAAAGCTTCTCATGTTTCTACATACCCTGACTACAATAATTAACGTTTGCTAATCAGTTTGTCTTAGTGTAAGTAGTAATCTGTGGAAAATTTAGTGGATAGTATCTTTGTTAAGACATATGTTTAAGACACTACTTATATATTTTTAGGATACTACTGTTTGTTTTCCCTATAGAAATAAAAATAAAAAATGTGTTGTGGATCTAAGCGACCTCTAATATCTTGAGAACTTTGAACCCAATGTAACCTAAATATTCTTAACGAAATCACAAAGTAATAAAAATATACCTAAAATTACCTACCTACTTAAAAACACGTAATTGATAGTTGAATTCAAAGAAAAAAAAATCTTTTACTTCATTGGAAATGAAAATGGATTAGTTTTAAATTACAAATTAGATGTTATTATTACAAAATGTTTTACTTCTATTACTTGTTTTCGTATCTATGTACGAGTATATCTCGCATACTGTCATGTTGAGAGGATGAATTAAAGACTTCTAAAAAGGTATTTGTGACAAGGCAGATGTGAGTCAAAACGCGGGGAGGTCGGTACGCTACTTATAGACTTATTGACTGAATAGTGACCTTATTATACCTTATTTAACCTATATATGGTGTACATAATAAAGAGTATTCTATTCTATTCTTATTGGTGATGTTCTTTAGAGAGGTCAGGTGCGTTATAGTCGCAACCTGCGCATGTACGACTAGATATTTGAATGTACCTAAACGAAGCAAAAGGAGTCTGTAAGGTACGTAGAAAGAAAGAAAAAAAATAAAATACGTTTATTTGCGGTAAACATGATGCAAAAGAGAACATAAACACAAAAAAAATAAGAAAAGGTTGGGGGAAACATGCGTCATATCTACGCAAAACGGCTATCGCCCAGCATTATGGTGCGACCCTATGCAAGACAGAGCCCCAGCGCTGGTTTTCAGCGACAGCCGGCGCTGACGTAACAGATGGCAGATGGCGTAGCAAATGGTGTTCTGTAATTTCTGCTTACCCTTTTTCCCAAGTCGTGAGTTTATTTATGTTATTTTCGTATGGTCTTACTAGAGTAGCAAGACCTAAAAGAGCTGGGCAAATTTATGTGGTGATAAATGAAATGCAATGGGCTTTGATGTTTATAGCGAGAAAAACCACCACCATACCATAACCTATATCATCATCTGCCTAGCCCATTCTGCCCATTTCCCAACTATGTTGGGGTCGGCTTCCAGTCTAACCGGATGCAGCTGAATACCAGTATTTTACATGGAGCGACTGCCTATCTGACCTCCACAACCCAGTTACTTGGCAATACGATACCCCTTGGTAAGACTGGTAGTCAGACTTTCGGGCTTCTGACTACCCGTAACGACTGTCAAAGTTCCACGAATGACAGCCGGGGCCAACGGCTTAACGTCCTTTCCGAGGCACGGAGGGGTCTCGGTATGTAAAGATGGTCACCCAACAGCGGCAAGCGTAGCTTAACCTGATTGATTGACCTGTGCGGCTGTTATTATTTAGCCACGAACCCCTCCATACCATAACCTATAACCCTTTGTAATTGTACAAAGACAATCGCTAGTGTTTGATAAATCAGCAGGTCAATTCTCGTAATTTAAAACGTTCAAAATCTAGTCGCAGTCTCATCTCGGCGACAAACAAATGTCAAAAACTTGTCAAATGTAGGGAAATTAGAAGTATTTTTGACTGATTGAGACTGAGATCAGACTGTGAACGTTTTCAAATTACGAGAATTGCCCCTCAGGTGGTGTGTAGCGTCGGGTAAGCTTACATACAAAATTCAAGCGTCTGTCAGTCACAGATCGCTTTCTCGGAATTATTAATAAATCTCCATTCCAATATTGTATCTTACTGGGTACGTAAATGTTGTTTTAAACGATATTGTGTTGAAGTAGAAAGCGCTATGAAGTAGATTATTTTAAGACGGGATTGTAGCAGCGGAGTATGGGGTCGAGGATTTGGTCCTCAGGTCGGGCAGTTGCCTTGAGGTCTTCCTATTTGGGTTTCCTTGAGGAAATTCTTTGGGCGCTTCCTCGTCGGGAGCATTCGTCTGTAATGTAACAGTTCAGATTCGAGCATTACATCAAGGAGTGAGGAGAACCGAGATAATGGTGATATAGTAATAATTTAAATTTAATCTTGGATTGTTAATAGTAGTACCTATTCCAGACCATATTTTGGCTATGGCGGCCGATCTCCGGAGGCTAGCCTTCGCCGCGGGAGATATTAGTGCATAAGTGTATGCGCAGACACAGGTGCACTCTCCTTTCCATTACTCTCATAGTCCGATGGAACGGCACGCAATCCGACACGACCGGAGAGAGATCAGGCGCAGGATCTTCGGCTTAACTTGCTTTTCGAGGTACAAGGGTATCACACCGCCAACTTCCACGGCTGTTACTAAGAAATTCCTAATAGGAAAAAAACCCAAGATAAGATATATTTATTTGCTCAACATTTGTACACATACAAGAATATAAATGCATGCAGGCTAACATAAAAAAAAAGGATCAGGCATGTTTGCTACCTAGTATGGCGTGCAAATATTACCAATAATACTTTGCCCGACCTAGGAACAGAGCCCAGGACCCCACGCTCAGCAGTCATGCTTGCGACCACGAGAACAACGGGGCAGACACATTAGTCGGGGCAGTCTTGGATTGTTACATTACAGGCGAATGCTCCCGGTGAGGGAGCACCTTTAGTAGCCCTGGCCTGGGCTCGGCTGATGGCAAAAGATTCGCTCCCTATGATTTCATTGGACTCAAACATAAAGCCAGATTTACATTACGAAATTAGTTGCGCAAACTTAGTGATTCATTGATAGTTTCGCGTGTAAATAGATAATTATTTACACGTGAAACAATCAATGAATAACTAAGTTTGCGCAACTAATAAAAGTTATACTCGCTATTAATACATCCCTGTCAACACCTTTACGGAACACAGGCGTGATGCTTGCTTCAACTTATAGCGCTTAGGCCCGCCCGGTTTCAGGAACGAAAATCAACATAAAAATTCGCTAACAAATTGACAAGTAACTTGCTGTGATTGGTTGATTATCAACAGCCAATCGCATCACTTGAATTGCGTTTAATTTTTAAGACGTCGATAATTTTCGTTCAAAAAACAAGCGTTTGTGTCTATGTTCATTAAAATATAATATCAATATTTTCACATGTAACGTTTCTCGTGCAGACGCAAGCACATCAAGCTACCCGAAACTAAATTTTCCCAATCAACTTTGAACCTTATGCTTCAGCAATAAAGTTGAAAATCTATTAAAGATATTTGACAGGTTATAGTAGCTTGATGTGCTGTCGCCTGTAGTTCCAGTGGCCGCGTACCTTATGTATCAACATCATCATCGTCAGCCCGACTTCTCCCACTGTTGGGCATGAGGCCTAATGCCCAGCAGTGGGTGAAGTCGAGCTGTGGATTTCTCTTTTCTTGTGCCAATACCCACGCTTCTGTGCCAGCCTCATCCAGGTTTTGCCCCCGATGGTAACAATGTCGCCCGCCCATCTCGCCACCGGATTCCTACTTGAAAAGAATTCCGTAGTTAAATTAATTTTTGATAAATTGTCGGCAGGCATCCGGAGCAATTATTTAAATTAATTTGAAACACACGACTCCCATTTTGCATCGAGAGGTTCGTTTGCGTGTTTTGTATATTTTTAGCTCTTTATGTCTTTTGTTACTTTTAATTAAGTCGGTTGATGTTGATTAAGTTGAATGAAGGATTATGTGTGACTGCGGGAGTAAGATTAGACGATTTTAGCAAATAAAAGAAAGAGGATACACACGTCTATCGTGTAACCTTCCAGTCAACGTGTTCAGGCTCGTTTAGTGGAAGTTTTCATCCCATTCTAGTCGCCATCACTGATGACACTGTCACTGTTGACAATCAGTGACAGCTTGTGGGATGCATGAAGAAGCCTCCTCGTGTAGCGCAGTTTGTTCCGCCAGTTACTCAACTGAACCGAGCGCTCGGCGCATCCTGGACAGTCACAGCCAACACCTTATTTGACTGGCCAATTCTTCCCTTGCGGTGGTAGGGCTAACGCCCGCCTGGTTTGCGACCACCCTCCCACCGGTGTCCGGCGTCAAGCAGCCTGCTGTGTTTCGTCGATTCGTGGGAGTTCCAGTGCCTTAGACATCTTCTGGGCACACTCCATCATAGACCTCATCCATCGCTATCCATCAGGCGTCATCGAGGTCAAGAGCGGGCCGATTCAGCAATAAAAAGAAAAAAAAAAGCTGGTGACGACTGGAGTCAAGTATTCGCGATTCAGCGCTGAGTTTATGCGATTCAGCGTCATCGACCGACTGGAGCAGAGTATACCCGGGTCAGCGTCACCGACCCGAGCGTGACGGTTCAGTTTCGTTCACTTTTCAGAAAGAGCGCAAAGTGTGGCAAAAGAAGTATTCACTTACAAAAAAAAATCGATACTTAATCGTTGAACAATTTCATTTGAATTGTGTTTTTAAAACATCCAGTAGTAAAGTAATCACATTTTATACCCCTATGGGTGAATTTCATCAAACTTTTATACCTATAATAAGTCTCGTCTAGTCTAATCTATCAACCCTGAGAATAAATTTTGAAATTTTGACAGTTTTTCCATACTGTCAGACGTGAATTTTATTCCACGGATAAAAGTTATCTGACTTTGATAAAATCAGACCTAACAGTGAAAAAAAAATACCGCTGTGAATATATAATACGTCCCTGAAATAATTTGCCTCCCCTTCCTAATTTATTCCTGAACACAATCTACACAACGTTTAAATAGTCGACCACCTAGTTATGACGCGGCAACATTGTTACAAAGGCACAAGAAGTTCCTGAATAACTTTATCACCAGCGAATACATATAAAGTGATTTTGATAGTTCTGATTAGATTTGTTTACAGATACCGCGCTCATTGAATTATTCAAGCGAGGTAGGTGTGGGGCTCGCGAGCAATTTAAAATTGTTACACCAAGTTTAAACTGAGTATGATGAATGCTAAGCTATTTATGAAGACGTCGCCTTCTACATACTTGTAATCAAAGAAGTTACAACTTGGGGGAATAGCTTTACTTTAGTGTTTGCTTGTTATGGACTAGGAAAGCAAGTTAGTGTGAATAGTAGTTTCTAATGCATAAATTACATTGTTTACGTACGTGTTTGCGTTATCGTAGCATAAATAATTAAACCACTATAAAGTGTGGTTACAATATTTAATACTGTTTCAAGATTTATTTAACGCTTTCGTTAATTTCTAAGATTTCAAGTCAAGCCGTGGTCAGTGAGAATACTTAAGTAGGAGAGGCCGGGGTTCAAAGTGCCGGGGGTAAGTTGTTCCGTCACGAATAGAGTCTTTAAGAAAAGAGATAGCAGTAAATTTTAAATGCGTCGCTAAAAGTTGTTCCATCGTGCTATGTAGAATGCTTACCCTTGGCTGAATGGGTAATCTTTTCACCAATAAAACAGCTCGTGCACAAACTTTAAAATAATTTTTAATTAGTGTTTTAAAATACTCTTCTCTGTTGTTTTAAAATGTTATAAAGAGTTAATCGGCAATGCCCGTATTTCAGGGTAAGAATAGCGAAAGAATCAATTAAAAAATTCGGCGCATTCTGCGGTGAAAATTACGCGCAATGAACGAAGCGCACTTTTTTTTTTTGTATTTCACCATTGTCTTTGCATTATCGAGGATCGATGTAAAACACAAACACGTTTTAAATAAAACCGGATTGTTAGTTGAAATTAAAATAATTTACAAATTGTTTTGCATTTGATTTATAGGTCGCTGAGACGTTGCCTAAGCTGCGCGGTGCGGGAGGGGTGATAGTTGCCAAGAGTTAACGCACGAATCACTGAGCTCTCGCATCACGTCACCATAATATATATATGTATACTTATGTATTCTTATTTAAGATTAATAAAAATGTGCACGCTTGCTTGCAGGCAGAATACAATGACACGAGTAGGTTATATAAGATCTTACCTTTACCAAAACAATGTACCTATTTGTAGCAAATAAACGTTTGATTTGATTTGAACAATGCTTCCATAACACAGCTTAAATTTGAACGTTATAATGGAGTTGGAAGTTCCGGCCAGTTTGATTGAAATACAGCCATCTAGAGTGCTTACGGAAATTTATTGCGGTTATCGACCATAGCCCGAACCGGCCGCATCTATTAAAATATTACACATCGGCAGTAATAACCTAAGTTTGTTAATTACTAACTTGTTTCCATAAGTTGAATGTATGAGGCGTATTTTATGAATATGTATGTTGTGTATCATTTTAGAGAAGCGTCTTCTGTGAGAGGGTGGTTGACTTGTACCTACTATATTGTACTTACTAACTCCATGGGGTGAGAAGAAAGTGACACGTGTTAACTTCATGTTGTTAACGTTTGCTGTCACGTTTTGGATGATTTGATGTTCATAGCTTTTACTTAGTTACATCCGTACGATCATAGATTTATTATTATACTAGCAGTGTATAAAGTGTTTTAAAATTAACCCAACAACCTTTAAGAGGTGCTTTAGACCATCGAACTGAACAACTTTCACTATTGGACCGACTCTGAAATCACGAAAAAAAAAATCTGCTGTTTCATACATTTTGGTCAAGTAGGTATTAAACAGCAGATTTTTTTTTCGTGATTTATGAGTTGGTCCCCTAGTGAAAGTTGTTAAAGTTTGTTGCGTTAATTTTGAAACACCTTATATACTAAACATTGCATACGATAGATACATAAATACGATAGTACAGTCCATTCACAGTTATTTAACCTGTGATTTTGTATCACTGTCAAAATCACAGTGATCTTTATTTTCAATGTGCCAAGGTTGTTGTTGAGTTGCTGCCTCAGCTCTGACAGGTCTGTCAAAATCACAGTGATCTTTATTCTCGTTACAATAAGGTTGCTGTTAGGTTGCTGCTGACAGAGGTAAAATAAATGTGAAAACATACATACGATAGATACCTAATACAACGATAACACATGATGTGGTTTAGTTTTTGTCATCATTTATGTCTGTGGCATACCATATAAGTAACAAAAAATAAAAGTCATTTGTTGCTTCAATTTATTTGTATGCAACAGACAAGAAACTTGCATCGTATTCATTGGGATTTATTCTGCTAATTAAGGAAAAACTAAAACGTTTCAAAAGAAATGTCTGCGTTTGAATTCAAAATCAAAAATCAAAAGTCATTTATTCAAACTAGGCTGAGAATCAGCACTTTTCGAACGTCAAAATTACATAAGACAGTCCCCCAAAACGCCCGCCCTTCGCCACTTCCTAGTGCTTTCGCTGGGAAGAAGAAATGGCGGAACAAACTCCCCAGCAGCACAGCTGTTTGTTCAGTTAGAAAATAATTTGATTTTATACAACACTATGTATGAAAAGTAATTAACGTTAACACAGGACATTAAATTACATTATTTGCCATAGGTTAGCTAGCCACGCCAATATACCAACAAATACAATAAACACTATATGTACTCAAGCAAAAAAAATAAAAATACCTAATAATAATTAAAAATGTAAACAAGAAAAAAAAAAAAAAACTTAGGTACTACCTAAATAATAGCCTCCAGGTATAAAGGGCGTGACAGCTTACATATTTATGCAATGTTGGGTTGTGTTTACATAGCTGTCACTTGAAGTCACAAATGATAAACTAGGACCATCTAAGCAAAATAAATAAAATAAATAAACAAGTTATTACTAATAACAACAATAAAACCATGGTCAGCAAGACGACCAGTCACCACAAGCAGCACCCGTTCACGAGCATAACGCAAAGATCAGCCATTACCCCGATTTTTTCGATTAATCAAAGACGTTTGCACCTCGACTGCGCAGAAGTCTCTAAATTAATTACGGACCAGATTAGTACCCTCCCGGCTTGATGAAAATATTCCATCGAAACTTAGGTTCTCTTTATTCTCGACTATTGGTCTAAACCTAGGTTTATTCATAAAAATATAAAAGAGCTTGTAAATGCTATCTGTCTTTTGCAATTCCAAGATCAACGTTAACAAAAATGAGTAGGTACCTACCTCAATAAAATTAAAGGGTTACTTTTTTTTATAAAATACGTTGAGTACATTTATTATGAGGGGCTTGTGGCTTAGTAATAACAGCCGCACGGCTCGATCGATCAGTTTAAGCTACGCTTGCCGCGGTTAGTCCGTGGATGGGTGAGCATCTTTACATATCAAGAACCCTGTATACCTCGGAAAGCACGTTAAGCTGTTCAAAACAAACTCATCAGCTTTATGATTAGTATAGATTATAAGACTTGAGTGCGTTCTATATAAAAGTTTTCATTGCCAGATTGTTTCCGATCAAGTGAAAGTTTGAAAGTTGGTCTTTAATTTTCGAAATTGTATATATTTTATATCTAAAAATCAATCAACTCAGTCTATTGCAATCCACAGCTGGACATATGCCTCTCCCAGGCTGCGCTACAACACCCTGTCCTCCGCCTTCCGCATCCAGTCTGTCGCAGCCACCTTCTTTATGTCGTCCGTCACTAAGCTCTGGGGCGTCCCACACTACGCTTGCCGATACGCGGTCTCCACCACAAAAAAAAATGAAAGTATCTATAAATATTTGATGAAAAAAGACTGTTTTGTGGAAATAAGACGATTTCTAGCAAATGTAATTTCGAAAGCTACATTGACATTTTAAGCAATTATTGTGTAGTCACTATTTTATTATGGTTGCTACGTATTGATTGTTGTTGATCAACATAAAACTGCGCTGCAATATGCAAACGTAAGAAATTCTGAATACAGTTAAGGAAACATCACGTTTAACTCGATGAATGCAGGTTATGTATAGCATAATTCTGCCGCGCTAGCGATATCAGCAGTAAGTGCAATATTTTACAATATGACTTAAATATTGATTCATAAATTTAATATGACCATTGCGCTGATTCGGGATCAATATTTTAAATCATTTTGTCAAAAATTGCACTTACTGCTGATATCACTAGCGCGGTAGAATTAGCTTATTATGTTTCCACTGCTGGGACTCAGGCCTATTCTTATTGAGAGGGAGTGGGCCGTAATCCACCACGCGGCTCCAGTGCGGGTTGGTCGGGTTGGTTTCCTGCCGACGTTCTCCTTCACCGTTTTGAGAGCAGTGGTGATGAAATAATTTACACAATGTAAAGTTCCTGTCTGGGTTCTAACCTACGACCTACAACTCGTAAGTCGCAGCTGTTACCATTGGACCACCACTGCTCTCTGTATCATTATATTTCTGTTTTGTATTCCAAATTAATTCTATTTATACTCTGTTTGGAGTTCACTGACGAGCGAGAGTTTATACAAAAACCATGTGTCAGTTACAGAGGCGACGTGAGAGGTTGAATTTAATTTAATATTAACTCGAGTAAGCCTGGAGCAGGTTCCCGCCACTCGCGGTCCTCTGATTGATGTGATAAGATGACGTTTCGTTCACGCATTTACTGATTAAATTCCCTTCTCCATCAACCTACGACTCTTAAGTCGCGGCCGTTTCCACTGGGCCACCACTGCTCCTGCAGGTTATGTACGGAAATGTATTATAGGTATTTAACCTCTAAAAGCGCTCACTTAGGTACGTGACTACGTGGAAGTTATTAGAGCAAAATAAAGTGCAGGTATACATACAAACCATGTAGCTACGAGTCACTCGGCGGTAAAGCGCGAAAATCGCTTTATTTCGACAAACTCTACACCGGGCATTGACTGAAATGGACGAGAGCGCTGGGATCGCTCGAAATTCTGCTCTATTCCGAATTCAAGCATAAAGTTATAGATGCTAGTAGCATTTCCGCTGAGTCCATCTACTTTATTATTAGTAGTAGCTACTCAAAGCTTAGATGTAACTAAATGAATCAGTTTTAATGAGTAAAGTTAGTTTTGTTACGTGTAAATGTATGCAAGAAACTGTTGAACTCGCGTCAGCTATTTCCGAACCGTTAGCGCAACGGCAAAGCAGTCGATACTGAAACAATTTCAGACTATCCGCTTCCCTATCTACATATTACAAGAGGGGAAACCTCTCTGCTTTTGCTTTTTCGTAACGATACAGGATACTAGTTAAGTATCTACTTGATAGTTGATATGGAACGGTTCTGTAAACGTACAGGTGTGTGGGTGTGTGTGTATTTACATTGATTGCAAATAATGTTTAAGAAAACTTTTTTTTTTGTTTTTTTTACTTACTAGCTTTTGCCCGTGGCTTAGGCCGCGTGGAGGTCGGAAATTATCCCACAGGAACGTACTACCGAGACAAAAAGTATTCTATGTTTTAATCCAGGTTGTAAACTATCTGTGTGCCAAATTTCATCCAAATCCGGTCAGACGTTTTTGTGTGGTTGAGTAACAAACATTCAAACACAAACTTTCACATTTTTAATATTAGCGGGAAGTGGGATGGGATTAAAGAACACCAACAGTATATTCATTCAACATATACTTATATTCTACGCTATGTTCATTTTATCAAAAACCATAATCAAGAACTCAATTCCAACGAAATTTTTTACTCATTCCGGCCCAAGGCTGATTCAATCCCCTAAAAGGTTATTCGAAAAGATGAGAAATTTTCCCACAGCAACTTCAAGATTTTATGTACGTTATGTATGTTGATAGACAACATACAATATGTATATTTAAACAGGCACTTACTTTATTCCGGGGGGAACATGTTTACTGAGCTATCTCATTATGAGCTAACGTATTCCGCCGTCGCGTCCTTGATGTCAGGTAAAATTAATTCCTAGCACCTTTTAACGGAGAGTCACCGGAGCCTACGGTCCTCGAGGGCGAGTGAAATTTATACGCCACATTGCCTATTCAAAAAGGTCTCTCGGCAACAAAATAAATTGAGAAGACCGAGTAAAATAAATGTTGCTGAAGAGAAGCATAAATAAACGAGCCGGTGTTCCGGGCTCGTCACACTCGTTACCCGTGCCCGATACGCTACGTATCGATTGCCATCCAAACGGAATTTCTGAACATTTATCAGATTCGAAATTATTCAACGTGCTCTCGGCATATTGCAACCGAATCACGCGACAGTCGCACTGCCGACTACTGCCGCGGACAAGACAGTTCGCTACCACAGTGAAACGCAAAACACGTCGTGTTTAGCTGTTCTGCGCATTCATTATCTCCTCATGAGAGACTGGTTAATAAATCTGGTGAATGTTTCAGCTACTATGTTATGCGGGATTAGTGTGGCACCTCGGGCGACGGCACGAGT
The DNA here is from genome assembly GCA_914767645.1 of Hydraecia micacea. Lineage (NCBI taxonomy): Eukaryota > Metazoa > Arthropoda > Insecta > Lepidoptera > Noctuidae > Hydraecia > Hydraecia micacea. The sequence continues at coordinate 11,077,594 of OU611795.1, forward strand.
CTTTAAATTAAGGGTGTTTGCGCGGCTCCGCCACTGTGGTTTATTACATGGGTTAAACTTAATAAGAGCGAGCGACGCCGCCGCAAACAGCTGGCAACCACGCTGCGCTACAATTGACCCATAATTCTAGACGACATCTTCAGCTAATGTCTAATAACAATATGGCTGCTCGTTGTGGCGCAGACATGTGCTCTTCATTGTTCCGCTTCGCTCTATATTTTTGTGAACACTTTAATTGAAACTATTTATTAGGGATAGGAAGTAGCATCGAACGTTGATAAAATGCTGTGGGGCAATTGCGTAACACATTATCAATCGGAATCGGTTTCATTTTGACAGCTCAACAACATTCATTGCGTTATTTACGTGTTGAGCAGGCACATTTTTCGAACTTATGAAGCAATGGATTAGCAATTTGCTTCAAAATGATTGGGTGCTGGTTTTCGATGTTGAAATGATAAGTTGTTCTCAACTAACGCGCTAGTCGTCCCTCCATGATGATGTTGTGAGTTTAAAATCTTCAACGATTTTGACGGCTTACCCTAGGCTAGTATAGTTATTACCTATAGGTACCTACCTCTGGTTTTGCTTCACTGTCAAAATCACAGTAATCTTTATTTTCGTTGCACATAAGGTTGCTATTCGATTGCTGCTGGTAGAGGTAAAATAAAAATATAAAAGGACTGCACTTATAAAAATTGGAGATTGCTTTTATCTAAATATAATCTGTATTTTTAATATTTGATTGAATTTGCAGGTTTTTTCTGGTTTATCTAAATGTATTACGAGACTACTAAAGCGTAGGATAACGTACCTATCTTATAACTTTTAGCGTGAACCGGAAATTGATTCCAGCTATCACTGGGAACCGGGAGGATACCAAAGTAACTATTCTGACGTCTATATTATGATGTTTATTCCCATAACATTAACTTTTATTATTTTCCATCTATTGCCAACATCTTATTCACAACTAGCTGTGCCCACGACTTCGTTCGCGTGCATATTGGATTTCATGGGTTTAATATTTTTTGCGGTACCCTAATTTTGTTTCTAAAACAAAAGAAGAGCTATCTGCTATTAAAAGTCTTTTCTATCGTTGTCACATAATAAGAAAAAGAAATGTCAAATCACCTCCAAATCATTGAGATGAAACCATTTTACTCCTTAATTTCTTATTAATAGAGTATAAAAAAAAATATCTACTGCTTTGCAATACAAAGGAAAATGATTTCGTTTTGTTACTTTTTACAAATATGTATTATTTTTATTACAATAAATTAAAAATGCGTCCGATTAAAGACTGCGTCTACATCACCCCCGCACTCGTCCAATGCTCAAGGTTATTGGCATGTATACAAGCCTTAATATACATATATGACTCCTGTAGCAAGTTTAATAACAACTGAAACAGATACCGAGAACCATCCTGAATAGTAATAAAGTTCTACTTTCCAACAAATTAGAAAGTATATTGTAGTGAAAAGCGAAATTCTCTGAACTTTCCACACTAGAAGAGGTATCTTTCATATTTACAATTAAAAAAAGATTCATTATAGAAACTTTTAAACAAAACCGTTTTATAATTATAATTACAAAAGAGATAGATAACAAAAGAGCACATTTTTATCATCGTGATGACTATAATTTTACACCAGGAAACAATTAAACTACAAAAACGAACAGAAACACACTGATTTTCAATACACAACTAAACAAAAACTTTCAAATTAACTGTAACATCAGTCAAACCGATTTCCAATTGAAAATGCGATTATCTCTGAATGAATAGCTCCGGGATGGCGACGGCTAAGGTTGCGAACGTTATTGGCATCGGTTATTGTTTGTCGACAGATTAATCTGTGTGCAGGACACCTGCTCCGAGCAGCCCATAGCCCGTAGCCCACCTCAGAGCAATGCAGGGCTACATTTCACGAGCCAGTGACTGCACCCAACTCCCGCCTTCACTTATTCAGCGGGGCTTTTTGCGGAATTGCTCCGGCATAACTCGCCGCGGAGCACTCCTTGTACAATTCCCAGTAATAACATCAGAAATGATTAATATTAACGACTTAGTAGAACATTGTTGAGTGCAGCTTGTGAGGAATTATGTACAAACAATTCGCGTTCCGATTGAAATGAATGTAGCGCGCAAATTGTATTAATAGGCAGCTGATTCAGTATTCATGTGCCTACATGCTCTTTCGTTTTTGATTCGGGTTTCGATATTTATTCATTGTTTGGTTTAGGAAATCTGACATTGAGCTTTTTGTATATTTCATGGAAATTCAGTACAGGAAATTAAAAAAAGCTTTCGTTTCTAAAAATCGTGCTGAATAAAATGGGTATCGAGAGCGTGATAAATGAATACAGGAGAGTAATAAATATGAGGGCTGGTCGGCGTTGCAACGCGGCTAGTTTTATCAGGAATACATAAATGCTCGCAGTTTTATGTTTGCGTTCGTGCGCCGGCACCGCGCGCATGACTTACTCAGCAATCAGCGGGGCTCGGCGTGGATTACCACCGCGCTGCGCCACTACTTGTTTGTCCACAATTATAGCGATGGTTGCGATGGCCAGTTATGTCATAACTCTCTTTGTTTACACTATGAAACGGTTGTGACCCAGTTCGGTTGAGAGTAATAAAACACGCAGTATGTTTTTATGGGAGATATTCAGATAGGGATAAATGCTGTGTTATGGCATACTGAATGTCTGTAATGGTTTGTGGAACTCCTCACGGATCATTTTCCCAAAGATAATCCATTTTTTTGGTGCCCGGTGGAAATCCTCATGGACTTCCTCCATCGTGGGGGTGCCAGAGGGGCAAGCCGGACTCTTACGGCTAAAAACCACCGCGGTGTTCCACCTCTGCCTATGGCCGGGGGTGCGAGATTCGCATAAGCATTCACTGCTCCCCCGACTGGCCTCGACCTGTTGTTCCTCAGTGGGTCCAACCTCCCCGTGCGCCGTCCGCAGGCCACCTCTGATGGAGGTCGCAGATCGTTTTGCGCCTTTCTCGGGTGCCCGGTGCGTCTCTTGCTGGAGGGAGAGAGGTTGCGGCTTCTTTCTCCCTCGTCCCCTTTGCAGACATGACATCCTCGCAAAAGGAGGCACCCCCGTCTCATGCGCTCCCATTCTCAACCATCGATTGAACGACGTGACGGCCGGGAGCGAGAGATCGCTCCCGCTTATTGCCGCGATGAGGTCTCGGCACAGGCCTGCCCAAGTTGGGCACTCCTCCAACGTGTGCTGCGCCGTATCCTCAGGGCAAGCCGCATAGTGGTGACACACCGGAGTCTGCTCCCGACCTATACGACACAGGTGCTTCCCAAAGCAGCCGTGGCCAGAGAGTACCTACGTCAGCCAGAAGCTGAGGGCGCCATGCCGCCTCTCGATCCACGCGTCCATGACGGGCCTTACCGCCGCTATGACGGCGTAATTGCATAACACACTAACAGTAGCAAATTAGCAATGGCTTTAATTTTGACAGTTCAACATTATTCATTGCATTATTTACGTAGTTGAGCAGACAAATTTTTCGAACATGTAAAGCAATGGATTAGCAATATCCTCCAAAATGATTCAGAGTTTGAAAGTGTTTTACGAAATTAGGGTGCTGGAACATGCCTGGAATGTGTAGATAATGCAAACAAACGTAACTCATGCAGAGCTTATACTGAGGTAAGTACAGTCACCAAAGGAGATAAGTAACCAGGGTCGTCGGATATAGTTGAAGTTTAATAAGAAACTGATGGATGTTTTCGAATTAAATTAGATTTAATTAATAGAAAACAAACAGTTCATTTATTAATTTAAATTTCATTCGAAAACATCGATCGGTTTCTTACTAAACTTCAAATATATCCGGCGACCCTGGTTACTTATATCCTTTGGCGACCGTACATAATTCAGAACGGTTTAATCATAACCCTTCATACTAAGGTCAACTTTAAATTATAATAACTGCCAGCAATATTAATAAAACCTTCATGAAAATAAAGTCATGAAATTGTTACATTTTAATTAATATTTCGTCCTAATTTCGGATGGTTACATCGACAACAAACAACCACGAGCAACGAAAGGACGACAAGAAAACAATATCTTTCTTATAATATTCTTGCCTGGTTATTATGTCTCACTCCAAAACAATTTCGTAATAAAGGATGCCGAAACAATTTTCAGTAATTTCATAAGCCTATTTTATGTTAATATAACCGGGGTTATCTAAATAAAGACAAGTTTTAAAATGATTATTTTTCCACGCGAATTGCGCTGGTGGCAAATAGCGATGACTTGGATTTTGGAGGGTAGGACCGGAAAGTTTGTCGGCCCTCGGCGGCTAAACAAAAAATTATACAAGAATTTTTCTTAGAGGTTCAGCGGCATATTGAAATATCTCGCTGTCTTTAACTTTCTAAACGTACTAAACGTTTGTTACGATGATAAATAAGTTTTCGGCTGTCGAGTTTGAGTTTGATTCGTTTATTCTCTTAATTTTTCCATAAAGACAGATAAGTGGCCAGTGCAACTGCGGAGCCTGTCCTGTTTTCGATTCCATGTCAGGCAATGTTGTTAGGTATTTTTCCATTAGGAATTTCTCAGTAGCTGCTTGCATTCTGGATTTGTGCCCGGTTGATAGCAATAGGCTCGCCCCCTATGACATGGGACTTAAACATAACTGGCGAAATGTACTATGTACAGACGCCAGTTGACCGCCAGAGATTCTGAGATCAAATTTTCCCAATCAACTTTGAACCTTATACTTTAGCGATAAAGTTGAATATCTATTAAATAAATTTGACAGATTGTAGTAGCTTGATGTGCTGGCGTCTGTACTACTTATAGGCACACCTCTGCTTAGGCAGAGGTGTGCCTAAAAGGTTTAGCCCTTTTGGGAAAACAGGCGTGATGTTATGTAAATATGCCACCAATCATGACCGGGGTAATTGCGTAACACACTATCAGTAGCAATGGTTTTCATTTTGACAGTTCAACTACATTCATTGCGTTATTTACGTTATTGAGTAGACACATTTTTTGTACATATGATGCAATGGATTAGGAATATCCTTCAAAATTATTGATTGTGTGTTACGCAATTAGGGTGCAGTTTGAGATTATGAAACCGTTTACAACTCTGTAGGTAAGCTTTATACATTTTCGTCGCTTACCTCATCATCTGCCAAGCCTTTTCCCAACTATGTTGGGGTCGGCTACCAGTCTAACCGGATGCAGCTGAATACCAGTATTTTACATGGAGCGACTGCCTATCTGATCTCCACAACCCAGGTATTGGTATTGTATTTATTACTGGGTAATACGATACCCCTTGGTATGACTGGTTGTCAGACTTTCGGGCTACTGACGACCCGTAACGACCGTCAAAGATCCACGAATGACAGCTGGGACCAACGGCTTAGCGTGTTTTCGGAGGCACGGGGGAGTCTTCACCTATCCACGAACCAACTGCGACAAGCGTAGCTTAACCTGATCGATCGACCCGTCCGGCTGTTATTACTTAGCCACAAGCCCCTCATTTTCTTCGCTTACCTATGCAGAATATTAAATTATCCAGCAAACTCCAATACAGGAAGCATTACCGTACACTGATCTTGCACCTAAACTCTAACGTTGCTCAAAGGTATCATAATACATAATGGTGTAATTGAGTCGATGGCTTCGAACGGAATTTCCTTAATAATGTTATAGCACAATAGACTTGTCTATTAATATAATGTGTAGACATTATAGAGCATGGCTGTCACCGGATTAATGAATCTTCTACCTTTATTTAATATCCATGAATGCCGCGGAGAGGATTCGTTTAAACTTAAGATTGTCGTTGAAAATCATGTTCTCCAATACATTGCAACTGCAAATTTAAGTTGGTCGACTATTACTCGAAAAAAAAAACGAAAGCTTACGATTAAAAGAAAAACTATTTTTTACATAATAAAATAAACATTTCATTTTAAATTTCACTTTGAATATAAATTCATTATAAACCACTAAAATACTGTTAATTTAAAAATTAATATGCTAAACAATGCACAATTAATAATAATAATATTCTACAAGGAAATAAAGTTGTACTTAAATATTTAGTTTATTAAACCAAATATATAAATACTTATATAAAATATAAATAAGATAAAAGCAAATTATACTATTTTCTTAGCAAAAAGCGCCTTCATCCTCTCTCCTATTAAAAATTAATTTTGCTGTGGCCGACAGGGTCCATAATTGATTCGATGTTTTAACATACCAACTATGTACACATTATGGAATGCAATAAAGTATTGAGTATTGAGGATCACAGCTAAGTAGCTGTGATAGTTTTTCTTTTATTTTCGTTATATATATACCACTGCCGTGAATTTTTTCGCATATCCAAAAGCAACTATCTATTTAAAGCTTAATATTTCACAAACGGATTCCTGAACCGAAAAATGGCTTTTACAAACCCGCAATATTTTTGAAAGACCTATCTGACGATACCCCACCCCACGGGGTGGACGAGAAAAAAAAAAGTCCCCACTTTACGTGTAAGTCACAGGAGGACTTACCAAGTCCCCACTTTAATTACAGTTTGTCGAAATTCAGTTGGTAAGTCGTGCAGGAGGTATCCTAAAAATATTTTTTTTCATGATTTTATTTTACCACTTTGTTGGCGTGATTAATATGTATATCCATGCCAAATTATAGTTTTCTCTGAGCTAAGCTGCGGACATAGCAAAACTGTAAGGATTTCTTGTTGACTACGGAACCCTAAAAAGCGGCCAAGTTCGACTCGCACAGAAAGGGTTCCGCACCCTACGCCGAAAAATGCACGTTTCTTGTTCTTCACCTATTTTCATTTTTACCTTTATTTTTATTATTTACAGCCCTGTGACTTACGGTGCGGTGACGTACGGTGCCCTTTAGGTAAGGAACCCTAAAAATGAGAAAGATTTTTGTTATAAGGATAATTCACACTTATCAGAATTTCGTTGCACAATTCTCCGTTGCAGGCGGGACATGTGCTACGTCGAGGTACTTGTTATACACGGAGCGACCGCCGGGAAATCTGTGTATGTGCCAGAGGGGTAAGCACATTTTGATTATTATCTTTTCTTGTCTTTTTAGGTTAGTTATATTGTGATCGCGATGGGGAAAATATCTCACAAGATAAGTAAGTAGATATAAAACCAAATTACTTCCGTTTCTAAAAAAATATTTATAATTTTAGACACGACTAACAGATTTTTTAACATTAATTTCAAATAACGAACTTGACTAAGTAATAGATTTCTTAAAATTAATTTCAAATAATAGACTTGACTAATAGATTTCTGAAAATTAATTTCTAATAATAAACTCGACTCCTAGATTTCTTAAAATTAACTTCTAACAAAATACCCTATGGGAATTCTTGTAATGTGTTGCACAGATTAAAAAAAAATGGTATTTGTATAAAAAGTTGTTGGATACATATTCGTGTAACAGTAATTCCGCAAGTGACAGATGACAGCTGTTGTTATCACACCGGGTACCTACGAGCTCCGTGGAAAGTCTTATCCCTCATTTAACTTTCACAACTTTAGCGTGATAACTTCCTGGACACTTGCTATTTTTCTTTGGTCTCACGACGACGGCCATGTTAAATGGGATGTTTTGTGTAATTAAATAAAAAGAATTTATATCTTTAAACACTTTCTTTAGTACTACAAAACCGTGTTTTCAACCGGTTAGGCTAGACAACTGTTTAACAGGAGATTACTTAGTGTATGGAGTTTGACGTTAGATTGACAATAGACACGCGTGGAACGAGTAGGTATCCAAGTTTTTGGGGTAAGACCCTTCCAGTTTTAATTCTGTTTTGAAAACGTCTACTCTTGTGCAGGGACGTGAGTGTTTACATACATAGGTAATTAGCAGAATTACGACATGAATAATTATATTCCTAACCTTAGGGGCTTGTGGCTAAGTAATAACAGCCGCACGGATCGATCGATCAGGTTAAGCTACGCTGGCCGCGGTTGGTCCGTAGATGGGTGACCATCTTTACATACCAAGACCCCTCCGTGCCTCGGAAAGCACGTTAAGGTTGGTCCCGGCTGTCATTCGTGGATCTTTGACAGTCGTTATGGGTTGTCAGAAGCCCGAAAGTCTGACAACCAGTCTGACCATATGGTATTGTATTACCCAGTAACTGGGTTATGGGGGTCAGATAGGCAGTCGCTCCATGTAAAATACTGGTATTCAGCTGCATCCGGTTAGACTGGAAGCCGACCCCAACATAGTTGGGAAAAGGCTAGGCAGATGATGGGTCTTCCCAACCTAACTCACTCCGTCCCATTCTGTTATTGTACGAAAGAATGAGCTAGGGTATTTGTATATTTATGTACAAGTTTACACCCACAGTAGCTTCTTCCCGCGACTTCGTTCGCGTGGAAGTGGTGAGATATACAATATACTTACAGAATATAAAATATATTAAAATAACAGCTAACTCCCTCGGCCCCCGACTGGCCGCGTGCATCGCCCGCCCGCGCTATTACCTCATTTTAGCTAAGTGTTCATTCAGATTTTTTTGCTCAGCTCCTAATGTTCGTAGCGTGATGTTATCGCACATAACCTTCCTTAAGAATTGGGCTATAAAATGCAAAAATAATTTTCTAAATCCGACTTGTAGTTCCAGAACTACAAGAGAGAATGAGAATCAGTATTGCCATACAACGTGGCAATGCTGCCAGCCTTTTGGGCACGTTTCCTATTGACTGCGATGCGGACGAATTTTTTGATGCCCTTTGATTATTTCCCCTCCCTTTTTATATACTTGTACATATTATTATTTTAAGACTACAAGTCGGATTAGGAAAGTTTGTTTTTAGCGCTAATCTGCAGAGATTACCGCGTTCAAAGAAAAAACAAAAACACAATACTTATTAGCTTTATTATATTAGTATAGATGTACAGACGCTAGCACGTCAAGCTACGCGAAACTGTCATATTTTCCCAATCAACTTTGAACCTTATTCTTTATTTTAGGAATAATTATAGAAGAGTTTAACCAAATTGTAACTTGTTCAGAGTCTGTAGATATTTGTTAAGTTAATTTAGTTGTTTAAAAATAAGTGCGGGAGAGTGTGAGGTCTGGAATGCATCCGTATGACACTCACTCGCTCTTAGCTCTTTCTCTCTCTCTCTATTCTTACATTTCTATTTCATGTTTTGCTCTTTAATAATAAATGCTAATTAATTAATTTAAGTGTTTATTTGAGATACAATAATTTGGCGATTTTAAGGTAAAGTTGAAAATCTATTAAAGAAATGGTAAAGTTGAAAATCTATTAAAGAAATTTGACAGATTGTAGTAGCTTGATGTGCTGGCGTCTGTTCAAAACAACCAAGCTCAGAAGAGACATATTTTTGCCTTGACATAAGTGATACATAACAATGTAACTCCGCACAGAACATTAACATCTCACGACTTTACGAGTACTGGTAACGTGCTGCCTACATATGGAAATCTAACATCATTACATGAATCCTCCACTCCAGCATACAAATACATAAAAGCTCGTTCGTGCTCATAAATCGGAAGGGCACGACGTTTGATCCCGTTATCACACTTGATCGTAATGAGCGAATTCTGGCGGCCGAATTGTTTCGAATCCCTCGCTTGACAAGCCTCTGATGAGGGAAAGCTATCACAAAAAAGGGTAACCTCTTCGGAAATGTTTACAATATATCTGCTTGAAGTGACAATCAGTTTGCGAGTAGATTCTGCGGGGTGATTGCGTAACACACTATCAGTAGCAATGGGTTTCAATTTGACAGTTCAACAACATTCATTGCGTTATTTACGTTGTTGAGCAGACAAATTTTTCGAACATATGAAGCAATGGATTAGCAATAAGCTTCAAAATGATTCAGATTGAGATTGATAGTGTGTTACGCAATTAGGATGCAGGTCAGTATGAAGTTCTATGTTGATCTAAATATGATTCGCAGCCGTACCAAATATTTATCTCATAAAAATCTATACAAATAAATAAAATTGATGTGTCTGTTTGTAATATTAAAATAACCGCTTTTTACTAAATGCATATGGATGTATACACCTATACACGGTACATATACCAAAATAGCACTTTTTAGAATTTTTGTCTATCTGTCTGTTTGTTCCGGCTAATCTCTGAAACGGCTGGACCGATTTTGACGGGACTTTCACTCGCAGATAGCTGATGTAATAAGGAGTAACTTAGGCTACTTTTATTTTAGAAAAAACATGAGGGATCCGCGCAAAAAAATTAAAACGTTTTCCGTCATGCACGCCAACAAAATCGCGGGCAAAGCTAGTCATCAATACAACTTTCTAAGTTCATATTACGTTCTTGAGTAACTATTTCATGCAATCATGACATTTGAAGCCAATTCTAACTCAAGGAGTTGTATTGCTGATTCTAATGATAATAATTCTGTTATGCCATAAGTATTTGCTATGATAGCGAATGATTCGCTATCGTAACAAATAATAATTTAAATCAAGATATTTACAACCTGATACAGACGTGCAAATTGCAAAAAAAATGTAAGTGAATTTGAATTTAGCTGGCTACCTTAGAGCATCCCCCATAATGCCTTAACTTGCGATTGAAAAAGTACTTGGAAAGGTCAAGTTTGGCGGGTCATATTACTGTATCAGAAATTCAGAATACGAATTGATAGTACCTAATGATTAATTTTAAAATAAAATGTAATATTTTTTTCGTAATTATGTTTAATTTTTTATGCTTAGTATGTAAATAAATTGTAATAATTAGAATCAATATTATAATACTCGTATTATGCAATTTGATATATAAAATTTGCAGTGCCCTGACAGGGTACATGTCTCATGAAATTTGAATGTAGGTAGGTATGCCTACTAACCAGTATTTTACATGTAAGCAAATAAATAAATATTGTAGCAGTGTGTGTGTTTTACGCTATCATATTTGGTTTAAGCTTATTACAGCCACCACACGTATACATAGGTACCTACGTGGAAACTGTAGTGCTAATCTGTAAAAATCATACCGTGATAACTTAGGTGAATTGAGCTCTCAATAGTGGCAATCCCTAGGGAATGAAAACTCACTTCACCAACATTTTTACGGAGATATTTTTATAGAATACATCGGCTGATGCTAGGATTGACACTATTGACAGCTCACTTCAAGCTCACTTCACCTATGTTTTCATGGTGTTTTTACGGAATACATCGGTAGTTTTGTAAGTACTTATTTGTTGCCTTTTTCATGTTTAGTGACGAGAAAACTAAATCATAATAATCTTGTTTTTGCAAACTCGATAAATTATCATAGTTTCGAGAAATAACATTTTTTTTTTGTAAGCTTGTTTAAAAATTCCTTGTAGGAAAATGTAGAAAATAATGCTAAGAATGTCTTGATTATTAATTAATGGCTTTATCATCTTAACGAGATGGAAACAAGAAAATGCTTCAGAAGATTTTTACTTTTTTATTTTCATTTTACTGTTTGAACGCCGCGCTGTGAATCACAAAATACATAAAGTGGGTTCAGCTGTGCAATTTCAAAACCTAGCAACCGACATTTAAAAAAAAAAACGATGTTTTTGCATATTTGACTTGCTAGAAATTCTACCAAGTCAAATATTTATTTATTTTTTTATTTTTTATATAATTTGGGTTGTAATAATAGAGTTGCTAATAGTAATTGATGTATTTAATGAAATTACTAAACCGTCTGTAATAATAGCAGTGCTGGCCCAGTGGCATGTATAATTTAGGGCTGATTTTGCAATCCACAGGTAATTTTTATTCGTGGAGTAAAATTGACGTCTGACAGATTTTGTATAGAAGAACTGTCAAAAATTAAAAATTATTCCTCAGATAAAATTATCTGGCGCTGGAAAGATCAGCCCTTAATAAACCAGCACATTAATTAAATAAGTAATAACACCATCAATATTGCAAGAGGATGTGTAAATAAATCGCGAAGTTGAGTCCACCGACTGAATGAAGTTAATTATGCGTGCAACCAATATGGACTGTAATCATACGGAATCACTTTAAAAACAGTTTATTTTTAATTTAACTACGGGTTGGTATTTTAATGAGTTTATTTTAAACTTCAATCCACAGGTCTGGCAATGTGTAATTATTTCAAGCTGTGTCCTGTTTTTTACCAATGATGGAATTAAAATCGACATTTAAAACACTATCCGCATATAATTTTCCCACTGCTTGGGACACAGACTTCCTCTCTGTGAGAGAGCGGGTCATAAATTCATAATCCACCACGTTGATAAATGCCACATATTTTCGAATTTTTGGTTCTAGGACATGCCGGTTTCCTCACGATGTTTTCCTTCGCCGTTTTGAGAGCAGTGATGATGAAATTATATATACAAAGTAAAGCGCCTGTCTGGGTTCGAACCTACGACCTATAACTCGTAAGTCGCGGCCGGTACCATTGGGCCACCACTGCTCTCTGTATCACTAATATTATAAAGTGTGTTTATATGTTTGTTACTTCTTCACGCTCAAACGGCTGGACCAATTAAAAAAGTCTTCGATAAAATTTTGTATGAAGGTAGCTGACACCCTGGATTAACATATAGGCTACTTTTTATCCCGGTATTCTTAAGGGATGGACATTTACGCGGGTGAAATCGCGGGGCACAGCTAGCAGCTATATTTCTGTGTTTTGTATTCGAAATTAATTATATTTATACGCTGTTAGTGGTTCACTGACGAGAGTTTATACAGAAACCATGTCACAGGCGTCAGGCATGGCATGTCACAACCGTGTCTCAATCACAGGCGACGTGAGTGGTTGTATTTTATTTAATATTAGCTGGAGTAAGCTTGGAGCAGGTTCGCGCCACTCGCGGTCTTCTGATTGATGTGATAAGATGACGCACTTACTTATTAAATTCCCTTCTCAGGCAGGATTGATGGCCTTGTAAAAATCACAGTAATGATTGTTTAGGATACAAATTACGGTTTTATTTTTTGTGGAGCAGTCTGTTACCTAAATGCGTTATACTCGTAATAAATAAATGTATTATTCATATATTGGTAAAACGCGTTTACTTGATTGATTGATTTTTGATAGGTTTTCCGTAAAACAAGTCTTTCTTGGAATCTACTAGTACAATACGTAATATATTATTACAATACGTATATATACTATTACAATACGTGTGACTTAGGCGATTGGCACACTGCCCCGCATTTCGCTGCGAGGTGCGTGAAACGGAGCCAAATTTCCCGCACGGAAGCACGTTTTTATTGAATTTGTATGTATAAAATCACGCGCGGGTGGCCACGTTATCTGCGTCCCGCTGCGTTATGCGGACCAGTGTGCGAATCGCCTTAAGTAGGGTGCTAAACGCCGCGCATTAATAGACTTACTTAAGTCACGAGTATCGTATACTATTTTACAGCTCGTGTGACCTAAACCCGAACTGAAGTCACGTTTTTCTGTGTAACAAGGGACTACTAAAGTCACAGAAAAGCATGACTTAAATGCGGGTTTAAGTCACACAGTGCTATATCAATATTGTCATGCCAATATTAATCATATTTAAGAACTTCCTTGCCCCCTGGTGTTGAGAGCTTCTATTAATTCCTAGTTTATTGGTAGGCGATATATTAATTAATTATTTTTGATCATGTGAATAAGTTTGTTAAATTAGATACTGAAAATTTGCCCAGGAAGCCTTATAAGTTAATTAATCCGACTTAAAGTTTAAACACAAGCAATTTTCAGTATTTTTTTCCATTTCCAATTAAGTCACTACAAGGTTTCCCATTGAAGGTCTTCCTGAACTCACGTCGCAAACATCAAAGTCAAATGTTTCCCCAAACAAGAGCCGGTTACAGATCCGTTTCCACTGGAATCACGAAGCCCGACCGAAAGCAATCAAATGAAAACTTAATGAGATTGAAAATTTGCCCGATCTGTCTTTGTTAGCGGCCCATTGTGTGGCTGCAGACTAAATGTTTGATAGATAGCGTAATTAAACACGTGATCACCGAGAATGCTTTCAGTCTGGAAAGGTTGGCACATTTTCGAAAATTACAGTAGATAAAGCTGCGTTTATTCCAGCAATTTTTTAAGCATTTGTTCCCGGCTATAAGTAGTTGCTGGAGGCAGTGTGGTTGTTTCCGCAATATTACATAACTAGCAGCGACCTCCGGTTTCACCCGCATAACTTTCGATCCCATAAGAATATCGGGATAAAAAGTATCCTATGTATTAATCTAAGCTATAAGCTATTCGTGTGCCCAATTTCATTCAAATCCGTTCAGTAGTTTTTGCGTGAAAGCGTAACAAAAATCCATCCATCCATCCTCGCAAACTTTCGCGTTTATAATATTAGTAAGAAGAAGTAAGGCTATAGGTAATCCATATATGCTTACTGCTAATTATGTATTGACTAATTTATTCTTGTGCTTCATTTCGTTCATTACGTAGTTAAGTTATAGCTGGGTGTTGACATAACGTCATAATATCGCTCACCTAGCAGTATAATGACACATTTACTTTAACATCAAAAAAGGTAGATGTGTCATGCACCTAGCAGTATAATGACACATTTACTTTAACATCAAAAAAGGTAGATGTGTCATTATACTGCTAGGTGAGCGATATAATCAGCATGTAATTTTCCCACTGCTGGGTCACAGGCCTCCTCTCCGGTTTGGTAGATTTCACATGTCCTCGAATTTTTGATTCCAGGACATGTTGGTTTCCTCACGATGTTTTCCTTCACCGTTTTGAAAGCAGTTGTGATGTAATTATTTACACAAAGTAAAGCGCTTTCCTGGGTTCAAACCTACGACCTACTCGTACAACTTGTAAGTTAGGTCCGTTGCCACTGGGTCACCACTATTCTCCATAACGTCATATTTGAACAATATTGCCTAGAATTGAGCAGTTTAAGTTTCAGTATAAGAGCAGCTTTGGAGACCGAAAATGTTGCCGAATTTCCGTAAATCTGAGTAACGTGGTTAAATAGAAGTGCTTTACAACACGCTCGTCTATTGTTTTTGAACGTTTTAGGCTAGGCCCTGGAGTAATCACGTATGTAGTAGCGAAAATAACATTAGCTCCGCCCCTGTTTCTTTTTTATACAAGCTTTTGCCAGCGACTTTACTCACGTTAAAACAGGTGGCGGATTTTTCCATGAAAGGATGCCGAGTTGAAGCTTATCACTTTTGTGCTGCAAGTAAATGCAGGCTTTACCTAAATAACAAGTACATTATGTATCTATGTTAAAACTGTTGTTGTTTTTGTCAGACTGGACTGGTTAGGTATATCTTTTATTTTCTTGTTCTTATTGCAAGGTAAGGAAATTTTATGACGTTCTGTTGCCCCCGTGACGGGGACACAGATTACGGGGACAAAGGGAATACAGGGTTTTATCCAACTTGATATTTTAATATAGACGTCATGTCAGTGCAGTAATTATAAGTAACAGTAGTAAAAGTAGTTCTGTCCAAATTTCAATAGTTCATACAAAAATCCCATAGAAAGAAGGACGTTCAGTTTTTCCCGAATTTGAAAAAAATCCCGGAAATTTTTCTAATTGATTTTTCGATAAAAACCTAATCGGTCCAGCCGTTCTCAAGTAATGCGTTTGCCAACGAACAGCATTTTATTTTTATTTATATACAAAGTGGCGGTTAGGTTATAAATAAATAATAATTAAAAAGTACAGCGGTTATTACAAAGTGTTATCAGTCTGTTAAACTGAATTTTTCAAACAAAAAGCTTAAAAATTGGCACGAAATAAACCACCCTTGATAATAAGGCACTTAGTGACACGCGCGGGGTGATGGTATCAACACAAATTTTATGGTATTATTACCAATAATCACAAATTAAGTTTAATGTTGTTAAATGTTAAAACGAAAAAAATAGAAAAAGAGAATGTTAATTGTTATTAATTATTTTAATTATGTAAGTATGCTTAAAATACGTAATGTAGGACACATGGTTTAAATTAATGTGATAACCTAATCGCCACATTGTAGTTTAATGGAGGATTATTAGTTTTGTTTTGTTCTGTTACACATCGAGTTTATGTCTCTCTAACTGTCTCTCGACGGTGCCTCCTAAAATGCGCCATGGGTCCCATGTTGGGCGTCATAGGCCCCATGTTGGTCCCACCCTGGGCGCCATTAATTTACTCGTAACCATGTCTATGATTACGAGTAAATTAATGGCGCCCAGGGTGGGACCAACGATGATCGGATCGGTGTGATCGTGCTACCGTGCTACCTTAAGAAAACGTTGATCTCTTTTGGAATTTGTCACATTATCAACTACAAAAACCAAGCTGTAATTATTGTCTGACCTGGAAACTGGTAACAGGACGCCATTTGCAAACTACAATTCTGCGCTTGCAAACAATAGACTGTCTCGTATGTACATAATAGGAGCCATTTAATAGAACCACAAAGTGAAACCTAATGAATACCGAGCTACGACATACAAGTCCTTTCCGTTTGTGCCGCTTTAATACTAAAGAATTCAAAGAGTTTCTATAAGTTCATTTTAATTTCCTTGCCATAAGTTTTCTAGTAGGAATGCGGTCATTCGAATTGTCGTTAGCTTCTAGAAAGATCGTTCGTAATGCCGAGTGGCGCACTTGGATTCTCGTTTTCGTAAGTGGTCGGGATTTGGAAACCTTGCGTTCGGTCACAGTTGTTCTCTGCAAAAGAATGTTCTTTTTTTAGCACAAAGGAGGTTTACTTACCTACCATGTTTTTAAGAATATCGAAGTGATGTTTTTGAAACGTGTTTAAAAAAAAGGAAGAAAGAAAATACATTTATTTAAAACAGACGAAAAGGCACACAACACAACATATTACACTACAAGTAAAAAAATAATATAAAAAAGAAACAAATAAAAAGTGTAAAGTGCGTTGTGAGAAATTAGCAGGATAGAGTGCCTCGCGGCTGCACAAAATAGGCCCAGTTCAGCAAAAATGCCAGACAACTAGTGGCTAGTGCTGGTTAATATTTTATTCGTTCAATATCTCTTAATCGTGCTTTAGTGCAACATTGTGAATATAGAAAAATATTGCACTGTAAAATTCTTATGGCAGTCTCCAAACAATTTATTTCCCGATATCTATAAAACTGTGGCTGTGAGTCCTACAGATGCTGCAAAAGTTCAAAAGGTCGTCGGATTGATAAATATTTGAATGCCTTGCAGATATTGTTTTGAGGCTCAATTGTTTCGTGTCCTTTATGCTACTTTGCTTTAGAAACTAGATAGATACCTTACAGTAGTAGAAGCGTAGACACGACACGTTACGTAGCAAGGGAGTTATTCCTCACACCTAGTTATAAGTACCTGTTCTAAATGTCTAGTAAAAAAAAACAAGCACAATAGTCCACTTGAAGGACCAAGTGCGGAAACCAAACCTTCTAACATAGATGTCTCGTAAATCCATACTTAATATTATAAATTCGAAAGTAACTGTGTGTCGAGGACCGCTGGGCAAAAATCTTCACACAATGGGTGCCTGAAGATGGACGGCGCCGCCGAGGCCGGCCTAGAAAGAGATGGCGAGATGACCTGGACGCGTACAACGAGGGCTGGTTCGAGGTGGCGCGGGAAAAGAGTTCCTGGAAGGATTTGGGGGAGGCCTTTGCCCAGCAGTGGGAAACTATAGGCTAACAAAAAAAAAAAAAAAACTGTCTGTTACATGTTATTTTTTCACGTCTAAACCACTGAGGCCTATGTCCAGCAGTGGACGTCTTTCGACTGAAATGATGAAACCACTGAACATCCTGAGGAAGGATAGGCAGATATAGGCTACCTGCTTTTTGTAACGGTAGTAGGTTACCGTGGGATAACTTCCGATATCAGCGCCGACTGATTAGACAATAATGGTCCATAGGTTATAAATGATTTTATTTCTGTAAATAGGTTTATACAAATACATCGATCATATTTTAAAAACTAGATGAGGTCGGCGTTTCCTATCTTTGACTACTCTGATAAGAAAGGCCGAAACAAACTCAGAGGTACAGTCTCTTTTAAAGTCCAGACATAATCTTGGTCAGATTTATTAGTTAGTTAGGTACAGACGCCAGCACATCAAGCTACCCGAAACTGTCAAATTTTCCCAATCAACTTTGAACCTTAGGCTTTGGTGATAAAGTTGAAAATCTATTAAATACATTTGACAGATTGTAGTAGCTTGATGTGCTGGCGTCTGTACAAAAAACTGAAAAGCTACGAGTATGTTAAGTGTATAACAAATAACTAGGTAGGTACTGTAGAGGCTATCTATGAAGCCTTACCTGTTTTTGGGACAGGCTGGCTATAATTGAGGGCGTGTTCCATTCGAACATCCAAGCGTGTGTCAAATATGATGGTGTATTTCTTGTAGAGAGTGCTAGTTTTAACATGGTAATGTTTTTAATTATATTGCAAAGCTCTCATCTTAGCCAGACCCCCACAGTACTAAGCTCAACAGTAAAATGTCTAGTAAATTTTCAATAATCGGATGTAAAGCTAGTATAATAATTTAAATTACCTATCAGCACTACAGACTACAGTCTACGATACCATTTTTAGAATCTGAAATGAAAAGTGTAACAACTGCTTAGGCTTTAAGATTTTTGTGTGGGAAAATAGTGTAACATTTTAGGTAAGTACTAACATCATAAGTCTCGAACAGTTCTAGTAAATAGTGTAACATTTTAGGTAAGTACTAACATCATAAGTCTCGAACAGTTCTAGTAAATATTTCATGGAACCGGAGCTTGCAGCTATTTTAGATATAGGTAACTACTTACATTTAGCTGGAATACTGAAGACTGAAGATAAATAAGTACCTACCTATGCCGGTAATTGTGAAGGTGTACGACATAAGAAATATTGCGCCTCTACCCATGTACCTATATCAAAATTAAGCACGTCCTGAGGCCTGGCTGGGGATTTCGGGATTAAGGATTTGTAGGCTATGCATCGCAATGTCGGCTAAATATAGATAGGGGTCGTTATGGAAACTAATTGGTCACGAAGTCAGGGTAAAATGATTTAGTAAAGTGATGGACACACTGTCATTGTATTATATATTACAGAATATATATTTCTAAGCAGTCTCTATTTAAATTTTTGACCTAGGTTGGCAAACTGTTAGGTTATCATGTTAGGACGCCAGATTTAATTCTGTTAATCGTTACTCTCTTTACGATTTATCCCTAACTTCTGCCCGCGACTTCTTCCGTGTGATATTTCACCCTTTCACTCTCTTAGGGGTGGAATTTCGAAAAACCCTTTCTTAGTGGAAACCTACTCTTCACAAAGAACACACCCTCCAAATTTCATGTCTCTATGACCAGCGGTTTAGGCTGTGCGTTGATATAACAGTCAGTCAGGACTTTGAATTTTATAAATATATATTGTAAAATCATATTTATTCTAACAGACCGTACCAAACTTTCTTGAAATAATTAAATTACGATTGTTAAATGTTAATAAAAATCTTGTTTCCTGCCAAGGTACTTTGTTGAAGAATCTCGACTAATTGGAAAGGTCACATTTTCAAAAGCTAAAAAAACAAAGAAGAACCATTATCAATAATATCAAACTCGAGTAACGTAGCAGAACTCTAATTATAAAAAGAAAAAAAGGTTAAGATGAAATACGGTATGAAAGCGAAGCAATAAAAAAGGCAATCAGAGGGGCGCGTATGGAGCCGCGAGCACCGAAGGGTCCCGAGGATCCCCGAAGAGCCCCGAGGCAGATTTCTGCGGATGCGACACATCATAAGGTAATGTATTTACACAGACCCACTAAGTTGTTGATTGGATGATGCGGTGTTCGAAATCGAATATTTTCTTCTCCTGTATATTTGGTTTTCGACGACCTATGAGCAAATGAGTTTCGGTGAAACGTTCAAGTTGTTTGCAAAAAATAAACGTCAACATCTTTGCGTTGTGTTATTTATTGTAGTGTGTTTACATAAAACATTCCCCTGTAGTCTGCAGATTTACTTCCATCCATATCGCAACAGACGAATACCAATATCTACTGGGCTCGCATTGGTGTTTTAGTAGCACGTGTGTACCGTGTCAGAAATACATAATATGTATAATCATAAGTATTATTTATATTAGTATAGTCATAGTAGTATAGTATTGTGGCTAAGTAATAACAGCCGCACGGGTCGATCGATCAGTTTAAGCTACGCTTGCCGCGGTTGATCCGTGGATGGGTGACCATCTTTACATACCAAGACCCCTCCGTGCCTCGGACAGCACGTTAAGCCGTTGGTCCCGGCTGTCATTCGTGGATCTTTGACAGTCGTTACGGGTAGTCAGAAGCCCGAAAGTCTGACAACCAGTCTTACCAAGGGGTATCGTATAACCCAATAACTGGGTTGTGGAGATTAGATAGGCAGTCGCTCCATGTAAAATACTGTTACCTACTCAGCTGCATCCGGTTAGACTGGAAGCCGACCCCAACATAGTTGGGAAAAGGCTAGGCAGCTGATGATGATAGTCATAGTAGTATTTATCTCAATTACAGGCTGGTTAGTAAAATGCAAAATATTAAGTAGAGGAAGCTCTCTGAGGTAGGAGGATCCTGAGATCGCTTAGCTCTCTTAGATAGATATTTTAATTTACAAAACGGTTTAAGTCAAGATAAATATGAAATAAGTAAAAAATTACATGTAGCTAAAAGCATACAGGCCCATTGAGCGACCACGTTTTAGTGCTCTGGCACTCAAACGCGTCTGTGCGTGTTGCCGGTGATGGCCTCTGGGTCATCAGTCTGGTCAAAGACTTTCGTCTTGAGACACTGCAGTATGTGGGAGTTGGGACGAGATCATATTGTGTAGCTTCCCGAATGCTGCCCAACCGAGTCGGATTCGACGAATGACCTCTTTCTCGAAGTTGGATCTATCTAACTGTTGATGGATGCGGGAAGCACAGAAAAGGTCGAAGTGTCGGTGCTTGGGGGAGGCCTATGTCCAGCAGTGGACGTCTTTCGGCTGAAATGACGATGATGAAAAGCATAGCTAACTAGAAGAGTAGAGACGCGTTTTTCACAACTTATACCATAGAAGAAAAACTATCACCCCTACAATGCATTCAAAACAAAGTAAACATATAATGAAATATCATTCAGTCTTTCCATCAAGGTAGCATAATTCAAGTCGCACACGACGCCACGTATTGCTTTTTCAGAGCACTTTACATGTTTCAACTTTTATTATTAACGTACAGTTTCCGGGCGACATTTTTCTTCAATTGCACGAATGCGATGGCAGTTTAAATTTGAATTTAATCCAGTCTCCCGCCATAAGAGAGCTATCCGAGTCTTCTACTGCATTATAGATGAGACTTGAGTATAATTTGTGAAAGAATAATGTAGATCTTACTATATGTATTTTAGATTTAGAGTACTGAGGAAATCAAAGGATATGCATAGACGATATTAATCTACGAAGCCTTTTCCCAACTATGTTGGGGTCGGCTTCCAGTCTAACCAGATACAGCTGAATACCAGTATGTTACATGGAGCGACTATCTGACGTTCACAATCCAGTTACTAGGTAACACGATATCCATATCACGATATTTATATATATTGTAAGACCGGTGGTCAGACTGGGGTTTCTGACTATCCATAAGGACTCATAACGACTGTCAAAGATCTACTTATATATGAGAGCCGGGACCAACAGTTTATCATGCTTTCCGAGGCACGGAGGAGTCTCGGTATGTAATGGATGGTCACCAATCTACGAACCGACCACAGCAAGCGTAGCTTAACTTTCGATCTACACGTGTGGATGTTATTATTTAGCCACGAGCCTGGAAAGGAGACGCATAGACAAACAAGAATATATATTGCTTCGTCGTCGTTGACGAACGTCTTTGATCAGTTCATGTAACAGGCTGAAAATTGGCAAAACATTATGAAGACGACGTGAAGCCGAGTTGAGTTTGTATTTAGTGGGATGTTGCTGGAAAATACAGTTTAAATGGACGCCCGGCCGCTTCGCAGTTGCGTCGGTGAAATGCTGTCTACACCGTTTTGAGTCGGGAAATCATGGAGTCACTATAGTCGCTACACCACGTTGCTATAGTAGTATCTACTTGTAACTCGTTTATGTATGTGCACGCTTGACTATACAAGGTGATTTTTTTTATATACCATAACTCTAGGGTATGAATGAGACCATATCAAAGAATCAACTGGCATATGAATTATTTTTCAATTATCTTTTTTTTTTTGTGTTCATACAAAATAATTCGACAAAGTCACAATAAATTATTAATGTAAAACATCCTTACATGAAATACGACAGCGTTGCATTTTCTTGGCTTGAATGATTGGTTTAAATGATAAAAACTTTTTAACAAAAAAAAAACCGACTTCCAAAAAAAACACTACATAGTGAAAAATAACTTCTCGTTACACGTGTCAGCTCGAGATGTCAGAGATATATATACCTATAAATGTAGATACGTTTTTATAATGTTATTAGATAGATAGATAAACCATTTATTTTGTGCACACAAAAGAAAAAGCACAAAATACAAAAGCACAATTAACATGAATATGAAGAAAAAACAAGGTGCCAAGTTGGTGCCTTTTTAAACGATAATGGAAGTAACAATTCAAATACTAGTTGTAACTAATTCTTTATAGTACCTACCACTGAAACCCTGAAAATACACGACGACACATTAGCATTTACATAGAAGATGACTGACTCACAAGTTAGTTTTGGACATAACACAACGACTGCTGTAAAGCTGATAACGCTCCCATTTTCTAAATGATTAAATATACCCACACCTCACTTATAAGCCAGACGAAGTCGCAACTGTACCAATCCTACTCATTTACATGTCTAAGAAATAATATTCGTCTATCTTAACGACTAACTTCACAGGACTAATCCAGGTTCTAAAATCTAGCGAAGTAACAGGTTTTGATGAATGCGTCTCCTGAATTTATTATGTAAAATGAATGTAAGTTATACCTTAATCAATTCGGGAGACGTACAAGAAGCCAGCCTAATCAGTCGAGTTCAGAACTTTACCTTGCAGAAGTGAATGCTTTGGTGCTAGTTTTACTCTGCTACCAGTACAGTAGAGCAGTAGTGCTCTGGTACAGTCAGTTATAGTAATTAGCTGACCCACCTTTACATAAATGGTTGAGATTTTTTAGAATACGAATCGATAAAATATTATGCTTATTCTTTTATATTTTACTAGCTTCTTCCCGCGACTTCGTCCGCGTGAAATTTCACCCCCCCATTCACCCCCTTAGGGGGTGAATTTTGAAAAATCCTTTCTTAGTGCACCCCTAGACCTCATAAGGAACGTACGTGCCAAATTTGGAATCTCTAGACCCAGCGGTTTGGGCTGTGCGTTGATATGTCAGTCAGTCAGTTCTCCTTTTATATATATAGATAGATTTATTTGAGCAAAGCAAATAAAATATAAAATAGTTATAGAGCTACTAGTACTAGGTACTTTTAGATATTCTCGTGATTAAATTTTCGTCATATTAGGGGAAAAAATCTTTAAAATTCATTAGTATTTCCTTCCATAAAACAAAATAATATGTCATCATAATCAGCCTATAATGTTCCCACTGCTGGGACACAGGCCTCCTCTCTGTAAGAGGGAGTGGGCCATAATCCACCAGGCGGGCCCAGTGCGGGTTGGTAGATGTCACATGTCTTCGAATTTTTGGTTCTAGGCATAGAAATGTATATCTATGGTTCTAGGACATGCCGGTTTCCTCACGATGTTTTCCTTCACCGTTTTTGAGAGCTGTGGTGATGAAATAATTTACACAAAGTAAAGCCCCTGTCTGGGTTCGAACTTACGACTTACAACTCATAAGTCGCGGCTGTTACCACTGCTCTATTTATAATACGGAATTTTAAAGCTAACAAACTGTTTCAAAATAATAGTAAAGTATGTAAAAAAAATATATAGGCGTCGAATTGATAACCTCCTCCGTTTTTTCGTCGGTTAAAAAGGACGGGGACCGAATCATAGGGTATCAAAAAATTCGACCGCTGCCTGCCAATAGGAAAAGTGATGGCAGCTTTGCCATGCCATATGGCAATACTGATTTTTAAAAAAACTTAATTTTTTGTTTTTTTCAATCAGTTCGCATAGTGCTCAAAGAGAAAAAAGACATTAAAAAAACTATCAGGGCTATCAATTTAATTTTTTTAGATAGTTTTTTTTAATGTTTTTTTTTTTACTTTGTGTTATTCATTTCTCTTCTCATTATTCAATTGTGATTTTCGCTCCACATCATGTATCTGACATATTACCTAATACTTGTACATTTCAATTACCTAAATTAAACAACACTTCGTAGCTTATTGAGCACATAACTACACAGAGAAGTCAGATATCAGTTTTATTGATCTGTCAGTAGTTAATATATCTAATATCAGTTACATTAGCGGATATACAGTGCACAGTAAAGGAAACTAATTAACTAGATATTGATACAAGCTCTGCTTCGTCTGCTCATTCAAAAAGCAATTACATAATAGCGTGTGTATCCTGACGGGATGGCCTGACGTGTATGTTACACCCAAATTTCGCCATTTATGTGTAAGTCCCATGTCACGCAGATCATGTCATGTCAGAGCAGAGAGCAGAGATAGTCCCGTGGTAACAGACACGACATACGAGTTGCGGGTCGTGGGTTCGAACCCAGGCAGGCGCTTTACTTTGTGTAATTTATTTCATCACCATTGCTCTCAAAACGGTGAAGGAACACATCGTGAGGAAACCGGTATGTCCCAGAACCAATAATTCGAAGACCTGTGACATGCACCAATCCGCATTGGGCCCGCGTGCTGGTTTGCGACCCGTTTCCTTTCAGACAGAGGAGACCAGTGTCCCAGCAGTGGAAACATTATAGGCTGGCTAATTAAGCTATGCTCATATCGTAGGGTGCCAGACTATTACCATAAACCGGGTACCAGGCTGATAATGAGTGATGGCAAAACAACCACTTTGCCTAACCTGGGAATCGAGTCTCGGAACTCACGTTCAGCAATCGCGCTTGCAGCCCCAAGACTAATAAGGCAGTCAAGTAAGAACTTACTAGTTAGATAAAATTCTTTCTTATTGCTTCACGCCTAAGATTTTATTGCTTTGTTATATTGTTTATATTATTGGGAAGGTGTGAATCGTCACTCATGATCAAGATATAACAGGGTGTAGGAAACTTATCTATATTAGGTTATAATTTAAAGTCCTGACTGACTGATATATCAACGCACAGCCTAAACCGGTGGTCATAGAGACATGAAATTTGGAGGGTGTGTTCTTTGTGAAGAGCAGGTATCCACTAACAAAGGGTGTTGAGTTAGAATCCTTATATGTGTGTAGTAGTCTTACAAGTACGTATGCATGTGTGTGTGTCCTTCTATTATTTAGAAACATTGTCCTTTAAAAACAGTCGCAAATAAATCAGCATAGAGTAAACACGTATTTCAATCACCCAAAATTACAACAAGCAAAAGTGAACCTTATTCCCATAACATTTTGGTCGACATCGAGCCGGATATCTGTTCAACTTACGACTTTTCAAGCACCGAGCGCTAATACAAAGGACGGCTCGCGCGCCGAGCGGAGAACAAAAGAAAGAATTTGTTGTAAAAAATAGATGTTCATTTTTAAGCCTCATTAGTGAATGTGATAATAACAAGAAAATAACATTATAACTGCTTACAATATATGAAGAAACGATCTATTTGGCAAGTTGAAGACTGATTACAACAAATATGGCGGATACACCGGAACAATTACTAAATGTATTAGAAGATACAGCTATGTTGTTA
Organism: Hydraecia micacea; assembly: GCA_914767645.1. Lineage (NCBI taxonomy): Eukaryota > Metazoa > Arthropoda > Insecta > Lepidoptera > Noctuidae > Hydraecia > Hydraecia micacea. Next base: position 11,103,485 of record OU611795.1, read on the forward strand.
GGAAAAACACAAGCAAATCTTAAGAAATGTCCGAAACAACGTTTAACAAAAGGGTACATAGAAACACGGATTAAAAACATTGAAGAATATTGGTCTACGTTCAAAAATGCGCATATAGAACTAGTGAAGAGTGTTCCGAAAGCGAATCGACAGGACATTCCATATTTTGTGAATGAAGATTACTTTATTCAGGAAGATTTGTATATTTGTTTGTTAGCCGATCTTAATGATTTACTGAGTGCATACAACAAGTCGTCGCCGCCGTCACTTATGCAAGCTGACAATAATAACAGCGGTTCATCAATGGAAGTGCAAGTCAAGTTACCGAGGATTCAACTCCCAACTTTCTCAGGTATTTACGATGAGTGGCCTGCTTATCAAGATCTGTTTACGTCATTAGTGCACGATAACCCAACATTAAATAAAGTACAAAAGTTGCACTATTTGAAAAGCAGTCTTACGGGAGAAGCCCTGTCGCTCTTGAAGCACGTGCAAGTTACAGAGGTTAACTATGATGAGTCGTTTAGTATGCTCAAGGCGCGTTTCGGCAACAAGCGTATTATTATCAATTCAATACTGAAAAGATTGTTTACCCAGAAGAAGATATCTGTGCAAACAGCGAATAACATTAAATCATTATTGGATACGACTACAGAATGTCTCAATGCACTGAAAAACCTGAATTTGTCAACGAGCTCCTGGGATCCACTCATTATATTTTTAGTTGTTCAAAAATTAGACCCAGAGACGCATCGTGAATGGGAAGATGTTGCTTACGAGGATAATAACGATGAGTTACCTAAATGGTATGCACTTAACAAGTTCTTACAATCGAAGTTCCGCACGCTCGAGCTTGTCACGCCTCCGACCAGAGAGAAACCAACACCTAAGGGAAAAGAATACGCTGTTCACATATCAGCTTCAAATGCTACTACCTCTTTGAAACCAAGAAGCTGCACTATGTGCAAGGAAGACCACACATTGTGTCATTGTGAGGGCTTCATCAAACTTAATCCAACAGAGAGGTGCGAGTACCTGAAACAACACAATCTATGCTATAATTGTCTGGCCCCGGGACACTCAGCTTATAGATGTCGCCTGAAGATGTCCTGTCGTAAATGTCACAAACGTCATCATACGCTCACGCATCAATCCACGCCCATGACGTCACCAAATCAACCAGACAATAAGAACCAACCAGATAAAGAAGTTGAAACTCATCAAGATTCTGCAAAATCAGCCGAAACTAAAGTTACGCTTTCATCGCATGTCGCTGCTAATTTGTCCACTGCATTACTGGCCACAGCCCTGGTACCAGTGAGAAATTACGAATCGGGACAACTGACAGTACTCCGTGCGCTGATTGACCACGGCTCCCAAGCTACATTTATGAGTGAAAGAGCGGCCCAGATGTTAAGATTGAAGAGAACGCCTGTCAATGGCACCATCACTGGAGTCGGCTCAACCAAAACAAATGTTAAACATGCTGCAGAAATCGAACTACTCTCAAGACACGACGCTTGTTTCAACTTGAAGATCAAAACGTACATCATGTCTACGCGACTCACTGCCAACTTACCGTCACAAACCATCTCAACCAGCACCTGGCCGCATCTGCAAGGACTTAATCTGGCGGATCCAAGCTTTAATAAATCAGGTCGAGTAGATTTATTACTAGGTGTTGACGTGTGTGCCCAAATCATGAAGGGTGAAGTTATCAAAGGTCCCCCAGGGACACCGTGTGCTCAAAATACCACCCTGGGTTGGATCCTGTTTGGGAAAGTAGAAAACCAACTACCAGGAGACGAAATTATCGTCATGCACCACAATCTTGATCTAAATGATATGCTAAAACGAATGTGGGAACAAGATCCATACGACAAACGAGAACCCACAGCGGAGGAACGAAAGTGCGAGGAAATCTACGAGACCACAACTGTAAGAAATAATGACGGAAGGTATATTGTGACGTTACCAAAGAAATCAAACATGCTACTATCAACCCAAGGAGATACGAGAAAAATAGCATTAAAGAGATTATATCAATTAGAACAAAGATTCAAGAATAACCCAAACCTTAAGAACGACTATGCTACAGTCATGAAAGATTACGAAACAAACTACATGGAGGAAGTACCAAACCAAGAAATGACCAATCCATCTGTGTACCTACCGCACCACGCTATAGTTAAAGAAGAGAAAGAAACGACCAAATTAAGAACTGTTTTCAACGCTTCTCAAAGGGGAACAAACAATGTATCACTCAATGATGAACTGATGGTAGGACCACAGTTACAAGATGACATGAGAAGCCTTATCATGAGATGGCGTATGAGGAAGATTTGCTTCGTGGCTGATATCCAGAAAATGTACCTGCAAATTATCGTTCATGAAAAGGACAGAGATCTGCAACGAATACTGTGGAGAGTTAATGATCAAGAACCTGTCAAAGACTACCGTCTTACCAGAGTCACGTTTGGAACTGCTTCTGCTCCTTACTTGGCAGTAAGGACCTTGCATCAAGTAGCTAGAGATGAAGGACTAAACCATCCTGAAGCTGCGGAAATTATAAGACGCGACTACTTCATGGATGATATGATGTCTGGTAAAGACAATCTACGAGATGCAGTAAAGGTGGCCAAGGAAATAGACACCATACTACAGAAAGGCGGGTTCAGACTAAAAAAGTGGTGTTCTAACGACGCTGACTTTCTTAAAGAATTTGAAGAATCTGAAAGAAGCTCGCACGTAAAACTAGACATAACTTTAGACGGAATCACACAAGCATTAGGATTACACTGGAACATGGGCAAGGATCGATTCCAATACAGCCTGAACTTACCTGCAACATCAAAGACCACTACGAAAAGAACAATCTTGGCTGACTTACAGAGGTTGTTTGACCCACTAGGCTGGCTGGCACCTTCTGTTTTGCCTGCAAAACTTCTCATTCAAAAATTATGGATGCAAGGAGTAACATGGGATGAAGAAGTAGACGGAACCATTGTCGATGAATGGAACAGCATACGAGAATGTTTTCATCTATACTTACCTGATATCGAAATAGACAGATGGCTTCATACTACTGAAACTATAATGAAGAACGTCACTATTCACGGCTTCTGTGACGCGTCATCCCGAGCTTACGCCGCAGTTGCTTATCTCAGAGTACGAACAGCCACGGGTGACGTAAAGACATCAATCATAGCGGCTAAAACGAAAGTAGCACCGACGAAACCTCAATCCTTACCTCGTCTGGAACTCAGTGGAGCTGTACTACTTGCTGGACTTTTGAAACAGATAAGGGAGGCAATGAATATACCCACCTGTCAGATATTCGCATGGACCGATTCCACTATTGTACTTTCCTGGCTATTCGGTGATCCTACCAGATGGAACACATACGTTAGAAACAGAGTAGTTGAAATACTTGACAACATCGGCAATCATAATTGGTACCATGTCAAGTCGCCAGAAAATCCTGCTGACACTGCATCGCGAGGACAGTCCTTGCTTGAACTGAAGGACGATGAACTATGGTGGAGGGGTCCAGAGTGGTTGAGAGAAGGGGAAATCCACTACAGCAGACCGAAGGCGATGATTACAGATCTGGAAAGAAAGGAAACATTACAAGTTAATCTAAAGCTGGATAATGAGAAAAGTATAGCTACAAAATTTGATAAGTGTGACACATTACAGGAACTGCTTAAAGTGATACTGTACTGCAAAAGATTCATAAAGGGAAGAAAATTAGAAAACAAAGACTCACCTGTAAACACGAAGGAATTGGATGAGGCGCTGAAAACCTGCCTAAGAGTAGCACAGAGGGATAGCTTTGAAGAAGAAATACAGCAACTGAAAAAAAAGGTACAAATTAAAAGGAATAGTAAATTAATCAATTTAAAACCTTACCTAGACGATGATGGAATCCTCAGGGTGGGCGGGAGACTGCGTCACTCTGACCTAAATGAAGATGGCAAACACCCGATTATTCTTGATCGAGACAACAATCTTACGTCTCTCCTCGTCGCCGACGCTCACCTGAAGACGCTGCACGGCGGAGTTCAAGTTATGTTATGTTTCCTGCGGACTAGATTCTGGATACTGAAAGTAAAGACTTTAGTTAAATCCAAGATAAAGAAATGTCTTATTTGTGCGAAATTAAACGCTACTGCAAGATCACAACAAATGGGAGACTTACCTCGCGTTCGAGTTACCCCTGCGAAACCTTTCTTGAATACAGGTATAGACTTCGCAGGTCCGTATCAGATTTTAATGTCTAGAGGCAGGGGAGCAAGGACGAACAAGGCATACATCGCTCTTTTTGTCTGTATGTCGACAAAGGCGATTCACCTAGAACTAGTAGGAGACCTTACGTCAGATGCCTTCATCGGAGCCTTTCGAAGGTTTGTAGCTAGACGCGGAAGATGCGCTCATATATGGAGCGACCAAGGACGAAACTTCGTTGGGGCAAATAGGATACTTGCCGCAGATTGGGCTGAAGCTAAGTTACAATTCGACGGTCCAATCGCCGAGAAGTTAGCTATAGAAGGAACTAAGTGGCACTTCATCCCGGCCTATAGCCCTCACATGGGCGGACTGTGGGAGGCGGGGGTGAAGTCTACGAAACATCACTTAAAACGGATCATAACCAATCATTTGACCTACGAAGAGATGAGCACCTTGCTATGTCAAGTTGAGGCTTGCCTCAACTCTCGGCCTCTAAGCATAATAGACGACACGGACACCGACAATCTTCAACCACTAACCCCCGGTCATTTTCTTATCGGTGAAACCCCTATCACAGTTCCGACTCCAGACCTTCAACATATCCCAATGAGTCATTTGTCAAGATGGCAACATCAGCAAAGGTTATTGACAGACTTCTGGCACCGATGGCAACATGAATACCTGTCAAGAATGCAACAACGTTCGAAATGGCACAACAAAGTAAAGGAATTTGACATAGGACACATTGTGCTAATAAAATCCGATAATTTACCTCCGGGTAAATGGATGATGGGACGTATAGTGGACAAACATCCAGGTACTGACGGTGTGACGCGGGTGTACAGTGTGAAAAGCGGTGACAGTGTTGTGCAAAGATCCTTTAATAAGTTGTGTTATTTACCAATAGACATTGAAACATGATTTTTATTTGTGTTAATTATTATGTAAACTTGCTCGAATACCCAATGTAACTCCGTAGTTATCACTGCATTTTTTGTTAAGTTTAGGATACTTATTTTGTTAAAGGGCAAATAGGCCCTTTGGTGGGCGGTATGTTGAGTTAGAATCCTTATATGTGTGTAGTAGTCTTACAAGTACGTATGCATGTGTGTGTGTCCTTCTATTATTTAGAAACATTGTCCTTTAAAAACAGTCGCAAATAAATCAGCATAGAGTAAACACGTATTTCAATCACCCAAAATTACAACAAGCAAAAGTGAACCTTATTCCCATAACAAAGGGTTTTTCGAAATTCCATCCCTAAGCGGGTGAATGCGGTGTGGGTGAAATTTCACGCGGACGAAGTCGCGGGTAAAAGCTAGTGCCACTTATATAGTACAGTCAATCACATAATATCACCGGTAACACTTGCACTAAGAAAACCGCTCTTACTGCAACGACATAACTCTGTCCATGTCAAATTGCTACCACTGATGCGCGGTTGACTGTACTACTCTGATGCAGCAGCATTAAAGTGAAAATAAATAAACGTAAGCTCTGCTCCTGCCTGCTCATTCAACATGCAATTACAACGAGCAGAATAAACGTTAACGACAGTTCGGTGCTGCTAATGGTATTTATTTGTGAGAATTGCTCCTCCCGTGTTTGTTGTTTGTAATCTCAGTAACGATAGTAATCAGGTTAAGTACACACATTATTCTTTTATCGCGATCACTTCCAGCAAGCGTTCAATGAATAAGGCCCGTTGTACACGGCACGGTTTCTTTACGGCACGGCGCGCTATACTTAGTTCGCGCGGAACTAGTTGGCCGCTGAGGTGGGGACAGGGGTGAGGCGGCGGTTCGCAACGCACGTACTGAGTAATGCGCTCCCGCCCCTCCGTCCCACCGCTCCATACCTAAGGTGCGGCCAACTAGTTCCGCGCGGACTATAGCTTCACTGTAGAATAGGTAATCGTGTGAGCTTGTATATGACACGTCAAACCATCGGTTGACGCATATGGCGACCCGCCATGTCAAAATGATTTCATACTGATCCATACAGCACTGACGACCGTGCCTATACATGGCGAATCAACCGTAGTTTTTCACGGCAAGAAAATCGTGTGTGTACAACGGCACCCTAATTGCGTAACACACTATCAATCTCAATTTGAACCATTTTGAAGGATATTGCTAATCCATTGCTTCATAAGTTCGAAAAAATAATGTGTCTGATCTCCTCAACAATTTAAATAACGCAATGAATGTTGTTGAACTGTCAAAATGAAACCCATTGGTATTGATAGTGTTTTACGCAATTACCCCGCGGGTCTAAGGTTTCTGCTTTTAGAACAAATATCAAGTGAAAATAAAGTGGTAACAATTTTTGTTTTCTTACAAAATAAATATGAACGTGGGCGTCTATAAATTTACGATTGCTTTATAACTAGGTGGAGTTGTTTATTTTATGATACAATAAGTTGACTTATTTCTTATATTTTTTGGTATTTTCTCAATGAGACCAAAAAGCTGGTATTTACGCCTGGACAGGAACGGCCTGCGCCTGGTGGCGGGGACCATCACGGGACACTGCTTCCTAAACAAACACTTCCACACAATAGGCATACCGAACAGTTCTTTGTGCAGGGAAACAATACAGGCTGTGGAAACCGTTGCGTATGTGCTCATTGAATGCACAGTCGTTACGCAGATTAGAACAGAAACCACCCTCGGGACGCCTTCTGCAGATGTTCTAAACAGATCAGATCAGATTTAATCAACTTCTGGAGGGAAGGTGGGCCGGTTGGACTAACCACCGATGGCCGCCATGGCCCATGTACAGTCAACAAAAGAGATAAGTATGCAGGTTCGTCGGATATATGTAGTTGAAGTTTATTAAGAAACCGATGGATGTTGTCGATTAAAATTTAATTTGATGATAGAGCTGTTTGTTTTCTTTTAATAAAATTAAATTTTATTCGAGAACATCCATCGGTTTATTACTACACATCAACTATATCCGACTATCCTGCATACTTATCTCTCTTGTTGACTGTACAATGGTCCACATGAAGGACTAAGTGCTTAAACTAAACCCTCTAACATAGAAGCTGAGATAAGTGAAAGGTTAAATGATAATTCGGACTACAAAATACGCAATTATGTTCTCTATTTCTGTCTGAAGAATCTAGAACATTTATTGCATCCCATTACTCAATGTTGTAGGTCTAACTACCATTAACGCAAGCATTGGTTCAGAATAAATGTTGCCCGAAAAAAATAGCGGCCCTATTCTATGTGTTGCCAACGTGTGGGCGGCAATAATCGTTTATTATCCAATGAACCGTGTCGTGTGCTCTTAACCGAACTTTTAATTTAATGTCTATACAGTCTGCCCAGCGCACTCAACCGGGGCTTAGAGACCGCTAACTGCTTAGTTATATACAGTCGGAAAAACTATTTGATCAACCTATTTGGATAGTTGGTTGTATTAAGGTTCCCGCAGTCAGGCGCTACGCGATGGTAGTACAACAATTTCTATGAAAATCTTCATGGAAATTGCTCTACCAGAATCACATCGCGCCTGTCTGCGGGACCCTTTACAAGTACTCAATAGTGTATTAGGTTTGAACTACTATCCAAAACAATATGTAAATTGTTTTGCTTGTATTTTCAAACAGGTAGGTTCGATGTGTCGAATAGAAAAATATGATGCGAACAAACCCGAGCGATACAAATCCGAACTGAAAATTCAAAAGTTCATCGACGTAACCGAGTTGCAGTGTGAATATTTTATTTGAAAACGTGTCAGCGAGGGCTGACAATTGTGAGTAAAGGTCTTTTCATATTGCAGTATTAAATTATCCAGCGCCGCCCGTCGCAAAAACACCCGAAAATAATAAAAAAAAACATGCATTTTGCGGCGCTTTTTGCTCATATCAGCAAGCATTTGGCAACAGCCGTTACTAAAATGAGATTCCCGAGAGATTCAGAGAAAGAAGATGCAAAGTTTTATATGATAATATATAACGAGAAAATAATCAGTTCGCCAACAAGTAGCCAATATCGAAATCAAACGAATGCATGAATTACTCACGACTTTTCATTGTTGTCGCAAAACGGTTTGTCATAGTTTTATTTCAAAACACTGGCTTAAAATTCGATTCCGACATTAAGTCGAAGTTGGAATATTGCAACAAACTACAGTGGTATGTCACATAATGTTTGCAGAAAACTTTTTAGATTAAAACTTCATTACGTTATCTATTAACATTGTAGAGTAAATATGTAAGTGGTACACCACAGACTACCTGCAGTATTGTCTCACGTTCTCCCTTAATCCATCCAAAGTCTTTAAAAGATCGCTCTTAGCGATAAGACCGCCCATTGTGTCACTACTTGTAAAATTTCTACATTTATATCTGTAATATTGATGGTTTATATAATAAAGAGTATTCAATCCATCTATCTAGTGGTGTTATAAAAGAGCGTGTACATTAATCTATCGTCCGCAGACGTTCATCTTAAAGCCAGTCAGTTTACGGTGAAATTATTGCATCAGTCAGTACGATTCGCAGACGGCCAGGGGGCACAAAATCTGTCTACGGCTTGTTACGGTTTTATTGCAGGCAGACTGGGAGCAAACACCCCGACACCCTGCCTCCCTGCCCGCCCCCAACAGTCGAATACGACTGCAAAATATTTTCTACTAATAATTGTGTTAGTGTGAAATATTTTTCATAATTATTTTAGTTCTCTTCGTTATTTTCAGTTTGTGGGAATAGTTCTAGTGGGTTGGTGGTTTATTGTATTGTTGTTGGTGTAGATATCAAACAAAGGACAATAACGATTATGATAGTTTATGCCTTTCTCATTTGATTAAATTATTGTTCGGCTACCTCGTCGTGTTATAAGCTGATGATTAGCAGCTCCTTATAAATAATACGAGTCTAATATGGACAATATTAGACTGGTATTATTTATATTATGTATTTTTATATTATTTATTTAGTCTTCTGCAGGGCAAAGGTCTCTTCTCATACAGAGAAGCAGACGACAGCTCCATACGAGTTCGAAACTAATCGGGTAAACGTTAAACTAAAACTTGTGTAAAAACTGTAAAACTATAAAATAAAATCATGTCTGTCACAAAAGGCTGATTTAAATTGAAATCCTATGCTAGTACAAAATATGTTTGATTAAGGGCTGATTTTTCCAAAGCCAGATAATTTTATCCGAGGAATAATTTTGAATTTTTGTCAGTTCTTCCATACAAAAACTGTTAGACGTCAATTTAATTACACGAATAAAAGTTATCCATCGATTGAAAAATCAGCCCTTAATTAAAAGGATTTTTTATCGTTTAAACTGCTAACCGCTGTATTTCTTCTGCTGTTCGTACTTACCAAACATGAAAATAGTGAAAACATTCGCAAGATGATCTTTTTCGTTCTTTTGTTAGTGTACGGGTTGCTGACCTGATATTATCTCTTTAACGCCTTTGGTTTGGCCTATTCTTACTAAGCTGGGATAACAGCAGGATTAGGAACGTACAGTCAACAAAAGAGATAAGTATGCAGGATCGTCGGATATTGTTGAAGAAAGTAAGAAACCGATGGATTTTGCTGACTGAAATTTAATTTGATAACTGAGCTGTTTGTTTTCTATTAATAAAATTAAATTTTATTCGAGAACGTCCATCGGTTTCTTACTAAACTTCAACTACCTATATCCGACGATCCTGCATACTTATCTCTTTTATTTATTGATTGTACTGTATACATAAACTCACGCCTTTTTCCCATGGAGCAGAAACTAAAAGAACTCAACCTGCATCCATACATTTCTTGTGCTTCGTTTAAGTTCATACATGTCATATACGCACGCCGGTTGCGAGTACTACGCACCTTATATTTCTGAAGAATATCACCAATAAGGTAATAAGTCCTTCTAGGGCATGGCCTTGTAAATACCTAACTTAGGAACATGTAATATAGTTTCATTTGGTATACTTTACTACACAGCACAAGGTACAGACGCCAGCACATCAAGCTACCCGAAACTGTCAAATTTTCCCAATCAACATTGAACCTTATGCAATAAAGTTGAAAATCTATTAAAGAAATTTGACAGATTGTAGTAGCTTGATGTTCTGGCGTCTGTATATGGAAACCGAAAATAAGATTATTCTTACACTTTTATTCAACTGTTTTTCCGACATTCGCTGCACATTTTTCAGAATCGGAAACGGAGTAATATATTAATCATACTCCGATTCAAATAAAAGTAGGGTGAATGGCGAACTTCAAGTGAAAATATTATAAAGTGGCCGCGCATGGCGGCGGTGCGAACAGCAGATATAAAGAGTTCAGTGATGCGGTAAAACAAGTTTTCGTTAGGGTGTTCCACTCCGCAAGTCACCTACTTAATGTCTACTATCGTAACTTCATAACTCGAACGCGGCTTTACAAAACTAACGTCAACTAAGTAACTACAAATTCTTTTTGTTTTCACGTGATTCATTCCGGTTGTTGTCCGAGTCGGCGAAGCTCTATTTATCTCTATCTATCTTCTTAGCCACAAACTCTATTACCGCTAATTCTTCGACGCCATTATTTTTGTGCTGACGTAATAACTGGAGCGTAAAATATTTATACCTCAGTCATAACTGCCTGTTATACGATCGTGTTTTGTTTTAGCGGAACAGACAATGTTATAGTGAGAAGTTAGGTACCTACTTTCAATGTAAGTGCTGCCAAGACGATGGTTTTAACAATGGAAACTTCTTGTACCGCAGTAATTGTTCAATGTCTCAGTAATTCCGCAATGTGTCAAGAAACAAAGTTAATTATAATTGGTCAGATGCTTGTCACGGTGCTTAGTGTAACGAGCTACAGTTCTGTTGTGGCTATAATCCCGGCATCGTGTCCCATTTACCGATGACAGCCAGGTCTCTGCCTAGAATAGTACCTTGGAACAGTGTTCCTTGATAATGTGCCAAAGTGCTTTGTACACACGTGTCGGGAATAAAGGCGGGTTCGCACCGCGGGACGTATTATGCGTGTCGACGTGTATTGAGGCACATTTCTGTGCCATTTAACCGGAGCGTAATCCTAGCGTAGTGGTTCGTTGCGAAATGTCGAGAATTTCTTGATGGCTGTATGTATGTATGTGGATTGTGGAGTTCCAGTAACTAACTTGCATCTATTACTTGTACTTAGTTTGGAATGAAGATTGGTATTGTTGGATGGAGGAGAGGATAATGTTCTATTAACATTACTGATCGAAGAATATCGATGCAAATACAACGAAGGTATTTATATCACCTGCCTTTATTTGTTCTAGTGCGATCTGGAAATCGAGCCCAGGACTTCAGAGGTCTTGGGTTCGATTCCCGGCTCGAGCAAAGTGTAATTGGGTTTGGCAAAATAAAATGTTGCCGTTGGCAAGCAACCGATTCGTTTTTGTTTATAGGAACCGAGCATAAGTCTTACAACTGGAGCATAATTATGTTATGCTATACTATTTCTCAGAAGATGCTTCATCATGTACGAGTAGGTAAGTCATAAAAATGAATGTCCTTAGAGCATTAGAATTCAGTTATGACGAGGAAATAACATAAGTATGAGCTAAAAATGTAACTCGAGGGTTTTTCTATTTGTTCGCTCACAAATAAGTCGTTTCGAGTACCAGCCAATTGTATTTGAAACCTCTCGAACTCGGCTTGACTAACCTTTTCGCCGGTCCTTTGTGATTTTGGAATTTCAGTACCTACTCGTTTGTTGGGTTGTACATAAGGACCAGAGACATATTGTAGTGTGTTCATGTTGTAACTTTTATTGGTTTGTATGATCTTGTTCTTCTATCAATTCAAGGTCTGTTTCGATATTTCCAGAATAGTTTACGATCTGTAAATTATAGTTTAGGTATTTAGTGAATGTGTCAACTATTATGAATGAATGAATGATCTTTTCATTTGCTAGAATATGACTAAACTCTGATTTTTAATTTGCTAGACTAAAATGACAGCTGCGATCAACCTTTTTGGTGAACATGACATAATTTAGTATATATTAGCAACTGGGTTGTGGAGGTCAGATAGGCAGTCGCTCCATGTAAAGTACTGGTATTCAGCTGGTTCCCGTTAGACTGGATGCCGACCCCAATATAGTTGGGAAAAGGCATGGCAGATTTTTTTTGCTCTAGCAAACTTAAAAATCAGTTTATTTATTACGTGTTATGAAATTATTTAACGTCATGCACACTATTTTTAATCTTTCGGTCGTGCGAAGACCTACTACCGATTAAAAAATGCAATAGATTATGCAATCACATCACACTAATATTACAAAGGCGAGTATTTGTGAGTGTGTTTGTATGTTTGTTACTTCTTCACGCAAAAACTTCTGAACCGTTTTGGATTAAATTTGGCATACAGATAGTATATAACCAGGATTAACACATAGGATACTTTTTATCAGGATATTCCCGCGGGATCGACACTTATGCAAGTGAAACCGCGGGGCGCTGCTAATCATAACACTAATATCATAAAGGCGAAAGTTTGTGAGTGTGTGTGTGTGTGTTTATATGTTTGTTACTTCTTCACGCTCAAACGGCTGGACCAATTTTGATAAACCTTCTTATTCTGTTTATGAAATATATTTTAGATTGGTCCAATATTGTCGGAGAAAATAGGCGAGAGCCAAACCTCGAATTATGACTTTTTACTTAGGCTTTTTCAAAAAGTCTCTCCGACCGCATTTCCTCTTAAGGCTGACTTTAGATTTAATCCTTCAGATTGAAGAAAGAAACAATAGGCTGCGGCATTTAGCTGTGCGATAATCCGTTTAGTAGCGAGGTGAATGTTGGTTATATTTCTTCATGACCATTTGTTGTAGACGTGAGCAGTGTGCAATTTATGATCTCATAAGACAATGAAATTAATGAATGAATGACACATCAATTTAGGTATGTGTACGGTATGTGCTACAAGTCCGTTCATAGTTATTTTACCTCTGTTGTTGTTACTTGATTACTGTCAAAGTGTTTTAAATAAAAACCGGTGCGAGTCGGACTCGCGCACCGAGAAGGCTCCGTACAAATTGTAGGTATGTTGAATTTTAAAATTATTCTTTTTGTAATGTAATTACAAAACGGTTTCCAGATTTTTCCTTTATTTGTGCTACATGACATTGCTTCTTGACGGAAAGTACCCTATTGGTTTAGATTTCGGAACATAAACGCCCGTTTCTTTTGATTGCGTTGACTTAGAAGTTTGATTTTTTCACTACTTCAAGGGATTACAGCAGATTAAATTTAAATGTTATAACTCCACGCGTTCCTGAGAAAAAGGATCTTGACTGACGGACAACGAAGTGATCTTATACGGGTTCCGTTTTTCCTTTTGAGGTACAGAACCCTAACAAGATGGCGGTGTAAGTTCCGATTGAGGCCACGCACCTATATAACCATGTAGCGCTTTTCAATACCCAGTAACTGGCTTGTGGAGGTGAAATAGGCAGTTGCTCCATGTAAAAGACTAGTATTCAGCTGCATTAGGAAAAATGCTACGCTTTTTAGTAGAGAAAAAGGCTACACGGATGAGCGCTATATCAGTAATCAATACCCAGGCGAGCGCGTGCTTAACCATGTACTAGTATTTATGTCAATTTGTGAACTAAGTTAGTCAATCAAGTTCTACTCGATAATTAAAGCCTCTCCACACGGCCTGACAGATTGGGTGACTGACGTAATTATTGTTGCAGCCCCCCAGAATCCGATTACTGACGAACATGTATCACACGTAATTCGACAACCCCTGTAACTTAATAATACTGATCGATTTTCGGTTACTGCGTGTTTAACTTTTGAGATTGGCTAACGAGAGTTTTGGTCTGTTTTGGCCCTGTGGTTGGGTCATATCGGTCGACTCCTCTCTTCGAGTGTGTTTTTCCTTAAATAACTAGATTTGGCCGTTTGTAAGTTTTTTCTAAATGGTTGAGCTGAATGGTGCTGATCTATGCGTCATGTTCGTGAACGGGGCCGTCAGTTGGGGCTGGTCATCTCTTAGCTCCCTTCGGCTTATTTTTAATTATTTTATTTTTGGATTGTTGTTTTGTTACTATTTGCTGTACTCTGGATGATTTTAACGCGTACGTATTTTTTTTACATCGTTCTCACATATTCAAAATTAATGATGTAGGTAATTAATATTTTTGTAAACATATAATTTAAAAGAGTGTCCATGGAGTATCTTGCCCGTTCTTATCCATAGGTACCTACGCTTTGGAATGGGCAATTAGCTTCATATTTTCTGACAATTCAAAAGTGACTGTAAATGGTTTCATTGAAATAAATGCTTTGAGTTTGAGTTTGTATTATAGTCATAGTGATAGTGTGCTGCATAGGTATATTATCCATATTAACCATACTAATATTATAATCCCCCTCTTCCCAGACCGATCTCTATGTACGACAAGCCTATCCCCTGGGGAAAACAGGCCAAATACTTAGGAGTCATTCTCGACCATAAGCTCACCTTCAAAGAGCACATAAAGACGGCCCACTCACGAGCCGCTTTCGCTCTCGGTAGACTTCACTCCTTACTGACTGCCCGCAGTAAACTGTCGCTCAAGTGCAAACTGCGCCTCTACACCGCAGTCATCCGCCCCATCATGACCTACGCTTGCGTAGTCTTCGCACACACCAAGCCTTGCCATCTGCATAAAATGCAAACTCTACAAAACCGGACACTCAGAAAGGTCACGGGATCCCCCTTCTATGTCCGTAACATAAATCTCCACCTGGATCTTAGAATACCCACCGTCCAGCAGTTCATGAAGCGTCTCGCCAAGCGCTTCTTCGACTCCGCTATAAAGCACCCCAATCCCCTGATTGCGGCAGCCTCCCGATATACTCCCTCCTGCATAAGTAGGATTCGCCGACCAAGGCATACCCTTACCATCCCCGACGACGCCACTACCCTCTTACAGGAGAGCAGGAAAACCACCAGCACCACTAAGAAACACAGAAACACGACCCGACAACCGTCCTTCCGTCCTCGCCGTCGAGGACGCCCGTCGCGACGCCCCGTAACTTCTCCCCCCCGACCCTTGCTCGAGCCAGCCCGCGCCGCTGAGCCAGTAGTATTAAACTCACCCTTAAATAATTCCGATCCAGCCTGTCCCTTGCTGACCCCCCCCCCCCCAGTGACGCCCTAATCCGAGGCCCGTACCCCACAGGGGGTGCCCTTAGCGCGTAGTCGCTTAGTTTTTAAGTTTTTAAAGCCCTGGCTGGAGGCCTTAATTTTGAGGCATCCACAGGCAAGCCCGGTTAAGCAGACGACAACCTCATAGGTTGAACTGCGAGATGCCATTATCAAAAAAAAAAAACTAATATTATAAATTCGAAAGTAACTCTGTCTGTCTGTATGTTACCTTTTCACGCCTAAACCACTGAACCGATTTAGATGAAATCTGGTATAGAAATAGTTTGAGTCCCGAGAAAGGACATAGGATAGTTTTTATCCCGATATTCCCACGGGATCGACAATTATGCGGGTGAAACCGCGGGGCGCAGCTAGTATAGACATATTTTATACGATTTATTTCGGTCTGATCCCCTCCACCCCCTCAATCCCCTGCTAGTTCGTCTTCTGTTTTAAACTTTGTCTTATCCACTATAAGCTTTCTCATTCCGGTTTGATCCAGGAACCTATGCAGCACTAAGTTTATTTATTTATTTATTTATTTATTTATTTAAACTCTTAGTCTACCATTACAGGTTTAGAAACCTAATTCGATAGCTAAGCCTAGATACTTATAATATTAACTATTTTAAAATAACACTACTTATTACTAACACTTACAAATAACTACACAATACATTACCTAACACCAAAAATTACTTATAACTAAAACAATAAAACCTTATAATTTACAGAAAATTAACTTAAATAATAATATGCTTTACATTAAAAAAAAATAAAACAATAAAAGAAACAATAAACATAAAATTATACTAATTGTTGCTTTCGTAACATATTAAATATAAACTTACTCTTGCAAGTTCACTAAAGTAACACGAAAAAATGTCCAACCTATTCTGAACTTCGTTCACAGTACGAATTGCTCGCGTGAGAGGTGCTTTGGCCAGCAGGTTGGTTCTGGCAGTTGGTACTGCCAGCAGTGGCGGGCGCCGCCGCCTCCACACGTAGCGGTCGGGAACAGAAAACCGCAAGCACTGAAGCACTCCCGGATTGTGCTCCTTACCCCGGAGTAATTTAATTAAATAGACGACAAGGGTAAACTGTCGTCGCACCCTTAACTCATTGTACCCGACCATGCCCAGCACAAACAGGGTGGGGTACATCAGCGGGTACAATGGATAAACCCCGTACAGTCTGAAGTACAAGTGACGCGTGAACTTGTTCTGCACGCGCTCCAGCATGACAGAGTACTTGGCTTCATGTGGAGCCCATACGACAGCGCCATACTCCAAGTGACTCCTGACTAGAGCGTCGTATAATACCCTTATAGTCGTAATATTAGTGAACCCCTGTGACTGCCTAAGTACAAAGCCGAGGTTTCTGTACGCTTTCTTGCATATCTTAATGATATGCTGGCGAAACGTAAGATCTGGAGTGAGATATATCCCCAGATCCCGCACTTGCGTTACTCGCTGCATGGGTATCGCCTCTGCTTTGTACTCATAGCGGATCAGGGTGCGCGCACGACCAAAGGATATTACCGAGCATTTGGACACGTTGAAGTAGAGCTTATTGTCATGGCTCCATTTCACCACTCTATCAATGTCACCCTGGAGTCGCTCACAGTCTGACTCATCCCTTACCTCGAGCAGCAACTTGAGGTCATCTGCGAACAATAAACATGAGCCATGTCTGACGACCTCCGGCAAGCTGTTTATCATGATGATAAATTCAAGAGGCCCCAAATTGCTGCCTTGGCTTACTCCGGACCTGGTGAAGTACGGCTTCGACTCGTACCCATTGTAGTCAACGTACTGTTGACGGTCTCTCATATAGCTGACAAAGAACTGCAGCAAGTGCGGCGTACATCCTACATCTGCCAGCTTTCTTAATAAGACATCATTGTCCACGGTGTCAAAGGCTTTTTTAAAATCAAAGTACGCCGCGTCTACCTGTACTCCAGCGTCTACTGCCGGTATAACCTGTGCCATGAAGTTAAGCAGGTTGGTGGAAGTGCTGCGTCCGGGCCGAAAGCCGTGCTGCGCGTCCGACAGTTGCGCTCGGACTTGCCCCTGTATACAGCGTTGAATAGCGGCTTCAAAAACTTTTGCCGGCGTCGACAACACTGCAACTGGTCTATAACCGCTGATATCTGGACCTGCTTTACCCTTGGGTACTGGAACGACACGTGTAGTCTTCCACTGATCCGGGAACGTCGATTGCTTTAAGCACGTGTTATATATGTAATGCAGCGGGTTTGTTAAAACTCTAGCACAATCTCTAAAGAGAAACGCTGGTATACCGTCAGGGCCAGATGATCGTTTTGGCTTGAGGTTCGTCAGCGCATCCTGCACATCTTTGAGACTCAGGGTCTCTATATGTACCCGTGCACTGGTAGCACTGCTAACCTCTGCCATCGCCGCCTGAACGTCTAGTTGCGGTGGTTCCTGTCTGTATACCGACTCAAAAAATTCTGCGAATTCCCTAGCACACTGCTCATCAGTGAGATTTTGCCCATCTTTAACCATACTTTGCCTACTTACTCTACTTTTTTTTGACCTGATATATTGCCAGAATGATTTTGGATCTTTAGCGAACTGATTTTGAATTTTATTTTTATGGTTTCTGTGTGCAATTTCTATAGACTTTTTTATCCGGGCCCTACATTTAGCGTATTCTTCGTAATCACAATCACGTTTTGAGTTTTTAAACAGTTTGTGAAGTTTTGCTTTAATTTTGATCTCTTTAATAATTTCTCCGGTGTAAGTTGAGTTGTAATGTATCATGTCTAGCACTAGGTAGCAGTGGTGGCCCAGAGCACAGTGGTATCGACCCCGACTTACGAGTTTTAAGTCGTGAGTTCGAACCCAGGCTCTTTGCTTTGTGTATTTCATTTCTTCACTACTTCTCTCAAAACGGTGAAGGGAGGAAACCGTTACGTCATGTCCTAGAACGAAAAACGTCCCGCATTGGACCCGCGTGGTGGATAACGGCCCACTCCCTCTCATAAAGAGAAGGCCTGTGTCCCAGCAGTGGGAACGCTATAGGCTGATTACGATGATATGATGTATCATTTAAAACGTTTGCTGTGTGCAACTAAGTATGCCTTAATAGCCGAAACAGTAGTAATTTGATGGCCAATAACAGCTCTTCCACTCGATCGTTCTCAAAGGCGAATTACGGATATTATCAAAAATGGCCAGCAGAAATTCCTTCAAAGCTAATTTCAAAATAATACAATCACCAATTAAATTGCCACGCTGTTCTATATCGTACAATTAACAGTATTTATCTAAAACTTTTATTTGAAGCCCCTCTATGTACAGTCAACAAAAGAGATAAGTACTTATGCAGGATCGTAGGATATAGTTGAAGTTTAGTAAGAAACTGATGGATGTTCTCGAATAAAATTTAATTTGATTAATAGAAAACAAACGACTCATTTATCAAATTAAATTTCAGTCGACAACATCCATCGGTTTCTTACTAAAATTCAACTATATCCGATGATCCTGCATACTTATCTCTTTTTTTGACTGTACATCGTAACGATGTAAATACCTGATGAAATTACGAAAGCTCTCGCGATCGGTACGATACGTACCTACCTCTAACTTACGCCTTTTTATTTTTAGGCGACACGTGTACAGATAATTGTAATTACAAATGGGTATTCTACCTTCCACGCGTACCATAATTGAAGGCGGAATTAAGTTACAAAAGTTATAATGTTGATATAAGTCCCGGTATGTAGGTAATGGATTATCACCATTGATCCACGAACCGACCGCGACAAGCGTAGCTTAACCTTTTAAGCACTTGGCTAAATATTCATTGCCGTGCCCCTAGTGCCCGGCTACAAATCGATAAAATAATACCTACAATAAATACGGAGGTATTATATAATAATGGTTTTAGTTGTACCAAGCAGTTAATAGGACAAAATAAAACGAAAAAATCATGCATGTCTCTGTCGCATAAATACGACACGAGCGGTAGGGGCACGGAAATATGTGTCGCATAAATGCGACACAAGCGGTTAAAAGGTTAACATTCGATCGTCTCATGTGGCTATTATCATTTAGCCACGAGCCTGGAAAGGAGATGCATAGGTACTCGTAGGCAAACAAGAATATACTTACATGATGAAATTGAAAACTTGCGCCAAATTGAAATCGCGCAAACTTGGTTTCCTGGCTATAGATCTTTAATCATAGTAGGGCCATCTCCCCCGGACTTACCCTACACTATTTAGGACGACAATTACACGATTTTTTTTTCAAGAATTTAGATTTGGGAAATGGCAATTTTGATTAGGTATGTAACAGTTACTAGGAGGTGCAGTAAATGTTACATACCTAATATACATTGTCATTTCCCAAATCTAAATTCTTGAAAAAAATCGTGTAATTTTCGTCTTAAATAGTGTACCTAAACTAAGTTTTGCCTTCAAGTAGACACGAATTATCGTCGTACCAGTAAGAACGTTTTTTATCAAAACAAATAAGAAAATTAAAGTATCAATTTTAGCGCGCGCCCGATAAGTAATGCATTCATCGCAGAGTTCACAACATGAAGCAAGTTGGCAATGCGTTGAACTAGCGGTATTTACCTAATTTTGACCGTTCACGTACAGTCAACAAAAGAGATAAGTATACATGATCGTCGGATATAGTTGAAGTTTAGTAAGAAACCGATGGATGTTGTTGATGAAATTTTATTTGATAAAAGAGCTATTTGTTTTCTATTAATGAAATAAAATTTTATTCGAGAACATCCATCGGTTTCTTACTAAACTTCAACTATATTCGACGATCATGCATACTTATCTCTTTTGTTGACTGTACATAATATGTGCAATGTGCATCCCTTTCCTTAATGACATGCTCTAATTTTTCTTTCTACCACATTGCATTAGATATTTTAATTTGGCTCACCTATTTTTCACCTGTAAGTATATTGCTTCGTCGTCGTTGACGAACGTCTTTCATCAGGTTATTTATTTATTTATTTTAGGATCTCCAACAAAAGATATACATTAAACATTATATAGTTAATGGACCCGGAGAGGCCCGTGGCTAAATAATAACAGCCGCACAGGTCGATCGATCAGGTTAAGCTACGCTTGCCGCGGTTGGTTTGTGGATGGGTGACCATCTTTACATACCGAGACCCCTCCGTGCCTCGGAAAGCACGTTAAGCCGTTGGTCCTGGCTGTCATTCGTGGATCTTTGACAGTCGTTACGGGTCGTCAGAAGCCCGAAAGTCTGACAACCAGTCTTACCAAGGGGTATCGTATTACCCAGTAACTGGGTTGTGGAGGTCCGATAGGCAGTCGCTTCATGTAAAATACTGGTATTCAGCTGCATCCGGTTAGACTGGAAGCCGACCCCAACATAGTTGGGAAAAGGCTAGGCAGATGATGATAGTTAATGGACGACAAAGTATTTGGTAGGTGTACTCTTTCAATTACAGAAGACCACACCATGCACAATAAAATTAACAACTAAGCTAACAAATTAAATATCTAATCTATATCTATATACTTATAATAAATCTGTAGAGAGGTCAATTCTGTACATGAAATATATTTCCAAAATAACTATCAGCGGGTGATTAGTGATCGATACTGATGCCAAAAATGCAATCAGTAAAATTTTTGTCTGTCTGTCTGTCTGTCTGTCTGTATGTTCTTTATAGAAAAAAAAACCACTGGACGGATTTCAACGAAACTTGGTACAATTGTTCTTCATACTCCTGGGCAGGTTATAGTATACTTTTCATCACGCTACGATCAATAGGAACAGAGCAGTGAAGGGAAATGTTGGGAAAACCGGAGAACTTACTCCATTTTTGAAGCTTCCGTCGCATGTGCAGCCTTAATGGTTAAAGCTACACAGAAATCATGTATGACGGAAATGTTCTCCTTAAAATTATATAAAAAATATTCCACGACAGCAAATGTCTATCTTTTATGGTTGACTCACAATAATACGTGTAACTCCCGATAGCTTAGCAGTTCGGAGCTTTCTGATTATATTTGTCTACTCTTACGCTAATAAGCCATCGCACGTGAATACTGAATCATGCTATAAGGATTATTTTTGTGTAACGGTCGCAGCGCTCGACGCCACTCGCGGAGGGAGGTATAAAAGGGCGGGGGATCCAAACGCGAACTTCACACAGTCCAGCAGTTCATGAAGCGCCTCGCCAAGCGTTTCTTCGATTCTGCTATAAAGCACCCCAATTGCCCTGATTGCGGCGGCCTCCCAATATACTCCCTCCCGCATAAGTAGGATTCGCCGACCAAGGCATACCCTCACCATCCCCGACGACGCCACTACCCTCTTACAGGAGAGCAGGAAAGCCACCAGCACCATTAAGAGACACAAAAACACGACCCGACAACCGTCCTTCCGTCCTCGCCGTCGAGGACGCCAGTCGCGACGCCCCGTAATTTCTCCTCCCCGACCCTTGCTCGAGCCAGCCCGCGCCGCTGAGCCTGTAGTATTAAATTCGCCCCTAAATGATTCCGATCCAGCCTGTCCCTTGCTGCCCCCCCCCAGCGACGCCCTAAGCCGAGGTCCGTACCCCACAGGGGGTGCCCTTAGCGTGTAGTCGCTTAGTTTTTAAGTTTTTTTTAAGCCCTGGCTGGAGGCCTTAATTTTGAGGCATCCACAGGCAAGCCCGGTTAAGCAGACGACAACCTCATAGGTTGAACTGCGAGACGCCATTCCCAAAAAAAAAAAAAACGCGAACTTCATACAATATTTGGCTGTTGATGCGAGTAGACGTTCCGAGCATTCGACCTTATTGACAGACAATATTGTTTATCAGCGCGACTTTTAGTCTTTAAATTAATTTAGTTTATTTAGTTTTCTTTTGTTGTTATTTTATAAAATAGGTATTAGTTATTTTGGTAGTGTATTATATTCGTTCAAATTACAAATTATTAATAGTTTACATTTTATTTCTTTTTAGGTGAAGTAGTAATTTCGTTGTATAGGTAGGTACTTAAGCCTCATGTGAACGTGATCTAAACAATATTACCAATACATTAACTTAATAACACACAAGGAATTACACACTGACGGAGTTGCGGGCACAGCTATCTATATCAGTGGCGTAGGGTGAATTTATGACAGAGGTAGGCCGGAGCAAAAAAAAAATACCAAAAGAAAATTACAATGATGAATTGACTATAGAGTGGTTATGTTCTGAATTTTCGAAGGGAAGCCGGCGGGAATCGAGTTGTATGGTACCTTCGCCACTGATCTATATCTATATACAGGGTGTCCCAGAAATAGTGAATCAAACTGCTATGGGAGGTAGCTTGACTAATGTCCCATCCATAAAAAATATGAAACAAAACAAAACGCATATGGCCATAAAAAAAACAAAGAATATCGGAGAAACGGGAAAATCATCGAATTCTCCTAAGTTTCCAGCTCTAATTATTTCGTTTAGGGTTTATTTGTACATTTTTTCTGTTAATTTTAATTTTTAGAGTAATTCGCTCCAACTGATTGTTAACATTTTTCAAAAAATAATGTCTACTATTGGAGTACAGACCACTTAATTTATGTGATTTTTTTTAACCGAAAAATTTTCTTGCTATTTTAACCAGTTATGGTATAAAAAAAATTGTTTTGTTTCATATTTTTTATGGATGGGACATTAGTCAAGCTACCTCCCATAGCAGTTTGATTCACTATTTCTGGGACACCCTGTATATAAAACTCTTCCGTTACTGAGTGACTGACAGACAACGCACAGCCGAAACTACTGGCAGTAGAGAGCTGAAATTTGGCATGTGTGTTTGTTGGGAGGATTAGGCTACCACTAAGAGAGGATTTTTAGAAATTCCCTCCCAACGGGGAGAAAAGGGGGATAAATTGTTTTTTTCCGGAAGTCATTATTCCACGCGGACGAAGTCGCAGGCAAAAGCTAGTACATAATAAAGGAAAAAAATTGACAGTGGAACATAAAAACAATAATTTCTGTAAAATATTAAAACATAGAATAATAAAATAACTACCAGTTCATGTAAGAGGGAGAAAATTGGCAAAACATTGTGAAGAAGACGCGAAGCTGAGTTTAGTTTGTACTTAGTGGGATGTTGCTGTAGAAAATACAGTTTAAACGGACGCCCGGCCGCTTCGCTGTTACGTCGCCGTCGGTGAAATGCTTGACAGCATCGTTTTGAGTCGGGAAATCATGGAGCCTATATTGCTAGAGTATATAGCATATTGCCAACTTTATGTAGGCTTCGAAAGCTCAAGATCCACTTGGCTACAATAACCATCCTGACTTGTCTAATTAGTAATTATAACAGTAAAAGCGGAATTCCCGTGGAGCTAACAAATGTATATATACCTATACCTAAGAGATTAATATAGATTCTCGGTAAGGTAATTAATATCATGAAAGTATGTAAGTCTGTATGTATATTTAGGTTAAATGGTTGACCTCCTTTTATCAATACCATACGACATTAATTTTCCTGTATCGATATCGGCTCCTGTATTCATAGGAACTGTGTAATTCATCCATCGTTTACTCACGAATCTGCAGTATGATGAAGGCATATCCAAAATTATACTTGATAATCTAACAAAAGGCTGTCCTCTGTGTTACTAGACATAACATCTTGAATCTGCGGCTAACCTCGGCCCTTGATTACAAATATAATTTATTAGTCCCACAAATTCTCCTTTCGTTACTATACAACAGCCAAAACATATTCCATCCTAACTTTATCACTATCACTCGCTCAAACTAATATCAAATTGAAATTCTACTCCAAACACACGTACAATTTAAAAACTACAGCGCGTTCCAATTTATCGGTTGCCATGGTTACAATAACACAATTGCAGTAGCTCTAACGTCCAGGAGCTCCCGATAAAAACAATTCCCTATTTAAAAATGTAATTATTGTATGTTGCCAGGTGCTGCAATGCGGTGGAGCCTGACCCGACCTGAACTGGGACCGCACATGCTGCAATGTTATCTTACGTCACACACTTTTTGTTGTCCAAGTGGGAGCAAAAAGGTGAAGGATTTATTATAAGTTGGCGAAGAAAGCACCGTTTTGTTTGAAGAGGTTAAAAGTATGTATGAAGTTTTATTAGTAGGTGCTTACCCACTTTGAGAGTACATGCCGTGAAATAGAATCAAATATGAAGACAATTTATTTAAATAAGTGGGTTGTTGAGATGATTAATACGATCCAAAATTCCTACTCATTCCCCTTCCATAGCAATAGTACGGTAGAGATTTATAAATTAATATAATTATACAAAAATACAGTACACAGAAATTGGAACAATGTTTTTACATATCCAATATCAAATAAAAAACAAACAGTAGGTATGATTCCGATGAAAACTCATACTGATATTAATTGGTCAACATATAATAGCATACATACATGAATAATCAGACAACAGAATACAATATTTTCCAGGTATTTAAACCAGTTTTTTGCTCCACATCGCAGCGACGATGTCACAAAGAAGTTCCAGGGAAAAACAGTGTCCCCTGGGCAGGGTATTGTCGGCAACATGTTTGTGTTATCACAACAATGTTACGTGTGGCGCGTTATCAAGTTTATAACATATTGCGCACCACTTCTGTGAATCGGGTGCGTTTCCTTTTTATTTTACCGCCATAACACAATGCAGCGGCTGGTGAGGAAACTCATTTCTCTCGCTGCAACATTTTTACAGTAATATTTTGAAAAATTGAGATATTTCGTGCATTGCCTTTAGTGCGAAACCGTGTGTTTTAAACCCTTTTCTTTTGTGCTTTAGACTAGGTATAGAAACAGGAATAATGTTAAAATGTTAGAAAATAATAATTATGTTCTTCGCACATACCGTCATTCAGAAAGTATTGCGAAAAAAAGTTTTATGTATGAGAGACTGGCAAATTATAATCAATTTTGAAAATATGATTATTTGGAAGTAAAAATAGGTACGAGTACGTTCCAATTTAAAAAAATCCCTCCACATTGTTTGCGAGCTAATGTAAATTATCGTGTCTCATTAAAAAATGGATCTGCGCCGGGAATATTTTCGCGCTATGATATTTTATTATTTCAAGTGTCGCCTGAAACCGGACGAATCGTACGATAGACTTCAAATGGCATTCATGGATGAAGGCCCTTCTAAGACAATCGTGTATTGTTGGTATAATGAATTCAAGCGCGGTCGACTAACTTTGGTGGATGAAGAAAAAAGTGGTCACCCTTTGACGGCTGTTACGGAAGAAAACGTGCTAGCAGTGAAACATTTAATCCAAGACAATAGGCGAGTTACGTATCAAGAGATTCAGCACATACTGCAGGTTGGATTGGGAAGCCTTCACGAAATTCTACACGTGCATCTTCGCGTGAGGAGGATAGTTTCGCGCTGGGTGCCGCACTACCTCACCGATGCTCAGAAGCATGTCCGGGTGGAATGGTGCCGTGATATGGTAAACAATCGGTACTAGTACCGCCATCTTGGTTTTTGAATACATTCCAAGTGACATTCCACAAAACAATTGTATAAATGTTTACCAACGACGACGCCCCCCTGTCAACGTCATTCGAGCACCAAAAGGTACAGTCCGTTGGCAGTTATTTTACCTCTGACAGCAGCAACGGAATAGCAACCTTATTGCAACGAAAATAAAGATCATTGTAATTTTGACAGACTTGGCAATGGCAGCAACCCAATAGCAACCTTATGGCCACGACAATAAAGATCACTGTGATTTTGACACTGATGCAAAATCTGAGGTAAAATAATATAACTGCGAAGGGATTGTACACATAAATTGATGTGTCATTCATTCATTAATTTCATTGTCTTATGAGATCATAAATCGTTCACTGCTCAATATGAACGTCTACAATAAATGATCATGAAGAAATATTACCAACATTCACCACGCTACTAAACGGATTATCGCACAGCTAAATGCCGCAACCTACTGTTTCTCTCTTCAATCTGAAGGATTAAATCTAAAGTCCCCTTAAGAAAGACGTAATGTGATTCTCGATGAAGAATAGACGGTAGGCTTATGGAAGACAACAATACAATGTTTAAAATGTATTTTTTTCTAAACTTAATATTTTAAAGAGAAAATATGTGATTTTTAGATGCTTGTTTGTTACGCTTTCACGCTGAAATGGCTAAACTGATTTGGATGAAATTTGGCACATGGGTAGACCATGACCTGAATTAGGATATGGAATACTTTTATCCCGATATTCCAACGGAATCGAGACTTATTAGGGTGAGACTACGGGGCGCAGTGGGTACCTATTTTATAAATTAATTAATCTATTGTATTTTGTAATCGGCTTTGTTAAATATAGTTCGACGTTAAATAAATTTCTACTACCATATAATAACGTAGTTATATTCTAGAAAATGAAGAGTTTATCATTCATTGATAATAGCAATGAATGAATGAATGATTTCTACACTGGATTCAAACGCATACCTACATAGACTATCATTTACAAGTCGCAACCAATTCTGGAAATATCGAAACCAACCTTGAATTGATAGAAAAATAACAAAATTATACAAATGAATAAAAGCTACAACATGTAACATGAATACAGTACAATACCTAGGTCTCTGGTCCTTAGGTACAACCCAACAAACGAGTAGGCGCTGAAAATACAAAATCACAAAGGACCGGCGAAAAGGCTAGTCAAGCCGAGTTCGAGAGGATTCAAATACAATTGGCTGGTACTCGAAACGACTTATTTGTGAGCGAACAAATAGAAAAACCCTCGAGTTACATTTCTAGCTCATACAAGTACATATGTTATTCCCTCGTTATTACTGAGTTCTACTGCTCTAAGGATACATGAATTTTTATTGCCTTTTGTCATGATTTACATGATGGAGCTTCTCCTGAGAAAGAGATTACGACGTATGCTCCGGTTGACCTTGCCTTGATTGCCTTTTCATTTGATCTGTCACACGGTACAGATTGCAATTTTTTTGCTTTTAATTTATTCCCCAAAAGGGAACCCCGTATTCAAAATTCTTTTATTTACGTTACATATCCTTATTTGGGTTACGGAAATTCATATCTGTACCAAGTATTTACTTAATCTGTCCAGTATTTTCGGAACATATTGGCTGTGACGTGACAGACGGCCAGACAGACACACGAGTGATCCTAAAAGGTTTCCGTTTTTTCATAAGCTAAGCGAGACGTAAAGACCAATAACCGATTGTTTCATGATATAAACACCTTCGTTGTACTTGCATTGAGATTATTCGATCATTAATATTATTAGACCTTAATCCTCTACTCTATCGAACAATATTAATCTACATTTCAAACTAAATATGCATAATAACTAATAAAATATGCAAGTTAGTTACTGGAACTCCACAATCCACATACATACAGCCGTCAAGAAATTATCACACGCTAGGACTACGCTCCGGTTAAATGGCACAGAAATGTGCCTCAATACACGACGACACGCATAATACGTCCCGCGGTGCGAACCCGCCTTTATTTCCGACACGTGTGTACAAAGCACTTTGGCACATTATCAAGGAACACTGTTCCAATTCTACGCAGAGATCTGATCTTCATCGGTAAATGGTAGACGATGTCGGGATTATAGCCACAACAGAACTGTAGCTCGTTACACTAAGCACTGCGACAAGCATCTGACCCAATTATAATTAACTTTGTTTCTCGACACATTGCGAAATTACTGAGACATTGAACAATTACTGCGGTACAAGTAGTTTCCATTGTTAAAACCATCGTCTTGGTAGCACCTACATTGAAAGTAGATACCTAACTTCTCACTATAACATTGTCTGTTCCGCTAAAACAAAACACGATCGTATCATAGGCAGCTATGACCGAGGTATAAACATTTTACTCTCCAATAATTATTACGTCAGCACAAAAATAATGGCGTCGAAGAATTAGCGGTAATAGAGTTTGTGGCTAAGAAGATAGATAGAAATAAATAGAGCTCCGCCGACTCGGACAACAACCGGAATGAATCACGTGAAAACAAAAAGAATTTGTAGTTACTTAGTTGACGTTGGTTTTGTAAAGCCGCGTTCGAGTTATGAAGTTACGATAGTAGACAATAAGTAGGTGACTTGCGGAGTGGAACACCCTAACGAAAACTTGTTTCACCGCATCACTGAACTCTTTATATCTGCTGTTCGCACCGCCGCCATGCGCCGCCACTTTATAATATTTTCACTTGAAATTCGCCATCCACCCTGCTTTTATTTGAATCGGAGTATGATTAATATATTACGTACTTCGTTTCCGATTCTGAAAAATGTGCAGCGAATGTCGGAAAACAGTTGAATAAAAGTCTTTTGCTGTATAGCAAGGCAGATATAATACCTAGATGCATAATACAGACGCCAGCACATCAAGCTACTACAATCTGTCAAATTTCTTTAATAGATTTTCAACTTTATTGCTAAAGCATAAGGTCGAAAGTTGATTGGGAAAAATTGACAGTTTCGGGTAGCTCTATGTATTGTACTCGGAACCGGCGTGCGTCTATGACCAGATGTATGAACTTAAACGAAGCAAAAGGAATGTATGCGCATGTATGGATCGTAGCAGGTTGCGTTCTGTAGTTTCTGCTCTATGGGAAAAAGGTGTGAGTGAGTTTATGTATGTATGTTCCTAATCTTGTTGTAAGTAATCCAAGCTTAGTAAGAATAGACCAAAACAAAGGCGTAAAGAGATTATATCAGAAGGCCAATTCTCGTAATTTAAAACGTTCAAAATCTAGTAGTAGTAGTCTCATCTCGGCGACAAACAAATGTTAAAAGCTTGTCAAAATGTAGGGAAATTAAAGGTATTTTTGACAGATTGAGAATGAGATCAGACTGTGAACGTTCTTAAAATTACGAGAATTGCCCCTCAGTTCAGCAACCCGCATACTAACAAAACAACGAAAAACATAATCCTCTGCGAATATTTGCACTATTTTCATGTTTGGTACGAATAGCAAAAAAAGTATACAGCTTAGTTTGCAGATTAGCCAACAAAAAATTATTTCAATTTACTTAATCAAAACTATTTTGTACTAACGCAGGATTTTAATTTTGAAATGTAACTTTTGCCATACACATTACATTAATTTATTAATGTTTTACAATTTTAGTCTCGGGTTTACCCGATTAGTTTCGAACTCGTATAGAGCTGCGCGGTAATTGCGTCACACACTATCAGTAGCAATATTATGGGTTTCATTTTGACAGTCCAACAACATTCATTGCGTTGTTTATGTTTTCGAGCAGACACATTTTTCGAACATATGAAGCAATGGATTAGCGATATCTTCAAAATGATTCAGATTGTGATTGACAGTGTGTTACGCAATTAGGGTGCTGTTCTCTGCTTCTCAGAGTGAGAAGAGGCCTTTGCCCTGCAGCAGGACAATAATAGGCTGGTACTATTTAAATGGAGGTGTTAATCAGCAGCTCATTATATGGCGGGGTCGCGAGTCGAACCAAAATAATTTCATCAAATGATAATTTATTTATTTATTATTTATTTATCCTCACACTGGAACGCCATACAGCAATTACACCAACGGAGTAAAAAATCACTTCATCTGCTGCTTTCCATCCATGCTGTGCGCGGTGGACATCGAATGAGTGGCAATGGATCACGCACGCTCACGCAGCGTCAAGACATTTCTCCATAACTTTATCACTCCTTCCATAAATTGCACGTACATTCATTGCGAATTTTTGAAACATAATGATTTTTCAAAGTAAATACATTAAAATTGAAAAAAACGGAAAATTTTGAGGTATCATCCTGCCTGACAGATGACAGAAAAAAAAGGCATAAACTATCACAGTCGTTTGTCTATTGTTTTAATCAACACCTACAACAATACAATAAATCATCAACTCGATAGAACTATTCCCACAAACCGAAAACAACGAAGAAAACGAATGAAAAATATTTCACACTAACACAATTATTAGTAGAAAATATTTTGTAGTCGTTTTCGACTGTTGGGGGCAGGCAGGGAGGCAGGGCATTTTAAATGTGGCTTTGGACGACCGCGCGTGGCTGCAAGCCACACTACCCATTCGTTTTGGCGGGCTCGGCGTCCGCAAAATTTCTAGTGTAAGCCTACCGGCGTTCATATCCTCGGTCCACAGCACAGAAAAGTTAACCACACGAATCTTGATTCCTGCTCAGGTTGACTCTGAAGTGCCGTGTTTGACTGATGCGGTGAACGCCTGGAAGGTGGCTTGCCCGGACACGGTACAGCCCGAAAACCCGTCTTCCCAGAGACAGTGGGATGAGCCGCTTTGCAGGTTGGTACGGAATAAACTTATTAATACGTCCACCAATACTGCTGAGCGTGCCCGCCTGCTGGCTGTGGGTGAATGGGAGTCGGGCCTTTGGCTTCAGGCGCTACCGTCACCTAACATAGGCACTATGCTGGGTGACACCACATTCCGGCTCGCTACATGTTTGCGTCTGGGCGCTCCTTGCGGAGCTCCACATCGCTGTCAATGCGGTGAAGCAGTCGACTGCCTCGGACACCATGGCCTATCCTGCAGCAAGAGCGCTGGTCGGATGGCACGGCACGCCAGCATTAACGACATCATCCGTCGGGCTCTTGTCACCGCCGGGGTGCCAGCTGTTTTAGAACCCAATGGCTTGGCACGTGACGATGGGAAGAGGCCAGATGGAATGACAATAATGCCTTGGAAGTTGGGTAGGCCTTTGGTGTGGGATGCAACTTGTGTCGACACCCTCGCGCCATCCCATCTTCCTAGCACGGCGGGCTGTGCTGGGGCGGCTGCTGCAGGAGCAGAAAACCTCAAACGACGCAAATATAACAACCTTTTTGGGAGTTATATGTTTGAGCCGTTTGGGGTTGAAACTCTAGGGCCTTGGGGCCCGAGTGCTCATCGAATGTTTCGAGACATCGCCAAGCGGTTGGTTGACTCTACACGTGACCAGAGGGCTGGCCTATTTTTAGCCCAAAGAATAAGCATTGCCATCCAACGTGGTAATGCTGCCAGCCTTTTGGGCACTTGTCCCATTGACAGCGATGCGGACGAATTTTTTGATGCCCTATGAGCTCTAGTCTTTTTTTTTTTTTTTTTTTATACACTTGTATATAATATATATATATATATTTTAGATTGTAAAATACTTCTTGTAATTAATACAGAATTTTAAGCCAGTGTTTTGAAACAAAACTATGACAAACCGTTTTGCAATAACAATGAAAAGTCGTGAATCATTCATGCATTCGTTTGCTTTCGATATTGGCTACTTGTAGGCGAACTGATTATTTTCTCGTTACATATTATCATATAAAACTTTGCATCTTCCTTCTCTGAATCTCTCGGGAATCTCATTTTAGTAACGGCTGTTGCCAAATGCTTGCTGATATGAGCAAAAAGCGCCGCAAAATGCATGTTTTCTTATTATTTTCGGGTGTTTTTGCGACGAGCGGCGCTGGATAATTTAATACTGCAATATGAAAAGACCTTTAGTCACAGTTGTTAGCCCTCGCTGACACGTTTTCAAATAAAATGTTCACACCGCAACTCGGTTACCTAGATGAACTTTCGAATTTTCAGTTCGGATTTGCAACGCTCGGGTTAGTTTGCATCATATTTTCTTATATACGCCACATCGAACCCTACCTACCTGTTTATCTACCTGTTTGAAAATACAAGCAAGCAATTAACATGTTGTTTTGAATAGTCGTTCAAACCGAATACATTATTGTGTATTTGTTTATTTATTTATTTGCAGACAGGCGCGATACGACGGTGCGACGCGATTTTGGTAGAGCAATTTACTGCATAGAAAAGAAAGAGAAGCGGTAATTTGTTGCAAAATATGAAGCAATTATCTATTTACAGAAAAAAAACACAAATGATTGAATGATTTTTTGTTTGGACTAAAAAATTAAAACACTAGTGCTTTAGTATGTTGCTTGTAGAATAATCTGACAAAAAATCATATAATGAGTGTACGTATATTAGTATGGTTTTTATTGTAAAAAGAAAGTTTTTAGTGGTATCCTCATGATTTTTTTCTATCGTATCAAATTAGTTGTATTATGTTTTCAACACACTATCTATATGAGTCCGCGTATCACTGGTCAGTTTCCCTCAGTCGTCAGTTTATTTAATTCGCCAGTTTCGTTGATTAGCCAGTTTCATTGATTCGTCAGTTTTCCCGATTAGACAGTTGTGTTTACTCGACAGTTTCCAGTGTTTGCCAGTTTTCGACAATTCGTCAGAGCATATATCCTGAAGAATATTATATATTTTTCTGATTTTGTTTACTGTAGTCGATTATATACTTTTATTGTTTCTAAAACTTGCGTTTTTTTGCGTTTAGGTCCTGTAAGCCTAACTACCCAAATAGGCTGATTAAATAGTTTTTCCGACTGTATATAACTAAGTAGTTAGCTCTCTAAGCCCCGGTTGATTGCGCTGGACAGACTATATAGACATTAAATTAAAAGTTCGGTTAAGAGCACACGACACGGTTCATTGGATAATAAACGATTATTGCCGCCCACACGTTGGCAACACATAGAATAGGGCCGCTATTTTTTTCGGGCAACATTTATTCTGGACTTACCTACAAAATTGAATAATGGGCTGCAATAAGTGTTCTAGTTTCTTCATATAGAAAACTAGAACAGAAGTATATTTTGTTGTCCGAAATATTACTAATAGTATAAAACAAAGTCGCTTCCCGCTGTCTGTTTGTCCCTATATATGCTTAGATCTTTAAAACTTCGCAACGGATTTTGATGCGGTTTTTTTAATAGATAGAGTGATTCAAGAGAAAGGTTTATATGTATAATACATGCATATTATAGTAGAGAAAAGCTGAGAAATTCAAAGATTTGTAATGTGATGTCGTATCAAATACATTTTTGTGCGCTTACATTGCAAACGCTGGCCTTACGAGATAGATCAATTTAATGTACTACGGGTATATCTTCTAAGGATAACCCACAGTAACCATTTGTATCTTTTTCATATTACAAAAACAATATGGGTTATTTACCAAGTTATTTTAAACAATACGGTATTATTCCTTATCCAATTAAACACATTAGATACGTTGTGCATTTCGTGTAAATCTAAATTGCCCTGTATAGCATATCATTAAAATTAATATCTTAGAAGATATCAGATATTTAAAAAGCGGGGCAGAAGTTCGCCGGGTCAGCTAGTTTATTTATAAAATAATAATATAATAGCGACCGTTTTCGGGGGTGCATTATTGAGTGTGCAAGTCACCCCCTGCCATTTTATCTGTGAATATTATATTATCATTGGTCAGGCAAGGAACATAGTCCTTCCATAGTTCAAGGTTACCGATCCACTACTTATAGTCAATCCAAACCCATAGCCCAATATATTTTGTTCCCATGTTCTGCAATAGTCCTCCACAAACCGGGGGTTGTCCTGAGGTGCACTTGCATCGTGCATACAGGGATAACAGTCGCTTGGTGCCTCCTTATCAGTTAAAATTGTCTAAGAGGCCTCTGCGAGTTGGCTTCGGTCCCTGGTATGCCTTTCAAAGTTCCGGGTCCCCAGGGTCCCGAGATATGTAAAAGACAAAAATATAATATTTTTTTTTTCCATTACAACTAGGTATCATTATAGGGGTATCTACCCAATGCGACAATGCGGTCATTTTACAAATCTATACTAACTTATTAATTACAATTTAAATATAATATAAACAACTAAAACTAATAATCTAAAAAGTAATAGGAACTTTAAAACAGTATTTTAAATACAGAATATTTTTATATACAGAATGCTGAACACAATAATATGGTACCTACTATATATTATTTAGAGAGGGGCTTGAGGCTAAGAAATAACAGCCGCACGGCTCGATCGATCAGGTTAAGCTACGCTTGCCGCGGTTGGTCCGTGGATGGGTGACCATCTTTACATGCCACGACCCTTCCGTGCCTCGGAAAGCACGTTAAGCTGTTGGTCCCAGCTGTCATTCATGGACCTTTGACAGTCGTTAATACGGGTCGTCAGAAGCTCGAAAGTCTGACAACCAGTCTTATCAAGGGATATCGCATTATTCGTATTACCCAGTAACTGGGTTGTGGAGGTCAGATAGGCCACGTGGGTAAAGGCGCAGGCCAAAGCTAGTGTCTCATATAATAGCTTGTTGTTTTCACAGCATTTATGCCTCCATAACCGAAACACGGCAGAAATAATTTGATGGCAATAACATCCTTTTCGCTCGATCGTTCTAAAAGCGAATTACGAATATCATCAAAAAGGGGAGCAGAATTTCCTTCAAAGCTAATTTCAAAATACTACAATCACCAATTCAATTGCCCCCGCTTTTCTATATCGTAAAATTAAGAGTATTTACCTAAACCGTTTATTTGAAGCCCCTCTAAGTACATCGTAAGACGTAAATATCTGATTTGGTTACGAAGGCTCTCGCGATCGGTACGATACGTACCTACCTACGTATCTCTAAATTACGCCCTTTTGTAATTGTAATTGCAAATGTGTATACTACCTCACAAGCGTACCATAATTGAAGGCGGAAATTAATTTATACAAGTTATTATGTTGATAATGTAATCATTTATTTCTTGGCCAAAGAATTAGCATTGCCATACAACGTGGCAATGCTGCCAGCCTCTTGGGCACTGTTCCATTTGACAGCGATGCGGACGAATTCTTTGATGCCCTATGATTATTTTGCTTATTTTTTCATATAAATGTACATATTATTATAGTTTATATGTTAGCTTAATGTAAATATTTACAGAAGTTGTGTTAAATACATCTCCTCTTGAATTTTATTTCTAACACACTTAACCTATTTTTTTACAATTTAACACTAATTGTATATAATATACAGGTTGTCCCTGAAAGTATGGATCAAATCGAATAGGGTCGTGGGCAAGGTCATTTCCAAACTTTTTAACGCTGAGAATGTCGGTGAATTTTTTTACGGTTCAAAAGTTATGATCAATTTTTGTTTTTTTTTCAATCACTTCGCATAGTGCTCAAAGGAAAAAATCATTAAAAAAAATGCTATCAGGGCTATCAATTTAATTTTTTTAATAACCCTGATAGTTTTTTTTTTTTAATGATTTTTTACTTTAATTATCTATTAACAAAAAATCTATTGTTTGGACAAAAAAATTAAAACACTAGAGTTTTAGTATAATGCTTGTAGAATAATCTGACAAAAAATCATAATGATTGTATGGTTTTTATTGTACAAGAAAAGTATTTAGAGGTATCTTCATGATTTTTTTCTATCTTACCAAATACACACATCAAAAGTGTCTAGGGATCAACATATATTTTTGCAATAACTTTTCTCCTGATTGATATTAATTAAAATTTTCTTTAAGGATTCATCAAATAAAGTGTTTTCGTTTGTCACAGTAACGATAAACCAAGTCACCTTTGCATTAATAAAGAAATTTGCCATTTTCCTAATAAAGGGATTTTTGACATTTGAACCACTAACACAAAAGTTCGAAAAAAAGACTGAAATAACAGTTTTCTTTAAAATTTTATTGGGTAACTTAAACAATTAATAATCCGTGTTTCTACCGCGAACACTAACAACACAAGAACATCGGTTTGGCATACTCAAAATGAGTTCATCCAAATCACGCTGTGGAATGGCAGCCCATGTTCGTTGCAACAACAAAAAAAGGTCTTCTTGCGACTGGATACCCTCCATATTCGGCAGAGCTCTTCTCTGTAGCATATCCCATGCATGCTCAATCGGGTTCAAGTCTGGCGACTGAGCAGGCCAGGGCAGGACATTGATGTTAGCTGCGGCGAGAGTCTGTCTTACAACTCTTGCGGTGTGCGGTCGTGCATTATCATGCATTAACTGAAATAAGGGACCGATTTGCACTTGTAGAGGAACGATGACGTCTGATACAATCGTCTCAGCATAAATTTGAGCGTTGAGGTTGCCTCTGATCCAAATCAACTCAGTTCTTCCGCCGATCCAAATACCCGCCCATACCATGATGGTTCCACCACTATAAGGATGGACTTCCTGGCAGGATTTTAATCGCTGTTGGCGTCCAGGGGTTCTCCAGTGTCGTATACGTCTTGTATCCGGTCTCATACCAAAACGAGACTCATCAGAAAAGCACACGAAACGCCATTGTTCTTCTGCCCAATTTCTGTGTTCAAGAGCCCATTGATATCGAATCCTACGATTGTGCATTGCTATAGGTGGTACCCGTAGCGGTCTTCGGGAATGAAGGTTCACTTCATGCAAGCGGTTTCTGACTGTTTGGTCGCTAATTAAGTTCCCTGAAGAGTGATGAAGCCTCACGGCTAACATCATGGCGGTTATTGTTGGAGCTCTTCGAGTTAAGATTTGAATGTATCGGTCTTGTCTCCGTGTGGTGCAGCGATACCGTCCTCCATGGCGCTCAGCCACGGTACCAGTGCTTCGGTAACGTGTCCAAAGTCGACTGATAACACTCTGACTTGTATTCAGAGGTAAAGCCACAGTACGTTGCCGGGAACCAGCTTCTATCATTCCCACGGCTCTGAGCATTTCTTCCCTGCTTAAATGACGTCGCCGCTCCATAATAACGTTGGTTTTAATCAGTAGTAGGGAAACAGTAGCACTAATAATGTCTTCAATGCGTTGTATGTTTTTATAGGGAAAATATTGACAGCTGATTTTCATCTTTTACTCGAATTTGATTCACAGTTCCTGATTCAAATTATGAAATGCACCAAAAAGGATCCATATAAATTTATAAAATCATAAATTTATTACAAAGCCACATCTCAATCTCAAGAAATCCGCATAAAAATGCTTGATCCCTAGACACTTTTGATGTGTGTAAGTTGTATTATGTTTTCAACACACTATCTACCTAGCATATATCCTGAAAAATATCATATATTTTTTTATTTTGTTTACTGTAGTCGATCATATACATTTATTGTTTCTAAAACTTGCGTTTTTTGCGTTTAGGTCCTGTAAGCCCCTTAAGTTAACAAGTTATATATACAATTTCCTTTGAAATGGATGAATATTAAATCCGTATGGATTTACTTTAACGGTTATATTACAAAGAAAAACCCGCGTCTGTACGGTATCCGCGAATGGCAAATTATATTGTACCCAAATCATTAGAAAGAAAATAAAAGAGGGCCGTTGAGTCTTTTGTTAGCGAATTGCTCGCAGCTCCTCTCGTTTTTAAAGCCTTTCGTCCTACAAAAGTATCAAATGTCTCTTTATAGGAAGCTTTAAAAGGGCGCTGTTTTAAATTACAATTTCGAGACAAGCACGTCGATCCGGGCAAGTGGCTTTAAAACAGAATGAACATCGTTTTTAATCATGGAGTTTAAAATTAGTTCTCTTTGAAACACTGCGTGTCTCGCTCGAGTTCTTTCAAAGAAAAACTGACGAAAAAATCTTCAACAATTACTCTTAACAAAAAGAAGTATAACAATATTAGTGAAGCCAAAATCATACCTTTGAAGAAACAAAACGGTCGCCGTTCTGTGGCATGAACAACGGAACATTTTATGGCTTCATGAATTTAATTTGTAGCTAATGCGGCTTTTGTTCGTGCTTATAAAGGGATTTGGGGAAAAAAAATAATTTGCCAACTTTACCGTCGCACATTAATAATGTTGATATTCGAGGTGGTGTTGCCATTGTTCTGGACACATTGTTTAGGGAATCTTTTTCGGGTATGGAGTGCGTGTCGGGAAAAAATAACATAGGTACCTACTAAGAACTAGAAAATCTTAGGGCACAGAATAACTAATAGTACTAACGTACTTAGGGCCGATTTTTCAATCGTCACTTACCCGAAGAATAAGTATGGCGGTTTAACAGCTTTTGTATAGACGATATGTCAAACCGCCATATTAATTCTACAGATAAAAGTAATCTGACGATTGAAAAATCGGCACTTACTTATCTATATAAATCTCATTCACACTTTCCGCGTATGGTGAAGTTTGTTAATACTTTTGTTTGTACTTAAATGTAAATGACATTAAAATGTTCAAGCAGTTTGTCTGTAACAAAATCGGACTACTCTGTAAAAAGTTATGCGTGATCATACATTAAAAAAAAATACGCGTCGACTTGAGAACCTCCTCCGTTTTTTCGTCGGTTAAAAATCAATAAAACAACACTAAAGGATGATTTCCACCAAACGGCTCGCACCGCATCGGATCGGAACGGATTTTACAATCTTTAAACGATATTAAATCGTGTAGACAGTATTTAAAGGCTATATTACCGAGCCGCGCACAGCGCTTGACCGCGGGCGTCTTCCGCGACACGCGATCGTAGCCGAAAGTATGCTGCGACGCGCGTACGGCTCCGTACGCCTGAGCCTCCGTACGCCTGTCGTCGTATCCGATTGAATCCCTTCGGCTGACGTCCAAATGTCTCTTTTCCTCTTCTGTGTGTTATAATTATTTTCTTCTTCTTGTAATGCAATAGCCAACAGTACTACGTCAACTTCAACCATTTTCAAAAATTAGAACAAGTCAACACGGTAGGAATGAAACTATTTGACTAGGTGCAGAAACGGATACGTTCGCAAGCGACGTACGGAGTCAACATCCTGCCGGACGCGATCGGCTGTTGCCGCATCCGTTCGTATCCTTTCCGATCCAATGCGATACGAGCCGTTTGGTGAAAATCATCCTTAAGGAATGAGTAACTAACTATCAATAAATAAATCAATCCTTCTCTTACATACATTCCTACATTTAACGTGTGCCTAAACCAGCTACCTACTTATCCAATTCTTTGCTACAAAGGAGGCACGTTTTTGAATAAGCCTGAATATTTCAGAAGTCTGTATTAAAACGTACGGTGCTGTAAACCTTTTTATTGTTTTTTCCTTTCCTTGTTTTGTGTACTTAACCTTTTTTTTTTGTTGTCTTTAGTTTTCAGTATATTTTAATTTGGATAATTGTATTGTGATTATATATTTCTATTTAAATAATAATTTTATTGGCTTGTATAATTTGAATGCCTTAAAAATTTTTGCTTATACTTACCTACTTAAATATTTGTATGCCATTGTATGGCCACAGATTGTTCAACTGCATTGCTGTGTATGAACGTATTGACTTGTATTGCCTAGTTTTTTAAGTTGCTCCATATTGCATGGTATTGTGTGGCCGTATCTCTGGCAACAGCTTGCTACATGTTGCCATCGTCCTAAATTGCTGGATGTATTCATGACGTCATAGTTGACGAAAATTTACCAGGATTGAGCAATTTTAGTTGCCCGTGTAAGCGCACATTTAGAAGCACGTCGTCCGTTTTAAATGCATACCTATGTACTTTTCAAATGGGTCCAGTAAATTTGGAGTTCATTTCTTTCATAATAACGGTACACTGGTTGGTCCCGGCTGTCATTCGTGGCTCTTTGACAGTCGTTACGGGTTGTCAGAACCCTGAAAGACTGACAACCAGGGGGCCAAGGGGTGTCGTATAACGTATTACCCAGTAACTAGGTTGTAGAGTTCATATAGATAGGCAGTCGCTCCATGTAAAATACTGGTACTCAGCATCCGGTTAGACTGGAAGCCGATCCCAACAAAATTGGGAAAAGGCTAGGCAGATGATAATGATGGATAACGGTACACGAGTTCAGGATCATGCACTGGAATCCATGGTAACTGGTTTAGCGTCAATGACCCTGCCAGCTTGTGATTGATTGACAAAAGTGATTATATAAATATGGGTAGACTCGACTTTCTAAATAAATCACAGAAGAAACTTCGTAACTACCGCGCAAAATGGCCGCTACCAGCCGCCACAGATGAAGGGGTATGTGATATACTTAATTTTTTTTTATCGGTTATGTTTTAGGGGTCTACAGCGCGTCTCAAATATGCTGTAGAACCAGCATACCATAATTGTGTAACAAACTTTCAAGCACAATATTGATTGATTTTGAAGAATATTGCTAATCCATTACTTCATATGTTCGAAAACTTCATCTGCTCAAAAACGTTAATAACGCAATGAATGTTATTGAACTGTCAAAATGAAAACCTTTACTACTGTTATTAGTATATAACAGTAATTTTCAATTACTAAACTACTACTAACTGAACTATATTTATATATAATTCTGTATAGGTATCAAGTATTTGCGACTATATTCCGGCGTTTCGTTTAAGTGGAACATACAGGCACAGAAATACTGACTGATTTCATTGTTAATTTCCTAATTGCGAATCAGCTCACTGAATATATTCAGTGAGTTCCCGACTTTGAGGACTCTCGGGATGTCTATGAATAGATGGTATCACATTATATGTATGCTACACTTCAACGCGCCGCGTCATCTTTGCACTTCATTTGTTACAGTGTTTTGAATTTAGAATGTACAATCTGTTGTACATTTTCAAAGCTATTAAATAGACGTCAAAGAAAACGAAGAAATGCAGGACCAGCTACAATGTTATTGATGCCTTAGGCATGTTCTGGGCACGCTCGTTCCATAATAGACCTCATCCATCGCTTTCCATCAGGCGTGATCGAGGTCAAGAGCGGGCCCATTCAGCAATAAAAAAAAAGATTAATACAATTTAATAGGGTTCTTTAGTTGTATTAGGTACTAGCTGCGCCCCGCGGGGTAACCCGCATAAGTCTCAATCCTGTAGGAATACCGGAATACCTTACCTTTACGGTACCGGATACCTTATAGGTATCCTATGTCCTAATCCAGGTCATGGTCTACCCATGTGCCAAAATTTATTCAAATCTTTTCTCTTTATTATATTACAGTTTATTATGCTGTGGATACATATTTTACTCTATTTACGTATATAATACTTATCACACTAGATTCGCCCTCGGTTTCGTTCGCGTAAAGTTCGGAAATTATCCCATGGAAACGTGC
Source organism: Hydraecia micacea (assembly GCA_914767645.1). Lineage (NCBI taxonomy): Eukaryota > Metazoa > Arthropoda > Insecta > Lepidoptera > Noctuidae > Hydraecia > Hydraecia micacea. The sequence goes on from OU611795.1 coordinate 11,144,823, forward strand.
TACCGGGATAAAAAGTATCCATGTCCTAACCTAGATAATGGTCTTCTAGTTTGCCAAATGTCATGGAAATCCGTTCGGCCGTTAAAGCGTGAAATGGTGACAGACAGATAGAATGTTAAAATATGAGTATATGGATGACTAGCTTCTTCCCGCGACTTCGTCCGCGTGAAATTTCACCCCCCCCATTCACCCCCTTAGGGGATGAATTTTGAAAAATCCTTTCTTAGTGCACCCCTAGACCTCATAAGGAACGTACGTGCCAAATTTGGAATCTCTAGACCCAGCGGTTTGGGCTGTGTGTTGATATGTCAGTCAGTCAGTTCTCCTTTTATATATATAGATATTGACGCAAATAAAATAATTAAAATAATGACTTTAATATATTATGATATGTGAAAGCCCAAGTAGTTTCAGAATTGAATGACGTCCTTGTAGACCCAAAAACTACAGGTGTCTACCTAATTAAAACCATAAACCAACCTTAAAAACCTAATCTAAAAAGTCCCAATAACGTAGTGTTGGCTGTGTTGGTACAGTTTGGTCCTTATACTCTGCACATGACAGTGGCTGAACATCGAGTGTCCTCGGCGCCGAGCCCGCCTTTGTTTAAAGTTGAAAGAGGCGTCAGGCGGCTTTGACGCGACTTCCATAGATATTCTTCATCGGCACACTTCAATATGCTCCGTTGTTGTGTGCTACCTTTGATACAGTCTTTATGGCTTATCTGCAGCTAATCTGAGAGCATAAAATGAAACCTTTGAGTACCTACTGTTACAATTTACAATAACACTACTGCCACAATTACCTACAACCACTCTGTTACAATGAATGTTTTTTCTCCGTGGTTTGGTATCGAAAGATAATGAAACAATAAACTATCTCAAATACTGTATATTTATAGAAATACATCTGCTCAATATTACCACACTCGGTAGCCGTTACGGGTCCACCGCAATAAAAGGTGGAACCCTAAGAACAAATTTACCTTATTACTTATAAATTAGGTAGGTGACAACAGTTATATTCTATTATTGCCAAGCCAGCTAAAATTTCAGCAGTAAGAACTATTATGGTCGTTCGTTACACTACCTACTGGAGATACTTTAACCGGTTGAATGTCGTAATTACAGACACAATTAAAAAGCCATTGTGTCTCGCGTAGATCTACGTTCCGGCATACGAAGGGTTAATAGTGTCAGATTGATTTTGTCACTAATTTACGCATCTCTTTAAATCGTTTATTTGTGCGCCTACTCTCATTATGCTCTTTCAATGGATATTTTTAATTATAAAGATGGTTTTAATCGTGTGAAATGTATTGAAACTAATTAGTTAAGTAATCAAGTTACCTACCAAACTTTTTAACTGTTGTTCAAAAGTGAGATTTGTAATTATAATAATAACAAGTAGTCAATCGTAGGGTGGCTACACTTCAATTAGGTACACACGAGTTACCAGTATCGGTAAGAACGAGTCGACGTTACCTTCTGCATTTTATTTTTCAGCAAAAATTTGACATTTGTCGTAAAAAAAACGTAACCGCGTTTTATTGAAAATCCCGAGAAAAATCTTTAACGTGAAACAGAGTGTGAACAGAAATAATAAAGAGTGTATTTTGTTTTTACTTCACTATTAGTGTGGCTACACTTCAACTACACACGAGTGTCTATTATCTGTAAGAATATAGCCTTTAAAAAATAAAAATAATTAATTTACTGTACCTATATTGAGACGTGTTACAAATTGGATTGCAGGTCACGCACTGACAAACTAACTAAAGCCTATACTGTACAAACATAATCTTTTAAATGTGCGAGCTCAGCGACCACACAGATCGTGTTGGGCAAAAGTGCTTATACACTTAAAATCTGTAAGGCCTATGGTCCCATAACTTAAATTTTCTCAGAAAAATCGTCTTCTGCGTTTATTTTTCTGAGAAAATTTGACCTTTCTCTTACAAACCGTAACCGCGTTTTATTGAAAATCCCAAGAAATATTTCCAACGCGAAACAGAATGTGAATAGAAATAATAAGAGTGTGTTTTGTTTTCATTTAATTTTACACGTTTGTTATTCTGCGGAGAACGTTATCGCAGCGTGATTCACTCAGAATATTGCCGAGGCTTCTACAGAGCCTTCCGGTTTATTTTTTTATTTTTCCGATATTTAATATCCGCAATAGTCTGTTGACTCGTTTATAACAGTTTTAACTAGCAACAGGATTGACACCTATCGAACTACTTACATTACTGGAAAGCGAACATTTATTTAGAACAGTAATGGCCCAGTGGTAAGTGTCGCAACTTACGAGTTGATAGGTCGTATCGTACGTTCGAACCCAGACAGGTGCTTTACTTTGTGTAAATTATTTCATCTGGCTCTCAAAAACGGTGAAGGAAAAAACATCGTGACGAAACCGGCATGTTGTAGAACCAAAAATTCAAAGACATGTGACATCTACCAACCCGCACTGGGCCCGCGTGTTCCCGAATTCGGCGATTTGTACTATCGTTCACCTAGCTCGCAAAAAAGTTATATTGGGCCTTATGAAAGAGGTGGAAAGCTTTGGTATTTTTTTCATTTGCCATAGGTAATATTTAATAACATTTTAACTTCAGGGCAGCTTAAAATATGTAACGTTTTATCCCTGCTTTTTCAAAGAATCGAAACTATGCGAGCCCCAATCAACTACGTTGCTAACGACGATTTCACCTTTGAGCGTATATTTTTAGTAGCAATGTTGAGGTCGGAGAAACATAAATTGCATCAGCTGCGCCATGTTGTTCACATCTGGACATGTTCCAATTAAGGTGAACGGGTGACAGTGTTGTATTAGGGAGTGACCACACTTATCGACGCGGAGTTGGCCGGTCAGAAACAGCTTTAAGTATGTCCATGCAATAGATATATATATTTATAGATATAAAAAGTGTTGATGCCGTGTAACTCATAGGCCCAGAAAATTTGCATGCTGTTTTATCCTAGTTAAACATGTTTGAATACCAAGCTCTATGCAAAAAATTATTTATAAAAGCGAATAGTTCGATCGAAACGAACCGAAACGAGGAGAATGACGTCATTTTCGCTTTTATTACATACAGGGTCCCATTAAAATAAATGGACAATTTTTAACACAGCGCTCAGTACGTCTAACCAAAGATATCCCAGAAAAAAAACACTGATTAAAGTGATTTTATTTTGACATAAAATAATAAATTGCCAGCACATTTGTGTATTTTCGTTAGCTGATTATTTTTCTTGTAAAGTATCTAATGCGTTCTTCTTATATATCTTTTTATTTTTACCATCGTCCTTATTTTGGTGGTCTGAATGATTTATAAAAGTTTGTCCATCTATTTTAATGGGACTTTATATACATAAGGCTCTTTCTGACCGGCTTAAGCCAAGTGTGGTCACTCCTTTAACACTACTGGTAACGTTCATGTTACGTACTCATACACACGAGCGACTCGCGTCGCCGACACTCGTAACGGGAGTCGCCGACACTCGTCGACGCGTCGGCGGCAGAGGTAACTGCAGCCGCCGACACTCGTCGACGCGTCGGCGGCAGCCGTTGACGCGTGCCACTAGTGTGTATGAACACTTATACTATACTTGCATTAAACTTGATATTATAGCAACTGTACAAGTATCTGTGTATCAAGTGCGTTCTTAACAACGATCCTGTAATATTTTGTTGTAACGTATATTTTTCTTGACCTACTTGATTGCGAAATAATTTCACGGCTTCCTTTTTAAACTTCTCGAGAATTTGTGGTTGCTTGTGTAGTAATTCGTGTAGATATGGATCATATTACTTTGCAGTAGCCAGTAAAAACCTTGTTCACAGGCTTAGGAAGGCTTTGCCTCTCCCTGTGGCATCTCCACAACTTTTACGGGGAAGCTTGACCATTTTTAAATTAAATGTTTTTGTTGAGAATTTTCATTTCAACATGGTAAGGAAACAGCCGGAAAATTCTGTAAAAATTCACCGTGAAAACTTGTGAAGTGAGCTTGAAGTGACACTGTCATTACACCAGAAGGTCAATTCTCGTAATTTAAAACGTTCAAATCTAGTCCCAGTCTCATCTCGGCGACAAACACACAGGTATTTTTGACAGATTAAGATTGAGATCAGACTGTGGACGTTCTTAAAATTACGAGAATTGGCCCCCTGATGCTACGGATTGACACCATTCTTCTTGTTTTTAGCGTGTCGATAGCAATCAAAATAGACTCGGCCCAGAATTTGGCTACTTGCTTTGCGCCATCACCAGCGTTCATCAGCTCCTGTAACGTGCAGCTGACAGGACACGCAGGACACGATATTAAGTGTCCCATCGTTTTTGGAACAGCACCACATTTGCACTCCAAAGCGGAGTCGTCTATGAATCTCCACTTGAAAAGGTTTTCCTTGCCTCGGCCAACCTGGGTCCGGAGTCTGTTTAAAGACTTCCTGGTTCACATTGACACTATTAACAGCTTACTTTACCTAAGTATTGACGGTGAGATTTTTACAGAATAGGTCAGCTGGTATATGGGTGACATAACTCATCATAATTATATCATCATAATCAGCCTATAATGTTCCCACTGCTGGGACACAGGCCTCCTCTCAGTGAGAGGGAGTGGGCCGTAAGCCACTACGCGGGCCCATAGCGGGTTGGTGGATGTCACATGTCTTCGATTTTGTTTCTAGGACATGCCGGTTTCCTCACGATGTTTTCCTTCACCGTTTTGAGAGCAGGGGTGACGTAACTAAAGAAAAAATATTGTAAAGGTTACTATTTTCATTTATTTATTTAATAAATCACAACAACTTTTTTTTTAAACAATAGATCGATGGTGATATTAATTGACACTATATCTATACGTATGGATAAAGATGAGAGTGTCAACATGCTTGTTGCTCTAAAACTCTTGACTATAGAGGGTGGTCAAATTCCCTTAAAGTACCCATACTCGGAATTTATCTATTATATTTTAGTATTGGTCTACAACTAAATCCTCACGGGTCGATTTTAGACATGCTTATATAAATCCTTCAACAGCTTAATAAAATTTTATTTTATTAAGTCCTTCATAATAAAAGATCGACCCGTGAGTAACCGACTTGGCAAAACTTCTGTAATATGAGTTCATAAACTACTATCTAAGTCTGTACAATCAAATCCTGAGTGTGTACAGCCAACAAAACAGATAAGTAACTTTAACTAGCCAAGGAGTTAAAATCTCTATAATACTTCTGCCTACGACTTCGTCCGCGTGAAATTATCGCCAGCTGGCACTATTACTTCGTTTCCGCTCAGCGTTCTTTCTGACTTTTTTCTTTTTGCTCGACTCCTTAGGGTCTTAGCTTGATGTTAATAACCTATAGCCTTCCTCAAGAATTGGGCAATGAAATGCAACAAGAATTTTACAAATCCGACAGTTAGTTCCAGAGATTAGTGCGTTCAAACAAATAAATAAACTCTTCAGCTTTATTATAATAATATAATTAATACTTCTTTAAATATTAAGAATTATTGACTAACGACAAAGCAGGGTTTAAATGGCTGTTGTAGTTAATCGCCTTGATAAATATCTCTTTTGTTGACTGTACGTTAATACGTCTATGTTGGGAATTGAGAATTTTCGATACAATGTAATTTATTCTACTGAAATATGTTTGTGATTGTTCAAAAAGTTTACGTACTTGATCCTAATTTGTTGAACACGAAACTCTATATCAAATAACCTCATTATTATTTACAATATTATGTTTGGCACGAGGGTTCTAACGTATCACAATTCGAAAGTATGAAGGCGAAAGGTACGGGATGGATTGCTTCGAAATAATAAGAATGGGAAAAAATTAAAAGAGAGTGGGCGAAAGTAGTCTATGGACCAATAGCGATAATATGGTTGTGATATTTGTGTAAGAATAACAGGATCGAAAGGCTTTTTTTTTTTTTGTAAAATTCCCATTTTCCTGCTGCCTGTACTTTTTTTTTTGTTAATGCGGATCAGAATATTAAAAAAAGTTAAGGACAGTCTTTTCAGATTGTTTTCCTTTAGCTACAATGGTTAAGGCCCTTGTGACTCATCCGAATTTCCACCCTGTATATTGTCCAGCAGTGGACTACTATAGGCTGATGATGATGATACTGTAAATATGCATTTTTCTCAAAATTACCGGGTAGATTTTGATGTCCCTTTGCACAAGGGTATAAGATAATGTATCCCTACATAACTATCAAAACCGTATCGCTATTGGTCTACAGCCCATTTCCCATACAAATCCGCCCAGTCTCATTTATTTTGAAGTTCATCTAGTCAAGTGACTAAAACGAAAATACTAATGGTCAGATAGTTGTCTGATTTCCTAAAATAATGACTGCGTGTATTTTTACCATATTTTAAATGAGTTGTTTTTTTTTGGAATATTCAATGAACTTTTATTTTTGAGCATTCATTATTTATAAAAGACAGTAGGTAAAAGGCAGGACAACGTAATTTCTAAATGGCACTTAAATGCTAAATAGTGTACTAACTACATAATGTCTAAACGCTGTTCGCTTTTCAAATCAAAAAGGCGGTTTAAACATGTGAAATTACAAAAAGTACTTATTTGTTCCCAACAGGTCGACGCTAATATCAGTTAAATTCTCTGGGTATAATTCATAAATTACTCTCTTAATATTATTGTACTTAGTTGAGAAAATTTTGAATACACCTAGGGTACTTGTGGTTCGCGGATCTCGCGTCTAGACTACTAGGTATATGAATAATGTGGTTAGGAATAAGTCGGAGTACAACGAGAACAACGCCACTCCCTTAGTGGCGCTGTTCTCGTTGGCAGGGAGGAACGAGCTGGGCGCTGCGGGCGCCGACACGGCGTGGTTATGCACCCGCGATTCCTCGTACGCGCCGCTGCCCTCGCCCTCGTCCTCATCATCATCCGATGGCGCCGTCGGCTCCTGCTTCAAAGGCTCTGCCCTCGGCTTCTCCGAGTCTCTCAATATAGATTGAGTGTTTATTGTCCCTGGAACCGTCATCACTGTCGTCGGCTGAGACATATTCTTCACAATCATTGTCGTCGTTTCAGTAACTTCGATTGTTATTGCTTTGTAAAGATTCTCGTCCGTGACATTCGCAAATTTTGTAGATTGGAAGAATATTTGCGTCATGTCCGTGCTACTGTTTGTGAGCGTAAATGTAAAGTTAAGAAGCTCATGCCGTAATTCAGGTGAGAACGGTGCATTGCAGAGGTGTGTGCTGCAGACGCACGTCACTTCGAGGGAGCTGTTCGCGGGGATCCTGATCGAACACGGTGACGCGGTGGCTGCCGCGCACGCCAACGATGAAACGAAATCTGCAGAGAATATTAATAGCATTTTAATATTCCATGCGATAATACCTTAAACGCTTTCAATCTAAAAATATTATAGGTCTAAGTCAGGCGTCGGCTATAAAGAAATATGATAATTTCCATCCAATTTCGCTCACAGCTTATTCAACTCACAATAACATTAGCATTCCTCGCTGAAAGAGTAATTTTTCTTTGACAGAGCAATAACATACTAGAATGTAATGAAATTACGCCTTCAGCGCTCACGGGGGTTACTTTCATTCCATTTTACATGCATTTTCTGCAAGATTCATTTTAGATGTGTTTTACTTTTTTATACCTTTAATTCAATTTACAGATTGCAAATGCTGCCGGCTAACATTTATTTTCCTTGATTGTTTAAGTATAGAAAACAAAGAGGTGAATTTTTGAAAAAAAAAAAAACGGTAACTACGTTTCGACTGCCAGCGGCGCGGAACCAACTGTTTTTCTTTAATCTAAACAGGAATGCTGCTTGTTTTCGTAACATCGAACTCATTCCTACGACCCGTTTTTTTAACTAACTTATTGCACCACCTTGTTAAGGGTCCCACAGACAGGCGCGACGCGACGGAGCGATGCGATTCTGGTAGAACAATTTGCATGAAGTTTCACAGAAGTTTTTCTACTACAGTCGCGTCGCGCTGTGGCGTCACGCCTGTCTGCGGGAGCCTTGACAAGGTGGTGCGATGTCGTTATTCTTCCTTCCCATACTTCTCATTACATTTTATAAACGTCACATGCTACCATATGAATCATATCTATATGTCAACCCACCAGGGCCAATGGCGACGGTGGCACAAAGCGGTCGGTCTTCAGGGCACGGCGCAGCCGGCCAGCTGCCGTCACACGCCGTGCCGTTCCCACCGCACGCGTGGCACCGGTACGGACGAATGTCTGCAAATAAACGGACATTAGTAATGTATGCCACAGAGTGCGCAACATTCTACAAATGTCAAACACACCCGTTGTACCCTTTTATACTGTGACGAGGCTCTGACAGCTGTCAGATGGCGAGTTGCACAGAGCCGGTACAAATGTTAGAGTTCGGTCAAACGTGGAACATTTCAACGCCTTTCAGTTGTGCTATATAGTTTGCCGTCATCACGCTCGCTTGCCTACGTAAAGCTTAACAGAGATTTGCAAGATTCTGAGTGAACAGAAATTGTTACCTAAAAGCCTACCTCCAAATAATCAGTATTTTGCCGAACAGGTCTTTAAATTAAAATATAAATAGTTCTGAAAACCTTTACCTAATCTATAAAGACTAAGGCGTTTATTTATAAACGTTGTCTAAAGTTATGTAACGATTAGCGACTTTTAACCGTACATTTTTAACGTTTAAATGTCTCTTAACTTTAACAACGTTTATGAATATAAAGAGGTATGTATCGAAGGATAGCTAAAACTCCACTCAATTAACTCGCAAATGAATTTGATATGATCAACCTCAATCTCACTTTAGCTAATCACGGTTTTAAATACTAAAACAGTTTAGAAATGCTAACCTCGGAAAATAAAGTGAAACTAAGCTCGGGCGGCTTTTAACTAAGTAATTAGCATTTTCTACGCTAAGTACTCGTATACGGAATTACTATTTGACCGGGACCCTAGCCAGAAGACACAAAGACCAGCAGAAATTCTTAGTAAAACCTGTCCTGTATTTCTCCAGTGCAAATGTAATTCCAAACGGCAAATATCTTACTACGGGGTGAAGTTCACATATCGAGCAAATTCGATTAGGCTTTGTCGGGAACTTGGAGTCGCGCCAGGAACAATAAAAAAACAAGAAGCTTTTGTAAGCACAGGTGATATACACAATAATAAACAAAGCAGGTCGAAAACCAGGTTAGAAGGCTATATATACATATGTATATATAGCCTTCTCACCTGTTTTTCGACACCTACCTATGTAGGTGTTGGGTGAAGTACTTTTGTTTGTAATACGGCAAATATATACCGTTTATTTGCCCAGTACGTTAAGCCTCGTATCGGCACGAATATTTGAGAATAGCTCATCTAAACTCTATACATATACCTACATATATAAATCTATATACTTATATAAAATTCAAAATCCTGACTGACTGATATATCAACGCACAGCCTAAACCGCTGGTCCTAGAGACATGAAATTTGGAGGGTGTGTTCTTTGTGAAGAGTAGGTATCCATAAAGAAAGGGTTTTTCGAAATTCCACCCCTAAGAGGGTGAATGGGGGGAGGGTGAAAGAATGATGGGCGTTTTGGCCGGTATGTCCAATAAAAACCACATATACATCAAATGAAATTTTATATCATAAGCATCAATTTTCATTATTAGCAAAATTTCACAAAAGAATCCTCAAAAAATATTATAACATTTTTGTCCTCGACTGTACAAACCCGGTGTTTTATTGAGATAAAATGTTTTGTTACAGTAATTGCCGGTTATAAGCAATAAGTTGACGTGCATTAGAACTCTATTGGTCATCAGGCCAGGCTCCATACAAAAATACCCATCATTCCTTCACGCGGACGAAGTCGCGGGCAGAAGCTAGTATACATTATATTATACAAATAATCAAATTGAAGTGTCTGTTTGAAATGTCAAAATAACAGCTTAAATGCATATGAAAGTATACATATACGGTACTTCTTCTTAGCGTGTCGATAGCAATCTAAATAGACTCGGCCCACCAGCATCCACCAGTACGGCACTTTTGACAAAACATTTATTTTTGTCTGTCTGTTTGTTCCGGCTAATCTCCGAAACGGCTGGACCAATTTTATTTTAGAAAAATAATTAGGGTTCAGTGCAAAAAAAGCAAATATGTTTTAGGTACAACATGCACACGAACGAAGTCGTGGGCACAGCTAGTCCCTTTCTAAAAATATGACGTCAGCAATATGGTTGCTATGTGTGCCTGACTGTCCAACGTACCTACGTCAGACGTTCATTTCAGAATAGCCTCTCGTAGAGGCTATTTTAATACCTCCCTAACGTGGTATATGTTTAGTAACGTTCAATAATGCCTCCTAATCTACCCTTCAAAACAACAGCCTTCAAACATTTTAAAATTGTAATGGTGGAGTTTCTTGCCCATTCTTCTTTTTACGAAACTATCTTTTGGAAGGTGCGACTACAATCTTTGTGACGTTCAAAATTATGTGCCTATCTATCTTCTATACAAATAAATAAAATTAGAGTGTCTGCTTGTAATATTAAAATATCCGCTTTTTACTAAATGCATATGGATGTATACACGGTACTGCTGAAGATTGTAAGACTATCTTTGCATTGTATAAACTCAATTTCCTTTGTATTGTATAATTGCATAGCACAGATGTGAGTTCTATGTACTGTAGAGCTACCATTTACCGGGTAATATGTCTTTCATTGACTTGAATGTGCCCTGGCAGCTGATAGTATGTCATGCTCACACAAATGTCTCGCTGACGGTGGCGTGTGTGTTGGATCATTTAGCTCCCTTCAAAATGGTTGAGCTGAATGGTGCTGATCTATGCGTCATGTTCGTGAACGGGCGCCGTCAGTTGGGGCTGGTCATCACTCGGCTGCCTCGGCTTATTTTTATTTTTAATTATTTTATTTTTGGATTGTTGTTTTTTTTTATTATTTAATATTTGCTGTACTCTGGACGCTTTTAACGCATACGTCTTTTTTTACATCGTTCTCACATATTATTATAAATTCAACATTAATGATGTAACTAATATTTTTGTAAAAATATAATTTAAAAGAGTGTCCATGGAGTTTCTTGCCCGTTCTTCTCCATAGGTACCTACGCTTTGGAATGGGCAACTAGCTTCATTTTATTTTTGACTGACCGACTTCTTGACAATTCAAAAGTGCCTGTAAATGGTTTAATTGAAATAAATGCTTTGAGTTTGAGTTTGAGTACATCTACCAAAATATTTTTTTTTATTTCTGTCTGTCTGTCTGTTTGTTCCGGCTAATCTCTGAAACGGCTGGACCGATTTTGACGGGACTTTCACTGGCAGATGATGTAATAAGGAGTAACTTAGGCTACTATTATTTTAGAAAAAGAATTAGGGTTCCGCGCAAAAAAATTAAAACGTTTTCCGTTGTGCACGCGAACGAAGTCAGCTAGTTTGAACTTTGCAATACATATAGAAAACTGAAGTCAAGAGCAAACTCAAATAATATTAGTTATAAGTAAGTAATTGCTGAAAGGCAGTCGTATCGTAAGTCAGGCGAAGTCGAAAGTTCGGCTTGACACACGAGGCCATAACAACAAACTATGAGGGTTTGTGAACTGCGGCGAGCACAACCCTTCCTAACTTTGATCACGATTTGCTACAACACAACTACGTATATACTGGCATCTACAGGATGAACATATGAACAGTCACGAAGTAAAAGATAAGATGTTCAATATTGTAGTCTATTAAAACTTATCGTTTCAAATTAATATTATTTCAAGTTAAACAAATATCAACTTTATTTTAATGGCAATTAAGTTGATTTTAGAGTGACTAGCACTATTGAAACAGTTATAGAAATGTTTGAAGTTGTAGCGAACAAACTGAACTTTATTGTTAATTTAAAGTTATTTTTCCATAAACTCATATTTGTTTACATTTTTGGCAAATAAATCGCGAATGCAAATTAGCAGATACGTTCAGATTGGTGAAACGTAACATGAAATATAATAAAATAAAAATAAAATATATTATAATCACGTTTTTCACGTTATTAAAACCTATTGTACGATTTTATAAGAACTTTATCATAAGTTTTGAAAAACGTGAGAATGGTTGCTAAACAACTTTAAATCGTTAATGGCCGGATCGTTCTAAATTCAAAATGAAAAATGATTAGGTAGAGGAAATAATTGCTAAGATGATTTTCAAAGACCTATTCAATGATAACCCACTTGACTTAACTAGTTCGGCGACTTAACTTTTTTCTTTTTCCCGCCTATTGGTCGCCATATTGATTACTTTCATGTCTTTAGCGACACTCACAAGATTAAGACAAACCGATTGACTGAATCATCAAACTGACCAATACGTTTGATTTCTAGAGTGCCACAAAGGAACAAACATACATTATATACAGGCTGATAAACACATTATACACCTTTACATTGCGCAGTAGGGTAATAACACACGTTAAAACAAATTCGCCCACTTGTTGTGTTACATTTCATTTTACATTGCATAAATTTGTGCGTAACCTGTAACATTTCACTATTCTATGACATAGCTATGGTTAAGAAACTTTAGGATGAAATCGCTTTTCAACTTCGCTAAGTATTTTTCATTTTCATACACGTCATACAACAGCCATGTCACCCCTTTCTACTTTCGATTTTTAAAAGGTAAAAAAATAAGGTCACATTCGTTTCGCATATTAGGAATCGAGGATCCCTAAACGTGGCCCTATGAGTAGTAATTTATATTATAGGTATTTTGTCGACCTTTTTTGTTGTATTTTTTGTTTCAAGTTTCCATCAGTGAAAACTTGTAAAGGGCCTTCAAATGCATACTGTTTGTGACTGTTTATATTAGCTGTAAGTTTCCTGAATAAAATAAAATAAAATGTCACCCTATATGTTGAACGTCGTGGTGTATATACACGCGTCGGTCATGACCCGTCTGTGGGAAGGCGTTATAAGTGTGTTCCGAGATTTCGGGTATTCTTTTGGCTCATATTACGTGGAGGTAAGTAATACACGAATATATTCGACACCACAATTTGATTTTATCTCAACGTTGGGTAATATTGCGTGGCTTTTACTTCTGTTACGTACCTTTTTTTTCAACCGTAGACATGAGGGTGCTGTTACAACGGTATAAAGCTGTGTCCAGATATGTTCTTTTGTCCGTACCGTACCTCCGTTTCGTATCAGCGTCTTTGTAAATTTGTAATACAAAGTGAAACCGAAAAATTGACCACAAAACCGACCATCTATTTTTTCGTCGTGATGGCTGTCATCAATGTATTAATTTCTTTAAAGAGACCCACGTCAAACGATTTACCATTTTGTTATTATGTAGGTTGACGGGTATTTAATCAATTTGTCGCCGAAATTCCTAGACTTCTGGCGATGAAAGTGTAGGTCACAGATAACCCTTGTAGGTACAGACGCCAGCACATCAAGCTACCCGAAACTGTCAAATTTTCCCAATCAACTTTGAACCTTATGCTTTAGAGATAAGGTTGAAAATCTATTAAAGTAATTTGACAGATTGTAGTAGCTTGATGTGCTGACGTCTGTATACATAATAGGCTAGTTGACAGTTTTTGAGAAACCAGTTAGTAATGTTCCAGGTGGTTTATTTACCTCAAAACATGAACATTTCGGCGAAATATAAACATTACCAAAACATTTTTCTATTTTTTATAACATAATTCATGGCGGCTCCAGTGACTTCAATACCTTAATTCTGTCAAATCTGAGAGTATTTTTTTTCACCGTATTGTGTTTTTGACAGTGTGTTTGACAAAGTCGCACACAAATCATTTACAATAAAGTTGATTTTTGCTTAAGGTTACGACCATTCTACAATACAAAATTCAAAAAGGATTTTTCTTACTGCTACTCACCTATTACATTAAAACTAGAAGACAAGAACTATCCATTTTTGGATAATTAAAAGTAGACAAAATAAAGTTCTCTGAATGAAAAAAAAAACCTTTTCAGACTTTTTGTATACAGTATAAAAATACTTCACATTTATACTCTTACCCATCTTTCTCCAAATATAATTATTTATTTATTATTATTTAATTATTTATTTATTTATTTAATATTTTTTTATAATTATGGGCCATATAGACAGTAACTGTAAAGGACCTTGGCTCCTGCCTCCAGGCGATCTAAACAGAGTTTAATAGCCTCCCTGCGGCGTCGATCAGCGTTTTATCACCCCGTTTATATCTTCAGTTATTATTTCATTAAATGGCCTATTGTGCTGACTCTAAACGGAATACGGCCGCGCGGTCAGACTGTGCTTACAGATGCTTATGTCATGTTGAGCTATAATAAAAGAGCCTTCGTATTGCGTTCTTTTGTTATACGTAGAATGGCGGTAAATGTGGTAATGTTTCGCAGTAAAAAGCGACCAAGTGCGAGTCGGACTCACATACGAAGGGTTTTGACCCACCGTACAATATTAAATACTATATTATAACGTTTCAAGATGGACGGCGCCGCTGAGGTCGGCCTATGCAGGAAGCGGTGGCGAGGGCTGGTTCGAAGTGGCGCAGGAAAAGAGTTCCTGGAAGGAGTTGGGGAAAGCTTTTGCCCAGCACAAAAACATAATATGTTTCTTGTGTGGATACCCCTTTAATTTATAACTTTATTTTATTGTGGTTGTTATAGCGGCCATAGTAACACACACTATGTGAAAATTTAAAGTGTCTACCTATTACCGTTTAAAAGATACAACCCTGTGACAGACAACCGGACGGATGGACAGCGGAGCCTTAGTAGTCGGGTCCCGTTCGCACCCTTTCGGTACGGAACCCTAAAACTGTTCTCAGCCACGGTTCTTAGTAAACGACAAGTGACCTACTTCTTCAATGAATCTCTGGAAGACTTCCATAGAAATAAACCGGGAAGGATGACATGAAACAAAAAGACTGGAGAATATAATTTCATGAAAACTATTTTAAAATATGAAGACGCGCGTAGTTGGAAAACTAGGTCATTCATTGTAGGTAGGTATATAGCTATCTGTTATGATGCAGACTGCTCAGCTGGCATGGCTGAGCGATTTCTGCGCTACGGGTAGCGGGTTCGATTCTCAATCCAACAAATAACTATTTGAGTTGCGTGTTTTGTGCAAGTGTGAGCAAGTACCTTTATACCGGAAAAAATCTAATGAAACGTGGCTGAAAATTATTTAGGTAGTTCAAGTTTCAAAAACTGTTCACTAAATTCTGAAAAAAAAAACGTTTTGAACGTTCGCTCCAGGTATGTTTGTGTGGTACGAAATTCCGCTACAAAAAGGAATTTAGAAACAAAAAAATGTTTATATGATTTTAGCGATTGGGATTTTTTTTTGTTCCGATCCGTTTGAAGACAGGAACTCGAGATACGTTATAAAAGTATGTATTGGTTACTCGGAAGGAAATCCTGCCTGTCAATTCATAATAAAATTATATTATACAAGCATATTCTTATGGCAATTTGGACGTATGGCATCCAACTTCGGGGCTGTACTAAACCAAAGTTGTCGACATAGCTCACAGAATAAGCAAGCTGAAGTGGCAATGGGCCGGTCATATTAGCCGCAGAGCCGATGACCGCTGGGGTAGACGTGTTCTTGAGTGGAGACCGCGAATCGGTAAACGTAACGTGGGACACCCTCAGGCTAGGTGAAGCGACGATCTTCGCAGGATGGCTGGTAGCAGCTGGATGAGAGTTGCCGAAAATCGAGTTGAATGGCGTGCAATAGGAGAGGCCTATGTCCAGAAGTGGACTGCTATAGGCTGATGATGATGATGATGATGAATCCAACAATTCCAAAATAAAGTACACAGGGATGCCGTAACTGCTCCATGGTACATTAGAAATGACGACCTCCGTGACCTTAAAATGGAACTCGTCACCACCGCCATTCAAAAATTTGCTGAAGCCCAGGAACACAGATTTCACCGACATGTGAATGTCGAGGCAATTCAGCTGCTAGACAACACGGACATAGTGTGTAAGCTAAAGAGAACTAAACCATTTGAGTTAGTGTAGTATTTATATACCTAGTGGATGAATAATAGTGCTACACATGTAACACATGAACAAAGTGTTTTATCAATTTATCAGACCCTAAGAAAGTGCTACGTGACTGTGTAAAAGTGCAAATTGACCCTATTCTTAGTTACCTATAACATAATTCTCGTAAAATAGTTAAATTGCTTATTAGACTATTAGGCTAGATTGTAGTCAATTCTTAATATTAAAGAAAAAAAATCAAGAGTGAAGTCTACTAAAAAAGACCACTTTCTCGCTTTCATGGAAGTAGAATGTGCAATATGTTTTTACAATAGGATAATGTCAAGATGATAACCAAACCATGATCACTAAGACCCACCAGGCGTGGCTCAAGAGTGTTTCCAGCCATGTACAGACGCCAGCACATCAAGCTACTAGAATCTGTCAAATTTCTTTAATAGATTTTCAACTTTATCGCTAAAGGCATAAGGTTCAAAGTTGATTGGAAAAAAATTACAGTTTCGGGTAGCTTGATGTGCTGGCGTCTGTACCTGCCACCCTGTACATTCTCTTATGGCTTCAAATAAAATATTATAAACATATCTACACCTATCTGTTTATTATTGCATCTGTTTGATTCCCAAATAAAATAAAATAAAATAAACTACGCTCCAAGTAGATAAATCAATGCCGAATATACTATAAGAGTATCGTTATAGCCACACATGAATACTTTTTGCCCCCGGCGTCGTCTGCGGGAACTTTGAAATTGGACAGTATTTACCGTTCACCCCTTATTCAAACAGGCCATAAAGCATCCGGCCGTCTGCAGACAGACACTGGGAGCCCTTGCCCTATTCAATACCCCCATTTGATTCCAGGAAATTGTAACATTGGAACTCCTATTACAATGTGTTCAGTTATTTTGACTAACATCCGAAAGGAAAAGCAATTTTGGACGTGTCTTCCATTCAGCGTTGAAACAACTTATTTTATTTATTTTGGGACGTGTTCGGCTGTAAACGTTTACCTGAGGTGGAATAAGATTAGGTATTTTCATGAAATGAAAAGATTTTTGGTTAATAAAATACGTTACCTATGCTAAAATCCTGTTGAAAACGGGCTTTGATGTTGTTTACCATACATTATTAACATATCCCACGCATAATTCAGACCTACGACTTCTTTTAAATATATCCTTTCTGGAACACGCAATAATATTTTGCTTTGAACCTTGAAATCAAACTCCAGCACACTAATTGCGTAACACACTCTCAATCTCAATCTAAATCATTTTGAAGGATATTGCTAATCCATTGCTTCATATGTTCGAAAAATTGGTCTGCTGAACAACGTAAATAACGCAATGAATGTTGTTGATCTGTCAAAATGAAACCCATTGCTACTGATAGTGTGTTACGCACCCTCATTGGTCGGCAGTATAATTTCAAACAATACGTTTCCAGTCTAGTAAAAGTCTTTGGAGCATAAATTCTCGCGATCACTTCACGGAAGTTTCAAAATTGACTTCCCTTCCGTATAAAGAGAAAAATCAATCGATGAACGATCAACATTTCAAATAAAACGTCCTAATCAGTTAGTGAAAGAAAGGAGAAACTTTGTAAAACGTCGTAAAACGACATTTTGTTATAATTCCTCTCCTGATTCAAACTCGAGTTGAAATAAAATTTTCAACGAAGTGCGTCCTTTGAAGTGGGTTGGTCGGTTGGATCCCCCCCCCCCCTCCTCCCCACCCTACCGCACCGCAGACCAGGTAACGTGCACTCGGTACAATTTCCATATGCGGTACGGTAACAAACAGCGGGGTTCGTTATGGAAACTTGTTTTTTAAACCGCGCCGGTATGACACGTAGTTTGAAGCATTGTTAGTTCTGAACACAAACCATCAAGTCCTGTTTTTTGTTCTCTTCCTTTATATTCTAAATTCGGTTTCCAGTTTAATCAAATGCGGTTCAGTTGTGTCATCCGTCTTTATAGAGAGCGACTGGCGTCCGAACTCCATTGAATAGGGTTTGCTCTGAACATTCAATTAGTTGTTTCCTAAATTCGTTGCCATAGTGATCACTCCCTCCCACAAATAAAGTAAATTACGTGGGCAAGAGAGATATTCAAAATTGTAGGGTACGCTACCTTATACAGATACGGTACACATTGGTGAAACATAACATGAAATATAATACGTTGAAACAAATTCACCTAGCTGTTGTGTTTCATGTTGCATAGCATAAATTAGGACGGCTAATTTGTATTATATTTCATGTTACGTTATACGAGAGCAGTGGTAGGCCAGTGGTAACAGCCGCGACTTATGAGTAGGTCGTAGGTTCTAACCCTGACAGGCGCTTTACTTTGTGTAAATTATTTCACCACCACTGCTCTGAAAACGGTTAAGGAAAACATCGTGAGGAAACCGGCATGACCTAGGACCAAAAATTCGAAGACATGTGACATCTAACAACCCGCACTGGGCCCGCGTGGTGGATTATGGCCCACTCTCTCTCACAGAAAGGAGGCCTGTGTCCCAGCAGGTGGGAACATTATATAAGCTGATTATGTTACGTGGCCAGTGTGAGTACCAGTCGAAACTATCTATCAAAGAGACTAGTGTATATAATCTAATTCTGAATTATTTAAAAAAATTGCATAAAATACTGAACACCACCCACACAGTTCAGACCCAAATTTCAGGAAAGATTCAATTTAGATCGTGTTCAGTCATGTAACAGATTACGTTAGAAATTATTAGATCGATACATGACTGAAATCACTTCTAGAATAGACCTTTTGCCACGTACAGGACTTTCTGTTTTTATTTTCTTTTTACTTTTATTTAATTTTTCATGTTTTTAAGAGTGTGTTTAGTCATCATCTACCTAGCCTTTTCCCAACTATGTTGGGGTCGGCTTCCAGTCTAACCGGATGCAGCTGAATACCAGTATTTTACATGGAGCGACTGCCTATCTGACCTCCACAACCCAGTTACTGGGTAATACGATACCCCTTGGTAAGACTGGTTGTCAGATTTTCGGGCTTCTGACGACCCGTAACGACTGTCAAAGATCCACGAATGACAGCCGGGACCAACGGCTTAACGTGCTTTCCGAGGCACGAAGGGGTCTTGGTATGTAAAGATGGTCACCCATCCACGGACCAGCCGCAGCAAGCGTAGCTTAACCTGATCGATCGACCCGTGCGGCTGTTATTATTTAGCCCAAGCCCTAGTGTGTTTAGTATAGCTAGTGATATTGCTATTTTATTCTTTTTTATAGAGTACCAACCTAAGATTAATCTACAAGCAACTGCAAACGTTGCCAACAATATTTTGATTAAACAACCTACTCATTCAGATGAAATAACACACTGGAATCGATATAGCAACAAATAATTGCAAAGTTTCTCCTCATTTAATAGTTAGCAGTCAAGTCAGAGAGTTCTCTTAGCCTCGTGATAGAAAGCTCGTTAGTATGTATAGACCGGACAAGGAAACCCGAGGCGCGTCTGAGAGCGAGGATTATTGGCCTTACTTCGCCCGACTATAGATAAAGGCGGAATACCTTCCGCGGGATGTGCACTGAATTGCTTTAAACTAAAAGTGGATCGAATGAACGAAGAATTGCAGGTGACTGGTATAGCAGGGAACGGGCAAGATAGTGCTCGACTATTGTTTGCTTTGGTAGCTAATTAAAATAGCTTCTATGAGAAATAAGGTATTATGATTAAACCTCTTTGTTAAAGTAACTAGAATATGTATTTTATATAATAAAAATGAAATATTTTATTTTTGTACTGGACAATACCTGGGAACCTTCTGGTGACGGAGACATTGAATTTTCATGTTGTATAATCAGTATTTTATTTCTGACCACTCAGTTAAGTAGTGCTTATCTTGTCGAATGAATAACTGTCTAGTGTTTAATGATGACCTCAAACGCCAACCATAATGTATGATAAACGTATTTATTTATTTATTTATAATAAGCACACCAACAGCACAGTCACTTACAATTCAAATTAAATATCAACCAAAAATTAGCATGTGTTCATTGCCTAGACAAGTTCTGCTTACCTCCATCCTGCAGGGCTCCGGTCCTGACATCCACCACCAACAAAGCGACAATGCTCATGAACCACATTGAGGAAGACATTGTATTTGTCACTATATAAATTGTCTACTCGAGATTTTTCACTGATTCTCACTGTACATCAAGTCTTTTATTAACATTTGGATGGTCCTTTAACTGTCTTTCCAATTCGTTTAGTATTCTGATGAAATTACCTACCAAGTAAGGAAAAATAAATAATGTGGTCTGTGGCTGTAGTTTCAACTATTTTTAGCCCAAATTAAGTTCTTTATTTTAAATAGACTAAATGGAAAAATGTCTCAACATTATTTTTTTATATGTAATTGAGATTTTTACGATAAACAATAGGAAAAATCATAGAAGTATAAAAAACTGGTATTCAGCTGCATCCGGTTAGACTGGACTCCGACCCCAAGATAGTTGGGAAAAGGCTCGGCAGATGATGATGTTGATAGAAGTATAAAAAACATTGCCCTTTATAATAGTTTAAGCATTCGTCAAACAACACATTTTCTTTAGTTAAACTAAAGCATTAAGACCAACAGCCTTTTCCATTAAACGATCATCATAAATGAGCTCAGTTTGATAAAATATAGCTCAGCATCTTAGCTATAATTTAATCATTCATTTTTTTAATACTCTAAGTCAGGCAGACACGAAAATGTTTACATGAATTATGAGAAACGTGATCCCAGCACATTCCTCGTCATTTATTTACTAATGGTTCACGCTTACCTACCAATATAACACAGTTAGTACTTTTATACTCAAGAATACTATGTCAGTTAAGACTGATTATGAGAGGCAGTACCAGGAACCGAGATCCTAGCTACACATCTATTAAATTTTAATTAATTGATCTTTATGTAAAACAAAGTACGAAACAAGAACGAAATACTATCAAAGTTATTTTACAAACAATATATATTTCATACAGATCAAAAACAGTTTAAACTTTTCACTAAAATATGCAGCACAGATAAAAATAAATACGAGTCCACGCACGTGTTAACCCAACCGCGAGTTCGTAGCACCGCGTAGCGGCTGCGTAGCGCCGGTACTACGGCTCGTAGCCAACTGCCGTAGCCCGTAGCGCGAAACCCGTCGCTCGGCAGATTCGCGCATCCCCCGGGGCGGTTGCACTGAACCTCGTGAATTATTTCCTCCAATGTTCACAATACCATGTATTGCTACTATTGCTGCTTGTCCATACAATATTCAATACTACTCTCTATCATAAACAGACGTGTATATTGTTCTGAATCACTCAGAGACATGCCTCTGTGTGCGTAATAGAATAAAACAAGAGTATCATGTTAAAAGCGGCTGTCAGATGGCGGATTACCTGGCTATTGTGTGTAGATAATATTTCTATTTGCTTGTGTTTGGTAATACCCTATTTATATCACTTAGGTACTTCTATTGTTGTTCGTTTGTTGTATGTTGGCTAAATGATTTAGTCGTAAATATTGTTTTTGTTGTTCATGAACAGCTGGTGATAGAAAAGGAAAATTATACCTACGTTAAAAATTTTAAGATATTCAGTCTTCGAATAAATCTATAATTATGTATATAAAGCTGAAGAGTTTTTGTTTGTTTGTTTGAAGACGCTAATCTCTGGAACTACCTGTCTTTGAAAAGTTATTTTTTCATTTGATAGCCCAATTTTAGACGAACGATATAGGCTTAATAAGTGAAGTACCCAGTAACAGATTTCTGAATGAATCAAAAATTAACTATTTGCTACGATTTATCTGTCGGAAATATAAAAATGTATTGTTCATGGATATGAATTACACTAGATTTTCACCAAGTAGACTCAATTACGTACTAAATCTTGCGAGGTCTCTATTGAAAGAAATATTATGTATTCATTATCATTTCAAAGCATTGCAATATGAAAAAATGTGTCAAATTAAAAATAAAAAGTCTTTTGTAAGTAAATATGTACAGGTAAACCTAGATTCTGACCAAAACTTAATTGAAATACTTAATACAGACGATTTAAATGAACCAATTAATGAGCAAAGTGAATCGGAAAGTACCAAAGTCGAAAACCCAAACCAGAATAATTTATTTCGTTTATAAATTTGTGACTATCTTACATCAAAATACTAACGGACTGCTTAATAAATCTGATATGATTTCTGTTTGCGTTAACGAATTAGCTACCCAGAACAATCCTGTTGACATACTATGTATCACTGAACACAACATGACGGATGGTGACGAAGTGTATCTAAAAATTCCAAATTATAAACTTTCTTCTTATTATATGAGAGATAGCAGACACGGAGGCTCCTGTATATTAATTGGAAATAATTTGAAGTATAGAATTCTAAATGAAATCGTAAAACTTTCAATTAGCAACACATTAGAATGCTCTGCAATCGAGCTATTAGATCATAAAATAAATGTTCTTTGCATTTATAGGCCACCAAACAACTCTGCGGGCTCTATTGATAGCTTTTTCATAACGCTAAATAAAATATTAAATAACTTATGCTCAAATGGAAAGAAGATCGTTATATGCGGAGATTTCAACATTGACACCTTGAAGCATACAAAACTTTCTGTTGAATTTACAGAACTCTTAGCTAGATATAATTTGAAATTAGAATTCAAGCAAGTGACACGATTTGCTAGTAAAACTTGCATAGATAACATAGCACATAACATAAGAGCTTGCAAAGGCACTATGAGGGAACTAGCGCTATCAGATCATAATGCACAAATCATAAAGGTACCAGTCAAAAAGACCTGTTCCATAAAATATTGGTATATCTTAAAACGGGATTACTCTCAAGACAATAGAGCAATATTTTTAAAATATTTGAGACAACTAACAAATAGTGACGTCTATAGTTGTTCTGACGCGAACACTGCCTACAACACATTCTCTGATAATTTCATTATGTTGTACGATCTCTGTTTTCCTCAAAAGAAAGCAAAGATACATAACAGACCCAGACCGCAATGGATATCACGTGGCTTAAAAATATGCAGCAAACGTAAATGCCAACTACTGTGGCAATATAGGAATAATCCCAATCCAACCACTAAAATTGCCTTCAAATCATATCAAAAGAGGTATAAAAATATTATCAGACAGACAAAAAAATCCCAAAACGATTACTTTATTAAAACTGCTATAAATAAGAACAAAGCTACTTGGAAAGTTATAAATGATATCAAATCTAAATATCCAAATGAAGGCGTAAATCAATTAATTTCAAATGGCCAAATCGTAAAAAATCCCCAAGACATCGCAAATTTATTTAATAAATTCTTTCTTGACATCAATAATAATAATTCTAGTGAACCTCAAAAATCTTCCAACAAACTAACATATAATTCTAATTCAATATTTATGCAACCGACAATTTCGAATGACATTCATAAAATAATAATTGACCTAAAAAAAAAAACCAGTGTCGGCTATGATAACATTATGACAAACATTGTTAAAGATGCAGCCCATATTATATCTGAACCACTAAGCTTCATTGTGAATTTATGTATAGAAGAAGGCACTTTCCCGGACAAACTAAAAATATCTGTTATAAAGCCAATATTTAAAAAAGGAGACAAAGCTGACATGAGTAACTATAGGCCCATAGCATTAATACCCGTTTTCGCAAAAATTTTTGAAAAGGTGATGGCCAACTGCCTGTATAATTTCTTTGAGTCAAATAACATTTTTGCACCTAATCAATATGGCTTTCGGAAAAACAAATCCATCAATTTGGCAGTATATAACTTTTTACATAAGGTAATGACCAATTTGGATAAAGGGCTGCCAGCTCTTGCACTATACATGGACATGTCGAAAGCTTTCGACCGTGTTGACCACGAAATCCTTTTGAGAAAGTTGTATGCATACGGTGTGAGAGGAAATGTGTATAAACTCATAGACTCATACCTTAGCAACAGACAACAGTTTACAGAAGTTAGGAGGTTTAATCCAAGTAATAAAACAGAAGAAATATATGTTTCTGAATCTGGAACAGCTAAATTTGGCGTTCCTCAAGGGAGTATTATGGGCCCTCCGCTCTTCCTTGTTTATATAAATGACATGCCTTCGGTAACTAATCATGATATCACACTATTTGCTGATGATAGCACTGTTTTATTTGTTAATGATAATTTAATCGACCTAGAATCTGACATTAACAAAACAATAGTAGTAATTATAGAATGGCTTAAAATTAATAATTTAATGATTAACATTGACAAAACAAAACTAATTAATTTTAAAATACGAACTCGACGTACGGATGACTTAAAAATACATTATCTAGATAGGGGCATAGATGAAATTGAATTAACAAAATTTCTAGGGTTACATATTGACAACAAGCTTGATTGGAAATTTCATATCGATCATGTTTGCAAAAAGCTAGGACAATTTTCATATGCACTACACAGATTGAGCAGAATAGCAAACCAGTCTACTTTACTAACAGCTTACCACGGCTATGTTAGCTCCATTCTCAGATACGGCGTAATATTCTGGGGCAATAGTACAGACAAGGAACGTGCTTTTATTGCTCAAAAACGGTGCATTAGAGCTATATTTAAATTATCTCAAACTGATTCCTGCAAGCCAATTTTTACAAAGATGAAGGTTTTAACTTTGCCATGTGTCTATATATTTGAGGTCGCAGTGTTTGTCAAAAATAATATTGACATGTACAATTACTACACCCGTGAACGACGCAAGGACAAATTACGCTCAGTAGCTAGCAAGACTCATATAATGCATGAGAGCATCTTTTGTACAGCTTCTCGTATTTTTAATAATATTCCGGGACCCATCCGAATGATTGAAAAATTAGAAAAATTTAAAAAGACTCTCCATGATATGCTAGTACACAAGTGCTATTACTCTATAAAAGACTTCTTATCAGATAAATCTCTGCTACAATATACAAGTAATCCCACTCAGACGTGATGCGTTCAGTGACCTATTGACATGTACCTAAATTAATTAACTATTTTTTATAATTATTAATAATTTGTAAAAAAACTATTGTATGCCCTACGGGCGGGACATAGCTGTTCACAATTTATTATGTACCTGCCACCTGTACTATGTTACCTATGATCCACAATAAAGTTGATTGATTGATTGATTAATAAATATAATAAAATCACTAATTTCAGACAAAAAAAGTCCATAGGCAAGGCGAGGTTGTTAGTAAGAAGAATTTTGTTTATAACTAATGTTAGTAATTAAGTAAAAAAAACGAAGAAACTAGAGACACCGTCTACCTCTGCACAATAATATCACGCTGGGACCCTTATGAGCCAAAAAAGAAAAAAATCAAAAGAACGCTAAGTGATGCGACGAGATGACTCGGGGAAACAAGAAATTTCACGCGGACGCAGTCGCGGGTAGAAGCTAGTCATGCAATAAACGACAAGTATGATTGTACAGACGCCAGCACATCAAGCTACCACAATCTGTCAAATTTCTTTAATAGATTTTCGACTTTATCGCTAAAGCATAAGGTTCAAGGTTAATTGGGAAAATTTGACCGTTTCGGGTAGCTTGATGTGCTTGCTGGCGTCTGTACATCCATCACCGAAATAGTCTTCCAACATCTACACGAAGTTTCAGTGAACAGTGACCGAAAAAACCTTTCACAGTATAAGGAGTTAACTAGTCGCCTGACGTTGATGCTATCCTCTATTTTTAACCAAATCATTACCCTCCTTTTTGCTTCGCCCTAGTCGGGTAAAAAAAGACCTGCCACCTAACACTCAAATTAAATCCTCTCATTTGATCCACAACACATGAAACATTTAATAATCACATGAAGAAAAGCAATCACGACCTTAATCTCAGAGGGACGAACAGGCAAAAGAAGTAATTATTTACAAATAAGAATAATGTATTCAGAGAAGAAAAAAGAATCGAATAAATCTCGACTCCCGACGAAAGGTATCTGGGGCCTTAAGCCTCGGACACACTACATTGCGAAGGAATTATCTACCACCATAAAATGTGCCGACGACTTGTTAAGGCATAAAAATAAGCACCTGTCTAATGTTTTCGGGAAGTAGTACTAGTTGGGGGGTTGTAAACCTGCCCTTGGGACAGTTTTCCGCATTGGAGAATTTTCCTGTAGAAAAAATGGCGTCAGAACATAATCGGTCCATTCCCGTTGTCCCCATTGACGCTGTCCCCATTATGGGGACAACGGGAAGTCATAAAATATCCTTCCCGTTGTCCCCATTGATGCCTACTGATTTAGAATCCATACTATAATATTATAAATGGTAAAGTAGTCTGTCTGTCTGTTACCTCTTCACGCATAAACCACTAAACCGATTTAGATGAAATTTGGTATAGAGATAGTTTGAGCCCCGGGAAAGGACAGGATAGTTTTTATAACGATATTCCCACGGGATCAAAACGTATGCGGGTGAAACCGCGGGGCGCTGCTAATTTTAAATAACTAGCTTCTGCCCGCGACTTTGTACGCGTGAAATTTCTTATTCTCCGACCCACCCCGTCGTCTGCTCGCGCTATTACTTCGTTTTCGCTTAGCGTTCTCACGGACATTTTTTGTTTTTGCTCAGCTCTTAAGGGTTCTAGCGCGATGTTAAGTAGCCTAAAGCCTTGTTCAGGAATTGGACTATCAAAGGCATAAATATTTTTCAAATCCGACTGGTAGTTCTAGAGATTAGGGCGTTCAAACAAACTCTTCAGCTTTATTATTAGTATACAGATAGAAAAAAAAAAAATTAACTACTGCTTTTCTGCTTGCTTGTTTGTTGCTCATTTCACTGCTTTAATTTAACATTTCGAAAAGATGTTCGACGTTGTTGTTTCCATCTCGTGCTACATCTCCTCAATACGTTGCCTGACTGTAAACTTGTAACAGCTCCGACAATAAATAGTTCCACTAGTCAACGCTTGCTGTGTCCCCATCTTAAAATAGCGATGGGGGAGAGTATCGGGGCGCAGTCGACGGACACATTAATTGGCAATTTCCTCGGCTGGCTGCCCCCGAGCCGGCCCCTCCCCCCCCCACTCCGTGCATTACTCATCGGCACAAATATCTGATAATGATGTTCATTAGTAGCCTGCCTTGATTATCCGTGTGGCAACGCGTCGGTTCAAAGCGCCGCAGCAGCCTGTGATGGGATGTATAATGATACACGATCTACTGTAAGATCGTACGAAACCGTTGTACGAAAGAGTAATTTCAATAAAATTAAATTGGAATTTTCTGTTTAAAAACTCAATTATTCTCAGATGAAATTGCACCCGATAAATGACAATAAGCTCACGCTCACATGACACGTCATATCGTCGGCTCTGCGATTGTAAACCGCGGCCTACACCGTCGGGTTTCGGAAACACGCTGACAGTTTTGAAATTCGTTTTATAACCGTCCCTCCTTCCAGAGTGGTGAAGTCGTGACGTGTGTCAACGCCTTAATGGTCTGTTATCAACAACTGAGCTTTAAATTCCATTAGATCTTTTTGCAACACAAAATGGTGGCTCGTCGGCAACTTTGAAAATATTCGCCCCTTGAGACTAGAGTTTCGGTTCAACGCCAGAGGCAACAATGTTGTGCAAAAATTGTATAGAAATAAAATGTTCAGCGATCAACTTGACATGGGAAAGTTTATGCTGCACGTAATCGAAGGCTGCAGGAAAATCATTGTATATTCAATGCGGATTAAAACGTCAGGCGTTAATATCAATAAAAATTTCGATGGTAACCGTACGTTTGTTTGTACCGACTTTAACATTTAACCCAAGGGAATAATAACGTGAACGATAGTAACATGTTTTGGTCAGAAAGCTATAATTATGCAAAAATATTCAACCGCAGTTAACAGTAACAGAAAACACGAATAGAAATACAGGGTTGTATTTTTTGGTGAATGTGAATTTAAACGACTTGATTATACAGCAGTTCTGTACAAATTGGATTGGTGCAGGAGTGGGAACACGCGGTTGCGAATGTGCTGTAAGTCGGACTCTTACCTCTGACTTAAACGTAATTGGCGAAATGTGGGTGTACAGTCAACAAAAGAGATAAGTATACAGGATCGTCGGATATAGTTGAAGTTTAGTAAGAAATCGATGGATGTTCTCGAATAAAATTTAATTTTATTAATAGAAAACAAACAGCTCATTTATCAAATTAAATTTCAGTCGACGACATCCATCGGTTTCTTACTAAACTTCAACTATATCCGACGATCCTGTATACTTATCTCTTTTGTTGACTGTACAAAAGGAATACCTCTGCCTGACCCATTGGGGATTAAAGGTGTGGTGTTACATTATGTAATTTACGATAATATTATATTCGACGTGGAATCATCTTTTTAAAGTACGTCATTTGGAGAGGATCCAAATCTTAGAACCTTAGATGGAGGAGCGAGCGATAACCTTAATGTTAGTTAAAAGCTTCAAAAGTATTAATTTATTCTAGACGTTTTTCTTAGAGCGTTGTTAAGTAAATTGATTCCGTAATGTCCTCTTTTTATGTCTTATTCATCATCATCATCATAATCAGTCTATAATGTTCCCAATGCTGGGACACAGGCCTCCTCTCAGTGAGAGGGAGTGGGCCGTAATCCACCACGCGGGCGCAGTGCGGGTTGGTGGATGTCATATGTCTTCGAATTTTTGGTTCTAGGACATGGCGGTTTCCTCACGAATTTTCCTTCGTCGTTTTAAGAGCGCTGGTGATAATATAATTTACACAAAGTAAAGTTCGAACCTACGACCTACAACTCGTAAGTCGTGTCCGTGACCACTGGGCCACCACTGCTCTCTGTATCATTATATTTCTGTTTTGTATAACAAATTAATTCTATTTATTTTGTGTAAGTATTATGTCTTATTGATGCTCGGTAATTTTATCAGATGATTTCATTTTACTTTCTCAATTTCTGAAAATGTATAGTTACGAAAATTCAAGTCAACTTTGGTGGCAAACAATGTCATGTATAATTTATTTACCCAATATGCCCCAAAAGGCCTTGCCACAAATATTCTAGACAAAAGTTAAATAAAACGTAGCCTAAATGTTTTGGCGAAATTCAACAATAGGGCAGGCCGTATTTAGCGAAAGGATAACTTATTCTGTGAGCAGAGTCGCGTGGCTTCAGCCGAAACAACAAACAATTTCCATATCTCCACGAAAAAGGTCGCTCTAATTGAATTTTGTGAAAAATTTTACTTTCCTCATAAATATTTATTACATATTTTTCACCTACATTAAACATTTGTTCGAAATTATTTATATCAAGGTTAGACTTCGGGCTGATTTTTCAATCGACAGATAATTTTTATTCGTGGTATAAAATTGACGTCTGACAGATTTTGTATGGAAGAACTGTCAAACATTCAAAATTATTCGTCGTGTAAAATTAGCTGGCGTTGGAAAAATCAGGCCTTAAAGAAATAAATAAATATGTATAACTAGGTATAAATATTTATTAAAAAATAAAAATAGTTAAAATACAGTATAAGTCTTAGAAATAATATAGATATTACAAAGTATGCTGCCTGTACTAGGATAAACCTGTACCACAGGCAGCATGAGTTCTTACAATTACTGTTAGGACAACTAACAACATTTAAAACAAGTTTTAAGAATAGTGACACTTGAATTCAACGTCTAAATAGTTTTTATTAAAAAGTTTATATTTTTCAGGAGACAGATAAAACATCTTTTCATCTAATCCAATGCATCAATCCGTCCATTACATTTCTATTTATCAAAAATGTGGCTTTGCAGTGCCATTTACTGTATTGACTGGAATGAGATCGACTAGACGCCACATGAAAAGCTTTTCAACTTAATCACTGAGCACGTGCTTCATTACACCTATGTATATGTACTTAGCCACAAAGTTAATCATACACAATATAATATTAATATTGTAAAAGTTTTCCGCCAACAATTTCATAAAATAGAGAGCCAAAAACTGTTTCATCGGTTCAATTAAAAGTTTGTCGTGAAGCCGGCGGCGTCAGGGGCGCATAATTATGAGTGTCAGTCACACCGGGCAAGCGGCAGGCAAGGGCAGGCAGCGGCAGGCGGCCGCAGGGCTCCGGCAGGCAGCCAGGCAGCTATGACAACGTCACTAGACTAGAACACAAACAAATTTCAAACAAAATAAACACCTCGCTCTGACTGTTGTCCTCATTACGCGAGTAGTTTTTAATTGGGAATAGGCTTCGATTTGCTTTTTTATTTTAGTTTTGCATTCAACTTATAAATAAGTCCGTATTTTCATTAGTTGCCGTTTAGCTAGAACATCTATGAGAGAGAATAAAGAGCTCAATCAATCGCAAAAAGTCGAAAACTGTAAACGATACTAATTATAAGAATTAGAATTCTTGAAACTCAAGGCAATTAGGTAACTAAATCACTTGTAGCCAATTAAGTAAACTAAAGCGTAAAACAAACTAACAATCCAATTCTGTGTGGTTTAATCCAAGAAACATAGGACTTCTCGTTTGTTTTCACTTAATTGTATTTGGAGGATCGCAAGGAACTGTTAATCTCCATTTCCAATGATGGGCAGACAAAGCTTGTGTGTATTGGGTGAGCCGTGAGCGTAAACCTCGTACCGCCGGGCCAATCCCTTCTACATCCTCCACATGTTCGATAACGTTCATAGATTGTATTTCACTTACTATCGCTAGTCAGTACAGTCTGCGTCTAGTTACTAGGCTATATGCATACCGGCCGACGATTTAGTTTGGGTATTAGTAAATGCACAACAATTTAGAAAGTCACAAAAATTTATTTCGTGCATTGAATTATTGAAGTCATGCAAATTTCTATATGAGTTGGGGTAGACCAAACAAACGATGGATGGACTGTGTGAATGATGATATGGTTAGAAAGGGGGTGACTACTGAGATGACGACTAATAGAGAAGTATGGAAGGAAAAGACATGTTACGACGACCACAAATAAATTGATATCGATATAATCGAGACAAAGTTGTGAGAGCCAAGGATATAACAGTACATCTTGTTCCTGTCAGATCAAGGCAAGGCATTTGTTTGGTAAATATAGTAACGATGAGGAGCAGTTGGTAACAGCCGCGACTTACGGCTTGTAGGTCGTAGGTTCGAACCTAGACAGGCGCTATGTAAAATTATTTCATCACCACTGTTCTCAAAACTGTGAAAGAAAACACCAAAAATTCGAAGACATGTGACATCTCCCAACCCGCACTGGGCCCGCGTAGTGGATTACGGCCTACTGCCTCGCACAAAGAGGAGGCCTGTATCCCAGCAGTGGGAACATTATAGGCTGACTATGTATGTATGTTATGTAAATAAGTCTTATTCTTCACCAGCTATCACGTAACGAAGGCTAGTGATCACCCTTCAATAATTTATAGTAGCAATAAAAAGTATTACACAAAATCAAAATCAAAATATGTTTATTTCACATAAACCGACATGGGCACTAATGAAACGTCAGAAGCTAGGTGCACGGTTCCAATTGGTCGTTTCCTATGGAGAAGAACCGGCAAGAAACTCCACGGTTACTCTTTTAAAAAGAATTGGCTTTACAATGTTTTCAAATTACAGTGGGTATGGGAGGACAGCGTAGGCCTGTCAACAAGTACCAGGTACTTGATAAAATAAAAAATGGTCTACAGATCTAAAGTCTACAAGGCTTACAAAGTCCTCACATTTACAAAATAAGAATGTATCAAAAGGATAAATAAAATATAAAAATCTACTAAAACCTAGAGATATGATTGCCATTTCAACGACTAATAAAGAGGTGAAAAATTAAAATTGTCTGTATATGTCAAATAATAAAAAGATTATGTCAAAGAAGTATGTACAAAACAAGCACACACACACAGCTTAATCATAAATGAGATACTTTAAAGGCCTAAAGAACATTTAGGGCAGTGACGCTAGATACGGTACCTCCTTCAATCATGCTTTACGTGCGCACTACAAATTATAATGTATGGCGTGTACGCACAGGATATAAACTGCTATCATATATCTTGGTAAATACGCCAAATGTTTAGTCTGGAACTAAGTTTTGTCTTAATGTTTCAGCGGTAATACCTCCGTTACTCAAAGACTAACTTGATCAATGAAAAGGCTTAGTTCTGAACTTGGTAAGCATATATTGTGTACAGTCACGAGCACTAATATGTCAACACTTGGCAACTTTCAATTGCGATTTTTTCGTGAAATAACGAATGCAACGTTGAAATACGACACTTCAGATAAACATAAGGGTTCGAAAATACTATGTTCGTAATAACGTAAAATTTCATTCAAAAATAAAGGAGAAAATCGCCTTTTAATAAAGCCAAGTGTATACATACTTATGCTCGTGACTGTACTTGTAACTTATTGATAAATAATTTGGTTTTGTTATACAGGGTGTCCCAGAAAACCTGTACCAGCGCAGGTCTGTGGTCAGGAGACACTAACACCCATCGATTGGACCCCTATGTATGTTCCGCGATATTTTGTAGTTTCCGAGATTTATTTTTTGTTTTATGTCCAGTTTTTTTTAAATTGTGGGCGGTTTTAGTCCTAACTTTTTCTGATTACTGTTTCTTTGATATTTTTTTTTTGCCAGTATTATGGCTAGAATGTGTGTTCACCTGTTATAAAACACAAAATACCCAAATCTAACTATTAGTAGCTCAGAATTTGAACACAAGGTTAAAATTTCTGTTTGAGAGAAATTTACACTTGATTTAAACTTTTCTCGAAAACTACAAAATATCGCGGATCATACATAGGGGTTCAATCGATGGGTATTAGTGCCCCTGACCACAGACGTTCGCTGGTACAGGTTTCCTAAGACACCCTGTATATAGATACTAGCAGACACGGCGAACTTCGTACCACCACAGAATCAAACGCTTCATTTTTTTTTCGAGAATTATTCGCATGTTTTAATAGGACAAAACTAAAAAATTAAAGATCATAAAAATCGGTCCAGCCGTTCTTGAGTTATAAATGGTGTAACTAACCTGACTTTGTTTTACCTATATATATACAGGTTCCCATTAAAATAGATGTACAAATTTTAACACAGCGCTCAGTACGTCTAACCAAAGATATCCAAGCAAAAAAAAACACTGCTTAAAGTGATTTTATTTTGACCTTTTATAAGTAATGTTTGTTTTCGTCTAGTTAGCTCGGAGATTTAAATGAAAACAAACATTACTGATAATAAATGTTACTGTAGGTATTGACTTGAAATCATCATCTGCCTAGCCTTTTTCTAACTATGTTGGGGTTGGCTTCCAGTCTAACCGGATGCAGCTGAGTACCAGTATTTTACATGGAGCGACTCATCTCATTCATTATCATGAAATAAATAATGTTAATATTATACAAGCGTCGGTAGTCGCGATCAATAGACATCTACGACGAGGAAAATTACACAATTTCTTCTACAAAATCATTAATTATGAATGAATCAATTAGTTGAAACAATCAAATATCGAGCGGCAATAACGTTTTATGAAAATGTAAAGCCGACGTAATTTGTATTTATAATGAAAACCAAAATAACTTGTGGCAAATCTTCATAATTTTCAGTTTCGCGTATTATGTTTACCGAACAAACTCGTTGGTTTAGGGGTCGAGCCACATTGATTGACGGCGTTCGACGGTTATACAAAAAGGGAGCAAAGTATGGAACGACGTACGCATCCTTTCGCATCGACAGCGACGAATGCGCTGCGGCGGCGGTCGAGGGCGTTCGACGGTTTGTCCATACAAAAAGTACAAAAAAAAAATACAACCGAATTGAGAACCTCCTCCTTTTTTTGAAGTCGGTTAAAAAGAGAGCATGTGTGCTCCTTTTCAATCGGCAAAGTGCGAGAGGCCGTCGATCAATGTGTCCCGACCCTTAAGCTTGTATACCAGAATAAGTAATTAGCTTTTGGTCTGCTATGCTAATTGCTTACGCTGTAATAAGTACCTGTGAAGGCGATGGAAATGGACTGTATGTATTAGCGGGTGGTGGAATGAAATAAAACAAAAGCTCAGTGTGATATAAGCATTTTAGTGGAAAAAAACCGACCAAGTGCGAGTCGGACTCGCACACGAAGGGTTCAGTACCACCGTACAATATTTAACACTACATATATAAAAAAATCACGTTTGTTGTATGGGAGCCCCCCTTAATTTATTTTATTTTAATTTAATTATTTATTTTTAAAGTGAATATACAACTGTGTGCGAGTCCGACTCGCACTTGGCCGGTTTTTAAATATCTGATGGCATTTGCAAATCCTGTATTAACAATTAACAATCTGCCTAACCTTATCCCAACTATGTCGGGGTCGGCTTCCAGTCTAACCGAGTGCAGCTGAATACCATTATTTTACAGGGAGCGACTGCCTATCTGATCTCCACAGCCCAGTAACTGGGTCACATGATACCCCCTTGTAAGACCAGTTTGTCAGACTTTTAGGTTTCTGACTACCCGTAACAACTGTCAAAGATCTACGAATGTCAGCCGGGACCAACGGCTTAATGTGCTTTCCGAGGCACGGAGGGATCTCGACATGTAATGGACGGTCACCCATCCACGACCCAACCGCGGCAAGTGTAGCTTAACCCTTGATCAACACCTCCACCTGGCACTTGTACTAATGATGTGTTATTTGATTATTCACATTGTATCTCTCATAATTGACACAATAATCAATCAAACATTGAATCTGATTATTGAACGACAAACAATTGGAAACTGCAAACACAGCCTCTCTATTTACAAATTAGTCTCCCGGAATCACAATGGCGCATCACTACGATAATACGAGGTAAGTTAGTTGAGCTGCATCCAGCGAACAACGATCTGTATCAGTTTCACGATATTAGGCTAAAGAGTAAATGTTTAAATTGTAAAGTAGCGTTTCATAGCGTAGTGAGAACATAAATTATGCAGAACACGATCCCGAAATAAAGTGCCTGTTGGTATGTTGCATTCATTAAAGCCAAGGCACGTCACTAAAATGTATGAAATTGGCGTCGGTCGGCCCGTGACTGTTTCATATATCCTACGTTTCATAGATTTATTCAGGCCTGATCCCCTGACCCCCCCCCCCCCCCTCCATCCCCCTTGATCCCCTGCTAGTTCATCTTCTGTTTTAATCTCTGCCTTATCGACTTTATCTAGGTTACTCTTTTTGACAGGTAAGTACCGTCAAGAGAAAATAAACGTTTCATGAAACTGAAACGTATACTGATACTTTTGTTAACTTTTGACTATAGTTTTTGTAATAAGTACTACAGAAGCCTTCTTTTTGTAGTATTCCAACAACTGCAGCGTTTTTCATCGCTTTATTATTTTATCGCAAAAAAATAAATAAAAATTGTTTATTCTGCACAAACAAAACGCACATTACAAATAAAAACAAGACATAAAATATACACATACAACGTAGTCAAAAGCCTCGTACCCAAGCTTAAAAAAAGCACCCCTTATTTTCTTTTCATTCGAAATCACAGCCTAGTATGGATAAAAATATCGGTGGCTATACAGAATGACTTGCAATTTGACGTAATCGTTCCCAGGACTTGATATTGTGACCCATTAGCAATAATTCAGCAATAATAAAGCCTAGGTGAAAATTCATGACTAAATTCGACCTTTGCCAGCATTATCGACTGTTTCATCGGCATCTCTAAATACGCTTTTAACATTATCTTCTTCGTAATTTGTACGCTTAATGCCCTAGTCAAATTTTCGTAATTGGTGTCAAAGTTCATACAGATAAATTTTGAAATGGTTAATAAACTTGTTCCTTTAACATTTAACATTTAACTGTTTAATGTTTAAGATGTGGTTACATCATAAGGTTTGAGTATTAGGTACCCAATGGAAAAGCAGGCTATTAAATTTGTGAGTTTAGAGAAAAGTTATATTTAGTGACGAATTCTGGGAAATTTTCAAAAACACATCTTCTTAGCGTATCGATGGCTAAAAGTTTAAACAATTTTGGCCCAAAATTACATAAAAATTGTGTTTTCTCGAATTTTTGCCTTGGCTTTATGGGGTGCATAGTTGCTGCAAAAGGGTCAAACTATCACGTCCTGGAAGGAATACGTCAGGTTACAATTCAGCCTGTATACGTACATTATACACATGAATTTCCCACAATTATGCAATCCCGTACATATGAATGGTGTATTTGAAATGTAATAGAGTCGTAATCAGGCGCAAGCAGTTTAATCAGGCGACGTACCACGGCACACGGGCGCCACCGACTCCCTTAACTAACGCAATTACTGACACCGACACAGTATACAAAATATATTTTTTCTATATTATTCTTTCTTTAAAAAGTTCGCTCATAACCTAGTTAGCTATAGTTTTGATGTCTAGTGTAGAATATGAGCCTCAGACTTCTGCAATAAACGGTAGAAAATCCTGACACGCTGTCATCATCAGCCTAGATTTTTTTACGTTGGGGTCGGCTTCCAGTCTAACCGGATGCAGCTGAATACCGGTATTTTACTTGAAACAACTGCCTATCTGACCTCCACAACCCAGTTACTGGGTAATACGATACCCCTTGGTAAGATTGGCTGTCAGTCTTTCGGGCTTCTGACGATCCGAATTATCTTGACACGCCTCTTGTTGACGTCAACCATCTTCCTCTTATGCGGTTAGATTTATATTCTAAAGATTTTTCGGAACAGCAGAATTTTGTGAAAGTACTTCCGGTAAACGATAAAAATAGATGCAGATTTTTTTTAATAAAAACTTCAAAGAGTAATAAAATCTCCTAGAACACACTTCCCGATTTTCTTTTGTACTTTCTTATTATAACCTGCTGAAAGGACCGACTTACAATGCATCCGGCCTATTAAGGCCATGATATATTGCTACCAAAATAAGATATAATTATATTTAAAGTGTCATTATCATGTTATTAAATTAACTGACGTCACGATGCTGGCTCGTTAAGGCACATTTTAGCTATTCTCACCCCATTATGGGTACCATCACAAATAAGTCCCTCCTTAAGAGCCATTTCACGTTTTCGCGCGAATTTCTAAGATTTTAGTCGCCTAATTTACCGTCTTAGGTAATACCCTGACATTGTTGAATACATGTAAAAAAAAGACCAATCTTTCGTATTGATACTTCATGTAACACATTTACAAAAACTTATTTGTTTTCTTTGTGGTGATTAATCTCCCACAACTAGTTTACTGAAAAAACATCGCAGAGTCAATTTCAGATTCCTATATCTATCATTAGTATTTATAAATTTGACAAAAGAAAATACATTAAGCATCAGACATATAGTTTTGTCGACACATAATGTAATAGAATATCGATTACCAATAACATTAATTAGTAAAAAAATAAAGTCTTAGGGCAATTTTTACGTTTTATATCGCTATCTTATCGCGATTTTTTGGTTTAAATAAAGCGTAATTACAGTAAAAAAATTATGTCAAAATAAACTATGATCTTTAACAAAACTAATTCTAAAGTTTTATTAAAATCCTTTCATTTAATTAGACATAATATTGTTATTGACATCACTCTAAACTATAATAAATTACAATGCATAAGCGGACATCGATTAGTACGGCGCGAGCGCTCATCGACGAAGGACCTGTGCCATTTTTTCCCGCGTCCCGATTGTCGAGCGCACGTATCGTGAACGCATTATTATACTACGAGTACAACATTTTGATCCTCTTCGTATTTTTTGAAAAAATGCTTCCGAAATTGACTCGGTTTTACCAAGATTGCGTATTGCCAGAAATCATAGACCCTAGAAAGGCAAGATCAATGCCTTTACGACAAATATTTATATATAGTACTCGTAAATTATAGTCATTATTACTTCACAATAATGTCTGATTGTTTATCTGTTAATTTTTATTATACGCTAGTATTGCAGGAGAGGGGTCCGTGGCTAAATAATAACAGCCGCACAGGTCGGTCGATCAGGTTAAGCTACGCTTGCCGCGGTTGGTCTGTGGATGGGTAACCATCTTTACATACTGAGACCCCTCCGTGCCTCGGAAAGCACGTTAAGCCGTTGGTCCCAGCTGTCATTCGTGGATCTTTGACAGTCGTTACGGGTAGTCAGAAGCCCTAAAGTCTGACAACCAGTCTTACCAAGGGGTATCGTATTACCCAGTAACTGGGTTGTGGAGGTCAGATAGGCAGTCGCTCCATGTAAAATACTGGTATTCAGCTGCATCCGGTTAGACTGGAAGCCGACCCCAACATAGTTGGGAAAAGGCTAGGCAGATGATGATGACGCTAGTATTGCATACAATTAAGTAGTAGTAACTGAACAGACAGCTATGCTGCTGGGGAGTTTGTTCCGCCACTTCTTCTCACCAGCGAAAGCACTAGACAGTGGTGAAGGGCGGGCGTTTTTAGGGGACTGTCTTTTGTAAATTTTGACGTTCGAAGTGCTGATTCTCAGCCTAGTTTGAATAAATGACTTTTGATTTTAACATATTTGTTCTTTTTTTATTAGTCTAGAAAGAAAGCTTTAGTAGACTGAATAAATAAAATAACTTTTTTTATAAGTCTAATCTAACAAAGGTGTATTACGCTCTTAATGGCTCAAGATTGTTTAGTCCGTGTCGACACTCGCGCTACACTGTTTGCATTGTGTATGTGTGGATAGCTACGCACACATACAAAATGCTGCCATCTTTTACCTAAACTCGAGCGTCAAACATTTGTGAAATGGCTCTTAATGAGGTTTTAGTAATGGGTGGTATGTAAGACGGGTATATTAATTTGGTTACTGCGCTTCATTATTATAGGTACTACTAGCTTCTCCCCGTGGCTTCGTCTGCACGGATCTCGGAAATTATCCCGCGGGAATGTGCTACTGGAACAAAAAGTAGCCTATGTCCTTTCTCAGGATGCCATCTATCTTCTTGTAAAATTTTATCGAAATCCGTTACGCGTTACTGGTTTACGCGTGAAACAGTAACATACAGACAGAGTTACTTTCGAATTTATAATACTAATAATATATAATATGGGTATCTATTTTATAGGCGTGCATTTAGGCATGTGAAGAAAATCTAATCATGTGTTTGCTTGAACACAGGAGGTGATCTACATATTACAGTACTACCATAACAGAAAAAAAAACATAAGAAAATATGTTGGGTTACTGGTATAATTCTTACTCTGTGGCGCACTTTCCTGAGATGTTCGCAATTTTCGCGTGCGGCAGTCAAGCTTCATATTAACCGTTTAACCACAGTGCCCCAGCAATCACAAATTTCATGCTGGGCCCCACATCTCGCAGAACAAATGAATAATTAAAATATTCATCATCATTGTCACCCCTTCATATATTAAAGGTTGGTAGACAGTGCACAATTGCACAGTATTTAGTATTTGTAGTTACATACTGTAGAGGTATCTGAGGGTTCTCGTAATTTTAAGAACGTTCACAGTCTGATCTCAGTTTCAATCTAATTTCCCAACATTTTTGGAAAGTTTTTGACGTTGATTGTCGCTGAGATGAGATTGCGACTAGATTTTGAACGTTTTTACACGTAATTATGGGAATTGGCCTCCAGTTCATTGATGATTATTCGAGATCAAAGGACTCGGATTTGATGATTATTCGAGATCAATGGTTTTTGGTACAAAAACTGGGGGTATTTACGTGTGTTTATTGTGTGTTTTTCTAAACTAGCAATGACAGTAAATTTTTGCGTGTGTACAGGGTCAAATTAAATTACATAGCGAAACTCCGCGGACGTTATGGGTATCGATAAACACAAAAATATGAATTTGACAATTTTTGTGGGGTCACCGACAGAAGTTAGTGTGGTTCCTTGAATATTCGTTTAAGAATCTGCTTTTTATTGTGTAAACTTCACAGACATGATGGTTATCGATATCTCAATACGACAAAACCAAAGAAAATAGATCTTCTCAACTCATACTTCAAGTAGCAGCACAACCAGCGGTTGAACCCCAAAAAAACCATCATATCTTTTCATTTTGATTTTGTCGTGTTATAGACATCGATACCCACCACATCTGCAAAGTTTCTCTAGCTAATTTAATTTGACCCTGTATATCCAGCTATCCTAGAGTACTTGTTCCTAATTTACTAAGAACAAATCAGCATTAGAATAATTTCATCATTAATTTAATTTTTGTTCATAGTTATATCAAGTGTGTGGCTTAGTAATAACAGCCGCTCGGGTCGATCGATCAGGTTAAGCTACGCTTGCCGCGGTTGGTCCGTGGATGGGTGACCATCTTTACATACCCCTCCGTGCCTCGGCAAACACGTTAAGCCGTTGGTCTCGGTTGTCATTCGTGGATTTTTGACAGTCGTTACGGGTCGTCAGATGCCCGAAATTCGTATTCGAATTCGAAGCCTGGGTTTCGTATTACCTAGTAACTGGGTTGTGGAGGTCAGATAGGCAGTCGCTCCCTGTAAAATACTGGTACTCTGCATCAGCTGCATCCAGTTAGACTGGAAGCCAACCCCAACATAGTTGGGAAAAGGCTAGGCAGATGATGAGTATCAAGATACACTACACATCACACTACACAAAACCAACCGATCTACCTACCCTACTTCTAATTACCATGCTCTAATAATCCATCGTATCTATAAACTGTATAACACCACTTCCATACAAATTACCTACATTGTTCTCTTTCAAAGTACGTTTTGTTATTGTTGCCTCAACAAAAGCCATATCGCACTCCCACAATAAAACTGTGAAGAGCTATTACTTTCAAAGCTTTTTCCCATTTTATTGGCAGTATTTTTTAAATGTTTCGACTCTGCGAAAAGATTAAACGGTGTTGTCTGATTGATGTCGCTAAAACAATTGCACTGTAGTTCGCTGCGCTATTGATTGATTGATTGTAGGTATCTACAATTATCGCAAAATCGAGATACGTCTAATGAAATCCAATTTGTTTTCCGAAATGCACACGAACGAAGTCACAAGCACAGCTAGTCTATCTCATCACCATCTGCCTAGCTTTTTTCCAACTATGTTGGGGTCGGCTTCCAGTCTAACCGGATGCAGCTGAATACCAGTATTTTACATGGAGCGACTGTCTATCTGACCTCCTCAACCCAGTTACTACCCCTTGGTAAGACTGGTTTTCAGACTTTCGGGCTTCTGACTACCCGTAACGACTGTCAAAGATCCACGAATGACAGCCGAGACCAACGGCTTAACGTGCTTTCCGAGGCACGGAGGGGTCTCGGTATGTAAAGATGGTCACACATCCACAGACCAACCGCGGCAAACGTAGCTTAACCTGATCGATCGACCTGTGCGACTGTTATTATTTAGCCACAGGCCCCAACAGCTAGTCTATCTGTATAGTAAAAATGAAATGCTGTTCGTTGGAACGCGCATCACTTCAGAAAGCCTGGACCTATTTGGCAAACTTATGTTTTATAATGTTCCCAATACTTAGTCCAAATCAGGTTCTTACGGTAAAAGAACATTCAAAAATTGCCGGGAAAATTGGAAAATTCTGGAAAACTGAAACTCATTTTCTATAGGATTTTTTGACGAAATATTGAAACTTGGAGTGCAACTTAATTGCTTAACACACTATTAATCTCAATCTGAATCATTTTGAAGGATAAGTATGCTAATCCATTGCTTCATATGTTCGAAAAATTTGTCTGCCTAACAACGTAAATAACGCAATGAATGTTGTTGAACTGTCAAAATGAAAGCCATTCCTCGACTACTGATAGTGTTAAACAATTACCACGCAGGTCGTATGTCAGGTCAGCATAAATATAAAATTCCTGTTAACAATTTTAAAAGGCTGCTTTAAGATCGAAGGTGAAGCCATGCGCGATCCAATTCATTCCGTACCATGTCGGGTTGCGTTTGCATAACGTAGTGCCCTATAGATATGTATACCTTTTACTCATGCATCTTCGCTTACCAATAGCCGAGCCTGCGATCAAACACAACGTGAATAAAAAATCTTTTGATTTTTCCCTTTTTCGTGGCATATTTCTGTAGGCTTGTGGTTTATACAGTCTTCATAATGAGCACGTATCTAAATGAGGGAAACTAAGCTTCATTTTATCGACGGATTTTTTTTATATCTAAAAAAGAAATATTGCTTTTACAGCATTTTTAAAATTCTTGTTCGCTGCTGTGACCCTGTGTAAACAAATCGATATAACTTTTAAGCTGAACGACTTGTACCGATGAAAAAAATTCAGTAATGACTGGACATAACAGGGCGTCCTCATTAAATAACAACTAAAAAATCGCCCTCAATTGAGAAATAAGATGTTTTATAACAAAAATCAGACATTTTTTCATCAATTTTTACAATAATTGTAAAATTTCTCAATAAAAGCCCCGATTACCTACCCATTTTTATTACCTTAAATTATTCTCTATCCTATCAGCTAAGAGTAAAAATACCATGTTTATAACTCAATCACAACATTTCCTATTAAACAATACTTTAGCAGGTAAAGAACCATTTTTTTATTATTTTTTTCCGTCGATAATATGAAGCTTAGTTTCGATCATTTCGATATGTGCACATTACGAAGACTCACACTGTATGTAGTAAGTATAAACGTACATCGTGTAGAGGGTGGTACAAAATATTTTATACGACATAATTTTGTTCTTAGAAAGCTGTCCTCAATTTAAACGAAAAAATATCTAAAACTCAGTCGACTGTTGAAGCTTCGTCGTAAAAAACTGGGTAATAAAGAGAGTAATAAAAGTAAACATTATGATAACTTTTACTGAGGGTAACGCTTTTTTAACTGTTATCGTATTGTACGAAGGATGTTTATTTTATGAATTATGTTGTTTTATTTATACTTCATGACGATGAATTCAGTGAACGAAATGTAGCTGAAATATGTGACGCGACAATTGAGTTCGATACTTTATGAAGGGGTGCGAATGTGCGATGCGGGTCAGGCTTTATGCCGATATATCGGGGGTAGAGGGGGGGGGGGGGGAGATGTAAAAGTTAGCACAGCGATATCGAGTAATTTCACGATAAATTGCCCAAATTTATCAGTCGGTTGAACGTGGTAAATTCGCACGCTGTCGAGCGCCTGCTACTGGCTACTCTAATGTCGCTCATCTAGTCGTGTGTTCGTCATCGGCAACACATCAATAACTGCTGAAGTTTATTGTTGCTTCATTTCATACTAAATGAATCGTTCGTTTAATTAATGGGGAGTAATTTCGCAGTGTATCGTACTGAAATAATGGCAATGTAATTTGTTTACTGCTTAATGGTATGTTCGACACGAGCAAAGATTATCATTGTTGTTTTAATTACTAATTGGTTGTAACACGACAGTTACGTATAGTAAAAGTGCGCAGAGCTGCACACCCCACCCTATTTCCAGTTAAACAAATATCAAATTTATTTCTAGGACAACTAAGTTGATTTCAGAGTGACTAGCACTATCGAAAAAGTTATAAAAAGTTTAAAGTTGTAGCGTAAATTGAACTTTATTGTGTAGGAATTTAAGTTATTTTTCCCATAATTCATATTTTTATACATTTTTGGCAAATAAATCGTGAACGCAGATTAGCTACTTTGCCTTATATTGGATTTTTAAGAAACCGATGAACTGTCACATAATAAACGGCCGGCGGTCCAAATACAAAGCGTTTTTTGACACCATAATGTCAAATACTGGTAAAAGTGACAGATTTTCACGACTGCCGTTATAATATGACGGCGACCGCAGCGATGGCCGCCACCTAGTGTCCGCAATTTACCGGCCAATGAGGTCACTGAAACGTTTTTTTTTTGGGTTCCGTACCTCAAAAGGAAAAACGGAACCCTTTTAAGATCACTTCGCTGTCCGTCGGTCAAGACCCTTTTTTCTCAGGAACACGTGGAGTTATCAAGTTGAAATTAATATCTAATATTCAGGGCTGCAATCCCTTGAAGTAGTGAAAAAATCAAACTTCTAAGTCAACGCAATCAAAAGAAACGGGCGTTTATGTTCCAGAATCAAAACCTATAGGGTACTTCCCGTTGACCTAGAATCATGAAATTTGGCAAGAAGTAATGTCATGTAGCACAAGTAAAGGAAAAAATTCGAAAACTCTAAATTTGTAGTTCTATTACAATTTTTTTTTTCGTGATAAACTATTTACATACTTACCTACAAATTTGTACGTTTTTTTATTTTATGACAGTACATTGATGTCTGGCGGATAGCGTTTTTTGATACCGCAAAAACATACCCCGCTGCCATATTCATGAAAGCTTCTAGGAAACCTTAGCTTTGATTTGATGATTTTCTAATAATCAGGATTAGTCATCATCATCATTTCAGCCGAAAGACGTCCACTGCTGGACATAGGCATCCCCCAAGC
This sequence comes from Hydraecia micacea, assembly GCA_914767645.1. Taxonomy (NCBI): domain Eukaryota; kingdom Metazoa; phylum Arthropoda; class Insecta; order Lepidoptera; family Noctuidae; genus Hydraecia; species Hydraecia micacea. The sequence continues at coordinate 11,189,364 of OU611795.1, forward strand.
ACCTCCACTTCGACTAGTTCTGTGCTTCTCGCATCCAACGGGTTCCTGCAGCATTCAAGGTCGTCGGTCCACCTTGTGGGACGCCTTCCAACGCTACGTTTTCCGGCACGCGGTCGTCACTCTAGAACCTTTCGGCTCCATCGGCAATATGTTCTGCGTGCAATGTGCCCTGTCCACTGCCACTTAAGTTTGGCAATCAGGATTAGTACACTAACGTAATAGTATCAAGAAAAACATTATGTAATAAAATATTAAGTATATTCGTAAATCCATCGCTTTTGTACGTATTCAAAGTTATCTAACGCTCACTGAAAGTGGTGCTATTGTCTTAACAAGTAAGTATCCGTGGAACCGCCTACTTAACGATCAAGAGATTCGAACTTCAAACACTTAATCAAACTTCCAAACGACAAACAATCGGGAAGCATTATTTCTTGTTATCCTAATTATTGTCGAAAGAGACCAATTTATCCAACGTCTCTACGAGGGACAGAGAGAAAATATGCTTCAAATAAACCCATTAAGGAGTTTATTTACTTGTGAGAATAATACCGCCTGTGCAGTTTATGAAGCCTGCGCATTGCTTAGCGTTATGAATATCTCATTAGTACGTAGATATCAAATCAAACGTTTATTTGCTAGAAATACATTGTTTTGGTAAAGGTAAGATCTTATAATAACCTAAGTGTCATAAGTAGTGTGTGTGTGTAGTAGTGTGTTGAGTGTGTGTGTAGTAGTGTGTTGTGTGTGTGTGTAAGGCTCATTCTGACGAAAGAGGTGTGATGTAAAAAATGCATTGCACTAAATAATAACATGAAAATGGGATGTCTTGGGAATATGCTACGTAGGTACATCATAATCAGCCAATAATGTTCCCACTGCTGGGACACAGGCCTCCTTTCTTTTTGAAAGGGACTGGGCCGTAATCTACCACGCGGGACCAGTGCGGGTTGGTAGATGTCACATGGCTTCGAACTTTTGGTTTTAGGACATGCCAGTTTCCTCACGATGTTTTCCTTAATCGTTTTGAGAGTAGTGGTGATGTAATAAATTATTCATATTCATATTCATTTATTTTGCGTTCCACAAGGTAAAAAAGATGTTTACAAAAAGCTTATAGCTAAGAGCCATTGTAGACCCTGTTAGGGCACAGCAAAGTTTATATTTGGTACATAACAGTTAAAAATCTAAATTATAGAAACTAAAATTAAAATTAAAATAAAATTTTACATGAAAACTGAATATATAAATAGAAGTATATATAAGTAGGTAGCTATTTTCTTAGAATGTTTTTATTTTGCAATGGCTTTGTCTTCTAATTCTCGTAAGTCGGGGCCGTCACCACTGGGCCACCACAGCTCTTTCGCGCATAATGTACCTAGCTATAAATCCAGTTCTTACATGAAAAAAAATGTAAACATCCAAATTGAGAACCTCACACTTTTTGAAATCGGTTAAATATACTGACTACCTACATACATATCTTCACTCGTGTGTTCTATTGAGTTCTTATCTTTCATCAGTCGAAAGGGTCAGTTAAAGATATCCATTAAATTTGATTGCTCCAGTAACTGGCTTGAATGAGAAACTATCAGCGACGGCGGTTGAAGAGCAATTTAAGAGAAGTACTTATCCGCTGGTTATCTGCACTGAAAATGAAGTAGTTACCTACATACATAACCAGCCAGGATATGTCAGTTTCCTCACGATGTTTTCCTTCACCGTTTTGAGAGCAGTGGTGATGAAATAATTTACACAAAGTAAATCGCCTGTCTGGGTTCGAACCTACGACCTATAACTCGTAAGTCGCGGCCGTTACCACTTGGCCACCACTGCTCCACATACATAATATACATACGTTACCTACATACAATGTCATAATCATAGACATACATAATCAGCCTATAATGTTCCCACTGCTGGGACACAGGCCTCCTCTCTGTGAGAGGGAGTGGGCCGTAATCCACCACGCGGGCCCAGTGCGGGTTGATAGATGTCACATGTCTTCGAATTTTTGGTTCTAGACCATGCCGGTTTCCTCACGATGTTTGCCTTCACCGTTTTGAGAGCAGTGGTGATGAAATAATTTACACAAAGTAAAGCGCCTGTCAGGGTTCGAACCTACGAACCTACCTTGTAAGCCGCGGTCGTTACCACTGGGCCACCACTGCTCTTCAATCATAGACATCCGTGGTCACAATAGATTTGCTATTTTTATTTTAGGCAAATTGCTTATTTGAGACAGTCCTAGAATCAAAAATTCGAAAATATGTGACATGATAGGCTGATTAACCATGCTAGGCTAATAATATTTAGGCACAACATAACCATTATTTTCTTTTCCTTGGGTTTCTAGATCTAGTCTGGGTTTTCTTGGTTTTCTAGATCTGGTGTTTTCTAGATCTATCTGGTGTCGATGGCTACATAATAACAGCCGCACAGTTCGATCGATCAGGTTAAGCTACGCTTGCCGCGGTTGGTCCGTGGATGCGCGGCCATCTTTACATACCAAGACCCCTCCGTGCTTTGAAAAGCACGTTGTCCCGGCTGTCATTCGTGTATCTTTGACAGTCGTTACGGGTAGTCAGAATCCTGAAAGTCTGACAACCAGTCTTACCAAGGGGTGACGAACTTAGTACCGAGTAACTGGTTTGTAAGGGTCAGATAGGCGTTCGCTCCATATAAAATACTGGTATTCAGCTGCATCCGGTTAGACTGGAAGCCGACTCCAACATAGTTGAGAAAAGGATATGCAGACGATGACTTCACATAACTCGCCTGTCTAGGGATGTAACCCAACTTCTGAACCGTCAATAGAAACCGAACTTTACGCTTCGATAATAACGATTAGGAACAGAAGTATACGGTATAATCTATATCGAAGATCCGTGTGCACGTTGCAACTATGGCAATATCGCCTGCTGGAAGTTTTGATTGAAATCGCATCCGTGAGTTCGCGATCAATTTTGACTTTCTAAACAACTAGTACCTATATTGCGACCGCATCTACATTCTACATCTTACATCCATAGTCAAAGAGTGGTACAGTATTTTTATCTCATGAACCGCCGCGCATTACTTATGGTATACCTATCATGTGTACAAACACGCTATGACTTATTATTATTTTTAAAATGTCTGACAAATCTCAGGAAAAAAAATCAGCTGATTCATACAAAAGTTTAATACCTGCTTGACCAAAATGTGTGAAACAGCTGATTTTTTTTTTCGTGATTTCAGAGTTGGTCCCATAGTGAAAGTTGTTCAGTTCGATGGTCTAAAACACCTCTTAAAGTTTGTAAGGCAAATTTTTTAACACTTTGTATAGATAAATGAATTGAATTCAATTGAATGTGTGCATGAAGACGAGTAGCGTCGGCACATAACACACACACACACACACACTTCCGACATCGCCATCGTCTCGGACGGTACCGAGAGCTCCTTCGCTTACACACACATTCACAGCATGTTTGTACACTTGGTATAGATTCCTGGCTCCTGAAATACAGGTACTCTAACCTAGCTCTAGAGCCAGGGTCTAAAATTTGTCTGTAACCTGTTTTTATGGCAATAAAGAATTTATTATTATCCTTACATAGTATAAAACAAAGTCGCCGAAATGTCGTATAACTTCTGAATGACTGCCAGGACCAGGACAAGGTTTGAATGAAAGAAAATTTTGGAAATTCGAAAAAAAGATTGCACCCGTGCGAAACAGAGGCGGGCTGCTAGTTTATTTCTAACTAGCTGTGCCCGCGACTTCGTTCGCGTGCATGACGGAAAACGTTTTAATTTTTTTGCGCGGAACCCTAATTAATTTTCTAAAATAAAAGTAGAGTACATCAGCTATCTGCCAGTGAAAGTCCCGTCAAAATCGGTCTAGCCATTTCAGAGATTAGCCGGAACAAACAGACAGACAAAAATTGTAAAAAAATGTTATTTTGGTATATGTACGGTACATATACCAAAATAACATTTTTTACAAATTATGTATGTATTACGGATGTATTTAGTAAAAAGCGGTTATTTTAATATTACAAACAGACACTCCAATTTTATTTATTTGTATAGATTTATTCCGCTAGTGTTTTAGTTTTGTCGATACACACTTATTGCTTATTAGTGGGTAATTATTGTGTATCAAAAAAACTAAAAAACTAGCAGAATTAACTAGCGATATCCACTAACGATTAGGAAGAAAAGTGGGGCGCGCCTTCGTGAATGGCACTATCGGTAACTACAAGTAAAGCGCGCGTCGCTTCGCCAGATAAAAATTGTATATGTGAGGACCGAAAGGGTCCGCGGGGCAACACGAGCACTTTTAATTGATTCGACGAGTTCGTCCCGCGAGATAAGCGCACGTTCCGCCGGACGGAACCTTTGTTTTAAAAATGAAGACTTTACCCGGTTTACTGGGACTCCGTAAACAAGCGACCCTTTTTTTGGCAATAAAGCTTTTAGGAATGTGAATATTTCACCCCACCGGAAATTTTGTGAATTTAATAAACGGGTAAATAGAATTTATTTGTTTTGCCCTTGATATTACCTAAACATTGTCGTGTAAATGTTTATTTTACTGTTTTAAATTGATATTTTGATACCGTCCTACCTTCGATTTATTCCGGTCTGATCCCCTGAACCACCCCCCGTCCCCTGGATACTCTGCTAGTTCTTCTTGTGTTTTAATCTCTGTCTCATCCACTTTATCCAGGTTACTCTTTTTGACAGGTAAGTACAGTCAAGAGAAAACCACCACCTACACAACCTACTAGGCACCTACTTTCCTATTATTTACGTCTAGGTAAACTTGTGTCGCTTTCCATACAAGCTTAGGTATTTCTTTATCGGCTACTAAATATTAAATTAATTCCAATATACACGGCATTAGTATTGACTGTCGCGTCGAGTGTTTGTATTCTCCACTAAATAAGTACTACAATCGTTCATCAAAAAAACACACAACTTGGATATTTATTTTGAACACGTCCACGTCACACTACCGCGTCGCGACCCATTTTATTTATTCGACAGCCATAGTTATACATAAACAATTTCCAATTCGAAACGGCAAAATTCGATTATGGCGGGGACAAGCCTCCATTCGAGGTAAATAGAACGTGGAGTGTCACGCTACAGTTATTAATACAGTTGCTACTGTCCGACCGCGGCAGATTTGCCAAAGATGTAAACAACAATGGCCGCTCGAAATTGAATAAAATCGATAAACAAGAGTTTTTATTATAAGTAATGTTAGTTTGTTGTTTACATCTTTGACAAATCTGCCGCGGTCGGACCTTACGTACGTAGCTCTAGCATTTGAATATTATACTCGTAGCTCGTAGCCACTCGTAGCAGGCGTAGCTTCATTTTCGTAGCGCTGTGGACAGGTTGTAGCTATTTTGTAGCTGGCTACGTAGGTGCCTACGCCTAATGGAGTAATCGTTCGTAATAAATGAAAGCGAAGTCTAGATTACCTACGATGTTATAAAAGGACGGCTTCTACTAAATCCTCGTCTAAATCGTCTCATAATCCATTAGTATCGCTTTACCCACCAAATCTGTGTTACGAAATCCGAATAAGGAGATTAGGTATAAGCAAAATGGTTCAGTATTTCGGTGGAATCTTTCTTTTTTTCAATATTGTAAGGAAAATCTCTTGGTCTATTCTGTGATAGATAAGGTTGCGTTGTCTTTATAGCGCCATAAAGTAGTTATTGCTCGGAGGCGATAACAGGCGATTTATAACACTTTAGCGCTCGCTGGGCGGCCCGCTGAGGGTTCAAGCCCTTTATTTTCTCACATTAATATTGTTCACTCTCACCAAGTTTGTGTCTACTGCGGCGCGTTGAAAAAGTGCGTACTTTGAGATAAGTTTTAACGTGAAAGCAGAAAATGTTTGCTTCACACAAAAGCCTCTATTTCATTTTTGTCTCCAGACACTTCTTGAGCTTAGCAGAGAGCTTATCTTTAAACGTAGGACTTTGTGGGTGTCCGTCTTTTAGAAAAATACATAAGAAATATTTGTATTCAAAACAAAGTAAAATTCCTAGTTATAACTAGGAATTTTACTTTGCCAAGGTTATAACCTTGGTAAATTTGTTACGAGGCTATGAAATATAATCGACAGCTGAAATGAATATTTTACTGAAACGGGAATATAATAAAACGTTACCTAATTCACAAAAGGATTTCCTTTTCAAAATACAATCGTTGCAAATGAACGCGAATGTCGTTATTTTTTCAATTTTACCATAATTAAGTGGGCTTTGTTGACTAGGCCCATGCTTCTATTTCAATTAAGTCGTTTAGCTGGCCCTAATATCAAAATGGGTGAAAATACCGACAACCGGCAATCATTGTTAAGGTGATATGTTGAAAAAATGTGGTTTTACTATTTCGTGTAACTTGATAGGTATGTGAAATAGGGATTTAACATTTTGGTATATATTTTTTGACTCTTTGGTCTAGTATCATGTAAAAGGAATACACGATTCAATGAATTTTTCTTGATAAGAAAAAATTGCAAAGTTATATCTACTTTTTTACTTTTATCGACATCACGGCGTAAGGCTTTAGAGTTATTCAATAGAATTTACTTTAAAACATAGAGAATTATCATATCAAAGTTTACTCAAAGTAGTTTTAAATTCAATTATTTATTTGGTTAACAAAGGAGTAAATTCGTTTTGGCACATACGTCGTTTTATTCCGAGCGCACGCACACTATAGCCATCGCTCTTCTTTTGCGTTTCAAAAGTAATTGCATCACTTTCGCTCGCTTAGTAGGTTTTCGAGGATTTTAGATTTTCGAGGATTTTAGATTTTCGAGGTAGCGCCTTAAGTCGTTTAGCTGGCCCCAATATCAAAGTGGGTGAAAATACCGACAACCGGCAATCATTGTTAAAGCCAGGAACAGACGTAAAGTTAAATTGTATTGCTGTGTGCCGACGTAAATATAACGCTCTGAAATTATGAGCACTTTCTATCTGGACTTTATTAATGAATAGAATTTGTTCAAATTGTAGGTAGTATTTTATTTGAATACCCCATTTGGTTTGCAAATGAATGGTAAGTATAAAGTTCCCTAGAGTTTTATGGAAGTGTAGATACAGATACCTATACGTACACTGTACCTACCTACTGTCTTCTAATAAGGACTGAACACATGAGTAGATTATTATATTTTATTTTTTATTTATCCTTTTGATAGATTCTTATTTTGTAAATGTGAGGACTTTGTAGGCCTTGTAGAGTTGTAGACATTAGATCTGTAGACCATTTTTTATTTTATCAAGTACCTGGTACTTGTTGACAGGTCTACGCTGTCCTCCCATACCTACTGTAATTTGAAAACATTGTAAAAGCCAATTATTTTTAAAAGAGTTCCTTGCCGGCTCTTAGGAAACGACCAATTGGAACCGTGCACCTACTCGTAGCTTCTGACGTTTCATAAGTGCCCATGTAGGTTTATCTATACAAATAAATAAAATTGGAGTGTCCGTTTGTAATATTAAAATAACCGCTTTTTACTAAATGCTTATGGATGTATACACGGTACATATACCAAAATATTTTTTTTTACAATGTTTGTGTCTGTCTGTTTGTTCCGGCTTATCTCTGAAACGGCTGGACCGATTTTGACGGGACTTTCACTGGCACAATTGTCCAATTGTACCAGTTTTGCGGTTGTGGCGGTACAACTATCGCCATGGTAAAATTGGCCTCGTCAGCGCATCCTACCTGGATTCAAGCTCATATACAAATATTTAAGCATCGCTCTATTAAATGTTTCTAGGCCCAGAAGAAGAGCGTATCGTTGGAAGCGTCTTGATCGTCCGCTGGTTATAGGCTATGTGACGTCACAATGAATTGAATATGGCGCCCTGTAGCGGACATAAAGTCATGACCTAAAAGAAATAAAAAATGTAATCATGCCGTGTTGGGTATCAAATGAAATGGCTTAACTAGCACATTTCAAAAATATAAATATGACTCAAAGAAGCCTCAAAATAATTAAATAAAAAAAAAGTTTAAAAACTAAAACCCGACTACTGAGAAGGATGAAACAAGAAAGTACCTTCCCGTGGTCGCATGCCGCTGTACCAAAATACAAAGCTATGGTAGTATGCGACCACGGGAAGGTATACCTACTTTCTTGTTTCATCCTTTTCAGTAGCCGGGTTTTAGTTTTTAAACTTATTTTTTATTCTAAATTACTTTGATTCATCGTACGTACAGCAGAAGCCACCCCCCAGCAATTATTCACGGGCAACCCCAGATCCAACATGAGCTTAATGGCCATGTGATATCCAACTGCAATTACTTTCATTATTATTATATGTGTACTTAACAGTTATAAAGTTGGAGAGCCTACAAATATGGGTTTATTGCTCTTGTTAAGCTGTTTAGTTTTGGGTGCAAACATTGTACTTTCGAACTATTGTTTAAACAGACATAAAGTTATGATGAATACTAGGGGAAGGTGGTCTGAGACGGCATAGCGGCTGAGATGGCACAGTCTCAATATCTTTGCCATTTGTAGTCCAGTGGCGCCCCTACATGCACCCTTGCGTCTCTAACAGAAACTCGTCGCGACATGCCGCGCGCCATTGCGCAACATCAATCGAGGCGGGTACTACGTCAGTTTTGGTAAAAATTGCTGTCGAAAAATTTAATTTTTGCCGAAGTGAAATCGTGATTACAGGTGTTCTACATTAGCTAATAGGTAACTATCAATGTTTTCTTTTAGAGTAGAGTGTGAAACATATGTTGTAAAAAGCAAAGTTAGGTAGCTTGTCAAACAAAATAAATTCAATTTATTTTCAAGATTATGTACCTAGCGGATGAGATGGCATAGGGTGTATGCCATCTCACCCAGTAAGTGATGTTGAATGTTGAGATAATTTTATTTTGTTAATAAATCATTATGATTTAGTGTAGTCTATTTTGTAAGATATTTTTAATATTATGTACCTACTTAATTAGTAAAAATATGTACCTGTTTGTTTTAGAAATGGCGCCATACATTCGTAAAACGACAAGGCAAAGTTGGGATGAAACAAATATGAGAGACGCAATTGCAGCCGTTCGAAGCCAAATAATGGGTTGGCAAATGGCAGCAAAGACATACCACGTTCCCGCTACTACGCTCCGACGTCGAGCAGAAAAAGGAGAAACGTCTAAAGGGTATTTAGGTGGTCATAAAACTACATTTAATACAGAACTCGAAAGAGAAATTATTGCGCATTTACAAGAGTAAATTCGGGATGCTGCATGCATCACCAGACATAGCATTACTAAAAGCTGTCGTTGCTGAAAAAGAAGCAGCCAATATGAGAAAATCTGCCCGACAAGTTAAGAAAAGAATCGAATTAGCAGTTTCCAGTGATGAGGAAGAACCGGTCGCCTCAGACGATGAAGACCCCTCCTGCATATATTGCAATGAGCTCTGGAGTCATTCTCGCTCCAGGGAATGGTGGCTTCAATGTCAAGTTTGTCGCCAGTGGTGTCACGCAGAATGCATTGGGTTACCAAAAACGGCTAAAAATGTAATCTGCGATGTTTGCAAATAAATTAGCGCCTCCAGTTTGGTGTATGCCATCTTACCTACAGGGATTGGGTGAGATGGATTTTCAAAAGATTTTTATGTTTAATTATTATCCAAAGAAAAAAAAAAAAAATAATTTTGTTTTGTTGATTGTTTTTATGCTGATAATAAACCACTTTTTCATACAAAATTGCTATTTATTTCTATTTGGTTACGAGTTTCTTATAAATCAAACTTTTCAAAATCTATGCCATCTCAGACCACCTTCCCCTACCTTATATGTTTGACTGAAAACTTTTTACAAAAAAAACACTACTTATAGGTAAGTAAGTACCTACTTAAAAGTGAAATATAACTTTAATTTCGGATGTCGACGTAATTGGTTCCGCATTTTCGTTTTTTGACACCGACTTCCGAAATTAAAGTTATTTTTCAGTTTGTAGTTTTTTTTGGAAGTCGGTCGTTTTTTTTTTTTGTAAAATGTTTTTATTTTTCACTTTTTACTTGTAGGTACCTACCTCACACAAATTCTAACCTAACACTGCTTGCTATGTAAATATCAGTGAATGGAAGTTATTAAAACATCATCAATATAAACTAAGTGGAAAAAATTCGTATTATTGAAGCTAACTGAAGAACTAGCAAAGTTAGTAAAATTTATCATGCGAAAACCCCAATGAATGTTGTTAAACTGTCAAAATGAAAGCCATTGCTACCGTTAGTGTGTAAAGCAATTACCCCGCAGAAGTCAGCTTATACTGGTTATGTATAGTTTGATGTGTAGCCGTGCGTACCTACAATACCTATACATTACAAATTAAATGCAGGTTACGACGTACCCGCCTATACCTATTAAGAGGCAAACTATGAAACTACCCTACTTTACTTAGAATAATAATATATTTAGTAACAGCAGGCGTCGAGAACTAACTGCATACCTACTGTCTAATACAATGCAATCTGCTTTGAATTTTTTTATAAGTTTATTACCAGCATCCGGTAGGTAACCGTCGGGATCAAATTAATTAAAACAGGCGCCCCTTATAGAATGATAAACAGGAGACATTTCCCATAGGAATAATGACATTAAACTTACTGTCTATGGAAATATACGTAGACTTGAATGAAAACTGTATTGTTTTCTTTAACCATTTGACCAAACCTGAAATCGCGAAAAAAAAATCAGCTGTTCCCTACATTTATGTTCGTATAATTAACTCGTCAAAATGTAGGGAACAGCTGATTTTTTTTTTGCGATTTCAGGTTTGGTCCCATAGTAAAAGTTGTTTGTTATCATGAGTAGAATCACGTGTTTAGGTATCGGTCACTAATTACCTGTCACCCTATAGGTATACGACCAAATACCACAGCTCGTTTAATCGGTAGGTATTTATTCTTAGTTTTTTTTTTTTTTCTGGCGTTGTGCACGACAACTGATATAAAGTTGGGCGGTTAAAAGGTTAATATTGTACGGCGCCGTCCGTTTGCATACTGTCGCGGTTATGTATAATGCCTAGGCATTGGCGTATATGGGGGGGGAGGGAGGGCGTGTGGGCCGTGCCCACCCTAGAATGGTCTCACGCCCACCCTAGGATGTTTGGGGACCTATTCAAAATTTTAAGCTGGATACTTACATAATATAACTTCACACAAAAGCAATCAAATAAATAATCTACCACCAAGACCTACACAAACTTATTATTACCTACATAATACATTCAATTTAGTTACTTTTGAAATCACAAAAATAATTGAATTAACTAATAAGCAACGAAATAAGCTAGAGTATTATTATGATTAGACGGGCCGGGGGCAAACGCATCGGCAATCGGCCATACACATACCAATTATAATAATGTAGGTATACTCTGTGAGGCCATTGTATACATTTAATGAATATATCTCTAAATAAGAGGGAAACCAAAAATATCAGTTAAGAGTAGCCCTCCACCTACCTAGACTTCTCGACTATGGCCAGTAGCCATAATGTATGGTCCGAAAGTCCTTCACTGCACTTCGTTTGTATATAATTTTATAGGTAGCGAAAAGGTGCGTTGAAGTTGATGTAGCAGTGTATTAGATTCTTCGAAGCAGAAAAAAGCTAACACTGCACCGGCACCGACCGCGCAGTGGCACCCTCATCGTTTGTTTGCTTATTTCCTTTATTTTAGAATGAAAATAGAGAAAATAAGTATGATACGTTGTGCTCCACAAGATTATACGTTATTATTATTGCAAACGCTAGTTTTACATTGTTAAGGATTATAATAGAGGGTACTATGTAATGGAGGGCGACCCTATAATTCGCAAAAATATCTTTGTTAGATACATTTTGGAAAATCTAGGAACAAAATGTCAAATCTTCATTTTGAAGATTTTCTCGTATAGCAAACCTGTGGCGCCATCTAGTTGCATAATAACGAACCTTTTCGTTTGAAGTCGGTGTCGTTAGTTCCGCATTTTAGTTTGTTTTTTGACACCGACTTCCAAAATGAAAGTTATTTATCACTTTGAAGTGTCTTTTTTTTAAGTCGGTTGTTTTTTGACATGATAACGTCTTATAAATCGATGAACGCCGGCTGCACGCACGAAAAAGCATTGTCACGTTCCGCTGTTCCGCCTGAGCCGAGCTTGCAAGCGAGAGAGCGGAACAAACGACAGAGAGGCACGATCGACGTAAGCGTTCGGCTTGTGACGCATCTATCCGATGTTTTCTTATGACGTTATCACGTAAAATTGTCGTCCGTAAACCGACTTTACAGACAACCAATTTTTTTTGTAAAAAAAATATTATTTTTCACTTTGAGTTGTACCTACCCCACACAAATTCAATTAACACTAGAACATTGAAGAATTAGACACCGACTAGAAGAATCATTAAAATTTGCTTAGAAATGCCAGAGATGCAATACATTTATGCATACAACTTCGTACATAAGAATAATTACCTAATGTATTATATACTAAAACCTTCCAGAAAGTATGTGGATCACATTAATGAAAGAACTACCTTAGATCTTACTTACCATAGATAGATGTTCAGTTGACTGTACATAATAGCATTTAACTTCTCATATCAAAGGGATGATGCAATTTATTTACATTCTTTATTCAATAGGCATACAATTAAAAAAAAACATTAACCAGAACAATATTTATAAACACATTATTTTATTATTTGTATAAAATACATAATATTAGGTTTACAAAATTAATAAATATCTCTTGGTGGTGGTCCTCCAAACATCAGATTCCATGACACTGGATGGATTAGTTGCGAATAAATGTCAGGATTATTGAACAGCGGGACAACAGTGTTTAAGTACTGCACCATTTCATATGCATCCGGTATGTTGTCTCCTTCAGATGCAAACTTGTACAGAACTAAGCATGGAACAGACTTCTCCTTAATGATTCCATAGAGTAGGGATGCAAACCCTCCACCGAGTATTTTAACAGTCTCTCCTTTAGACTCATGTTCTACCCAATCTAAGGTACTCAGTTTACTTGTGTAAGGACATAACTCATTTACCACATATCGGAATGGAGATGTCATTATATGCTTCCTCTCATGAGCAAAACTACTTGTTAAAATAATAATATCATTTATATTTTCATTCTTGAACTTATCCACCACTTCTGTCAGGAATTTATGTCCATATTTATAAACTAGTGGTGCTCTTAAAAGCAAAATGATTACTTTTCTTTCAGCACATTGATAAAGTTCACAGCAACCAGATAAATTGGTTGAACCAATTTTGTAGGGATCGTATCCTAATATGGGTATAATTGCAGGGCTATAAACCAATCCAATCTTTCTCATGTGTAAAGAAGAAATTACTAAATCACAAGCTAGTTGTCCAACATTTCCAACCGCCACACTTGGTATAACTAGAGTGTATCCACTCAAATCACAGTCTTTTAACATCTTCCAATGGTTAATTTGAGCCATTATCAATAACACTTAACAATTTTCTGGTGATCCGGTAAAAAATACTAAAAAGTTGAAATGAATTTAAATCCACGAACAAAATCAACTTAATCAACACAGAGTTTGACACAAAATATCAATATCTACTACTCATCTAGAGACTAGAGAGGGTCTGACATTTAACAAATATTATCGACTAAATCGTCAATTTTCCAGAATAGTGGTACACGAGAAAACTGCCACATGCTCGCTTCAGATGTCGCTACTATCACTAGTTTGAGAGTTTGGCCAACGAAAGCTGTCCACGAATTATTTTCTAAACTTTTATTGTGGGATCATCGACCGCAGTTAGTGTAGTCATTTGAAATAATTATCAGTTTTCTTGTGTAAACTTCACAGAAGTATCGATATCTAAACACAGTAAAACAAAAGAAAACAGATTTTGTCAACTCATACTTCGAGTAAATCCTCAAAAAGAACATCAAATATTTCGTTAATCCCCATAAAAGAACATCAAATATTTTTATTTTATGTTGTTTAGATATCTATACTGAGTTTCGCTAGCTAATTTAATCTGACTCTGTATAAATATGAAACTATACATAATATTTCTTGAATTATAAAAATAGTATCAACTCCGTTTACGCAGTGTACAGCCAGGGTTAAAAGCTCTTGTTTTTTTTTTTTTAATTGCCGGCTTTTTTCTTGGACAGCTTTCGTTGACCAGAGTCTATCGGGTCAGCCGTAGACAGAGCAAAGAGTAAAGTAACTATTGAGACAGAGTAATTCCTCTGTCTACGGGGTCAGCACTGACTTGGCTCGAGTTTGGAGTCAGTTACTTACCCTGTTAAAATCAGCTCTTTTTTGAAGTGAAAACTTCTTTAGCGGCGTTGTACACTTTTTTTGTAATGGGTAAAAAATGTTAAACTGGCGTCAGGACACGTGACCTGATCGAAAATTCGTAAGAAAAAAGTAAAAAATCGAAATCGTCGAAATTATTAAGCTACTGCATAGCTTTTATCTTGGGCTTTGAGCGCGGCGACCGAATGAAGAAATTCCGTAACGAAAATAAACCTAAGCATCGTCTAACGTCGTATCAGTTTGGCACACTTCGGCACGGTGTTTGTGTGCGTTGCTATGCAATAGCTTTACCGCGGCAGTCCCCGAATGCCACACGTATTTTTTTTTAAATATTATTTTAAAAAGTTTTCACTTCTGCCGGCACTCCCGGAGTGCAACCCGTTTTTTTTTTGGATGGGAAATCATCTAATGACTCCTCCCGCTCTGGGTGGAGCGGAAGGGAGTGTCAGACTCTTACTGACTAAAACCCATCCGTGTTCCTTCCTTAGCCCTTTATGTTCCGGGGCAGCGGTAACCCTTTCGGACGATCACGCTACCCCGGCAGGCTTTGGCCCTAACGGGCCAGCCTTTACTCATCAGCCTTTACTCAAGGACCTAATGACAACGACAGTAGACATGCGACTGTCACCATGACAAGCATAAAATTACAATCATGGATGTAGTAAGTACTACCGGTACTGCCTGTGCACTTCCTCTCACAGAAAGCCCAGAAATGAGGCCTGTTTCCCAGCAGTGGGAACATTATGGGCTGTTATGCTATTCTAAGGCACGCTTGCACTACAAACCATTATAAACGGTAAACCCTAAACATATAACATAATTCTGTCTTTGTCTTGACCGAAATTGAACGATCTTTTATAAGTCTTAAGGCGCGTCCTCACTAGGGCCGCGCGGCCTCAAAGCCTCGCGAGGCTTTTGCTGTTGTCTGCAACGCGTCCCCAATTTAAGAACTCACCAGCCTCGGCTGCGTGGCTGGGCCTCACGGAGCCGCACGTCACGGCACGTCCCCACTAGGGCCACTTATTAATCTTTGGCCACGCGGCTCCGCTAAAAGTAGAAGCATTTAATGTAGTGTGCCGCAACTGCTGCAAGCGGGGTCAAATGTATGAATAAAAACTTGTTATTAAAGTGATTGATCACATTTGATTGCGCTTATTTTTTGTAAAAAAAATTAAAAGGAAAAACGGGAAAAACCATAATGACAGCTTAGTATGACAGTTGAAAGCAATCATTCAATGCACAGAGTACTTTTTGATAGACTGAAATAGAGACCAATCTTGTTCAGTGGAACGGGTCATTTGCGTTTGTGAAGACACTAGCGCCACCTAGATCTGATAGTAAGAACTAGACCGTTTTACCTTTTTTTTTAAACCGGTATACTTTTTTTTTTACCGGTATGCATATAGCTAGGTATTTATAATAAAGTGTTCATTTCAAGGATTGATAAATGAAATACAATTTTATTTAACTTATCATGTTTTTATTTATTGGATCACCAACAGAGGGTACATAGTTACATGCATGTGAACAGGGACAAATACAAGTGTGCGCTTCCAATTATAGGCGAACTCATCATTCACTAACATTTAGGTAGGTACAAATAGTTTGACAAGGACGAACTCATTAAAATAAATCACAATACAATACCTATACGAAAATCATAGAAAGGAAAACAAAATTAAAAGCTAAAGCAAAACAGTACGGGTACAAAATCTTTACATAGTATAAAACAAAGTCGCTTCCGCTGTCTGTAAGCTTAGATCTTTTAAACTACGCAACGGATTTTAATGTAGTTTTCAGCAATAGATAGAGTGATTCAAGAGGAAGGTTTATACTATGTATATACATGCATATTATAGTAAGAGAAAAGCCGTAAGTCGTAACAAACATTTTTTGTGCGCTTACATTGCAAACGCTGGCTAAACCTTACGAGATAGATCAAATTAATGTTCTACGTAATTGTATAATTATTTTAAAAAGATCGATAGAATGTCTGCGATGGTATACGTTTTTCTCCTAAGGATTATCCACAGTAACCATTTTTAACTTTTACATACAAAAAATAATGGCTACGCGGCTGGCGGGGCGGTACGAAGTTCGGCGGATCAGCAGCTAGTAAAAATAATAATACAAACTAAAACTAATAATTAAACAATAACCATTGAAGTCAACAGAAAACAAAACATATTATTACTTTTACTTGGATATTGCAGATAACCCTGCAGTACTAGATGTACTGCAGGGTTCTCTATTGTGTTAACTAACTTTTTTATCCATAATCTAAAGTGCCATATTTTTTTTTCCTAATCATCATTTGTCCGAATGATAACTTGCCCGAACTTAAAGTCACATAATATCACATGCCATAAAATTTTAATCCGATACGATACGATATGCCCTACATTTGTTTGTCATAAATATTACAAAATACTTAAAACCGTTTTCAATAAAAGTTATCAGTCCTACATTCAAATTGTTTTGTTTATTTATCTCAATAATGTGTTTAAAACAATTTTGTATTACAAAGCTTTTGCTGTGAACTTCTCTCAGGCGTGCAGGTGCAAACAAGCATGCAGCAAGCATGCATTGGAACTGCACTATGTTCACATATAACAATCTATTAGGGCTTCCAAACAAATATACAAAATTTTATAGATGTACGTACCTATGTATGTTTGTCCACGCATTACTCCGCAACTTACGTGTAAGATTGAGGCCACACGATGCTTATTTTATTTTATACGAGCTACGGGTGTAGTGTCAAAGGAAAAACATCTCAAAACCTTGTTCAAATTCTAGTGCAATATTTACAACAAAACTATTACCTACTTATTACAAACAAATATACCAGTTTTTACTTAAAACTAAAAATTACGAAATAAAAAAGTAATTTAAAAACTTAAATCGACTAAAAAAAAAATTAACTCAAAATTATGAAATAACTTTAATTTCGGAAGTCGGTGGCAAAAAACTAAAATACAGATACCAAGACACCAACAAGACTGAAATTAAAGTTATTTCATCATTTTGAGTAGGTAAATATCTTTTTGAAGTTGATTTAATTTTTTTAAATTACTTTTTTATAGCAAATGTTTTAGGACTAACAATTTTATTATAAATGAACATTCGGAATAATACACATTATACAGGGTCCCATTAAAATAGATGGATAAATTTTAACACCGCTCAGTACGTCTAACCAAAGATATCAATAACAAAAAAACACTGATTAAAGTGATTTGATTACTTTCATTTTGTTTCATTTTTGAAAACCGATAATGCTGCAATTTTTTCTTGCAGTGTTAATCGTCGTCCTTTATTCTTCTTTTTGTCTTCCGCATTAATAGTTTTGCAGTGCTTGAGCAATTCTGCAGTACATCTAGTACTTTAGTATTGGCAACACATTTTTTTGCTACCTTAATTTACACTGTCTGCTTTTTATTTTTTAAATTATGTATTCTTCTTTTGGCAGCCATTATTTTCAGTTGCAGATCTCTTTCTGCCCTGGAGAGCTTAAGCGTCCTGGCCGATATTTTCCTGCCTGTAAAGTAGAAAATGATTTTGTATGAGTGCAAAAGTAAATCTGTTTTTAATAAGTTTTCTGTGGTTAGTGTGTAAAAGGTAATCTCCGGAAATACTGATCCAATTACGAAAATGGTTTCACTTACAGGCACTTCACCATAGCGGAGTGACATAGGATACTTTTTACGCTAGAAAAACTCATGGTTCCTGTGAGAATCTACATGCAGGTGAAACTGCGGGGCACAGCTAATCAAAGATAATTTTGTGCAGATCATCATAGCAGGGGTCCATGGCTAAATAATAACAGCCGCACAGGTCGATCAATCAGGTTAAGCTACGCTTGCCGCGGTTGGTCTGTGGATGGGTGACCATCTTTACATACTGAGACCCCTCCGTGCCTCGGAAAGCACGTTAAGATGTTGGTCCCGGCTGTCATTCGTGGATCTTTGACAGTCGTTACGGGTAGTCAGAAGCCCGAAAGTCTGACAACCAGTCTTACCAAGGGGTATCATATTACCCAGTACCTAACTGGGTTGTGGAGGTCAGATAGGCAGTCGCTCCATGTAAAATACTGGTATTCAGCTGCATCCGGTTGGACTGGAAGCTGACCCCAACATTGTTGGGAAAAGGCTGGGCAGATGATCTTAACTTATTTTCTATAATATACACAAAACTTACCTAAATTTTGTTTCTTAGTTTGAAAAGTGGAAAGTGGCACTTGCTCACATATCACCGTTTCCAGATCTGAAATATTAATACATCATTATCACTCAAGGCTGGTAACGGCGGCGACCTCTCGCGTCCGGCCCTGGTTCAAGGCATGGTCAAGTGTGTGTAGGTCATGCAATAATATTAGGTTATAACAGTTTGTAGTTTATAGTATTTAAATCACATCACTTAATGTCCCACACCTAGCACATACGTCTCTTCTTTGTGAGAGGGAGCGAAGCGTATTCAATCATGCGAACCCAGTACGGGTTGGTGGATGTTGTCTTTGGAACACATTGTGTCTATCTTGTTGTAACTCATAATACATGACAACACATATGGAATGGAATAAAGTAACAATAAAAAATTTATTTGCAGGATACAACTTATACCAGGTATAAAAGTTTAGTTGAACCCGCCCTTAGTGATAGTGCCAGCTGAAAACCCTAAAAATACTAATATGATGAAACCCTAAATATATACACACAAACACAAAATATTACTGTTTTGCATTAAGATAAAACAGGTATTATATGTTGGAGAAAACAGCAATGATATGAAGAATGCTTCTTATGATTCTGTGAAAATACAAGAACGTCCCCCTAAATCAGTAGGAATATCGAGAATACTTATTGTCAATATCGGTATTTAAAGAACCCCAATTGAGAGACAGCAACTTGGGCTGGGTAGGTAATGTAATGAATGATACCGAAATAATTTCGTTTCCGTTACAATGCCTGCCACGAAATATGAGACTTGGCACACCACGTGGTTTGACTTGAGCAGTAGGTACACGATTTTAGGTCTCTTTAGCAGTATGAGGTCTGAGCGCGATTTAGAATCTATATTAGTTTAGTGTGATCACTAGCTTCCGACTTCCTAGTTAGTGTTCCTAACTAGGTTTCCTAAGAATTGGATAGTGTAATAAGCGCTTTAACTATACTACTAACCCCTAAGACGACCCACTGACCCAAGACGTTGCGAATCAATACCTGTCGTAGTACTAGGAATTACAGTACCATTATTTCGTGGGTCTGCAGTTCTGCACTATTATAACAAACGGGATAATGGCTTAAATAATTCGAAATAAACGGCATTTGCGACATTAAAGTATCAATACGAGGATCAATGCAAACCGGTTTCGACTTGTACTTACGGCTTCGCGCCGAGGTACGAGAACGTTTATTGGGCAGGGCTGAAGCCGAGCCCTCCTCAAACTCCCGAGTATGAGGAGGAGCTGCTTTCCGATGCCCCAGAGCTTGTCGTCGACGGTAATTTGTTCTCCCTCCGAAGCAACAATACCGGCTCGCATCTCGCTCGTGGTTCTCATTACCGCTGCCTACCGGCTCCAATTATTGGTGATTCACCAATGGTGAAATACACTGCTGAAAAAGCTCTCAAACACTTTTAACACTCATATAACTCGGTTTCAATGGTTAAAAGGCACTTTTGAATAGTTTTTTCTTATTAGAAAAAAGTTCCATCCAATCTAATTCGAAAGAATCACAAACAAGAATGCAATGACGCTTGACAGCTGCTAAATTGGCGGTAAAGTACTAACGGCGCCCTACTCAGGTGGCACAAATAAGAAGGTATTCTCGATATTCGTACCGATTTAGGGGGCCATTCTCGTATTTTCACAGAATCTTAACAATCATTCATCATAATATCATTGCTGTCTTTTCGAAGACATATAATAATTATTATATTAATTAATGCTAAATAAATAGTACTTACCAATATTTTCTTTTTGCATTGTATGTCCTACAATGCTTGTAGCTGTAGTGTAAATTCAAAAAGTACTCTGTGGTGTAAATCAACTGCTGATGCGATTCAGGAGCTAAAATGAAATATATGCAAACATACAATGATATTTTAGCAAAATATCATTGCAAACATAAGTAAAATAGCCGCCGGCACGTAATTTGGCAAGGTTTTGGCGTATTGGGAGTAAGTTAGCGCATGTACAGACGCCAGCACATCAACCTACTACAATCTGTCAGATTTCTGTAATAGATTTTCAACGTTATCGCTAAAGCATAAGGTTCAATATTGATTGGGAAAATTTGACAGTTAGGTGTAGGTTGATGTGCTGGCGTCTGTACACTTAGTCCAACAAGAAAATTGTCACTTTTATTGTTTTTCATTATACTATGGTTATTGCCATAGATTATTTTTAAACATGTCTGTTTACAAGAAAGGTAATGAAATGAAAAACTCATCTAAGTCATCTAACGACTCTTGCCAAGTTACGTGCCGGGGACTGTACCTGAATAAATTATAAAGTAATAACTGCATTAATAATTTTGCTAAGGTGCTTTATAGTTTTGTTTTATTAGTTAGAGGAATATTGGCAACTTTATTATTTTATTATACAAAGTAGTATTATGTAGGTAATGAACAAACCTGGTAAATATAATGTTGGAACTGCAATATTGCTTATTCTGTTATTGCGACATAAATATTTATCCTGAAAGTTTTTGCGACACACTCCAACGGAACTTAAAAATGTGTGCATTTTCTAGTCCCAAAATATCACTTCTAAATCCAATCGAATATAGCCAGGTATTGAATCTAAATCGGTCTTTTTCAGGATTCGGAAATCCATGAAGAACATCATGCATGCCTGAAAAAAATTGCAAACAATTATTAATTTATATTTCTCAATTCTCAATTCTTTATTAATTTGTTCTATCAGTTTCTTTTGACAATTATCTTGGGACCCAGGGGTGATTAGGATCCCAGTCATTTGGAAGGCGTATGAGGGGCCAAAGCCAACTATTAGGTAATTTAGTTGTCCTGTCATTTCACAAAAAACTAATGTCTCATATTAAATGATTTATAATCATTATGAAAATTTGATTAATTTTTTCTCAAATATTAGTTAACCCATAATATTGTTGCTTCGAAACAAATTGAATTTTATATTAAAGAGAAACAAAATCTGAAGAAAACCATACAACTGATAAAACGTAATTTTGAATTGCGTTCAAGTTCTAGGTCAAGTTCCAAGATTCAGCTATGATAATGTGACATACCTCCGCTGTCCTTGCAAGTTGGACCCAGGAACACAGCCGTGCTTATCCGATGACATGATGGGTCAGTGGCTCGTCTTAGTCTCGCTCGTAGTCCTATCTCAAACTTAACACTACACTGGAGTCCTAGATCTTAGTTTTGACACAACCACTCACAAAATTACTTTCTGGTCACATATATGGATTAGTCGGATGAACTTTCGCTCAACTCAACGACAAACGCACAACGTTACACAGAAAGATTACAAAAATATCGCTAAATATAACATGACCGCAAGCGTCCGACATTAATTTATCAGACATTTGTGACATTTGTGATACCAATTTATTGATAGTAAAACCACCAAAAGAACTCTACCACCACCCCAATGAACGTTTGTAAAATATTTGCGTACATTAGTGCAAAAGGTGATAATTATTGATCGAAAAATAATAAAATGTCATACTGTGCGATAAATGTAATTAAACCCTTGACAATGATCCATAATTTAAAATATTTTAAGATACACTAAAACAGAAGTCAATCTATAATATACTATTTTAGTAGTTATGAGCTACCGATGTATCAAAGTTGCGATTATGTTTAGAGCCATCTATTCAAATTAATAGTGAACATTGCTTCAGAGCTGCCATCTTAAAGGCGTAGTTGGTGTAAAAGTTCAATTATAATCCGACAAAATTAAAAAACACATCCAAACTTATTTTGTACAGAGACAACATATACTTCGTGATTTTGTATCATTGTACCCACTGATGTCCCCAGTTTTTTGTTCTAAGATTGAGCACCCTGATTCAATGATTCCAGTTTTCAGTCTATCAAAAAGTACTCTGTGGTCTATCAAAAAGTACTCTGTGCCAGTGAATAATTCAATCAGTGAATAAATGAATGAAAAAAAAACAGCTTAGCTTGGCAATACTAAACTATTGTTCACGTTTCTCCGTAAAAATAGGCAAATTATTTTTTTCTCTGTTTCAGATACCATAATCCTGGATGGTTACTTTATTTTTTTAAGTAAGCTGCTTACATATAATAGTAAACAAAATAGTTTCTGTTTGTGTAAAAGTGCCACTATTTCACTGTCCTAACCACTGATTATGGTTGAAACACAATTGGATAAAGATCCACAGTTAGAAAATTTCATTCTAGCCGAAACGCAGAAGCAACGTTTCCAGGTGAATATTACATTATTCATTGTTGTGTTACTAGCAAGCGGCTGGCTGTCAAATGCTAAGGCTAATGTGAAGATGGGCTCAACGCCAGGCTATTAGCCATTATCACAGCCATCCAAGTCACACAGGTCGTCATCGACCTTTGACCGAACCTCGCTCAGTTTTGCCTAATTAATGTGCTCTATTGTTTTATTAATTAATACTTTCGTGAGAAGGTAGAAAGACAGCATTGGCTTTTCTGTGCCTTCAATATTAATATCTCCTTGACTGTAAACCTTGAGTTTGGAATGATAGCAGCTATTGATAAAACTCGAATTTTATCATAGAATATGTTTTGTGTAAGTTCTAGTATGTAATGGTAATTAAAGCCACATAATTACAAATAAGGATGCATGATAAATACTGTACAAATAATCATGTTTTTAATTGTATTGTATTCTGCTTTGCAGGTTCTCGTTCACGGACTGACAGACACATGCTGGGACACTTGCATGGATAGTCCTTCTGGCCGTTTGGACTCCAAAACTGAGGTGTGCATCATGAACTGTGTGGAAAGGTTCATTGATGCTACAACATTCATCACCAAGCGTCTTATGAACACAACTAAATACCGTTCCGACGCTCCTCTTATATTCCAATAAATTAAGTATACAGTTGAGTAAGCAACATGTTAGACGGCATTAAGGACTTCTTGCGCCGTCACAAGAGGAAGTTTATTGTGACGGGTGCTGTGTTTGGCGGCCTTTACCTATTGACAAGCTATGCTCAAAGAAAATTGCGAGAATGGCAGGAAAAAGAAGCAAAGAGATTCTTTGAAATGACTCGTAAAAAACAACACTTTGAGAGCACAGAGCGCACATGTAATCAAACCATTCTATCACTTTCAAAAATTGTGACAGAAAGCATTGTAGGTGTTTTAAACACGGAAGAAATAGTTCAAAAATTGCAAGAGAATCCAGACAACAAACTAGCATTATGGGAACAGTTGAAAATTATGATATTCACAAGAATATGTGTCCTTGTGTATGCACTAAGTATATTACAAGTGATACTGCGAGTGCAACTTAACATAATTGGCGGTTATCTGTATAGAGACTCAGTCCATGAAGAAGATTCCCTGATAGATGGAGACTTACAGGCCAAGTATTTGTCTTTATGTCACCACTTTGTAGATGGGGGTGTTGAGGACTTGGTGAAACAGATAGAGATGGTTGTAAAGAAGGTTGTTGAACCTGTATCTTTGAAGAAGAAGATGACGCTGCAGGAGGTGGAGCAAATATTCTGGTCTATACAAACTGTTTTGTGCACCGACACCACAGAGGGCGACCCTGTGAAAAAAATGGTGCACTACTTAGTAGGCCATGCGGAGGTCAGCGGAGCAAAGTTAGATACCATTGTGAAAGAGACAATGGACATCTTAGAAAGTGATGAAGTCAGGTCTATAGCTATGTCATCTGTAAGCCGCAGCTTCTCTTCTGTGACTGATGAAGTCGCCAACTTATTTGTAACTAAATCAGCACCAATTACCAAGAATCATTTGGAATTAAATGTTGATCACGTAATCACAAATGGAGCTTTAAAACTAGGAGCAACTCCTGACAGTTTTATAGATGTTAATAAGGTTGAAATACACTTTGTCAAACTGTTGCCTGTTATAAATGAACTCATCACAAAGAACACATGCAAGGGTAACACAAACATTCCAGATTTACTGACGCAGCAACTCACTCTAAATGACAAATTAAAACTTCTAGGTGCAAACATTTATGAAGTATTCAGTAGTGCTTAGGCTTAAGGCTTATAAGAATATAAATTACCAATATAATTAATGGTATGTAAATAATTTGGTAAATAATGTCTTAGCCAGCCACTAAATGCACCTTTATTTTAAAGTTGAGGCGGAAATAGTGTCACAATTATTTATTTCAAGTCTAGGTATTGTGGTAGATAAGCTTTTTGTATTTCTTGCATTTTGGGGACAGTAATAAAGTCTTAATTATTAATACATTTTGTTTCAATGTTCATACCGCATTCATCATCTGTCAGATCTCATGTAAATGTATCAGTCCCATTTGATCCTAGACCTTGGTAAATATAAATACTAATCCGTCTTGTGGGATATCCTCAGTGGTACGCAGGCATAACTGACCTTCGAAAAAGGGGTAACCAAGAGTCGGAAAGTATCTATTTATGAACTAGCGACCCGCCCGCGCCCCTGCTTCGCAGTCTTGATTTCTTTATTATAAACGTAACTTTAATATTATTGTAATATACTCGTGAACCTTCTCGAATAAATTCTCTAAACTAAATGATGGATAACCGCATCAAAAGCCTCTGCGTAGTTTAGAAAAACAACATGGTCACACAGACAGACGAAAAGTAACTTCACTTTATTATATAGGTACGTATCATAACGTGGTACGTAGGTATAGATATAATGTACAGACGCCAGCACATCAACCTACACCTAACTGTCAAATTTTCACAATCAACATTGAACCTTATGCTTTAGCGATAAAGTTGAACATCTATTACAGAAATCTGACAGATTGTAGTAAGTTGATGTGCTGGCGTCTGTACCTACCCAATTCATTAGTTACTTTACTCTTTGTACAGAACCTAAAAAGAATGTTCTTAATAATTAATTACAATCTAGCTTAAAAGACTAATACCTAAGCAATTTTAATGTAACTTAATTTTTTACATGTTAATTATTTTAAAACTACATTGTAGGTACGTGTAAATGTTTAACGTAAAGTATGAGTAGGTAAATCGATAAATTGTAAAACTACTTGGAAAAGATCAATAAGCGACACTAAAAATATTGGCATGTCAATATTATCATTGTAGCCAAGAGGTATGCGGGTGATTGTCACCAGTATGAACACAGAGTACTTTTTGATAGAGTATGAACGATTAGAGTTCAAGCGTGACTCGACGCCTGTTTCAATAAGGACAAACATTACGCTGCAGGCTGTTGAAAAGTTATAAAACTATAAATAAAAAGCCTTTCATTTCCAGAACTTAATTTCGAACATGAATTGGGCAGTTGTCCCACCGGCGGCGATGAACGAGTAGCGAGTAGAACTAGCAACTGTAAACGAGTTGGCGAGCGGCGTGTGTGTAGTTCCGATAATTTTGTCGATGGGCTATCATCGAGTGTTCGAGTGCAACGGGCGATTACTCGCAACAATCGCTCGGGAAGGTTAAAATTTTAATATGTTATACTTAGTAAATTATCTGGTAGGTATATTGAATCCTTAACGGTGGACCACTATTTACGACACACCCTGTATAGCTAAGTAAGTAGTTGATTATTTCGTTTATTTATTTAGTTATCTTATTATATTACATTTCTAAATATTTCTTAAAACACAAAAAATTAAGTAAGTGATTATCTATAAAGAATACATTTAAAAATATTAAAAAAAATATTATTATTAGTAGACAACCTATTATTATTATTTTTGTCTTTGTGGTGGCCCAGTGGTAACAGCCGCGGCTTATGAGTTGTAGGTCGTAGGTTCGAACCCAGACAGGCGCTTTATTTGTGTAAATTATTTCATCACCACTGCTCTCAAAACGGTGAAGGAAAACATCGTGAGGAAAGTGGCATGTCCTAGAACATTCGTACCACGTGGATTATGGCCCACTCCCTCTCACCGAGAGGAGGCCTGTGTCCCAGCAGTGGGAACATTATAGGCTGATTATGTATATGTCGAGACCCTTGGGTCCCGGACCTTTGGAAGGCGTACCAGGGGCCGAAGCCAACTCCCTTAGACAATTTTAAATGATGAGGAGACACCAACCGATGATTATCCCTGTATGCACTATGCAAGTGCACCCGTGGACAACCCACGGTTGGTGCAGGACTATTGCAGGATATGGAAAAATACAAATTTGGACTATGTGTTTGGGTGGCTAAAGTGGACTGGTTAGTGGTTACCAATAACTATGGGCGAACTGGCCCCTGCCTGCATACCCTAATTGCGTAACACACTATCAATTGGAATCTGAACCATTTTGAAGCAAATTGCTAATCCATTGCTTCATAAGATCGAACAATTTGTCTGCTCAACACGTACTTAATAACGCAATGAATGTTGTTGAACTGTCAAAATGAAACCGATTCCGATTGATAATGTGTTACGCAATTGCCCCGCTGATCAATGTTTTATATATACACGGATAAAATGGCAGGGGGTGACTTGCACACTCAATAATAGTCCCACAGAAACGATTGCTAGCACAAAGTGACGTAGCGACAAGGGAGCAACATGTCCTGAGGAGTGGAGAGGTATTCCACGGCTTTCAGAACAATCCCAGAGCCCGGAAGATGGTCAAGATCCCTACGAGCACTTACTGGAATACTTCCTTCCCCCGAGCACGTTTCCTCTTGCGAATCTCCACTCAAGCCGGTCAATAAAGGCAAGAAAGAGGTGGGAGCTCTGTTCGTCGTCAGTGTTCACTCCAGCTGGCGAATTAAGGCAAGGCAGAGGTGAGGAACAAGACTACTCCCGGGAGATAGGGTCCGTGGGGTCGCTACTGCCCAACAGCTCGCCACACGCCGCTTTGCGTGTTTCTGTATCTCTCTTGGTCTGGCTCCTCACCCTAGACCTGTTCCGGCAAAGTAAACTCTACTGGCACCATAGACATATGAAAGACTGGCACACTGCACAGGCATAGAGTTCGGAGCTCGCAAGCCCCATCACCACTACGTCAACGTAGAGATACGACGGCGGCTGTGGGGTTATTATTATTTGGTTAGAGTCGTTAGACACACTAGCAGCTAATTAGCTAGTGCGTGTGTATCGTATAGCTTGGAGATATGTTTTTTGTTTTTTTTTTTATTGCTGAATGGGCCCGCTCTCGACCGCGATCACGTCTGATGGAAAGCGACAGATGAGGTCTATTATGGAACGAGCGTTCTCAGAAGATGCCTAAGTCTAATCTGTGCAGTCGATTCTTGAAGCAGGTAATTAATACATAATTATGTAGGTACAGACGCCAGCACATCAAGCTACCCGAAACTGTCAAATTTTCCCAATCAACTTTGAACCTAATGCTTTAGCGATAAAGTTGAAAATCTATTAAAGAAATTTGACAGATTGTAGTAGCTCGATGTGCTGGCGTCTGTACATGTAGATGAAGTGGCTTCTTATGAAAGGACAACACCGCTGACCGTGAGTAGGTTTTATCGCCTGGTTGTAAGTATTTCAAGGCTTGATAAGGATAACTTTCAATGCAAAAGTTTATTGGAAATCATTTTGTTTTTATCAACATATTGAAGCGATAAGAAAACAAACGTGTGTAGTACCTACATATTATGTATATGAAGGTAGGTCTAGGTACCTAAGTATACCTAGTCAACCTCGTACTTTCTTTACCACTCATTACTCTTTTGTCTTTAGATTGAATGTCACTTGTGCGCACAATAGGTTGAATATAATTGTGTGCGCATCATCAATAATAACAAGGTCTAGTTTGTTTGTCTATGAGACAGTTCAACCTTAGTGAACTTTTAGGTAGTGGGGGTTTTCATGAAAATCAAAATCCATTCATTCGTTCATCTGACGAGCACACATGCGTCGAATGCTTGCAACATGAAGGCACAGAGACTAATTAAATATCCACGAGGTGGTATTACTTTCAAACACAAACTCAAAGCATTTATTTCAATTAAAACCACTTTTGAATGGAGTCAAGAAGCCGGTAGCAGATATTTAGGGTAGGTACGTACACGTGTGTAGGTACAGTCAACAAAAGAGATAAGTATTCAGGATCGTCGGATATAGTTGAAGTTTAGTAAGAAACCGATGGAGGTTGACGACTGAAATTTAATTTGATAAATGAGCTGTTGGTTTTCTATTAATAAAATTAAATTGTATTCGAGAACATCCATCGGTTTCTTACTAAACTTCAACTAAGTACTTATATCCGACAATCCTGCATACTTATCTCTTTTGTTGACTGTACCTATCGCCTCCAAACTATTATGTTCATACAAAATTTATGAACGTATTAAAATAACTGAAAATATACTTACTTATGGTGCCACTATAACGATATTTTTTCCATAGGTACTTTCGGGAAACTAATACTTACTTGGGTACTTATACTTTGTTTTATGGTAAAAATTCTGGTATCTATTCAGCTACATCCGGTTAGACTGGAAGCCGACCCCAACATAGTTGGGAAAAGGCTAGGCAGGTGATGACTTTGTTTTATGGTATTTACCTACTTAGACGAAGTCAAAAAATATAGTTTGAAAACTTTCAAATAAATAGTATCTAGGTACTTGCTTCATCATCATCATCATTTCAGCCGTAAGACGTCCAATGCAGGACATAGGCCTCCCCCAAGCACCTCCACCTCGACCACTCGACCTCGACCTGCTTCTCGCATTCAGAAGAACCTATTTTAAATAAAATTACTTAATAAAAAAATCTATTAAATAGCATTTGTATACCTAGCTTGTCGGTGTCGGAAATTCGGAATGAGTGACATCAGTAAGTAGAGCGGCCCCTTGTATTCCGTTAAAAATAAATGCAGCTGATACAATATATTACAACATAGTCCACTGCCGCATCTGAAGCAATCGGCAAGATATTTTGATGAATGCGGGAGACACGAGACACCCCGAACACATGCTCCAATATATCAAATCGGAAAATTTAACTAAGTAGCTAATATTGGAACTGTTTGAACTCGTCTGTAAATTAGGTACAGCCGCCAGCACATCAAGCTACTACAATCTGTCAAATTTCTTTAATATATTTTCAGCTTTATCGCTAGAGCGTAAGGTTCAAAGTTGATTGGGAAAATTTTACAGTTTCGGGTAGCTTGATGTGCTAGCGTCTGTACATACGAGGCATTTGTGTGACATAGTTTATTATTATCAGGTTTACGAATATTGCTTTGGGCGGTGTTCAGGAATCGAACCGAAGGCTAGTTGTTCATCCCATAAGTAAAATAACCGGTCAAGTGCGAGTCGGACTCGCGCACCGAGGGTTCGGTAGGTACTATTACTTGTTTAAAAAAATGTGATGCTACTTTACGGTTTTCAGATTTGTCCCTTTACTTGTGCTACATGACAATCTTCTTGAAAAATTTCGTGATTCTATAGGTCAACGGGAAGTAGGTAAGTATCTAGGTTTTGATTCCATTGCGAGTGTCACAATATGCGGCATAAATGGAACATAAACGCCCGTATCTTTTGATTGCGTTGACTTAGAAGTTTGCTTGTTTCACTGCTTCAAGGGATTGTAGCCCTGAATATTTGATATTAATTCCAACTTGACAACTCTACGCGTTCCCGAAAAAAAGGGCCTTGACAGACGGACAACGAAGTGATCTTATAAGGGTTCCGTTTTTCCTTTTGAGGTACGTAATCCTAAAAAATATTTAAGTAGAAAACTACATTAAAAGAAGAATTAGGTAGTAGAATACATAAGTGTACCTAGAGGACGGTTTTAGGATTTAAAAGTGCATGGAAACATTTCGTTGTATTCCTCCGCGTCAGTAGCACGTGCCCTAGTGCAACTTATTTATGAGTGCTGTTATCGCAGTGCTACGGTGAATAAGATATTTTATAACCGATACATGTTATCGGTTATAAAATAATTAACAGGCACGGTAAAGGAAATTGAGTAGGGTGAATGCAAACGACAGGAAGGAAAATAAGGCGAAAAAGTTTTTTCGTATACATATATACGGTTATGATAAGTTCTCTGACCGACCTATGTACAATTGTACATATACTTAATTATAGGTAGGTATGTCAAGCTCACAGAAATCTTAATTATTAAGATTTCTGTGGTCAAGCTGCTCTCGGTTCTCGGAGCAGTGATGGCTCGGTAACGGCCGCGACTTACGAGTTGTAGGTCGTAGGTTCGAACCCAGACAGGCGGTATACTTTGTGTAAATTATTTCATCACCACTGCTCTCAATACGGTGAAGGAAAACTTTTTGAGGAAACCGGCATGTCCTAGAACCAAAAATTCGAAGACAAGTGACATCTACCAACCCGCACTGGTCCCGCGTGGTGGATTACGGCCCACTCCCTCTCACAGAGAGGAGGCCTGTATCGCAGCAGTGAGAACGTTATAGGCTGATTATGCAAACCTCTCTTACTTGTCCAGAGATCGTGAAGCAACTTAAATAGGTACTACTTAAAATAGCTTAGATGACGAGCTATCCCTCCGCCTAGGCTAGCCTACCAACAACATCTCGCCGTTAAGGGGCTTACAGGACCTAAACGCGAAAAACGCAAGTTTTAGAAACAATAAAAGTATATGATAGACTAAAGTAAAAAAAATAAAAAATATATATGATATTCTTCAGGATAAATGCTAGGAAGATAGTGTGTTGAAAACATAATACAACTTATTTGGTACGATAGAAAAAAATCATGAAGATACCTCTAAAAACTTTTTTTTTACAACAAAATTCATACTAATATAAGTACATACAATCATTATGATTTTTTGTCAGATTATTCTACAAGCAACATACTAAAACTATAGTGTTTTAGTTTTTTTGTCCAAACACTAGATTTTTCGTAAATCGATAATTGCTTCATATTTTGCAATAAATTACCAGCGTTGTGGCATCGCGCTTCTCTTTCTTTTCTATGCAGTCCGACAAAGACCGCGCTTTAGGTCATGTAGTCCTCTTAACGTCTGACATTACGAGATAACTAGCAGCGCCCCGCGGTTTCACCCGCGTAAGTTTCGATCCGTG
Organism: Hydraecia micacea; assembly: GCA_914767645.1. NCBI lineage: Eukaryota > Metazoa > Arthropoda > Insecta > Lepidoptera > Noctuidae > Hydraecia > Hydraecia micacea. The sequence goes on from OU611795.1 coordinate 11,220,883, forward strand.
GGAATATCGGGATAATAACTATCATATGTCCTTTCCCGGGACTCAAACTATCTCTATACCAAATTTCATCTAAATCGGTTCAGCGGTTTAAGCGTGAAGAGGTAACAGACAGACAGACACACTTTCGCATTTATAATATTAGTATGGATAGGTATGTGTCGTCTACTTAAACTGTTATCATCTGCCTAGCCTTTTCCCAACAATGTTGGGGTCGGCTTCCAGTCTAACCGGATGCAGCTGAATACCAGTATTTCTCATGGAGCGACTGCCTATCTGACCTCCACAACCCAGTTACTGGGTAATAGGTAGGTACGATACCCCTTGGTAAGACTGGTTGTCAGACTTTCGGGCTTCTGACTACCCGTAATGACTGTCAAAGATCCACGAATGACAGCCGGGACCAACGGCTTAACGTGCTTTCCGAAGCACGGAGGGGTCTCAGTATGTAAATATGGTCACCCATCCACAGACCAACCGCGGCAAGCGTAGCTTAACCTGATCGATCGACCCGTGCGGCTGAAATTATTTAGCCACGGACCCCTACCTACTTAAACTGTTAAATAAATAAAATAACGTCGACAACTAGCTAATTGTAACTATGTAGGTAGAGGCTAGAGCTACATAGGGGTGGGTGATCGTATGAGCGATCGATCGGAGTGCAAGCCATTCTATTTCTGTATCCCTCACTATTTAATGAACCGGTGTCTTGGAAGAGAATAAAGTGCCGGTCGATATTTGTAAATAATTCAATGTAGTGTTCGCAAATTTATAAGCCACAGTATTCAAATCGAATCAATTCACAACGGTGATAACGTGCCTAGCGGCTGTGGTCTAATTTGGAATAAGTAAGTATGCTGGCTTGAGTCGGACTGTATAGTTTATTAAACGCAGAGATGTTTCAGTGGTATCTATATATTTATGTAGTTCTTACGTATATCAACTGTTCTTTCATTCAGGCGTGTACCTATATATAGCGGTTATACATTCACCTTGCGAGTAGGTACCTTGTGTCGTCAGAGAAACCGTGAATTGACGTCCACCTGGAACGATGGGTGTGTGCAGCCGGCAGCGTGTTTGCCTGTCAATGCGGAGTGGATATGCGGCAAGCGGCGTGACGCGGCCTGCGCACGCAGCTCCGGCCCGCGACTGCCAAGTGCCAATATCCCGCTAGAAGCCGTACCGCGCGCGCCGCTCGCTCCTGAACAAAATATCGACGCGTAAACCTTCCAACCACCCTGTTAACTCGCTCTGAAAATTGTGCCATAGTATTAGTGCAAACACTCGCAATACATCAGTGGATTTAAAGAAATAACGCTCTTTGATGAAATCAGTTGATTAGTGCACCACGCTATTAGTTTATCAGTGAACTGCACAACACACGGTATTTCATGTAAGTGAAATGTTTTACTTAATGAATCTCTGTATATTTATTTTGCGGAATCTGTTTTTCGATACAATACATCTGTTATCTTGTTGTATAAATATAAACGGAGTTCCTGCGACTAAATCATTGTAGCTTTGGCTTGACATGACTGCTTTTCACGGTTGAAACTGTTGCCAATGTTTCTTATAATTCTTCAAATATTTACGTACTTACATAATAAATAACAGTACTTACATAAGTAAGTACGTAATAGTCATAATATTTATAGTTGATCAGTGAATATAATTTATTGAGATAAGATACGGTTTTAACTTGCCTATCAATAGTTAGGTAAACTTAGCCAGGGTGGCTACGTTGGGTTACGTAAGTTAATATTTTCGCAACAAAGATTTTTCGGCAAAACTTTCCTTAGTTATTTCGGAAATATGTAGATTCGATGACAATATTTTTTAAATAAGCTGTTGAAACGTAGTCCTAGCTAGTATGCTAGAGTGCACGCAAAATCTACTTAAATATTTAAAATATATAGGGTGACTGGTAATTAGTGACCGATACTTAAACACGTGATTGTAGTCATGATAACAAACAACTTTTACTATGGGACCAAACCTGAAATTGCGAAAAAAATCTGCTGTTTAGACGTTTATGTTCGCCTAACTGGTCAAAATGTACTGAACAGCAGATTTTTTTTTCACGATTTCAGGTTTGGTCCCATAGTAAAAATTGTTTGTTATCATGAGTAGGTACAATCACGTGTTTAGGTATCGGTCACTAATTACCAGTCACCCTATATAATTAAAACGGAAAAGATAGAGATTTTTTTTTTAATTTGACAGGATGACCGTGGATAGGTATTGGTCCAGTTTCAAATAGATTTTATTTTTAATTTGATTATTTTTTTTACTGTTATATCTTTATTGTTTTATTAAAGATTCAAATATTTACATAATTTAAAAAGCTAACAGTCTTAAAATAATAATATGTACACGTATATAAAAAGAGAGGGGAAATAATGAAAGGGCATCAAAAAATTCGTCCGCATCGCTGTCAACAGGAACAGTGCCCAAAAGGCTGGCAGCATTGCCACGTTGTATGTCAATGCTAATTCTTTGGTCAAGAAATAGGCCAGCCCTCTGGTCAAGTGAAGAGTCGACTAATCGCTTCGCGATATCTCGAAATACCAAGTGGGCACTAGGGCCCCATGGCCCTAGTGTTTCGATCCCAAACATTTCTATGGCTCGAACATAAACTTAACTCCCAATCAGGTTGCAATATTTTCGCCGTTTGAGGTTTTCTCCACCTGCAGCAGCCGCCCCAGCACAGCTCACCGTGCTAGGAAGATGGGATAAAATAACTTAAAATAAATTTTAAGTTACAATAAATAGTATATACTAGCTGCTGCCCGCGACGTCGTCTGCGTGAAGGCTCTACAGCACCAAAAATACCTAAGATGCCAGTGTCGCTATAGCATTATAAGTAAACAACTTTTAAAATAGCATTAAAATATAAGTTTTTTTTGCAAGCGAAGCAAGTGAAGAGAGTTATATTGGAATCCTGCTGAGTTCAGTCATAAGATGTGACTGAAGGAAATAGAGAAAATAATGCAGGAATACATTCCAGGACACAAAGGAGTAAAAATACGTACAAAGGTATCATACCTTACAACATTTCCCTATAACGTACGTTGGTAGTTATGCTGCCAGGAGCCAAAATGTATAGAGAGTCATGACTGGTGACGCGGGAGCAAGCGACGTACAGTTGCCCGTGTGAGAAGCAACTCGTCCTGAGGTCGACACCCGCTGCCCTCAGTGTCTGCCCCTGCGACTTGCTGATGGTCATCGCGAAGCAAACACTCACGGGGAACTGTACGCGCTTGAACTGGAACGGGAAGTTATGAGGTATGAGGGGAATGCGTGGTATAAATACTGCCTCGCCAACGCCACAACTCGTAAGAATTTCCGCCTCAATTTGTGTGTCTGTGGAGCGAGATGACTTTAAGGCGGGTCCCGTTACACAACTTCGGAGGAGATAGGTTCCGAAGAAGCATAATCGGGACACCGACCTTCAGCTTGATGGTATGCGCTGGAAGTCCACTTGCTGACAGGGAGTTCAGAAATTCCACGGGATAATGTGTGGCGTCATCTTGCTCGACAACAGTCTTTATCGAGGTGTAGTCTACTTCATTCCCCTCAATTTCCGAGAGAATGCATTCGTTAATTGCTGCAGCCTGATCGTTTTAAAGCGTCAAAATGGCCCGCTCACACACCCAAGAATTTTGCTGGTGCGGTATACGACTGATGTCCCCGTACACACAGCGAATGAGTTCTTCTATGCTGGATACCACTCTACCGAGAGACTCTGGAAGCACCACCTGTCCACCTCTCTCTTCTGGTAGAGTGCCTTCGCCAAGACTTAGAAGGACATCGGAGAATTCTTGAGCACGTGCATTGCCGCCGAGCCGAGCTCTCATATTAAACGGTTGAATGTCGTAATTACAGACACAATTAAAAAGCCATTGTGTCTCGCGTAAATCTACGTTCCGGCATACGATGGGTTAATGGTCAAGCGCAGCGTACGAACTCGTGACCACAACGAAGATCATTTCAACGAAGCATTCACCTCGTCAGCCCTCGATCCCCGCGTCACCACGGAAAGCGTTTGCCGGAAATCGCCACTGAACAGAACTGTGGAACAGAATCGATGGGAATTTTAAAGTCCCGATTTCCACGGTCTTGATGCGGTGATGATTGGGGAGCTGGTAACCCATATTCGATCAGTGGATTGCCGCCGATAGAAATGACCACATCTTGAAGTGAACTGAGACAGGTGTTCAGCACGCGTTCATCAGTTACTTCGACTTCGTCTCCAGTAGCACGCCTCAAAGCTCGTAGAAAATCTTCAGACAGATGATGGCGATACTTCTCCCACAAAGCTACCGGTTTCGCGACTCCACAAAACACCAAGATGACGGCATGCGGCTGGGACTGTCACTGACGCTCGCCTCCACGAGGGTTTCATCCCAATTTTGGTCACTGTCGAGAAGGTCACGTGTTACCCAGGCTGCGCGGTAAGTGGGATACTCCACGCCATCAAATGTCCTCAGAAAGGCGAAAGACGTTGGGCCTCGGACAGTGTGAAGTAACAACCGCAGAAAATAGCATTCGCCATTATGCGGATGCACGGTATAAACCCTACCCAATGCGGTGTCCTTGAAAATTCCTGGAAAACTTTCCACAGCACCTCCTCGTCGACGTCGGTTAAATAAACCCCTTTGCTTGTCGTACGTGTAATATGAAGGCACCTCGTCATACGTAAGGGATTTGTTTTACATCACATTTAAGTTTATAATTAGGTATACGACATGAAAATATATTAAATACCAAGCAATAATCACACAGATAAATACCGAACAAAAGTATTAACAGTCAATGTTTATTTTGTACTAACAACATGAAATTGATGAAGAAATGATCATCATCAATGAACATAACTTTTTTGTAATACTTAACACCGCATTTTTTTAAATTGTTTTCCTCAACTCTGCTCAAAATTTTGAGGGTTTTGTTGGAACTTGAATTTTTCAAAACGAACTATATGATACAACTTTTATGAAGAAAATGCACATTACCATCTATGAATTTTAAGAATAACTAACTACTAACCTCGCCAACATGATCAAATTTAAATTATTAATTTCCAAAAAGTGTTAACATGTAACTTGATTTGATTTTTATGAAATCTCATAGATGGCGCTGCTTCAAATTTTTCTTTATACTACTAACATTCATTAAACTATGTTTCTCTGCCCAAGTTACTTAAATGGCGTAGTTTTTATAGTGTAAAGCTAGATAATAGCATGGCTTACTCAAAAACAACATTTAAATATGCATCGTTAGATTACACGCTGTCACAGAATGCGTAAGAAAAATAAAGATTCACAGCTCCTCCCCCGTAGGTGATAGCGTGATAATATGTAGCCTATATGTTGACTCGACCTCTTAGTAATACTCATGCAAAATTTGATGTAAATCCATGCAGCACTTTTTGAGATTAGCCCGGACATACATACAGACAATCAGACAAACAGACAAAAATTCTAAAAATTATATTTTCGGCTTCGAAATCGATTGTAGATCACGCCCCAAGTATTCTTTTAAAAAAATATTCAATGTACAGTTTTGACTTTCCTACGATTTTATTATATGTATAGATATGTAGTACTTAAGTACGTACATAAATATAAGTAACTATAAACTTAAAACCTTAAAATAAAATTTTGCTTCTATGTCACATACTTAGATACTATTAATCACCCTATAACGTTCCCACTGCTGGGACACAGGCCTTTTCTCTGTGAAAAGACTGGGCCGCAATCTACCACGCGGGCCCAATGCGGGTTGGTAGAGGTCACACATGTCTTCGATTTTTTTTGTTCTAGAACATGTCTAGTGACTGTTTGGTTTATGTAAGTAACATTATATTCTTTAAAAGTTACACTTAACCTTTTAACCGCCCGACTTCATATCAGCTGTAGTGCCCAAGCGCCCGATAAAAAAAAAACTGATAGAATACAGCGTAATTAAATAAAAAAGCAGATTAAACAAGCTGCTCGTATTTGGTCGTAAATATACGATCCTGGCGAAATGGACACGAAAATATTTGTCGGATTAATCCGGCGTAAGTGGTTAAAAGGTGAATAAACATACGATACACTATATAGGTATACCTAGGTAGGTACGCTTTTCTATTAACACGATAAGAATTTTCCGTTTAGTAGGTAACGGAGGTACCTGATTTACACAAACACACATGCAATATACAGAAAAGAATAAAGAGAAAAAAGAAAAGATAAAGAGGATTTATTCTATTCTTTTCTATTGTATTTATACCAGTAAATTGTATTGTCAAGCTGTATGAAAGGAAAGAAAGTGTTGATAACATTGCAAGATAGATAATACCTACATGTATTATGGCGAGGTTTTCCGGGCCTGTAGGCCTTTGAAACGCTATCTCCGCCCAGTTCCGGACTAGCCCCTGCTTAGGCCCCTCGCCCACGGCGACTTTCTGTAGCGATGCTACTAACGCGCTTTATTCTCATTTGCAACGCGCTACAGCATCGCGGCTGTATCGATGCAAACGCGCGACCGTGTCGAACGACATCAGGGAGAGAACGGAGGAAGGGTTGAGTGGAGAACCGAGCATCAGTGCAACACAATCGCGTTTCCATCGCGACAGTATCGCGTTTGCATCGCGACTGAGAATCGTGGTGTGGGCGAGGGCAAACAGCTAGCGACCGCATCGCGACTGTATCGATGCGAACGTGCAACAGCATCGATGCTGCATCGCTACAAAAAGTCGCCATGGGCGAGGGGCCTTAGGGCATCACGTCTCGGGGGGCACCATAAGCAGCACCGAAAAAACATTTGCTAGCACAGTAGCACTAGCACATGAAAGGACCCACGTGTTTTGTCGGCCGGAGATGTCATTGCGTTGACGTTGGAAAGGCTCGATGCTTTATCAATATTATACAGGTTGACTTGTAATTTGACGAATTCCTTCCAGCAACCCACAGGCGTGGATTGCTTAGGGCATCAATAGTCTTAATCCGGCACTGCCTCCGCCTCCCCAAAATGCAGCGAGACGTTAATCTATGTACGATGCGCCGCCGAAAATTTCACGGGAAATTCATGCCACAGTATAAAATATTTGCAGTTGATCAACTGGATTAGTTTTCTTAGATTCGATTTTTGTCCTTAGATTTACATTTATTACAGTCTAGTGAACTAAAATGATTACTTAAAATGTTCTGTGTACCTAATGAGTGTTTTCACATTATGAGGTAACGACACCAACCCGATTTCGATATGTCGTCAGCTATACTTAAGCCGATTCGATACCTATATTATTTAGGCCAGCAGGGCAATTGCGTAACACACTATCAGTAGCAATGGGTTTCATTTTGACAGTTTAACAACATTCATTGCGTTATTTACGTTGCTAAGCAAACACATTTTTCGAACATTTGAAGCAATGGATTAGCAATAAACTTCAAAATGATTCAAATTGACAGTAATAGTGTGTTACGCAATTAGGGTGCAGATCATAATCATGACCAGCCTATAATGTTCTCACTGCTGGGAGACAGGCCTCCTCTGTGAGAGGGAGTGGGCCGTAATCAGTGCGGGTTGGTAGATGTCACATGTCTTCGAATTTTTGGTTCTAGAATAATGTCCTCACGATGTTTTCCTTCAGCGAGCAGTGGTGATAAAATAATTTACACAAAGTAAAGCGCCTGTCTGGGTTCGAACCTACGACCTACAACTCGTAAGTCGCGGCCGATACCACTGGTCCACCACTGCTCTAGGCCAGACGATATTGGTGAATATCGAAGACCACCACGACGCACCAAACGACCGCAATACTAAGTACATAACCCACCTACAAAAAAACGTAGTTAATTACCATAATTATTAACCCGCAGTGAGTTTATCTTTTTCATACTTATCGCTATTTTATACTATTTAATTAGTGTTTTACCAACTTAAATTAATGTTATTATCTCCCTCTCACAGAGAGTAGGCCCGTGACGCCTGTGTCCCAGCAGTGGGAACATTATAGGCTGATTATGTTATGTAATCTAATCTAACTATAGCCTATATTGGCCCACTCCCACTGCAGGGCAAAGGCCTCCCTCTCACTTTTCCACACAATTCTGTCTTTTGCCAGTCCCTACGGTAGGAGTCAAGCTCGTCCCGCCAGCTTCGTCTCGGCCTGCCGCAATGGCGTCGTGCGATTAGTCGGACCCAATCGGTGGTTCTCTTAGCCCAAATGTCATCTGACATGCATGCGGCATACATGTCCGGCCCAGTTCCACTCTGTCGATGTTATTAAGGGGACTGCAGGACCTAAACGCAAAAAACGCAACTTTTATGCCTAAAAGTATATGATCGACTACAGTAAACAAAGTCAGAAAAATATATGATGTTCTTCAGGATATATTATGCTAGTTAGATAGTGTGTTGAAAACATAATACAACTAACTTGAAACGGTAGAAAAAAATCATGAAATAGATGTATTCTGTGTTCACACAAAAATGAAAAAAAAAACAATAAATTTTGTGGGTTCCCCATACTTAGAACTGAAACTCAACATTTTTTTTTCATCAAACCCGTACTTGTGGGGTATCTATGGATAGGTCTTCAAAAATTATATTGAGGTTTCTTATATAATTTTTTTCTAAACTGAATAGCTTGCGCGAGAGACACTTCCAAAGTGGTAAAATGTGTGTGTGTGTGTGTGTCCCTGTAACTTCTAAAATAAGAGAATGATAAAACTAAAAAAAATATATGATGTACCTACGTAGTTTTTTTTAATACGTCATAAATCGTAAACCGCAATTTACCGTTCATTCAATCAACTCAAAGTTACAACGAACTACAAGAACTTTTATATTATGTTTCTTGCTGCTACGGAACCCTTCATGGGCGAGTCCGACTCGCACTTGGCCGCTTTTTTGACAGGTTGAGACTGAGATCAGACTGTCAACGTTCATAAAATTACGAAAATTGCCCCTCAGGTTTCGTCCCAGTAACCACTAACTCAAATGTGTTCAATATTCTGAGGAATGCGTATTGGTATATCTACCATCTGTTAAAATAATGTGTTTCGTTATTAAATGGTTGTAGTAAGTATTTAATTGCAAAATGCTCAAGGACGATGTGTCGCAAAAATAAAAAAGTTTATTTCATATAAAAGTTGTATATACCCTGTTTCGAAAACCGAGGTGTATTTTCTTTTCTTTTTCTTTGATACTTATTTTCTTTCTTGCTGCTGCGTCCGATTGAAAAATATACTAGCGCATAACCCGCAACCTGCTAAGAAATTTAATTCATATTTTTCACAACTGAGAGTTGTCTAGTTTTTTTGGTGGTTTTTATCAGGCAACTAAGGCTTAGCATTGCCATACAACGTGGCCAGTCTCTTGGGTACATTACCAGTCGACAGCGATGCGGACGAATTTTTCGACGCAATATTTTAGTTTCTGTATAGTTTTAGTTAAGTTAGGATTTAATTTTGTTATTTTTAGTATTAATTCAATTTTTGAAGTTAAAGATAAAAGTAAGATAAGTAAAAATTCCCATTTTCATTAAATTTCGAAAAATGGGCAACTAAGAAGGTTTAGGTATAAGAACAGTAGGTAGTGCTATTCTGTAAAAATCTCACCGCGAAAACATAAGTGAAGTGAGCTGTCAATGGTTTTAATCCCTAGCAACAGATGGAAAGATAGCTCTACTCTAAGTTCACTTCACCTAAGTTTTCACGGTGAGTTTTTTTGCAGAATAGGTCGGCTGGGTTATCACTCCTTTGTAATGCGTCTTGGTTAATTGGCTTGGGTTACTTATCTACTAATTTGAATTCATAATCATGTAAGTTCTTAAGTAGATACTCGAAAGTCGTCATAACACTCGTACCTACTCGTAGGACAATAATATGTTCAAGTATGCAGGTACAGAGTACCCTACCCGGGTACTCTGTAGTGAAAAAACTTATTGATAGCCCCACGGCTACACATCAAGCTATACATAACCAGGATAAGCTGACTTCTGATTGTACGAAAAACTTAAACAAAGCGAGGTCAGCTAAAACTGGACATACCATGTACGGCTTGACGTGTCGCCGTATGTACCAATCATAGAGGTACCAATTGAATTAGTTTCGCTGAAAAGTTTCTGTAGAGCACTCAACAGAGCCAATGCCAATGTAAAATACTTACCCGCTATGTAAACAACGATGCACGGAATCAATTAACTACCCATAGTTATACTTATAATAATATATCTATTGCACCTAACCTAACCTAACGATGAAAGAATAAAACGGGTCTATTCTGTAAAAATCTCACCGTGAAAACTTAGGTGAAGTGAGCTTTAAGTGAGTTGCCGGTCGAATGTGTTAGATCCTCACCATGAGAACATAGGTGGAACTAGTGAGTAGTGGCGAAGGGTGAATTTATGACAGAGGTAGGCCGGAGCAAAAAAAAAAACCAAAATAAAATTTCAATGATGATATAGTGTTTATGTTCTGAATTTTCGACGGGAAGCCGGTGGGAATCTAGTTGTATGGTACCTTCGCCACTGCTAGTGAGCTCATTCCGTGAGAAATCATTCCATCTGATGCTAGGGATTGACACTAATGACAGCCCACTTGAAGCGCACTTCACACAAATTATCACGGTGAGATTTTTACAGAATAGCACTACTGTCATTCAGTTAGGGATTGACACTATTGACAGCCTCACTTCACTCAAGTTTTCACGGTGAGCTAATAGCTATTTAACTGCAGTAGGCAAAGACCGACAATAACCATAGGATTACCTAATACCAATATTAAACAAGTAAGTAGGTAGTCTATGTGAACAATACTTATATGAATGGTAGGTAAGTGTGCCACAATGGAGAGAAAGGTGTATTATCATCTATTCAGCGGGTTAATCAAAACATAACCAACGACTTATTTTCAAACATCACGTTTGTTAAAGAAATCACACGGGCGCTAGAACTCAGGAAATAGGTCATTTGTAGATAGAGAGCTCTGTAGATTATTTAATAAAATTTAATTAAAAACAAAATGGAGTCTGTAAGGATCGTAGCAGGTAGCGTATTGTAGATTCTGCTTACCTCCATGGGAACTCGGCGTGAGTTTATGTTATGTAAAAACAAGAAAGGTAGTCACTTATCAAATCCCTAATATTATAAAGAGAAAAGATTTGATTTTTTGTATGTTTGTTTGTTACGCGTTTACGCTAAAACGGCTGAACAGATTTGGATGAATTTTAGCAAATGGGTAGACTACGAATGCCAGATTCAGCCCCTCCTTCAGAGAATGCCAGATTTCTCTGTCTTTCGCTAGGTCCATCCAGCGTGATCCAGTTATACCTACGCACGACCTCGTCCTCCCAGCGAGTGTGTGGTCTTCCACGTTTACGTTTGCCAACCGATCCCATTCAAGAAGTAATCTTTCTGGCTCATCTATTGTCATGCAATCTTGCAACATGGCCTGCCCATCCCATTTCCATTTAAGTTTGACGGCGTATGTAAGGGCATCGATTACTTTTGATAGCTAGGTAAATACATGATTCAAAAGATTTCTTACTGAAGCAAGTGCACATAAAGACATGTAGGTAATATATAAATACGATCTCGACATAATACTCGGCTTGCATTTCTCAACGAATTCATGATGGGATGTTTTGAAAAACAGATGACACGTTTACGTGTTAACTTCCAATCGGACAAGAATACTATTGTGCATACGCACATGGCAGGCGATTGTCTTGGAAGATATTTACGTATTACTAAACATTAAGATCAGAGATACCTATTAGATCATGATTGTCTACGTTGAACGAGAATTCTTTTATATCTACCAATCGGCTTCGCAAAATGGAGTTATTCCCAAAGTACCCCAAAAAGGCACGGAAAATCGAATGCGCAAACATCAATAATAGAAATCAATCAACAGGATGGACTAAGCTAAGCCGACTTTACAAGAGCTATTAGATAAGTTTAATTAAATTATTTTAAAGAGTTAAATTAATTAAAGAGTTAATTTCTTTTTGAAGTCGATTTTTATTTTGAGATATCGATGCCCATCCCGTCTGCAGAGTTTCGCTAGCTAATTGAATTTAACCCTGTTTATATATACCTTTACCTACCTATTCAAATAGATTTATGTAGATAACATTTACCATCGTTTGCAGAGACTATAATTTAGATGTCGCCTTTGGAATGTTAATGGTTCCAAATACTTTTAGAATCGAGTTAATACTCAGTTGTTTAAAATGAAAGTAGGCTAATAAACCACTAAATTAATTAAAACTATAATTAAATGGGCTTAACAAAAATACTTCACCGTCGTCTTAATTTTAAACTGAATAAACATCATCTTACCATTTAGATAAACAGGGGGCCTACCACGCGATCCATTTTAGGACCTAAACTGAACTGTTCTTCTAATTCGTACCATGACGTCAGTTTAACGGTTCAGTTTAGGCCGTGCCATCTGCTGACAGCGATTGTCCCAAACTAAGTGGCAAGTTTTGGTTTCATTCATACTTGTTTGGTACCATGACGTCCATAGAGCAGTTTAGGAACCTAAACTGAAATGTCTTGTTTTTGAATCGTTTTTAATTAGATCATGGTAGGCCACCAGCATTGTTTGCGGACGTATTGACGGAAATTAGTGTGAGTTCATCACAGTGCAGACGGATCATTTTTGCAAGCGACACCAGAGACAATGGGAAGCGTGCACCGCTCACACGGATTTGCTCCAGTTTCCCACCACTACCGGTGCATCGATACTAAAAAGACATAGCGAGCCTAGACCACGATCTTTCTGCCTGACTTCGACCTATAGGCCTACTTTTGCGATGTCAATGCCACTGGAGTCGTATAGCGGTTACATCGAACCCAACAAACGCCAAAGATATCCGTTTTTTTGTAATGTTTTCTACTGTTTTAGATAGATAGATAGAATATGCTTTATTGTAGGTAGGTACACCAAAATTCCACTTTAAGGCTCCCGAAGACAGGCGCGACGCGATTCTGTTAGAATATTTCCATGAAGTTTTCATAGAAATTGTTCTACTAGAGTCGCATCGCGCCTGTCTGCGGGAGTCTTTACTTTGTGTAATTTCGTCATCACTGTTCTCAAAACGGTGAAGGAAAACATTGTGAGGAAACCGGCATGTTCCAAAACTACAAATTCGAAGACATGTGACATCAATCGAACCCGCACTGGGCCCGCGTGGTGGTTTACGGCCCACTCCCACAGAGAGGAAGCCTGTGTCCCAGCAGTGGGAACATTGCAGGCTGATTATGCTAAACAAAAATGTAATAACCAACCAACTAACCATATTTTAAACTTAGGCAAAGATAGATAATTCGTGGCACTATGCCCAAAATCCACGAATAATTACATACCTATCTACATTATGTAGATTCTTGAGCTTTTTATGAACAGAGATTATCTCAATTCCAAATTGCACTGATAAGATCATAATACTAGATGATTTGAATTTGATCTCTCTGAAAATAAAACCATACTTACAGCAAATATCTTTAGGTATACCTATACGTAATTACGTAGCTATAAAATGATAATTATGTGTACTTACATAATAAGAAATATGAGTACAAAGAAAATCTAAAGCATTTCAATGAAACAAGTGTCAAGGAAAATTATCTTAGATAGGTTTTCAATTTCTTCTTGTCTCTCTAAGTCTCTATTGTCATTTATTCATGTTTATGAAATCAAAGGGACTCATTCTACTCTAAATTATCCTTTTTAACCCGAAGCTACTGGCGTCTGACCTTATCTTATCCCAGTGATTCTTTCTTCCTGACTGTTAGTCCTGCGGGGTAATTGCGTAACACACTATCAGTAGCAATAGGTTTCATTTTGACAGTTCAACAACATTCATTGCGTTATTTACGTTGTTGACCAAACACATTTTTCGAACACATGAAGCAATGGATTAGCAATATCCTTCAAAATGATTCAGATTGAGATCGATAGTTTGTTACGAAATTAGTGCTGGCCTTTCTTCTTCTCGACGTCTACTTAATCCAATCATTGGGGCATAGGTAGGTATTTACCATAGATGCCTAGATGGTTCGATAGCCCAGTGGACCAGCTCTCGGGCACCTGTATCTACCACATTGGGACTAGTCTGGGCCACAGAGACATAATAGCAATTAAGCTGTAATCATGACGGCTTCACTCGATATATACCATTTTGTTTATTTACTAACAGCGCTCCGCGGTTTCACCTGCATAAGGAATACAATAAAGTATATATAAATAAATAAATAAATAAGAGCCGATCCCGTGGCTCTTTTGGGATAAAACGTATTCTATGTGCTATTCTGATGTATCATAAGCTATATTATTGTAAAGTTTCATTAACATCCGTTCAGTAGTTTTTGCGTGAAAGAGTAACAACCATCCATCCATCCTCCATTCATCCTTACAAAATTTCGCAAGGATTAAATGA